>OX155899.1:57035985-57635985 GCA_944588485.1 Phosphuga atrata
TTTAACGATTTCTCAACTCTACTGAACGAAACGATGCGTAAAAACTCCCAAAAGACTCCATGCAACAAGATCATATTTAATACACGGTTTAATAAACTAGAGCAGCGGTAGCGGATCTCTGGCACGCATGTCACTGCTAACACGTACTTTAATAGTCAAATTCGGTTCAATAAAAAATCTTCCCCGATTGTTTAGAATAGAATCAAAATTTACAATTTATTCCTCGAATTAAAATTTCGCACTCTATAAACTGCTTAAAACATCAATGGCACGCGGAATTTATTGGCACGCGGGAGAAATAGTTACGAAATAGTAAATGGTAAATAATTATTGTAACGAACTCATAATATCATATTAAATTTATCCGAGTCGTTCTAGATTGTAAATATCGGTGGTAACTTGTACTGCGACTTTAGTATTGCACCTCACCTTCTTCCTTTAATCGTTGGTATACTTGCCCATTTTGGGCGTCTCCTCTAGTCATGATTCCTTTAGGAATTTCAGGATCTGGGTGGGATTCAAGGACTGCAACTCTTCTACGTTCAAGCAGTGGGCCTCAAGGTACATCGGTTCTTGCGGAGCAGTGCTCCGCAGTCTTCGAGCAGATGTATGGGGGTTTCCTCTGCCGAGTCGCAAAATCTGCATTTGTCATCCTATGACCCTGAGCTGTTTTCTAAGTCTGTAGTGTCCCATCAGGACTCCTGTGAGAATTCTAACCTTGTTGTGGTTTAGTTTCAGGCAAGCTTTTGTTCTTTTCTGGTTAAAAGATCCCAACATTACTTTGGATCGTCTTATTGTTAGCCCTGGAAGTTCTTTCCAAGTTTTCATTCATTCTTCTATTATTAGTTAACAACAAATCTCTTCAGGGCTGCAACAAATAAAGTCCCAATTTCCATGATGATCCCCAACATCCGAAGCGGATGGGCACCAAAAGAAGAAGAAGTTCCATTATTTCTTCATCTAAACTTTTGTAGACAGTGTTCATGTTCATACCGCAAAAGGGATCCGAGTCGTTAAACTGATACAAATAAAATTCAATTGTCTCAAAATTTGGGCAACTCAATCTTGTCCATTTAGTTAAGTCCGTTGAGGTTTGGGCAACTCAATTGTCCAGTTCGTTTAGATGGTCGAGGTTTGTCCAACTCAATTTTATTCACTTAGTTTTGTCAAACAATATCAGATTTTACCCATTTATTATTGTCTAAGATTCGCGCTTCGACTTCCGTGGTATTTCTAGCACCCACTACTCGCTCTCTGGTTCAGGCGCTACCTTGGCCGGGGAGACGCGGGCCGCCGGAGACCGAGGGTCTTCTCTCTCTGGTGTACATTTCACTTACTTACGGGGATTTTAGCCGCCACCTTATCACGCTGGCCATTGCGGGATGATAAGAGGTCCAGAAGGAGAGTTGCATATCCTCATCTCCCGTTTGAACGGTTATTCCGCCGAGACTCGACTCGACGATCTTAAGCGTAACCATCCCAATAGACCAGTGGTTCTCAAACTTTTTTTTGCCGCGGCACCCTTAGCGAGTAAAAAAAATCTCGCTGCAATAAAAGGCACCCTTGTCGGGCAAATTTTGACTTTTTGGACAAAGGGTATAGCCGGATTTATATATGAAATTTGCCCCTGCGGAGTTTTCCCTTCGTACTTTGGGGATCGTTTTGGTACCAAATAAAAATAATTCAGTCAAAATTTGAGCGCTTTAACTCAAGGGGTTATCGAGATATTAAAAAAAAAACTAGTTTTTCGATATTATTTTTTTGCCATGGTAAAATTGAAATTTAATAAGCGCCAATTTTTTTCCTAATACTTACGAATAAAAGGCATGTAAAAAAACTTTTGTTATGATTCCCAAATCAATAGTCGATTTTTAAGAAAAGAAATGAAATTAAAATCATTTTTTTGACCTTATTTTTGAAGAGTGTCATCCGCCAAATTTTGTCAGAAAATGTCCTCTGTACTCCTTTATACTCACGAATTTTTTCATTTTTTTTGATGTGGGAACAATATGAAAAAAATTAAAAACGATTTTTTTAATCATTAATCTTACATTCCAATGAACTAATATTTTATTATTATTAAAACATACATCAAGAAAATATTTTTTGACTACATTTACCCCAAATATAATAAACCTACCCCAAATATAATAAACTACCCCAAATATATTAAATTCAAATCATGCAAAAATACATTTGAAAAAATCGTAATGCCACTCAAGCTCTAGTAATTTTTTTTATTAAAAACTGGGAATATGAACGCTACAATATCTTCCATTTTCGGTTTGGCCCCGAGAACAAATGGTATCTGACTACTGTGATGAAGTCATTTGAAAAAGACGTTTTGCCATTGAATTTTGGAATTGACGCTGCCATGGGCGTAGCCAGGGAAGGGGACTTTGGGGGTTCAATTCGCCATCAAGAATGTACAAATAATGAATACCAGAAAAACTTATATTCTGGTCAAAAAAAGTACATCTGTGCAAATCATTTACAATATGTACTACACATTGTTTGGTTATAGATATGCTTAGACCTTACTCAGCTAATATGAACGATGCTGAAATTATGAAAATCGTGTTGAGCAATCCTAATGGTCTCATTAAGTTACTAAAAAATATGATATTATCGTAGCAGATCGAGGTGTTCGTGATATAACAGAATATTTAGAACAACTAGAAGTGTTAATGCCGGCTCTTAAAGGGAAACGAAATCAGCTTACAGTCTTAGTTACAGTCGAGTCAAATCAATCCCGTTTTGTTACCAAAATGCATTGGGTAGTTGAAGCAGTTAATTGGAATATCAAGCAAAAGTTCCAGCTTTTAGATCATAAACTAAACAATAAATTAGTCCCTAAAACTATTTTTTTTTTGTAGAGTTTCCTGTTTTCTACCCAATGAATTTGGTGCGACACTTGATTCAGATGTTCAAAAAAAGATCAAGATAATACTTTTGTATTATCATAATCAAACGATTTAACAGATTCCAACAACTAAAAATTTTGTTCATATGGTCATATAAAATGTCTCAAGCTGTATCGTATTTAGCTGAGATGATGAATGAAGATGAAACAGTAAAAGCATGTTAAAATCACACCTAACATTATAAAATTACAAGTAAGATTTCGGCGCATTACAAGTATACCGTTGCTTTATTCATTATAAGTCAGACAACAATGAAGTCTCTGCTATTAGACAATATTGTTGTGATTGTGCTAATGGAAGGCGTACTATAGACCTTTTTACGCAGGGGGTGGGCACTCTTATGGGTGACCTTGTTACAGAAGTTTTAATTCAATGATGTTATTATAGATGGCTTGGTCGCTTAAATTAAAGTGTCGCATCTCTCTTTAGATATTTGTCTCTGTTCTTACGGTTAGTTATGCGCATGCGCATCCGCCAAGTTTGAAAGGCGGGAATATGAAAGTTTCGGGCTCATATATAGTTATACGTCAAAAAGTTTATAAGCAATTTAGACGTATAACATGGCGGAAATTGACGCATGCGCAAAAAAAATCAACTATGAAAAGGTCTATTGGATGTTGCTCTCACATTGCAGTATGGGCGTAGCCAGGGGGCTTTTGACCACCAGGGGGGTAGGGGCGTAGCCAGGGTTTTTTTATGCCTTTTACTCGTAAGCATTAGCAAAAAAATCGGCGCTTATTAGATTTCAATTTTAAAAAATAGGTTATTTTGAAAATCTCAATAACGGCTTGAGATAAAGAGCTCAAATTTTGTCAGAATTATTTTTATTTGGTACCAAAAGTATTTCCAAAGTACGAAGAGAAAACTCCGCGGAGGCAAATTCCATACATATATCCTTTCGGCTATATCCTTTCGTTTGAAGATTTCTTCAAGTTTATGTAGTAAATCAGAGTGATTGCATTCCAGATGTCTTTTTAATTTGTATGGAACCAAGCCGCTGTGAGCAACAATTTTATAACGCATTGCCCTTCCGGTGCTTGTTCGCTCCGAACAGAAACAAAGCCAAACGATATGAAGTAGCTAGGATCATATTTCCTTATTTCCTCGGATTATCTTTTGGTCGTGAGTTGCGCTTTTGCGAACTGAGGCAGACGAACTTGAATGATTTAGACCAATCCAGATTTTAGCCAATTGTCCATAACTTTGCATTAAAAGTAGGAACTCAAATTCGTTTACTTCCTCATGTAATTTTCTTTTTACATTTCTTGATTATTGCTGCGGCACCCCAGGCATACTCTAGCGACATCTCAGGGTGCCGCGTCACCCAGTTTGAGAACAAATGGAATAGACCTTTTCATAGTTGAATTTTTTTTTGCGCATGTGTCAATTTCCGTCATGTTATACGTCAAAAAGTGCCCGAACTTTTTGACGTATAAATAAATATTTGCCCGAACCTTTCATATTCCCGCCTTTAAAACTTGGCGGATGCGCGTGCGCTTAACTAACCGTTAAAAGATCTATTGGATAGAAGCAGCACGGGACAGAGGGATATGGAAAGTGTTACGGGAGGCTTATGTCCTGCAGTGGAAGTGAAGTATAGCTGGATGATGAAGATTCGCGATTAGTTTAAAAGTGTAAAATATAAGACGTCTTATATTGAGGCTAATACTGATTTTTACAATTAGGAATGTTTTTGTTTTGTTCCATTCATTACAAAGTTACCTGGCACGTGAGCATTTCAAATTTCACGTAGTTATAAAATGGCTGGCCACCCCTGAACTGGAGTGCTATTAATCCGGTGGTTATCAATACTTTCGGGTTGATTTAGTAACCCTATTAATTCTTGAAACTTTAAAAATAAAATTTGGTAACTCGAAACGTGTTAAAATACGCTCCAGATCTACATCATCGTTGACTTTGAAGCCAAATCTATCATCGACGAAACATCGAGATTTTCGATCACTCGAAATGGTAATTTCAACACGAAGTTTACACGAATCGAAAAGATAGTGAGCCACGGGTGTCCAACCTGAACAGTGTACAAAGGAAAAACTGGACAATTAAATTGCATTGAACTCGAAAATTCGTTATCTCGAAATATACAATTAGAAATGAAATGGATATTTGTATAATTACGAGCTACCACCGTGTTTCGGCTGTGAGAACTAAATAAATTTCAGTGAATTCGAAAATATTAACAAACTTATTTTTGGTAAACGGTTCAAAAAGAAATTTTCCCCGATCGTTTGGAATAGCATTTGGTAACCCTATTAATTCTTGAAACTTTAATTGTTAAATTCGGTAACTCGAAACGTGTTAAAATTCGCTAAACTCCAGATCTACATCATCGTTGATCACTCGAAATGATAATTTCAGCACGAAGTTTACACGAATCGAAATTATAGTGAGCCAGGGGTGTCCAACCTAAAGACTGTATAAGGGAAAAACTAGACAATTAAATTGCATTGAACTCGAAAATTCGTTATTTCGAAATATATAATTAGAAATGAAATGGATATTTCTATAATTACGAGCTACCCCCGTGTTTCGGTATTGAGAGCTAAATAAATTTCAGTGAACTTGAAAATATTTACAAATTTATTTTTGGTAAACGGTTCAAAAAGAAATTTCCACCGATTGTTTGGAATAACATTGCATCCAACGAAATTTACAATTTATTCCTCCAATTAATATTTCTTTATAACCAATTGTCATACGAATAAAATGATCGTTGACGTGTCCATATACATGTGATCTTATCACATACACGTGACGTCTTGGAGACATCATTGTATATCAAGGGGTCAAAGAAGCCTATAAAATACTTAAAATATCAATGCGCCGTCATTTACCCACCCCTGGTATAGATGCACAGTGTTTCCTCGCC
This sequence comes from Phosphuga atrata, assembly GCA_944588485.1. NCBI lineage: Eukaryota > Metazoa > Arthropoda > Insecta > Coleoptera > Silphidae > Phosphuga > Phosphuga atrata. The sequence goes on from OX155899.1 coordinate 57,041,797, forward strand.
AGGAAGCGACCTAATTCTCTACGGAATCAAATATAACCCCCTCTTGACATTCAGTTTCAACATTCAACGTCGAGAAATCGATTCCTTGTATAATCCGCCCTCGAATCGCTTATTACTCGATATACCCAACATTTCATAAAATTCATGGACTTTCCATAAATAATTTACGCACTATAAAAATTGTAGCTGACATGTTTTATATGAATTAAAAAGAAAATTATTTAATTCTTTATTAATCTACGATTAGGCACGATCTATATTCAAGAGATTAGTAAGTATGTTTTATCTACTCGCACACGAAAATGAACACATTAATAAGTTAATTGTATGTGAAGCATGCCATTATTATTATCGTGTGTAAAAGTATCCAAATCGTGCGTAAAAGTTCAATGTAAATCATGGAAAAAAAAAAATGAAAAATCAAAATGGAGTTTCATTATAAAACGATTTCTGTTTGTTGTTACTGGCAACAACTCGCGTCACTAAACAAAAAACATAGACGTAGTGAAAATAAATTTTCTGGTGTATATTAAAATTGAATTAATTTTGAAGTCGCGGCGTCTCAGCCTGGACTTACCTAATATAACGTAATCTAACCATAACCTAATGTAGATTAAATCTAGGTTAACCTAGATTACACCGACAACGACCAAAAAGTGTTCACGTCACTGTGCGTTTTTTACTAGTTCGCAATTTTTGCCACAGAGCGCCTCTGTGGCAAAAATTGCGAACTAGTAAAAAACGCACAGTGAACGTTCTAACCTTATTGTTTTAGTGATTTCAAGTATTTTGTCTATCAAAATAAAATTTTTTCATTCATCAAAATAAAAATATTATCGGTAAGAATTATTTTTTGTAGATTCAACCGTGCTCGGAGCCAGGGGGGGGGATTCAAACCCCCGCTGTAATATACAAAATATAACTAAATATTATATTGATATTGAAATAAGGAGAGACCGTGAGAGGCGACTCTCTTCAAGTGAGCAGAGTGATGTGGAGTATAGGAACCCTTGTATGGCAGTTTTAGAAAGAAAATTGGCGCATTTCTTTTATTGTATTTTCTTCTAAACCACCCACAGCCCACCCCGACCGCCAAACTAAACCCTGTCTACGCCCGTGGATTCAATAGTATTTTAACATGCTTCGTAGATAAAATAATGTATGATGCACGTGTGTGAAAGGTTTTTGTGCACACTTGTCTCATAAACTAGGATTACATAAATTAAAAAGAGAATTATTTATTTTTTTGTTAATTTACGATTTGACAGAATCTGTATTCAAGAAGGGTCTAGTAATACAATAGGTGTTGCGCTGCGACCGCAACGCACGCTTTCCTAACATTGATAATAAATATTAGTAATAATAAAAAGATTCTGTAATAAAAACGTAATAATAAAGCATATTTTTTTGTTTTGTTTTTGTTTCGTCGTTGATTTACGATTGAGCCATAAAACATAATCGCGCGTTATAGTTAAACGGCCGCAAGAATGAATGCGTCGGTTGGCGTCCCTGTTGCTCTCACGGAAGGATTCCGCGGCGCGGCGAGAGCACGAGCCGAGCGATTAATAGCGCGCGCAAACACACACACCGACGGAGATCGCGGAATCGCTGAGAGCATCGATCGTTTGTGTGTTAGTGCGAGTCTGTGTCGGTCGGACACTTGTTGCACGGTGTCTGCGGGTTTGCCTAAGTAACGGCGGCAACGTGTTAAACGAGAACCTGCATCCAGTCGGGGGCGAACTGACAATGGCGGAATTCCACGCTCGCACTCGACTATATATATATATATATACACGTAATAGTGAAACTGGTGCGCGCGCTATCCTTTTCTAACTTGGGAGCCGGCGTACGATTCTCTCTTGTACCGGAACCACTAAAATCGCGACAAAACAAACGGCGCGCGCCAAACAAACGACGATTCAAATTTATAAAACGCAGCAGTGTGCAAATATTTTTAAAACCGTTATGTAACCACAGAATTTTCATTATTTATCGCCGCGAATGTCCATTCAACATTATTCTAATACTATACCACCTTCAGAAAAAACATTTTTTCTTCGAAAATATCAATTTAAGGTTATACGCGCTAATGCACGTACAACCTTAAATACAACCTTAAAGCTAGTGATCATTACTTTGCTTCAATAAGCAAAGTAATGATCACTAGCCCAATTTTTAATATATTATTAAATTTATTTTTTTGATTAAAATCTTAGTAGTTTTTGCAAAATAATCCAGATTTTGCGCGAAATTGTCCAATAAAAAGCAATGCTAATTACAATGAGCTTTTACGAGAAAAGAAGAAACAAGCAACGCAATCGACCCTTGATTACTTAGTTGGCATCCGTGAGGCTAGTGGCTCCAATGACCGGACGATGATTTTTGGCCAAGTATTCAGCGAACTCTTGGTATGGAGCCTTTTTCTATCACAAGTCAGGGGTCAAGTAAGCATAAGTCTTAGCAATGGCAGCGTGGGTAGCCTTGGCGAAGTTACATTCGAACCACGGGTCGAAGTGTAACAATCTTCAATGGCAGTCATCTGAAGAAGTTTCTTGTGTACTCGACCCTACCAACTCTCAAAAGATCCAACCCGGGAGAATATATCGTATTTATATTTACATTGTTTTCGAGAAGCATTTAATATTTCACGTTTCTTTAGCACATGATCATAAAAAGTTTTACATGAAAAATTGAAGTTTTGCAGTACTTGTAATTCTGCTTTTAATTACTACTTGTAATTCTGCCGTTCCTTTCCTTGCACCATACTTGTTCCATCATACGCGCTCGCAAGAAGCATTAGAGAGGCAGAAAGCCTTTCTCACACGATCGGCAGAAAAACACGTTTCCTGACGCTGTGTGCGGCAAGAAAAGTATTTTTCTGCCGCTGGTAAAACAATGAAATGGGTTCATTTTACGTTGTCGTCAAATACCTATAGATCCGGTACAAAACGTGACACTTTAGTGCTTTATAAAATAATATATTACTTTTTGATATGGATTTGTAAATTTAATCATTCAAATTTACAATTTAAAATGTTTTAATTTGCAGAGGATAAGATGTTTTATCTAAACAAAAGGATATCCTCCATCTGTTAAACCACATCAACCAACCAAGATATTACAAAGAATTCTCTAGCGTGCACTTGGTTCAAGATTCTAGAAAGTACACACATCCAGAATTCCTCGACTACTTCTTGAAACAAGAGCATTTCCTTCCTCGAGGTGAAGTCTTCTCTGTCTTCAATCCAGTCCACTTGAGAGAAGCTATTTCCTTGTTCAAGATCTTCTACTACCCTAAAGATTACGAAACGTTCTATATCCGGGTTGGAAAATGCTGTGGATGCAAGAAATCATGTTAATGAGGGCTTATTTGTGTATACTTTGTCTGTTGCTACTCAGCATAGAGATGATATGCGCGGAGTTATTCTGCCACCAATCTACGAAGTCTATCAACAGTATTTCTTCAATACCGAAGTTATTCGCAAGGCACAGCAATTCAAGCAACATTTCTTCAACGTCGAAGATAATATTAAGCATGAGAGCTATAATGGTTACACAATCCATGCTAACTATTCTGGAGAATACTTGAACGTTCATCCTGAACAGTCCATGTCTTACTTCTATGAAGATGTTGGTCACGAAAGGTCTAAATTCTCACTACTACTATTTCAACTTGCATTATCCATTCTGGATGAACTCTAAGGAATTCGGTTTTGTCAAGGACCGTCGTGGTGAACAATACTACTACCAACATCAACAAATTTTGGCTCGTACTTACTTGGAACGTTTGTCAAACGATTTTGGAGAGATTCCCCATTGTAGTTACGATCACCCAATTGAGACTGGATATGCTCCTTGTCTTCAGTACACCAATGGTCTTCACTTTCCTAGTAGACCAAATCACGCTGAATTATATTACAATGGGGTTCATGGACAACAAACCTACCCTGCTTTTGGAAACTATTCTTATTCTTATACTTACGTTCATGATTATGAGAGAAGAATTCGTGATGCAATTGATAAAGGATTTGTTTGCGGCCAAGAAGGTAAGAGTATCAACAATTTCACTAAAGAAGGTTTGGAACTTTTGGGAGATTTGATTGAAAGCAACGCTGATTCGCCCAACTCACGTTTCTATGGTGCTCTCCATATCTTCGCCCGTCGCCTTTTGGGTTATTCTTATTATCCTTTGGACGAGTACAAACTTGCTCCCTCTGCTTTGGAACACTTCGAAACTTCTCTCCGTGACCCAATGTTCTACCAACTCTACAAGACAATTTTGTCTCACTACCACCAATATCAAAACTATCTTCATCATTACACAAAACAAGATTTGGAATTCCAAGGAGTGCAAGTAGAAGACATTCAAGTTGATGCTCTCACCACCTTCTTCGACTATTTCTACTCCTATATTTCAAACGCTGTTTATGTTAATGAACAAGAATTCTTAGAAGACTGTTTCCAAATCCGTGCTCGTCAATACCGTCTAAACCACAAACCATTCAACTACATGATTTACGTTAACAGCTAGAAATCCACCGACGCCTTCGTCAAGGTATTCATTGGTCCCAAATATGATGAATACGGACGCGAAATTTCCATCAACGATAACCGTCTTAACTTCGTCGAATTCGACAGATTCCATTACTCTCTTCAATCTGGTAAAAATGTTATTCAACGCAGCTCCCGCCAAAGCTTCTTCGTAAGCGGATTTGTAGGTAGTGCCTACAAATCCCTTTACCAAAAGGTAATGACCGCTCACAAGGGAGGTGAAGGTTTCCACATCGATGACAGCGAATCCTACTTTGGAATCCCAAGCAGATTCTTGCTCCCTAAGGGCAAAGTAGGCGGTCAAACCTTCCAATTCTACGTTATTGTTACTCCATTCCATGGCGAACATGTTGACGAAGTTTTCCCTAAAATTGGAGCTGGCAGCTACTACATTGATAATCATTACAGTTTGGGTTATCCTTTCGACAGATACGTCGAGTGCGAACATGAATTGGTAGCCAAACAGTTACTTCAAGGATGTCGTCGTTTACCATAAGAGAATTCATGAAGATGTTTATACTGTCCATCATCATAATTAAAGACTGAAGAATTGATATGTTTATGATTTAGATTTTAAGAGCAATAAAGAAAATGACAAAATATGGCGTATTACTTAACCCATTTACATTATTTTACAATTATAGAATTAAAAAAATATATTTAGTACACAAATGGCCATACCAAATACATTTACATTACACCATATACATTATAGGGATAGCCATACCATACAATATTTTCGAATAAAAATCGAAAAATATGAAAATTATTGGCCTTGGGTGAACAGATCTTTCAAGAACAGTTCATCTGATCTTTCGGATCTGTGGAAATAACGGAGAAAGGAGAGAACAAAAGTGACAACGTGTCATTCTATTTCGCAAAGGAGTCAACCCAGCGTAAATCAACTCGATTCTCTTCAATGAGATGTGGTTGCATTTCTTGTAAAATTCCTACATCATCCTACAATATGTCAAAATCTAAGCCCATTTTTTTAATTTCTTGTTGTGTAGTAATGCCTGCCCATGTGATTGGTTCTTTGACCCATTCGAGACGACGATATTTCTCTCACAAGGTCCCCAGGAGCATTGCACACAGGGTATGCAGCTCCCTCCTCGAAAAATTTGTATTGCGAGGAGCGGATTGAACACCATGTGTGCAATGTAAGGTAAAATGAAAACTGCAGGTATTAAAAACCAAAGTTTCAACTAAATGAATCCATAATTTCATGTACTATTTAAATCTTCTCTTGGAATTATTTTCCGTAGGCGATGATCAATTTCATTATCAGACGAGAAATGAAGCGATCGTAAGACTTTTTAAATCTTTGTCTAGTCATGTGTTGGGAAAAAGAATGAAAACCAAATTGTTCGCTTTTATTCCAATAACTATCAATTATTGGACATTTGATAGTTCCCAAATAATAAACTTAAAAACACCTTGAATTCAGAAATGGTAAAGTCCTTTCATTTTTCCTTTAAACTCATTTCGCCGTACTTGTTTGTTTCTTTGACAATCAAAGAGAAAAAGGTATAATCAAATAAAAGTTCAAAAAGATCGTACGGACTACCTCCGTTTGGTAACTTTTGGAGACCTGGTTTGCCCACAAAAAGATTTTTTGTAAGAGAACCATCTTTCCACGTTTCTGTATCTTCAGTAAGCTCTCTTTGATGCTGTTCAATTACACTTTCAATGTCAGTACAATCGTCCTAATCATTTTCTTCAAAAACCTCATCCTGTGTATCATCTAATAGTTCAATATTCACATTCATGTTTTCCTCATTTTCTAGATCTATCCATGATCCAACAAAATTTCGATTCTTTTTTCTATTTCTTGCAAACTTGAATTCATCATTTTCATTTTTACTGGTTGCTTCCTGCATTCCTGATGTTCCTGCCTTAGGCCTGCGTTGCATGCGTATTCATAGTATTTTACATGTAAAGGCTTCAGATAACTTTTTTAATTTTTTGGTACATAGTAAAACAATGCCAAATTTTGTTTTCCTGTACTTTCAGATTTCATTTGTTCAAGTAAAATCTTATTTCGACGACTAGTTTACTCAGAATAATTAATAATTACAAATTACTGTTATTGCATACACGGTGTGCAGGCCGTCTTATAGTCTCGGAAATCAATTGCACACACGCTGTGCCATCGGTCTCGAATGGATTAAGAGACAAAATATTTCGGATCTTCACGACAAGAACGCTGCATGCGCGGTTAGTTTCGCTGCCGCCGTGTTTCCAAATAAAGGAGCTCACAGATAGGTGCGGAAGTTTCGCTGCAGCCACCGGTGCGTTATCGCGGCGGACCGATTGACGTGGCGGCTTATATACATGTTCAGATCAACTGGCGCGTTTTCCGCCAAAGCCGCAGTTGTGCAGCGTTGCACGACAAGAACGCTGCGTGCGCGGTTAGTTTCGCTGCCGCTGTGTTTTCAAATGGCGATTACAGAGAAGTTGATTGAGCATTTTTTTTAATTTCCCATATTGTATGACCTGGATGATGAAAACTATAAAAACATAAGGAAAACGGACAAAATTTGTAAGCAGATAAGATTAGAATTGGAAGAAAATGCTGAAAATTTAGTTTGTTGATTTTTATGAAATCATGTACTTTTTCTAGGTGTTTTAGAAATTAAAAACAAATAAAAAATAACAAACTGACCGATTTTCTTCTTCTGTTGTCAATACTAATAATAGCAGAGCTCCTTCCTCTGAGGGAGTCATTACTACTATACGCGTAAGAATCGCGTTTTGATGGGGCATGGCCATTTCGCTGCCGCGCCGCTAGCGAATTTTTCGTTGCGAAAATTTCGCGACGCAAACGCCGGTCTGTAGGAGCTTTTAAGGCTCATTCAGAGTGTATAGTCATGAGTTCCTCAAAGGAAGAAACTCTGCTAATATTAGAATTGCAAACTGTACAGTTTTGCCAAAACAGTCTTTATTTACATTTTTGGTTCTAACATCAAAACGAAAAAAGCTACAAAAATGGTTTTAACAGATTATTAAAGCTTAATAAATCTACAACAATCTGATATAAAACTTCTTTGTCTCACTGCAAAAACAAATGAATTACAAGTTTTGCCAAACATATGGATTCTAAAACTCTCCTTATATTTTTTGTTGTAACTGAAAAACCAAAAAAGCTACAGAAATGGTTTCAACAGATTATTAAAGCTTAACAAATTTGCAAAAAATTGATATATAACTTCTTTGTCTCACTGCAAAAACAAATGAATTGCAGTTTTGCCAAAATAAAATGAATTCCAAAACTGTCCTTACATTTTTGGCTATAACTGCAAAACCACAAAAGCTACAAAAATGGTTTTAACAGATTATTGAAGCTTAATAAATTTGCGAAAATTTGATATATAACTTCCTTGTCTCACTGCAAAAAACAAATGAATTGTAGTTTTGCCAAAAAAAAATTATTCCAAAACAACAGAAGAAGAAAATTGGTCAGTTTGTTATTTTTTATTTGTTTTTGATTTCTAAAACACCTAAAACTCATTTAAGAAATAAAAGAAAAGTAATGTGGGTTCATAAAATCAACAAACTTAATTTTCAACATTTTCAAATGTCGGATTTTCTTCCAATTCTAATACTACCTGCTTACAAATTTTGTCTTTTCTCGTTCTATTTTTTTAGTTTTCATCATCCAGGTCATACATTATAGGATATTTTCTAAAATTATGAATCAACTTCTGTGTAATCGCCATTTCAAAACACGGCGACAGCGAAACTGACCGCGCATGCAGCGTTCTTGTCGTTCAACGCTGCACTACCGCGGCTATGGCGGAAATCGTGCCTGTTGATCTGAACATTTGCATAAGCCGCCACGTCAATCGGTCCACCGCGATAACGCACCGGTCGCGGTAGCGAAACATCCGCGCCGGTCTGTGACATCCTTTAGAGTGGCGCTCGTATCACGATGACGCGATGCGGCGTGGAGACGAAAGGGTAGCACTGGACGCGGCGGAAAGGGAGTGTTTGTTTTTGTGTGCAATTAATTTATTTTGTTAATGAATATTAATTTTATTTAAAAAAAAAACGGAGAAATTATTACGGACCGGGAGTCGGGAGGTTGAACATTATTCCCGGAGTCTCCCGGGCATTCCGGGAGAGTTGGGAATCCTAGTACTGGGGCAGATACAATGCCTGTTCCACGTGAAGCTGGGATTAGACGAATGGTAACGAGAAAATGGTAATGACGCACTTGCCGGTTACTTTGCATGGTAGTGGTTTACCAATATTGATACCCCAATAACCTCTACGGACTGGGACAACAGAAAGTTTAGCTAAGATAATAGCCCCACGGATAGGCTTGGCTAATTCCTTGCTGCACTAAGCTCCAAGACCAATGTGTCCGTTACTGTCACCAATGGCTACGAAAGCCTTGAAACGGGCACGAGTTTGTTTCTGTACAGGCACAATCTTCTAATCAAAAAATTGAACACAACTTGTCACTTTACGTATAATCGCTAATTTTTGTAATAAATGGTGAAAAATTAAAATTGCCTGATTTAAAATTAAATTATCAATTGAACACCTTTTTTTTTAACTTTGTAGAGTAAAATCTTAAGTTTAATAACGAGTAAAATGCTTAATCCTAAATTAACAATTAATTCTTAAAAATTACATCGATTTGATGACCTCCGTTTGAATGAACGCATTGCACGCTGGCACATATCTGGCGAAATCTCACCAATAGCTCGTCGAATGTTTCTTTTTAAGTCTTCCAGGGTTTCAGGTCGGTTTTGAATTAACATGACCCCATCAGAAATAATGCGACAAATCTGGAGAGCGAAGAGGCCACAACTGATCCCCACGCTGGGAAAACAGACAACAAGGAAAGAACTCTCCTAACACTCCGATAGACATGTTGGATACATGAGGCCTTCCTTGCACAACCTTGCCAAATAACGTTTATTGGTAATCGCAGTTGAGCGATGGCATTCAATTAAAAACGTTTGTAGCAACTACACATAACGTTCACTATAGACCTTTTTCCGGTTAGTTAAGTGCATGCGCATCCGCCAAGTTTGAATGCGGGAATATGAAAGTTTGGGGCACAAAAGTTCGGGCACTTTTTAACGTATAACATGGCGGAAATTGACACATGCGCACAAAATAATTTCAAGTATGAAGAGGTCTATTGATTGATAACTACTGCGTTTCCCATTCCATCTTCAAAAAAATATCGTCCTGATACTCCAGGTGAGCACTTCCGATACACCTTTCGAGAATGCAGCTCTTCTACGAATATAACTTGTAGTCCAGTCATTAAAGTAAGTTCACCTCGGAATTAGAGATACCCAGCTGTAAGTCTGTAAATACTTGTATATTGACACACTAAAAGTTGTCTCAAAACCTACATATGTAGGTTTTGAGATACCATATGTAGGTTTTGAGACAACTTTTAGGGTGTCAATATACAAGTATTTACAGACTTACAGCTGGGTATCTCGAATTCCGAGATTCTTACCTAATTTAAGCTTAAATGACGACTATTGAGGCCTTTCGGCAGAGCAGTAACGTAAATTTTGTTTGTTCCTCTCCATACAATTGAAAATGTGCTTCGTCACTAATAATTATTTTGCTGTCAAAACTATGCTCCCTCTGCCCAAAATTCATCGCCGGAATTCTAAACGCGCGTTTCGGTCTATTGGAAGAAGTTTTTGTGTTTTTGCCATTTGTAAGGACAAAAGAGTAAAGCTTTCTTTAAAATTGTTCTTACCGACTAGCGTGAAATACCTTTAGTATCCTTAAGAGAACCGATATTTTTCGACCCAACTGCAATTTGGCGACGCAGGAAAATGAAACTGCTGTTAAAACCATAGTCGAGTTTGAATAATGGAGCTCGTTTTTATAAAACGCTCTACACAGCAAGCCTTTCTTCAATCGGGCACCGCTCCATTCTCAAAAAAAAATTGAGGGCTCATTGAATATTTAAAAATATGGCAAATAAGTCATTACGTCTTTTTGTTTTTATTAAGAAAAAGGATACTCTTAATTTGTCACTCCATACATACATTTTGGTACTTACGTATTAACGCCACCACCGCTATATATTGTATCGAGAGTTCGCGCTGCCGCGCGTATGTTGTCTTGATTTATCGATCCGCTTCGCGGCGGGCAACCTAATCTAACCGGGGTTAAAACAGTAAAGTATTTTGAGTTTTAAAAATGTTTTAATTTTAAATAAAATGTTTTATTTTATGATTTATCATAAAAATTTTAGGTGTAGATTGGCGGCATTTAAAAATGTAGCGGTGATGGCGTTAATACGTAAGTACCTACATTTTATACTTTATGTATTTCATACACTTTATACTTTATGTATTTCATACATTTTATACTTTTAAATTTTGTCATGAAAAGCTGTTTTCAGTTGTATCTCATAATCTATTAATATCTCTTCTATTTATTAATTAAACAATATGTATTTTTTTTAAATTATGTAACTTTTGTGTGTTATTTATTCTTGGTTAACGTTGATTCTTATCGGTTAACGTAATGTTCTTGAGAAACGCACCTCTAAACGTTAAACGAGTTATTAGTGAATTTTTTGAAATAGTTAATTTTTTGAAAGTGGCACCTGATCCTGCAGTTTCCTTCATTGTCGACGAATCGCGGTAATCGGCTTTCGTTTTCATCCGTGGAACGGCATCGCCCCGCGAGGATGGTAATTCGAGCAAAGCAGGGCGGACAGCGGAGAGAGCGCCGTGCGATTTCTGACGAGAGTTCGAAAAACGGACCGCGCGGTTATCGCGCGCTTGTCCGATTGCCCGTTAAATTGTACGGCCGCTAGATAACGCCACGTTTTACTTAACAGACGTACACAAAACAGAAACTACGGATTTTTTTCCTCCCAGTTCAGCTACCCGGCCGGCCGCCTTGCGGAAGTCGTGAGCAACAAACCGAATTAATGCACAGCGGCAATTTGTATAATCAGGAACTAAATATCTAGGCTTTACAGAAACCTAATTTTCTTTATTGTAAAAACCGCAAACAAAAAGATTTTTGTCCAAGTAGATTACTCATATACTGAATATGTTTATGGACAACGCAGCCCTGAGTATATTACACATCTCTGCCCTATTTCTAGCAAAACCGATCAAATATTACTTAACGAAACAACATATTTCCATCGTTCATTAATAATTTCATATCACAAATACGTAAGATTATGATATGTTATACATAAGATTACAAAATGATAAAATATGTTATCAGTGATAATTGCTGATAAATTCTGATTTATGTAGAGATAGGTGCTGTACAAAGAACTCTGTACAAAGAATCTTTAAAGAGAAATGCTTTTTGATAGGTCCAAATATAAAACAAGGGAAGAAGGGAAAAGCCTGGTCTAATCTTGTCTTGTCTGTGTAGTCTTGTCTGTCTAGTCTTATCTGTCTAGTCTTGTCTGTCTAGTCTTGTCTGTCTAGTCTTGTCTGTCTAGTCTTGTCTGTCTAGTCTTGTCTGTCTAGTCTTGTCTGTCTAGTCTTGTCTGTCTAGTCTTGTCTGTCTAGTCTTGTCTGTCTAGTCTTGTCTGTCTAGTCTTGTCTGTCTAGTCTTGTCTGTCTAGTCTTGTCTGTCTAGTCTTGTCTGTCTAGTCTTGTCTGTCTAGTCTTGTCTGTCTAGTCTTGTCTGTCTAGTCTTGTCTGTCTAGTCTTGTCTGTCTAGTCTTGTCTGTCTAGTCTTGTCTGTCTAGTCTTGTCTGTCTAGTCTTGTCTGTCTAGTCTTGTCTGTCTAGTCTTGTCTGTCTAGTCTTGTCTGTCTAGTCTTGTCTGTCTGTCCTCCTCGGTGGTGTAGTTGACAACATACCCGCCTTTCAATGCGGGAGACCCGGGTTCGAATCCTGGTCGGGGAGGCGACAACTAGGGCGGTTTTCATTAACCGTCCGGGCTGCCCACCCTGAATGAATGCAATATATGCGATACCGGGGTGGCGCATACTAAAAGCCAAGGTGGAATAGGGGATTTGGTGAGTCTTGTCTGTCTAGTCTTGTCTGTCTAGTCTTGTCTGTCTAGTCTTGTCTGTCTAGTCTTGTCTGTCTAGTCTTGTCTGTCTAGTCTTGTCTGTCTAGTCTTGTCTGTCTAGTCTTGTCTGTCTAGTCTTGTCTGTCTAGTCTTGTCTGTCAAGTCTTGTCTGTCAAGTCTTGTCTGTCTAGTCTTGTCTGTCTAGTCTTGTCTGTCTAGTCTTGTCTGTCTAGTCTTGTCTGTCTAGTCTTGTCTGTCTAGTCTTGTCTGTCTAGTCTTGTCTGTCTAGTCTTGTCTGTCTAGTCTTGTCTGTCTAGTCTTGTCTGTCTAGTCTTGTCTGTCTAGTCTTGTCTGTCTAGTCTTGTCTGTCTAGTCTTGTCTGTCTAGTCTTGTCTGTCTAGTCTTGTCTGTCTAGTCTTGTCTGTCTAGTCTTGTCTGTGAAGTCTTGTCTGTCTAGTCTTGTCTGTCTAGTCTTGTCTTTCTAGTCTTGTCTATCTAGTCTTGTCTGTCTAGTCTTGTCTGTCTAGTCTTGTCTGTCTAGTCTTGTCTGTCTAGTCTTGTCTGTCTAGTCTTGTCTGTCTAGTCTTGTCTGTCTAGTCTTGTCTGTCTAGTCTTGTCTGTCTAGTCTTGTCTGTCTAGTCTTGTCTGTCTAGTCTTGTCTGTCTAGTCTTGTCTGTCTAGTCTTGTCTGTCTAGTCTTGTCTGTCTAGTCTTGTCTGTCTAGTCTTGTCTGTCTAGTCTTGTCTGTCTAGTCTTGTCTGTCTAGTCTTGTCTGTCTAGTCTTGTCTGTCTAGTCTTGTCTGTCTAGTCTTGTCTGTCTAGTCTTGTCTGTCTAGTCTTGTCTGTCTAGTCTTGTCTGTCTAGTCTTGTCTGTCTAGTCTTGTCTGTCTAGTCTTGTCTGTCTAGTCTTGTCTGTCTAGTCTTGTCTGTCTAGTCTTGTCTGTCTAGTCTTGTCTGTCTAGTCTTGTCTGTCTAGTCCTGTCTGTCTAGTCCTGTCTGTCTAGTCTTGTCTGTCTAGTCTTGTCTGTCTAGTCTTGTCTGTCTAGTCTTGTCTGTCTAGTCTTGTCTGTCTAGTCTTGTCTGTCTAGTCTTGTCTGTCTAGTCTTGTCTGTCTAGTCTTGTCTGTCTAGTCTTGTCTGTCTAGTCTTGTCTGTCTAGTCTTGTCTGTCTAGTCTTGTCTGTCTAGTCTTGTCTGTCTAGTCTTGTCTGTCTAGTCTTGTCTGTCTAGTCTTGTCTGTCTAGTCTTGTCTGTCTAGTCTTGTCTGTCCAGTCTTGTCTGTCTAGTCTTGTCTGTCTAGTCTTGTCTGTCTAGTCTTGTCTGTCTAGTCTTGTCTGTCTAGTCTTGTCTGTCTAGTCTTGTCTGTCTAGTCTTGTCTGTCTAGTCTTGTCTGTCTAGTCTTGTCTGTCTAGTCTTGTCTGTCTAGTCTTGTCTGTCTAGTCTTGTCTGTTTAGTCTTGTCTGTCTAGTCTTGTCTGTCTAGTCTTGTCTGTCTAGTCTTGTCTGTCTAGTCTTGTCTGTCTAGTCTTGTCTGTCTAGACTTGTCTGTATAGTCTTGTCTGTCTAGTCTTGTCTGTCTAGTCTTGTCTGTCTAGTCTTGTCTGTCTAGTCTTGTCTGTCTAGTCTTGTCTGCCTAGTCTTGTCTGTCTAGTCTTGTCTGTCTAGTCTTGTCTGTCTAGTCTTGTCTGTCTAGTCTTGTCTGTCTAGTCTTGTCTGTCTAGTCTTGTCTGTCTAGTCTTGTCTGTCTAGTCTTGTCTGTCTAGTCTTGTCTGTCTAGTCTTGTCTGTCTAGTCTTGTCTGTCTAGTCTTGTCTGTCTAGTCTTGTCTGTCTAGTCTTGTCTGTCTAGTCTTGTCTGTCTAGTCTTGTCTGTCTAGTCTTGTCTGTCTAGTCTTGTCTGTCTAGTCTTGTCTGTCTAGTCTTGTCTGTCTAGTCTTGTCTGTCTAGTCTTGTCTGTCTAGTCTTGTCTGTCTAGTCTTGTCTGTCTAGTCTTGCCTGTCTAGTCTTAGTCGAAATTACCGTATTGGGGCTCACTAAAAATGGATTGACGTGGCGAAATTTTAATGCACTGGATCTCCACCATGGACCTGTATGAAGGTAATGAACCAACATTCCAGCGCAGTGAGTCCCCGTCGATTATTGACCTCACACGCACATCTAACAATTTAGCAAATGAAATAGGAAACTGGAAAGTCCTACAGGGGAATCCTGGAGTGACCACAATTACATCTTCTACACGATAAGAGACTATAAAACGTGCATCTCCCCCAGGTACATGGAGATGGCCCACCAGAACAACGCCCGCAATGTTACAAAACTTCGGCGTTAATCTCGAGGAACAAATTAAAAAGCCACAAGATCGTACAGCCGAGTCGTTTATAAAAACACTAAGCAAAGCATTTGAGGCAACATTCCCACAAAAAAGCGGTTCGTAAAATCTAGGCGTGTCTATTGGTGGAACGATGAAATCGCCACGGCAAGGGCAGCTTGCATTGCGTCTAGACGCATATACTTATCTGCGCAAAGGAAGAAAGAATGCAGACCTAGCTTCGAAGGAAAAATATAGACAAGAATATGTAAATGGCAAAAAGTCTCTGAGACAAAAAATGAATGATTCTAAACGTCTCCATTGGCAAAACTTATGCGAAAAAATCAACGAAGATACCAGGGGGGTATGCGTATATAATGCATGATACACATGCGTATATATCGCAATGCAAGTGCTGAAAATAAGGCATCCCATTTTACAGGTTCCGATGGAAAAGATGTTGGAGGAGGTAGACGCACTGTTCCCAACTCATGAAGAGCCGAGCTGGGAGCAACCTAACGTGCCAGAGGTAGTTCCATTTACGGAAGATGAATTGCTAAGAGCCAGTCAACGTATTCGTAATGGTAGAAGGCCATTATAATCAAAACTAGACGAACTCCCACCTGAGGCTCTAAAAGCCGTACTGGATAAGACCACAACGTAATGAACCACATAACTAGCGATGGCATCTTTCCCGATGAATGGAAAAAAGCAAAGCTGGTGCTAATTAACACGTTGATGCCGGCATGTACCACCGGTGGTACACGCATGTCGGCTCCATCGGGCGGCATAAGCCACCGGTGGTACATGCTTCATTTTAATAGCAATAACAATATCTTTCCCAGCTTAAACTGCTTTTTTTAAATAGTTAACAATTTCGTTTATTATGTTTATAAATTTATTAAATTGATTAGCTGTCACAGCCGCGACATTGATGCTGAAATGCAGGTATTTTAGGTTTCGCAGGAAACCATCTAGTGCCAATGTTTGTTTAATTTGTAGATTCAAATACATTTCAGTGTTTGGCTAATAAAAACAGAATAGACTTGCGGTTAGTTAAGCGCATGCGCATCCGCCAAGTTTGAAAGGCGGGAATATGAAAGTTTCGCGCATATTTTGTTATTTTGACTAGTTATACGTCAAACAGTGCCCGAAAAGCATGGCGGAAATTGATACAAGCGCACAAAAAAATTTCAACTATGAAAAGGTCTATTTCAAGCAACTGTGATATTCCTGTAATAAGAATAATCGCAAGAAATGTGCGCATTTCTTACATTGATACTGCTCTCCACGTTTGTTGATGTTTTTGATTTGCATGTTCTATGGTTTATTGGCATTGAGTTTCATATCGATTCTTTTCATCCACAATGATATGAAGTACTTCTTCTCTTCTTCTTCTTCCTTTTTGTAAAGCATCTGCCTTGTTCTCTAATTTCTTAGAGTTGTAGCTGGGATGATGAATTCCAGCTTTCATACCAACGTATGGGTAGACGTCATGGTGGTCTCCTGGATCTTGGAGGACCATCCCTTGCAATTTTCGGCAATCTGTTGTCGTGCATCCGTTCAACATGATCTCTCCATTCGCGACGTCTGTTTCGGGACCATGTCACTATGTCTTGGATATCGTTCTCGGATGAATAAAGTTCTCGGATGTCTTCGTTTCTTTTGTGGTCCCTTAGTGTGTAGCCTGCTATGGATCTTAGAGATCTCTTCTTGGAGGTCACTGCTCGTGATGTTGACGCCGAGATATTTGAAACTCATAACCTGTTCTACTGGTTTACTGTATATAGCCAATTTACATCTTCTGGGCTCTTTTGAGATGATTAACGCTTTTGATTTTTCTACCGATATCTCCATGTTGTATTTGGCACCTGTCTTTTCGAACTGATAGAGCATTCTCCGTTGCTTGTCTTCACCTTCTGAGACCAGCAAGGCATCGTCCGCGTAGCAAATTACTTTTAGTTATTTGTCCCCTAGTGAGTATCCCTTTCCAACCTTTTTTACTTCCGTTATAAGTTCGTCCATAATCAAGTTGAAGAGGATGGGGCTTAGGCTATCGCCTTGTCTTATTCCAGTTTGCATGGGTAGTCTGCATGTCTTTCTGCCTTCTACTTGTATTTGGGTCCAGGATGTTAGTATTTAACTCCGCAACAATGCTTGAAATATCCGGGTGTACGTTTTTCTTTTTGTGAAGTTTCACAATGTATGAAGTACATTATTATTTATAAATATCTTGTATAATTGATAGGGCTCATTATAATCAAAATTTGTTGCGAGCAACTCCTCAATGAATGCATATGGCACCTCTAGCTTTAGTGCATGTGACACATTTACCGTAGTTATTTGTTCCCATGGGCGTCCACACAAAAATGTTAAAAACATATGAAGGGCAAAACGCCGTCCGATAAAACAATCACTATAAAACAGCGCCCGCGTCAACGTGTTAAGAAAGGTGATAAATCAACACAGGACCTTTCTCATATAGGCCCCTCTGCCTCTTAGATGTTTCGGGCCAACTCTTGGAACACCTGATACTTTGCAGAATAAAACTGGAACTTAGGTCAGGTAAACAACTATCAGAAAAACAATATATATCAATACTATCAGAAAATCGCAAGCTGGCACACAGAGAACTAGAAAGCTATGTGCCCTTATCACTCTTGGCGTAAGCAATGCTTTCAACTCAGCTGTCTGGCAAAACATTCTTGAGGAGCTCTCTCACCATACCTGCTACGCCTGGTACGAAGTTACCTACGTAATAGGAAAGTTGTTCTCCAAGAAAACAACAAATTAGTGGAGCGTGATGTCTGTAGTGGGGTGCCACAGGGCTCTGTTTTGGGACCGACACTATGGAATGTCCTTTACGACGGAGTCCTCAGACTAAAGCTACCGGAGGCTGTGGATATCGTGAGCTTTGATGATGACTTGGCACTTGTAGTGTCGGAGGAAGACGGAAATGGAAACTATGTCGAGAGCAAACAGGGCCATTGAACAGGTGAACAAATGGATGGAACCCAAAAAAGACAGAAGTAGTATTGCTGAGTAGACTAAGAAAAACGAAACCCATCACATTCAAAATAAAAGGAGAAAAAATAACCCCAAAGGAATCGCTGAAATATCTAGGTGTAACCTTTGATAATAGCCTATCCTTTAATCGCCATATCACCACAGTGTCAGCCAAAGCACTGAAAACTGCAGGAGCATTAGATAAACTAATGCCCATAGTATGAGGACCACGCAGTAGTAAGCGAAAACTTCTTTGCTCGGGGGTTTATTCCACAATGAATGCTCTACGCAGCCCCGATTTGGGCAAATGCTTTGAGAAAACAGGTGATTAGACAAAACTTGGTAACCGTTCAAAGGAAAATGGCGCTAAGAGTATGCAGTGCTTACCGGACTATCTCTAGGGATGCCGCCCTAGTGCTAGCCGGCATACTACCCATAGAACTTATGGTAGAAGAGAGGCAAGAAGTCAACAATGGCAGATGAAACGTCTATGGCATACAGGCCGACAAAAAGGCACTAGCGAAGGCCCGAATGTACCAGGCCTGATAAAACCAGTGGAGTCTATCCATTAAGGCAGAGATCCCCAACCTTTGCACTCAAGAGCACATTTTAGAAAGTCGGTCGGGCTACGGGCATCTTTTTCTATTCAAGAAGTCCTCATCTGATACATTGAATTTTATGAAAATTACGTTTTGATGGTCAAAAATTTATTTCTGTCCTTTTTTGAATGTCTTTGTGTTTTTAATGCTATTTTGGTTGCGTTTACACACGTAAAACGGACCGCGGGCATAGGATTGGGGACCACTGCATTAAGGGACACTGGACCAGAATCCTAATCCCTGACGTGGAGCGCTGGGCAACAAGAAAACACTGCGAACCAAATTTTTATCACCCAAGTTTTAAGCGGACATGGTTGTTTCAGGAACTTTTTCCATAACATCGGTAGGGCCACAGATTGCCTCTGTATTTACTGTGGACTCACAGACAGCGCGGCGCACACCGTTTTTGAGTGTGACAGGTGGATACCCGAAAGGGATAAATGAAAAATTAGACCGTACAAACACTAGACACATCAACTATGGTTGAACAAATGAGGCGTTGCGAATACGAAGGGCGAACTCAACATTGGGTCATTTTTTTTTCACGAATGGGATCAGAACCCTCTCGAGAATCCACAGGTATAGGTTTCATGTTGAGTTCGTCATAAGTTCATCAAAATCGACCTCAGTCCTTGCTGAGTTCGCCCTTTATCGCAATGGATAAAAAAAAATTTCAAATGCGTTTTTCTCGAAACCACCATTTGTTGAGATCGCCCTTCGTATTCGCAACGCCTCAAATGATCTCGGCGGAGGACTTATAGGCAGATACATCAAGGATGATCCAAGACATCATGACAATAAAAATACTAGTCGAGCGGAAAGGGAAAGAAGCCCAAAGGATGAAAAATGTTAGTACCTGAACCCCTAATCACTGCAAGTGGAAGGCGGATGTAAGGCCGACACTATGCAGCAACATCTTGGAAGTTATGCGACAAGCGGTCCCAAGATGCTTGTGATATTTGAGAGGGCCCTCTTGTTAAGTTAACCGTGAGGTGCTTACTACGTTCCCAACAGAAGAAAAGTCTTGTCTGTCTAATGTCTACTTATACGTTCTTTATCGTTAGATGGTTCCTTCTAAAAATATGTTTACAAATACTATACGTTATGATATCATTCCGCGAATACTTTTTCTATACTAATCTGCATAGTGCGAATCTATATTTAAATATCATTTTCGCGTATTGGATACTAAAAATAGACATCTAAACCTCGTTTCGTCGATTAGGTTCGTCTTAAAAAATGACACTCACCGCCTCCTGAGAAACACCGGTTATCTGCCATCCCTCCAAAGCCTGTGGCGCCCCATTCGATCCTGCGGACAAAAAAAAAATAAACTCAATTTTGTACAATTCAAAAACACAAATTAAAAAAAGAAGAAATGGGGCATTGTGTGCAAAAGCCGAGTGAACACATTTAAAACTGAGTATTTTGGCAAATAGTCCACTATTGCACACAGATAATCTAAAAAAAATCAATGCAACAAATCATTTTAAGCTACGTACAAGCGGTATAGAAAACTAGCGTATAGTCCTGCTATAGTTTGACTATAGCTGTGTAACCGCATCCTATAGTTGAACTATACGAATAGTATTGGACTATACCAGGAGTCAGCAAACTTTATAAACTTAAGAGCCAAATTTTTATTTAAAATGATTTCAAACTGTATCAAGAGCCACGGATGATTTGTTTTCATAAAGTTATATTTTTGCATTTTTTTCATAATTGACGATGATTAAGCGCCTTTGCGATAATATTATTGGTAGCCTTGACTACCAAATGCATAACTTTACCAATATCTTCTGGAAATGTTGCGCAAAGTGCTTCCGGGTTTTGTTGAATGTGCAAAGAACACGTCATGATCATTTTTTTCTTTTCAAATTGAAAGTAATGTGACAAATACTTTTTTAGTCCCCACCATACTTTTAGATCCATCTGTTGCAATTTACACTATTTTAGTATGTGGGATGTGATTTTTTTCAGACATTCGGACATTTCATTTTCAACATCTTCTTCTCGTGTTTGACCCTTGAGTGCAAATAATCCTAGGAGTTCTTCTTTGGGACCATTTGATGAAATATAGCGAGCAAAGACAACTTGTGCAGTATCCTTTATGTCACAAGACTTATCGACCGCTATTGATATGGCTGATGCTAATTTAACGACATTTTGTTTGTCCTTTCTGTTACAGTTTTGGCAGACAATGGTAAGCTTTTGATTTTATTCATAATATCTGCTTTATCGTTAAAATTGTGAAACAGTGTGTCAGCCGCATTTATAAAACAACTTTTTATGTACTCACCATCAGTGAATATGGTGTTCCGTTTTTGACGATTTCGTGATTCACCACAAAGTTCGCCAAGTTGGCATTATTTGCAGACTGCATCCAACAGTTAAAAGAGGAACATGTATTTTTAAAATTGTCTTGAAATTCTTCAATTGCTTTCTTTCTTACATCACCGAAGGGACAATTTCTTGCAAATGCGACATGTTTATTTTTTTAATTTTTCTCGAGATTAGCCTTTTTAATGTTTGGTAATTTTTCACGGCAAATAAGACAAGTTTGAAGACCAGCTACATTAGGTACGAACGTAAACGAATCAGTCCATTCAGTTTAGAATTCACGATGTCGATCGGCATTTTTTTTTCATTTTTTCTACGAAGCCATTTTGAGAGGAATTTAGAGTTTCTGAATTATGTCCAAAAAGCACAATTTTAAATAATGAACTGTCTTAATGGCGAGACACAATATCTAAAAGAAATAACCAATATCCGCGCTATGATTGGGAGTTATGTCGCGGCGGTGGTCGTAGGACTTCCGCAAAGGGACAGTACTGTTTCTTTTTTGTGATTTTTTGTTGGTTTTAATGTATTTGTGAAAAGTCATAAGCTCACACCAAAGAGCCACATGTGGTTCGCAAGCCACACTTTGCCGATCCCTGGACTACACGAAGCGGTCAAACAGCTACAATGATAGCAGGCTCTACGCTATTTTTCTATACCGTGTGTAGCGGTGTGTATACGTAGCTTTATACTGTCATTTAATGTTTATTAGAAAAATGTGGGCTGGTTTGTTATTGCGCGATTCATGCGGTAAAATAAAGAACATGAACGCCACGAACGCCAATTTAGAAATATTTTTGCCTAGTCAATTTGACCTCTTTAGCTTTTGCCCTCAATGCCTCAAATATAAGTATAAAAAGACTAACAGCAGCCCTGTAAAATGAGGATATTTACTAATTAAGTTTCGATTGTTTGAGAAGTATTTTGTGTCGGCCGTGTAAAACGAATTAAATATTTGGATTAGGGCAATCATAAGTGACCTGAGGATTCTAAAATTAACTATAGTATGCAGTGGCGTCCGCTCGTGCCGTTTTAACCGTTAAGGTCATACTACCAAGTAGTCAGCCATCCTTCGCCTACCGGCCTGAGCGGCCGCTGACAATTTAGTGCAATGGCAATGTAATTATAGAACTATTTTTCAATTTCATCTTAAATTTTTGGTTCTCTTTCATTCTATTTTTATTCAATAAATGTTTTAATAAATTAGCTACATATTTTTATATTAGATTATGTGGTATAATCGAAATAAATCAATGTTTTTGCATAGTGTTTAAAAATAAAACACTTTCTCACTTAATTTTTCTATTAATTTACACACTTATTGCATATGATATTTCAATGACTATTACAAGTATTCTTCTTACAATGTATACAATATTAAAATACTCTCCTCTCACTTTCACATAAATGACATTACATGTGCCGTTTCTTTTCTGGAGGAAGAATAAATACTTTCTTTCAAACCCTTATTTCGCAAATTTTGATTTTGTCGTCGTTTGAAGCTTCCTCTATAAAAGTATTTCTATTGTCTTTTTTTAGAACTCTAATTTTTATAAACGTTAGTGTAAAAAAAAGTTAGTGTAAATCCAAATTTGTAAATCCAAAAATTATTGAAAATTGTTCTCGAGAACGTTTCGCCTAAAAATTTTGGTGGATAAAAACATTATTTTTCGGTACCGTTCCCGTAATAGTGAGACCAGAACTCTTCAAATTCAGTGCCAATTGTTTCGTAGTAAAAAAATTGTCGCACGTTATGTTTCTATAGAGTGCATAAATCTTGTACGATATTTTCACCACGTTGGTTTCACTCTTTTCCTAAATATGGAATTCCTTTTAGTGGGTATCCTGTTTCAGAATCATTTAGCCAAACTATTTTTTTCCATATTTTTGGTTTTGCTTGGATGGACATTTTCCGTCAAAACCAAACAATTGCTCATCTACAGTCAGATTACACGATGGCATGTAGTTTTCCTAAATTATTATTCATTCGATCCCACAGTTCTCTAATAGGTGCAAGTTTATCATTTGCACGCCGTTGTGATCTTGATTCTTTATCATCAAATCTAATAAATTTACATATTTCGTGATATCTGTCCTCTGGTCATCTGGTCAATACTCGAATTGGAAGATTTCAGACGCCCAGTAGTAAACAGTATACCAATAATCTTTATCTTAAAAAATGCGTCTTGATTAGTAGATGATGTTTCTACCTATTCTAAGGGCTTGACTTGTTTCTAAACTTAATCCGTGGTCTGATGACACGCTGTCACTCCAGGCTGCTGCGGCCGGTAGAAGGAGTTTTTCGTAAAAATGTAAAAATTCGGAAATTTGTAATACATAATGATTTTTTAAAAACTGATTTCATATCTTTCCATAGCAATAGGAGATTACTGAAAAGCGTTTCATCGAAATATTATTCTAACCATATGTAACAATTAGTTAAAAGTGCGTCCGGCCGCTCCGGCCGGTAGAATGACCTTAACGGTTAAAAAAAGTTTAACTCGACAATGATGCAAAATATTTGTTAGAAAAGAATTACAATCTTGTTAAGTTTTGTGTACAAAATTTATTACATTAATAAACATACATTATTCAGAGAATTTTAATCCGTAAATTGCCGGTCTATTAGAACAATGCTGCTCAAATTGTGTGGTTTTCTCAAACGAGAACACGTTAATGAACAAAAATTAAAAGTTTTTTACATGAAATTAGTACGTAGCATAAATGATAATCACAACCGGCTTTTCACGTTGTTTTCATCTTCCAATTGAAATTGCCTGTTTAAAATGCCAGACAAACGCATTTATCTACTTAACAAAAAATATATTACACTCGCAGACGGACATTAAACAATAATTATAGTTCAAATATAAAATTGTCTAGTTCATTAAGACCGTTTTGTCTATACTAAACATCTTCTTCCTGTAGTGCTCCAGTCCTAACTAACTTTGACATCCTTCCCCTGTCTACACCTGTGTTTGGTGTCTAGATCTTAGACATAATTAGACAAGTATAGGGACAAGTATAGGGACACAAGTATAGTATAGTATAGGGACACTTAGACAAGTATAGGGAGACCTTACAGTTTTTAACGTGGATGGTGAGAGCCACTATTTTAGGGGAGGTTTGCTTGGCAGATTACTGTGACGAGCCATGCACAGGAGGACGGTGGCTTATTACTCGTGCCCCCGGGATTTGAACTTGGGACTTATGGCCTAGTAATCCGATACCCTGACTACTAGGGCACCACTGTCTCATGAGAATATACAACTATTCAACATAGTTAGTATAAAATAAGGAATAAATTTGAATATTTCATACCTTGATTGTATGTGCAACAAATATTAGTATAAATATATATTTGGATTTGTTTTTTCTTTAAAATTCAAGTTTTTATTTGTTCCATCTAGATTGTAGATTTCAGTGGTGACTTGTATGCTACCTTTATCAACCTCTTTCTCTAATCGTTGGTATACTTACCCTATTAGAGCGCCTCCTCTAGTCCTGATTCCTTTAGCAATACCAGGATCTGAGTGGGATTCAAGGACTGCTTTTCGTTCCCAAGGTACATCTGGCTTTCATGGAGCAGTGCTCCGCAGTCCTTGAACACATTCATGGGGGTTTCCTCTGCTGAGTTGCAGAATCAGCAATTGTCATCTTCCTCCACGCCAAGGCTCTTGAGGTGCTTTCTAAGAGTGTTGTGCCCCGCCAGTGTTCTAAGCTTCTTCCTGTTTAGTTTCAGGCTTTTTAGTTTCAGGCTGTTTAGTTTCAGCTTTTGTTCTTTTCTGGTTAAAAGATCCCAGCATTACTTTGGACTGTCTTAGCCCCGGCAGTTCTTTCCAGGTTTTCATCCGTTGTTTTCTTATTTCTTCATCTAAACTTTTGTGGATGGTGTTCATACTCATACCCACACAAGGTTTCCGGGCCTATAAAATGATTACTAGATCCCTTGTTTGATAGGTGATCGGCTTCTATATTACCCTCTATACCACTGTGTCCTGGTACCCAGTATAGCGTTACTTTATTTTCTCTACCAAGCTTGTTTAGCTTTCCCACACAGTCCCAAACCAGTTTGGATGGCGTATGAGCTAATAGCCTTGATGGCTGCTTGATTATCTGAAAGGATTCTTCTTCTTCTTCATCAGCTTTCCATTCTTCATCAGCTTTTTTCTTAAGATGGCAGTCTTTACCAGCGGTCGATTTAATGTCGTCCAATTACCTTCTTTGTGGACCACCCATGCTCCTTGTCATTTTCCTAGGTCGCCACTGGGTAATTCTGGCAGTCCACCTATTGTTGCTTAGCCTTGAGACATGTCCTGTGCTATGCGTTCATCAACGTCGGATAAGCTTGATCTTCCTATGATAATCTCATTCCTGACTTTGTCTCTTAGTGAGATCTATCATTGATCGTTCCGTGGTCCTTTGCGTTACCCTTAGTCGACCAGAACTCAAGCTCATAGTTTCTAAACCGTATGTAGCTACAGGCAATATGCAGGAGTCGTTACCCTTTAGGTTTACCGATATGTCTTTGTTTCACAGGATGTACTTTAGTTTGCAAAACGCAGACCATTTAAGACCAATCCGTCTGGTCACTTCAGCTGCTTGGTTTTCCTTTCCCAACTTGATCACATGGCCGAGGTAGGTGTAGTGGTTCACGCATTCGATGCTTACCTTATCGAGCACAATGCTCAATGTTCACCACGTGGTCACGTGAAGTAATTCACGCGTCCATGTTTCCGTAAGACCAGTGCGATTAATAGAATCCACCGGCAACTCATTGTTCTCAAAGCTCACTCATTTATGTACCTATAATTAGAATTAAAATTATTTTGGATTTATTGTTAAACTCAATTTATGTTCAATAAAAGCTTAGTTTTTTGTGCCGTCATGAAATATCGTTGTAGATTAGACATTTCTCAAACATTTGGTCCTTCGAACAGGATTAGTTAGAAGTGTTATTTATCACACATTTAGTTCTTCGAACCGGATTGTTGGAACCCAACCTCCGATGTCAGATGAAGATAGTGCGAACGAGGTTCGACCTGGCATCTTACTGACCGTAGCTGCACCACACGCTGATTATCGCTGGAACCTCATACACCAGGTATCCTCTCTTCATAAACTGCTTCGCCTAACCGCACTTTGTTTTAGATTCGCTCAGAAATTGCGTAATAAGCTTAACTCGCCAGTCTGTGTTATACCATCCGACGACATGCGATGGGCAAAACACTTCTGGATAAAGGTCACTCAAGCAGCGTACTTCTACATGGAGTTCAAGCAGATCAACTCTGGCTCAACGTTACCTTGCAGTCATCCCTTCACACACCTGACTGCATTAATTGACGAGCATGGTATCATACGTATTGGAGGCCGTCCTCTAAGGGGAAAAGCATCCAGCCATCATTCCAATGCACGTACGATTGTCGCTACTGCTCATTAACCACGCTCATCGTAGTATCCTTCATGGAGGAACTCAGCTCACGTTGGCCTACCGTCGCCGATGTTGTTGAATTTTAGGTGGAAGAGCACCTGTTAAATCCCACATCTTGTGGTGTCTAGTGTGTGCTCGGCAGAGCGGGATCCGTGATCATCAATAAATGGGCTAACTACCTCTTTCTCGAGTTACACCCTCACGCCCGTCTCTACAAACTGGTATAGACTACGCCGGACCGATCACACCAAACACATGGAAACGTAGGGGCTCAAAGACGTACAAGGGGTGGATTTGCGTCTTCGTGTGTTTCTCAACCTCGACAGTACATATAGAGACAGTCAGCGACTACTCAACTGATGGGTTCATCGCCGCCTACAGGCGCTTCACAGCTCGAAGAGGAATAGCTCAGATTGTGGCATCAATTTCGTTGGTGCCGTGTCTGCTCTCCGCCGGATATTCAACCAGTATTTCAAAGAACATCGGATCACCGCCTCTGTCCTCTCACGAGACAACGGCCAATGGATATTCAACCCAGCAGCGGCGAAGAACATGGGAAGCAGTACTCAAATCGACGAAATTCCAACCTCAACAGAACTGTTGGTAACACTCGGCTCACCTTTCAGGAACTTAATACTTTTCTTTCTCAGATTGAAGCTATTCTCAACTCACGACGCATGGAACTGCTCTCTAAAAGCCCTCAAGATATCTCTGCTCTCACGTCAGGTCACTTTCTCATTGGAAGCGCACTCACGACATTGCCCGTACCCTCATTGTTGGACCTATCATCTTCTCAGCTCTCACACTGGAAGATCATTTAACACCATGTACAGAACTTCTGTTCTCAATGGTCTGCCCATTATTTACAACGACAGCAGTCCATTTCAAAGTGGCATCACGCATCCAATCAACTCAAGGTCGGTTCACTAGTTCTCCTGTTTCTCCTTAGTTTGCAAAACGCAGCCCATTTTAAACAAATCCGTCTGATCACTTCAGCTGTTTGATTTTCCTTTCCCAACTTGATCACATGACCGAATTGGTGTAGTAGTTCACGCATTCGATGGTTACCTTATCGAGCAAAATTAGGGAATGTCTAGACTCATGAACTTTGTTTTGCCCATGTTCATTTTTAACCCAATCTCTCTGGATGCTTGATTTAGCTGTTGCAGCATCTCTTCCAACTCGATTGGGTCTTTCGAAATTAAGACAATGTCGTCCACGAAGCGGTGGTTTAGATAAGTCCCATCATTTACGAAGGGGCTCTAGACATCCCAATGCCACAAGGGATCACGCTGGTTGGATTTGCAGACGACCTGGGAATGGTTGCCACGGCCGGGACTAAAGAGGCACTGGAAACGAACATAAACGAGGCACTGGACCAGGTTCATCGCTGGATGGAGTCAAAATAACTGAAATTGGCGCCCCACAAGCCAGAACTGGTAATCTTGGTCGGGCAGCGCAAACTGTCCATAGAGATCATGGGAGCGAGAATCCCATCACAGGAACCCGTAAAATACCTCGGAGTCTAACTGGGCAGAAATATGAACAATGCGGCGCACGTCAACTGGGTCGCCAAGAAAGCAGATTCCGCAGCCACTGCCCTCACAAGGCTAATGCCCAACGTAGGAGGTCGTAGTCGATAACGTAGCAAGCGCCGGATACTCAGCTCTGTCGTGAATTCAATACTGCTCTACGCGGCGCCTTTCTGTCAAGATGGCGTTAAAATACAGAGAAACAAAAACATTTTCGAGAAGGTGGCAAGGCGGACCATGCTCCGGATTATCAGCGCATACCGTACCGTGTCCACAGAAGCTCCCTGGGTGATATCCAGCTGCTCCCCATCGACCTCCTCGTCTCCAACTTCATTATTAGCATTATCACCCAGAAAGAGGCCGAAGAACGCGCTGCCCAGGCAGCCACCTAGCAAAATCTCAAGAGTAGAATCAAAATCGAAACTCTCAAAAAACTAGGGCGGTAACAACTGTCCGGGCTGCCCACCCTGAAGGAATGCGCAAGCGATACTGGGGTGCTGGTCTCTATAGCCAAGTGGAAGAAGGGGTTTAGTGAGTGAGAGCCTCACACGCAGGCTGTAGAGCTTCCCCCAAACCACAAAAAAAAATAAGCCCCATCAATTTTTATACCTTTTTGCTCCCAATCAAGTTTCTTGAAGGCGTCTTCTAAGCCGAATGTAAATAATTTCGGGGAGATCGTATGCCCTTGACGTACTTCTCTCCCTATATTTATTTCGTTGGTATTTAGTCCTTCAATTTTAACATGAAGCGTCGCATTTGTATAGAAATATTTGTATGATAGTAGCATATCTAGAGTCTATTCTGGCATACCGTATATGATTTTAAGATTGACCACGTCTCTACAGAGCCAAAGGCTTTATGAAAATCAATAAACGCAGTAGTATTCTGTGGCTTTCTCTATTAGAGTAAGCAGTGTTTGCAGATGGTCGATAGTGCTGTAGCCGCTTCGAAATACTACCTGTTCTACTGGCTGGTAGAAGTCTATTTTTTTTCGCAAGGCGTTAGGTTCTGACAGGATTAGTACCATTTAAATTCCTCTGCTTCCGCGAAACCTCGGCGTAGCCGAACAGGTCAACCGAGTGGTGAGTAAGACAATAATGTGCGTGAGAGCTCTTGGACGGCTGATGCCCAACATAGCTTCACTCCATGGTGCATTCTCCTGTATGGGCTGCCGCAAGGATAAATCCCTTCAGGATGTTACAGATAGGAACTGATAAGGTTGCAAAGGTGTATGCTGCTGCGTGTCTACAGCCGTTATATTACTGTTTCTGGGGACGACGTGGCGATCGTTGCTGGAGTCATCCCGCTAGACCTTCTGGTGGATGAAAGAGTGAGTACAAAACACTGCGACTGAAAAAGGAGTCTGGGCCAGGCAACTGTTCCATCATCCATCATGGTCCAGGCCATCGATGAATGGGTCAACCGTCTCACCCCGGGCGCTTACGGGGCATGGATGTTTTGGTGCATCGGGAAACTGGTTGAGGCCACTGTGGGTATTGTGAAGCGAGTGGGGACACAGCGGAGGATACCATTTTTGAGTGTATGATATGAGTGAGAATGAGGAGCACGGCAGAATGCAAGTTGCGAGAGTATGTAAACAAGGAGACTATATATGGATATGAGGATAATGAGGATAAACTAGAGGAGGCGCTCTAAATGGGTAAGTATACCAACGATTCAAAGAAGAAGGTGCGGTACAATAGAACAATGAAGGTCGCAGTACAAGTCACCACCGAAATCTACAAATCTACATTTACATGTTGATGATCATGCTCAGCAGTGAGTGTGGTAAAGTTTATATTCTGCTCATTTTTTCGTTTTTTCTATTTAAATTTTTTTTTTAACAACTTGGACTTAATATGAAATACAAATAGTTTATAACAGGCAATGATATTACAATGAATTAGTAAATTTAATTTGATTAAATGTGAAAAGTTAGTATACTGCGTTAGTTTATGTAGAGTTAGTCTTTAGTGGGTGTTCATATTGTTGTACAAATAATTTATATCTGACTAATTCGTGCATGTTTATCTGACTGTTTGGTTTACGCCTTGTCTGTCTCAACATCCTCTGAATATTTAATAATTGTCTACATCACTAAATTCAGTTTCTACCGCGTATTTCAACCTCAACGATTAAACGTAATATAATATTTTCATACAAAAAAAATTATAGATTCAGCCTATGCATACATACGTGTTATCTGTGGGTAAACGTGTGGCCAGATGTGTCCGCTGCGAGGACAAGAGCGGCGTTATCGATCTTCTATCTCTGAGAAGGAGCGAGCGAGAACACGCGGCCGTTTAAATTCAATACATTTTATACATAGTTGTGTGTCTGTGTGCAGTTTTGTGTTTTGCAGACTCGGACATGATACCTACTTGCTCGAGAGAGTACAGTTCAATCAAAAGATTGGAACAAACAATATTCAGTGTGTCGCACGTATTGGGCTGCGAAGACACCTGGCGCAATGAAAAAGGGCTGAAGGAGAAGAGGCGTTGTTTGATGCGTTTTGAATGAGCAAACTATGCTTTTTGTTCTATCATTTATAGTGAAAGTTACTTACTCATCTTTACATATTATTTGTAAGAATATGTTTTACATAACTAACAATATGAACCTTCAAAATAAATTAGATACAATTTTTATTAGTTGAGAATCACTAATAATCTCCAACGAATATTACTTAAATCGGTTTTCATCTCATTCCTATTAATTTTTTAGTTAAGCACAGCACAAAGACTGTTTATAAAATTATGGTTTCACAGCATATTTTATTTTCTTTATTTGTATTTCTTTGCTTCAAACTGTGATTATTAAATGCAGGACTCTACACATTGAATATAAGTGTATTCGATTTGTTTCATTTCATTGCCATTATAAATATTTAGCTAGCAAACCGTAACAGTAAACCAACGAAGTTAATAATAAAAAAAATGGTTTATCTACTCGCACACTATAATAAACACACTAATAAGTAAATTATTGTATGTGAAGGATGCCATTATTATAATCGTGCGTAAAAGTATCCAAATCGCTAAAAAGCCCAGTGTAGATCAAATAGTTTCATTATTAAACGATTTGTGTTTGTGGTTACTATGGCAACAAGTCGCGTCACTTAGTTGTGTGGCTCGCCTTCGATTCGTGCTTTAAACTTTGCTACTCATGCAGAAAAGCCCTTCTTCACACACTGGTACCAAAACATGGTACACAAACACCTTATTGGATACTTATACACTGAAGTTGCACTTAATGAACTACGTTTCAATATTGAACTTAATGAAAAACGTTTAATCATAGATAAAATTAAGTAAACTATATTTTATCCAAAAAAATCAAAAACGAAAAGTTTTAAGTTTACGGATTGAGTAGACTAAGTTTGCGCGTCTAATTGTTATATTAGCTGACATCGGTGCAAAATTTGAATTAGCTTGCAAAATTATGGCATTGCTTAAATAAATATTTCCCCGTTATAAGTTACATGTGTTTTCTTGATAGTCTCTTGACGATGCCGATCTATGCCAAAGTTTATAGCTACATTGTTAGCTTAATACCCAACTAATTCTTACTAATACCTCGAATTAAAGACAATTTTATTGTTTTCCAGAAACTGATAATATTTCCCCCTTCCGAAGTTATCGCGATTTTACTAAAACTTTGCAACAGTTTGTTAACTCATTTTCTAATCAACATAACTAGAATTGTCCGCAGCAAAACTTACTCTAACTCATGCCTTGATATTCCAAAAACTAATAGGACTAGCTCAATTAGATTGGTCTTATTTGATAAATTATCCGCGTCTATCCCGCGTTTTTTAGCTATAGAGAAAAGCTAATCTTGTTGCTCTAGTCTAAGCAGTTAGTCCCCAATTGCGAAATTAGATCGACTACTCCGAATCACTTTTCGAATCGTCCGTTAAATCGTCGTTTTTCGAATAGAAAAACTACTTGGGCTACCTCAACAAGATTAAGTCTTATTTGACGCCGCCGTTTTTTAGCTGCAGAGCAAAGCAAAACATGTTAGTCTAGTCCAAGTAGTTAATCTCCAATTACGGAATTAGTGGGATTAGTCCGAATCATTTTTCGAATTGTCCGGAGCAAAACTTAGTCTACTTCATGCCTGGATATCTCAAAAACTAGTTGGACTACCTCAACAAGATTAGTCTTATTTGATGCCCGCGTTTTTTAGCTGTAGAGCAAAGGTAAACTTGTTAGTCTAGTCTAAGCTGTTAGTCCCCAATTACGGAATTAGTGGGATTAGTCCGAATGTTAGTAGTCTAAATAATCGGTGAACTAATTGAATATGTTATCATTATAGTTATAGTAGCTAGAGCCCGCGGCTTCGCTCGCGTGGGTTTTTATATAATTCAAATTAAGTCAGGTTAGCTATATTTACCAAATATTGATCAACTTGTATGGAGCCTGGCGTTCGCGAATGATGTGATAGTGGTGGCAAAGAGCGAAGGGGAGATGAAAGAAATGCTGAAAAGCCCAGGAAGGAACGGAATGTGAAGAAAGGAATGATGAAAAGCCCAGGGAGGAACGGAATGTGAGGAAAGGAATGTGAGGAAGAAAAACATAGCAGTGAATGTGGAGAAAACGAAAACAATGAGGTTTAGTAAGAAAAATAGGAAGAACGAGGAGAAGGAATGGAATGGAATGGGAAGGGGCAACAATTGTTTAAGTACCTAGGCTACAAAATGAAAGAGAGGGCCTCGGATAAATTGCATGTGCGAGAGTTTGCCAGGAAAGTAAACAAGGTAATGGAGTGTATTTAGGGGATAGGAGAAAGAAAATGGAGAAGCGACTTCACGAGGAGGATGATGATCTCTGATGATGAAAGTTTGATAGAGAGTAAGTATATTAGTGTATGGAGCAGAAATCTAGGGATGGAAAGAACAGGAAGAGGTTGAGAGAGTGCAAGAGAAATACGTAAGATGAACGTTAGCGGTACACCGAGAAACTCCGGGATACATAGTGAGAGAGGAATGTAATAGGGGCAAACTGAGAGTGAAAGCTGGGAAGGGAGCAACTAAGTTTGAAGACAGAATGAACAGAAGGGAAGAGGAAGGGAAGAGTGTTTACATTCAGGCCCTTCCTTTCCAATAGTTGGCAGCGTCTATCGCCCTGTCATTTACCACAATTAGGTCCTCCATCGTGTATGCCTCTCCCATGTTGGGACACCTGAGATGGCTGTCGCTCTGAAGCCCACCGCATTCACACAAATCATCATCCACAGGCATTCCCATCTCATACTGTTCGATTTGCTGCGCGTCACTCCTGTCCCTAGTCTGTTCAGTGATTTCCATGTCACGTATGGTAAAAGTTTTCCCGGTGACAGCTCCTCCCTGGGTTCGCCCCGCAGGTTTGGGTGTTGTTCCTTCCATAGTTCTATGCGGCGTTGTTTTGGGCATGTCTGCAGTTGTTGCGAACGTTGGAGAGCTCTTTCTTGATTTGAGTCGCCGTCGTATAGAGGGTGTCGCCTATCTCCGATCTGCTTCTGCCGCTCTGTATCAGATGCTACTTTACTACTTAACAATTCCAGATAGATGGTACAGCTTCTCGACAAGTATCGCTCTCAGGCAGCCTGTTATAATCCTGCACTCTAGCTTAAGGCCACATCGACATGTCTTGCGTGATCCGAGTTGTACCATACTGGTGCCGCGTACTCGGCAACGGAGAAACAGAGAGCAAGGGCCGACGTACGCAGCACGTCAGGCTCCGCTCCCCAAGCTTTTCCAATGAGCTTCCGGATGATATTATTCCTAGCACAAACTTTGGCCTTTGTATTCTGGCAGTGTCTTTAGAAAGATAGCGTGCGTTCTAGTGTTACGCCCAGGTACTTTGGAGTGTCGCATGTTTCGAGTTCTTGTTCTCTCCATGTGATTTGCAGCTTTTGCATGCGCGTTTCTTATTTCTCAGGTGTAATGCACATACCTGGGTTTTGCTAGGGTTCGGCTTCAACTGGTTTATGTTGTAGTACTGTGTTTTCTAAGGCTATAGTTAGTTTATTCTCGACTTCTTCGAAGCTTTCCCCTGTGCGGCCATGGCTGTGTCATCCGCATAGATGAAGCGACGTGTCTGTTGGTTGGTCATTGTGTATACGTTGAAATGTATAGGAGCCGGTACACTTCCCTGTGGTTGGACGTTCCTCTGGTGTCTCCATCGACTCCTTTTTCCCTGCAGTGTAACATAGAAGCGCCTGTTCTTCCACAGAGTTTTCACCAGTCCAGCTAGGCGATAGTCCTTGGTAAGATGATACAATTTCTCTACTGCTTTCTGGTGGTTTACGGTATCATATGCCGCTGTCAGGTCTATAAAGGCTACACCGGTAATTTGCTTGCGCTCGAAGCCATCTTCAATATGTTGTGTTAAGTTTTGAACTTGGACGCAGCAAGACCTTCCCGGTCTAAACCCTGCTTGCCCTGGTATTATGCTTTAGTCTACTTTACCTGATATACGATTTAGTATCAATCTTTCGAAGACCTTGAAGAGGTGACATAGTAATGATGCAGGTCGAAAGCTTTTAGGTTCTGCAGGATCCTTTCCCGGTTTCAACAGCGCGATTACTCGAGCCTTCCTCCACATTTTTGGGATTTGCAACTTCCTTGAACACCAGTTCATTAAGTTGGTGAACCATGCAATGGTTGCAGTTCCAAAATGTTTCTGTTCTTAGATCATCTAGTCCTCCAGCCTTGTTACTTTTTAAGCTGTTAATGGCGGTTTTTAGTTCACTGCTTATGAATGGCTCAGCTAGACAGTCGGTTTCGTACTCTGGATTCCTTTGTATTTAAGTTTTGGGGGCCCTTATTTGGGTCTTACCGTTCATTAGCAGTTGGTGTGCAATCTGGTCTGAAGTGACCAGTGTCAAGTTCGGTGTAGCACTTGTGGGGTCGTTGCTAAGTTTTTGATAAGTTTCCAGGCACGTCGGCTGCTCTGCTTCATATCCAGATGTTCCATCATCGTTCGCCACTTATCGGAGTTTGCTCTAGAGATTGCTTGCATCAGATCTTCGCCAGTATTTATGGTATCCTCAGAGAAGTGGTCGTCCTTATATAGGGTTCGGTGCCTCTTCAACAGTTTTGCGGATTCTGGAGTAAGACCTGGTATGTATTCGGTTCTGCATCCCCTTGGGATGTGTTTTCTTGATAGTCTCTTGACGATTTCGATGAAAGCATTATAGTTTTCGGAATTTGCTTCCAGGGAGGCGATGTCGTGATATAGAAATGAATGGAAGAGAGGAATATTACCGAAGAAATGGATACGCTAGTAAAGAAATAGAGAGGCTAAGAGCGGGTGAATGGGGAGATGACCGAAAGAGACAAGGAAGAGAAAGAATAAGGGAATCCAGATGCAATATGAAGTATGAGAGCTGTATGATAGAAGGCATTCCGAAGTACCTGAGAAGAAAAAGTGCGAAAGAAAGGAAGATAATGGCGAGGTTCAGATGTGAAAATGAGGAGAGCGAAAATAGATATTGGATGGAAGAAGAAAAAAGGATGTGTAGGATGTGCTACCAGGAGATAGAGACAGTGGAGTATACGTGGAATGAATGTGT
Organism: Phosphuga atrata; assembly: GCA_944588485.1. Taxonomy (NCBI): domain Eukaryota; kingdom Metazoa; phylum Arthropoda; class Insecta; order Coleoptera; family Silphidae; genus Phosphuga; species Phosphuga atrata. The sequence continues at coordinate 57,077,097 of OX155899.1, forward strand.
AGACATGAAAGAAAGAGGAGCAAAAAAAGAGAAGAAATGCTGAATGAAGACGGAAGAGAGATAAAGTGGATGAAAGAAGTATAGGAAGGTTGGATAGGGAAAAGAAGGAGCGGGACAAGAGAAGCAAAATTTATGACTTTGCTATGATATATTGCAGAAGATATTTTGAATTTTATTTTTTTTAATGTCACATTTTTAGTTAGAATTTTATTTTTTATGTCACACTATGTTTATTTATCTACGAGGGAACTGACCCGCTACAGTTCCCTAGGAATAGAGGTAGAAGTTCCTACAGGAATAGAGGTAGAAGAAGAGTGAAAATGGTAGACGATCTGAAAGAAGGAAACGTGGATATTAAGAGAAAGGCTATGGGTAGAAACTTAATAAAGTCGGAACAAAGCTTGAATATATAAATATACTCAACCTTTCCGGAGCTCTATAATACTAATGCGTCTCTCATCAGTACAGCTTTGCTTCCATGAACAACAATTTGTAAACCACTCACTTGAAAAACCCATGTGGTGATTAGGGTTAGATGTTTTTAATTTTGACATTTTGTGAGAGAGACATGACCTGGGTAAATTTTTTTGGTGAAATTAAAAAAAAAGACTCATTAGTATTATAGTGCTCCGGAAAGGTTGAGTATATTTATATATTCAAGCTTTGTTGCGACTTTATTAAGTTTATATGATTATCTATAATGTTGTATGGTTTTACCAATTCAAAAGCTATGGATAGAGTTGAGTGGAGGAGGCATCATGGAACCTGCACATAGCAGAACACCAATGATGATGATGTGAGGAATGATAAAATAATCTAAATTGCCTGAATCTCTTTCTAAATTAAATGCAGAATAAAACTATGAATGACACTTCCAGTTTGCAAGGAGAATAAACCACTCAAATTTTCTATACAACGATTCGATCAGTTTTTGCGAGACTCGAAACTTCGATCCAGATTTTCGTGTGCCCGCTTCTCAAATTTGATTCTACCCGGCCCTCGCAACAATTTACAAATCCTATTAAACTTGTCCGAGTGTGTACACTTCGTCTTCAAGGTTTCGCATATTAAGCGGTTTGAGCTAGGATGTATGCAACTACATAATAGTACTTCAAAATCACGATAAGGAAATTCGTAGATCCACTTAATATAAAAAAAATATTACTCGATTGAGACCCGATTGAGATCGTGAAAGTTATGTAAGGCTATATTTTCAAAAAGTGAAAGTCTACTTGCTACAATCATTCATAACCTAATCACTGACCCGGAGACGCCGGGTTAAGTGAATATGCCCTCTATCTTCGCAAATTTTAATGAACTATAACATAGCTGTTAACTAATAACTAATACTAAATAGTTATCTGTAGAACGATTTACTCGATTCGTTTTTTTTATTCCGAAAGGTTTAGAAGATTAATATTTAATTTAATTAAGCGATAAAAAAAACATTTTTCTATTTTGCGTTTATAATGAAGTCATTAAAGCACTCATATGAGTTCGTTAATAGCTCGCCGAGTGCGATACAATTTTCTCAATGTATGTATCAGCGATTTTATTATTTAGAAATGGCATAAAAGGGCGCAAAACAGAAAAAAAGTATAAAAAATGCGTTTTTCGCACTTGTCCATTAGATAACTCCTCGCTACGCTCATTGTTTTCTAAACATGGACGCGTGCTGAAAAATCGCGCTTGTTAAACTTGTTCTTTAATATACTATTTTAAACGTTTTTCTATAATTTTCCATATTGTAAGTTGAATTATGTAAACAAGTTACATATCTTGCTTGAAAACCTTTGCCATCGGAAACATCTTTGTAAAACTTTGTCTATAACTATCAGTTATTGTCATTATATGATCGTATCTAATATATGAACAATGTAAAAACAACCGTATAAAAAGCCATTTTAATACGGTTATTGTTGCCTCGATGGGGAATCGAACCCCTGCCTCGCTCTTGTCAGACGGGTACGTAGTCTCTACACTACCGAGGAGGACATGTAAAATCTAATCTACCCCTACCTAACCTAACCAAGAATAAATAAAGTACAAGAATAAAATAATAAAGAATAAATTGATTTTCAACAGAACCTTTTTCTTTTTTAAATCGATCTTAATGACTAGATTTTAGTTTGAGATCTTTGACTAAAAATTCGATTCGAATCTTTGACTAAAAAGATTCGAATCGAATTTTTATTCAAAGATCTCAAACTAAAACGTTGACAACTGTGCAAAAGTGATCCCCAATCATATTTTAATGCTTTCTTTATAAACATCCAATCAATGAAAACTATATTATCTCATATGAAGTTTCAACAGGCTATTTCCATTTATTTCAACAAATAAGTTTGGTTTTAAAGAAACCGTGTGGCATGACACCGCAATATCCGCTCTAGTCAAACAATATTTTCCAAATTAGTATGACAAACAAATTCTTTCAGATAAGCAATCGATGCTATCGACTGGATAAAAACGAATTATCTACACTCATTATTATTAAAAGTGTAATAATTGCAGATAATAGCTTTGGAAATATATTGGATTTAATATTTTTTAAAATGGAATTTAAACAGCAGAAACAATTTCAAAAATAATGGACGAAAATTTAGCTGACAAATACTTCAAATCGGCAGTCAAAACTAGACAGAGAAGACTAGAAAGTCTGTCCTCCTCGGTGGTGTAGTTGACAACATACCCGCCTTTCAATGCGGGACACCCGGGTTCGAATCCTTGTCGGGGAAACAACAACTAGGGCGGTTTTCGCTAGCCGTCCGGGCTGCCCACTCTGAATGAATGCAAAATATGCGATACCAGGGTGACGCATACTAAAACCCAAGGTGGAATAAGACAGACAAGACTAGACAGACAAAACTAGGCAGACAAGACAAGACTATCTCAAATTTTTTTTTTGAGAAAAACATCAAAATTTTCTGTGTAGAAAGTACACAACACAAGAACTAGTCATAATTTATCTAACTATTAATAAATTTAAAGATTCTATCTAGATTTTTGCCAGAATGATAGCTTTCTAAACATGAGGTCTACCTCTAGCCTAATCGGCCAACTTTTAATTATGCCGTATTAGTCAGTTAGTTCATTAGCTAAGACAACAAAATTTTCCGTAAAAATGTTTAACTAAATAAAGAAGATTCCCCAATTTTCAATTATCTATCTAGAATTCTGCCGGAGTTATCTAGATACAAACTGTACTTTCCAAAAAATCTATTAGATATTCAATCTATGAGAAATAACTCGGTTTATAGAACTGAAAAAATCTCAACATTTTCTTTGGATTTAGTAAACTGTATAATAACTAGTCAGCATAAATTTCAAGATTCTATCTGGATTTAGACTGACCAGACTAGACAAACAATACTAGACAGACAAGACTAGAGAGACAAGACTAGACAAGACAAGCTGATAGACAATGTGCTATGAAGTAAAATTTAATTGAAAAGAATTTATTAAATCGTCCAAAAGTAAAATATTTAAGCAAAAAGTGTTATACGTCAAGTGAATGCTACGAAACAAACGGTAATCGTGAGTTGAAATGCTAATCTTTGCGAGTAAGTACTGGTGGATGGATGAGAAGGTTTGAAATGTTTGCCGAGTTTGCAAAATACGTGTGGCCTCACGTTACCAAGCTCGCAAATTACTCCATTTCTCTTTGCTGGTTATTCAAAATTGGGAACATATTTTAACGTTTTAGTTACGCGATTTACTATACCAAGCATAAAAGCTACACATATTATATTTAAATAGTTAATAATATTTCTTGACTTTAACTCCCTAATAATTTATTTGTTTAACTCCATTATAAATTTCTTTGTTTAATTTTTAAGACTAGACAGACAAGACTAGATAGACAAGACTAGACAGACAAGACTAGACAGACAAGACTAGACAGACAAGACTAGACAGACAAGACTAGACAGACAAGACTAGACAGACAAGACTAGACAGACAAGACTAGACAGACAAGACTAGACAGACAAGACTAGACAGACAAGACTAGACAGACAAGACTAGACAGACAAGACTAGACAGACAAGACTAGACAGACAAGACTAGACAGACAAGACTAGACAGACAAGACTAGACAGACAAGACTAGACAGACAAGACTAGACAGACAAGACTAGACAGACAAGACTAGACAGACAAGACTAGACAGACAAGACTAGACAGACAAGACTAGACAGACAAGACTAGACAGACAAGACTAGACAGACAAGACTAGACAGACAAGACTAGACAGACAAGACTAGACAGACAAGACTAGACAGACAAGACTAGACAGACAAGACTAGACAGACAAGACTAGACAGACAAGACTAGACAGACAAGACTAGACAGACAAGACTAGACAGACAAGACTAGACAGACAAGACTAGACAGACAAGACTAGACAGACAAGACTAGACAGACAAGACTAGACAGACAAGACTAGACAGACAAGACTAGACAGACAAGACTAGACAGACAAGACTAGACAGACAAGACTAGACAGACAAGACTAGACAGACAAGACTAGACAGACAAGACTAGACAGACAAGACTAGACAGACAAGACTAGACAGACAAGACTAGACAGACAAGACTAGACAGACAAGACTAGACAGACAAGACTAGACAGACAAGACTAGACAGACAAGACTAGACAGACAAGACTAGACAGACAAGACTAGACAGACAAGACTAGACAGACAAGACTAGACAGACAAGACTAGACAGACAAGACTAGACAGACAAGACTAGACAGACAAGACTAGACAGACAAGACTAGACAGACAAGACTAGACAGACAAGACTAGACAGACAAGACTAGACAGACAAGACTAGACAGACAAGACTAGACAGACAAGACTAGACAGACAAGACTAGACAGACAAGACTAGACAGACAAGACTAGACAGACAAGACTAGACAGACAAGACTAGACAGACAAGACTAGACAGACAAGACTAGACAGACAAGACTAGACAGACAAGACTAGACAGACAAGACTAGACAGACAAGACTAGACAGACAAGACTAGACAGACAAGACTAGACAGACAAGACTAGACAGACAAGACTAGACAGACAAGACTAGACAGACAAGACTAGACAGACAAGACTAGACAGACAAGACTAGACAGACAAGACTAGACAGACAAGACTAGACAGACAAGACTAGACAGACAAGACTAGACAGACAAGACTAGACAGACAAGACTAGACAGACAAGACTAGACAGACAAGACTAGACAGACAAGACTAGACAGACAAGACTAGACAGACAAGACTAGACAGACAAGACTAGACAGACAAGACTAGACAGACAAGACTAGACAGACAAGACTAGACAGACAAGACTAGACAGACAAGACTAGACAGACAAGACTAGACAGACAAGACTAGACAGACAAGACTAGACAGACAAGACTAGACAGACAAGACTAGACAGACAAGACTAGACAGACAAGACTAGACAGACAAGACTAGACAGACAAGACTAGACAGACAAGACTAGACAGACAAGACTAGACAGACAAGACTAGACAGACAAGACTAGACAGACAAGACTAGACAGACAAGACTAGACAGACAAGACTAGACAGACAAGACTAGACAGACAAGACTAGACAGACAAGACTAGACAGACAAGACTAGACAGACAAGACTAGACAGACAAGACTAGACAGACAAGACTAGACAGACAAGACTAGACAGACAAGACTAGACAGACAAGACTAGACAGACAAGACTAGACAGACAAGACTAGACAGACAAGACTAGACAGACAAGACTAGACAGACAAGACTAGACAGACAAGACTAGACAGACAAGACTAGACAGACAAGACTAGACAGACAAGACTAGACAGACAAGACTAGACAGACAAGACTAGACAGACAAGACTAGACAGACAAGACTAGACAGACAAGACTAGACAGACAAGACTAGACAGACAAGACTAGACAGACAAGACTAGACAGACAAGACTAGACAGACAAGACTAGACAGACAAGACTAGACAGACAAGACTAGACAGACAAGACTAGACAGACAAGACTAGACAGACAAGACTAGACAGACAAGACTAGACAGACAAGACTAGACAGACAAGACTAGACAGACAAGACTAGACAGACAAGACTAGACAGACAAGACTAGACAGACAAGACTAGACAGACAAGACTAGACAGACAAGACTAGACAGACAAGACTAGACAGACAAGACTAGACAGACAAGACTAGACAGACAAGACTAGACAGACAAGACTAGACAGACAAGACTAGACAGACAAGACTAGACAGACAAGACTAGACAGACAAGACTAGACAGACAAGACTAGACAGACAAGACTAGACAGACAAGACTAGACAGACAAGACTAGACAGACAAGACTAGACAGACAAGACTAGACAGACAAGACTAGACAGACAAGACTAGACAGACAAGACTAGACAGACAAGACTAGACAGACAAGACTAGACAGACAAGACTAGACAGACAAGACTAGACAGACAAGACTAGACAGACAAGACTAGACAGACAAGACTAGACAGACAAGACTAGACAGACAAGACTAGACAGACAAGACTAGACAGACAAGACTAGACAGACAAGACTAGACAGACAAGACTAGACAGACAAGACTAGACAGACAAGACTAGACAGACAAGACTAGACAGACAAGACTAGACAGACAAGACTAGACAGACAAGACTAGACAGACAAGACTAGACAGACAAGACTAGACAGACAAGACTAGACAGACAAGACTAGACAGACAAGACTAGACAGACAAGACTAGACAGACAAGACTAGACAGACAAGACTAGACAGACAAGACTAGACAGACAAGACTAGACAGACAAGACTAGACAGACAAGACTAGACAGACAAGACTAGACAGACAAGACTAGACAGACAAGACTAGACAGACAAGACTAGACAGACAAGACTAGACAGACAAGACTAGACAGACAAGACTAGACAGACAAGACTAGACAGACAAGACTAGACAGACAAGACTAGACAGACAAGACTAGACAGACAAGACTAGACAGACAAGACTAGACAGACAAGACTAGACAGACAAGACTAGACAGACAAGACTAGACAGACAAGACTAGACAGACAAGACTAGACAGACAAGACTAGACAGACAAGACTAGACAGACAAGACTAGACAGACAAGACTAGACAGACAAGACTAGACAGACAAGACTAGACAGACAAGACTAGACAGACAAGACTAGACAGACAAGACTAGACAGACAAGACTAGACAGACAAGACTAGACAGACAAGACTAGACAGACAAGACTAGACAGACAAGACTAGACAGACAAGACTAGACAGACAAGACTAGACAGACAAGACTAGACAGACAAGACTAGACAGACAAGACTAGACAGACAAGACTAGACAGACAAGACTAGACAGACAAGACTAGACAGACAAGACTAGACAGACAAGACTAGACAGACAAGACTAGACAGACAAGACTAGACAGACAAGACTAGACAGACAAGACTAGACAGACAAGACTAGACAGACAAGACTAGACAGACAAGACTAGACAGACAAGACTAGACAGACAAGACTAGACAGACAAGACTAGACAGACAAGACTAGACAGACAAGACTAGACAGACAAGACTAGACAGACAAGACTAGACAGACAAGACTAGACAGACAAGACTAGACAGACAAGACTAGACAGACAAGACTAGACAGACAAGACTAGACAGACAAGACTAGACAGACAAGACTAGACAGACAAGACTAGACAGACAAGACTAGACAGACAAGACTAGACAGACAAGACTAGACAGACAAGACTAGACAGACAAGACTAGACAGACAAGACTAGACAGACAAGACTAGACAGACAAGACTAGACAGACAAGACTAGACAGACAAGACTAGACAGACAAGACTAGACAGACAAGACTAGACAGACAAGACTAGACAGACAAGACTAGACAGACAAGACTAGACAGACAAGACTAGACAGACAAGACTAGACAGACAAGACTAGACAGACAAGACTAGACAGACAAGACTAGACAGACAAGACTAGACAGACAAGACTAGACAGACAAGACTAGACAGACAAGACTAGACAGACAAGACTAGACAGACAAGACTAGACAGACAAGACTAGACAGACAAGACTAGACAGACAAGACTAGACAGACAAGACTAGACAGACAAGACTAGACAGACAAGACTAGACAGACAAGACTAGACAGACAAGACTAGACAGACAAGACTAGACAGACAAGACTAGACAGACAAGACTAGACAGACAAGACTAGACAGACAAGACTAGACAGACAAGACTAGACAGACAAGACTAGACAGACAAGACTAGACAGACAAGACTAGACAGACAAGACTAGACAGACAAGACTAGACAGACAAGACTAGACAGACAAGACTAGACAGACAAGACTAGACAGACAAGACTAGACAGACAAGACTAGACAGACAAGACTAGACAGACAAGACTAGACAGACAAGACTAGACAGACAAGACTAGACAGACAAGACTAGACAGACAAGACTAGACAGACAAGACTAGACAGACAAGACTAGACAGACAAGACTAGACAGACAAGACTAGACAGACAAGACTAGACAGACAAGACTAGACAGACAAGACTAGACAGACAAGACTAGACAGACAAGACTAGACAGACAAGACTAGACAGACAAGACTAGACAGACAAGACTAGACAGACAAGACTAGACAGACAAGACTAGACAGACAAGACTAGACAGACAAGACTAGACAGACAAGACTAGACAGACAAGACTAGACAGACAAGACTAGACAGACAAGACTAGACAGACAAGACTAGACAGACAAGACTAGACAGACAAGACTAGACAGACAAGACTAGACAAGACTAGACAGACAAGACTAGACAGACAAGACTAGACAGACAAGACTAGACAGACAAGACTAGACAGACAAGACTAGACAGACAAGACTAGACAGACAAGACTAGACAGACAAGACTAGACAGACAAGACTAGACAGACAAGACTAGACAGACAAGACTAGACAGACAAGACTAGACAGACAAGACTAGACAGACAAGACTAGACAGACAAGACTAGACAGACAAGACTAGACAGACAAGACTAGACAGACAAGACTAGACAGACAAGACTAGACAGACAAGACTAGACAGACAAGACTAGACAGACAAGACTAGACAGACAAGACTAGACAGACAAGACTAGACAGACAAGACTAGACAGACAAGACTAGACAGACAAGACTAGACAGACAAGACTAGACAGACAAGACTAGACAGACAAGACTAGACAGACAAGACTAGACAGACAAGACTAGACAGACAAGACTAGACAGACAAGACTAGACAGACAAGACTAGACAGACAAGACTAGACAGACAAGACTAGACAGACAAGACTAGACAGACAAGACTAGACAGACAAGACTAGACAGACAAGACTAGACAGACAAGACTAGACAGACAAGACTAGACAGACAAGACTAGACAGACAAGACTAGACAGACAAGACTAGACAGACAAGACTAGACAGACAAGACTAGACAGACAAGACTAGACAGACAAGACTAGACAGACAAGACTAGACAGACAAGACTAGACAGACAAGACTAGACAGACAAGACTAGACAGACAAGACTAGACAGACAAGACTAGACAGACAAGACTAGACAGACAAGACTAGACAGACAAGACTAGACAGACAAGACTAGACAGACAAGACTAGACAGACAAGACTAGACAGACAAGACTAGACAGACAAGACTAGACAGACAAGACTAGACAGACAAGACTAGACAGACAAGACTAGGCAGACAAGACTAGACAGACAAGACTAGACAGACAAGACTAGACAGACAAGACTAGACAGACAAGACTAGACAGACAAGACTAGACAGACAAGACTAGACAGACAAGACTAGACAGACAAGACTAGACAGACAAGACTAGACAGACAAGACTAGACAGACAAGACTAGACAGACAAGACTAGACAGACAAGACTAGACAGACAAGACTAGACAGACAAGACTAGACAGACAAGACTAGACAGACAAGACTAGACAGACAAGACTAGACAGACAAGACTAGACAGACAAGACTAGACAGACAAGACTAGACAGACAAGACTAGACAGACAAGACTAGACAGACAAGACTAGACAGACAAGACTAGACAGACAAGACTAGACAGACAAGACTAGACAGACAAGACTAGACAGACAAGACTAGACAGACAAGACTAGACAGACAAGACTAGACAGACAAGACTAGACAGACAAGACTAGACAGACAAGACTAGACAGACAAGACTAGACAGACAAGACTAGACAGACAAGACTAGACAGACAAGACTCTCTCACTATACCCTCTATTCCACCTTGGCTTTAGTATGCGCCACCCTGGTATCGCATATTTTGCATTCATTCAGGGTGGGCAGCCCGGACGGTTTCCTGAAAAACCGCCCTAGTTGTTGTCTCCCCGACCAGGAATTGAACCCGGGTCTCCCGCATTGAAAGGCGGGTATGTTGTCAACTACACCACCGAGGAGGACAGACAGACAAGACTAGACAGACAATACTAGACAGACAAGACTAGACAGACAAGACTAGGCAGACAAGACTAGACAGACAAGAACTACATAGTCAACTGAAACATAAATATAGTTAACTGCTCATTCCAACAAGAAGAATTCCCGGATATTAGTTGCTACCATCTTGCCCATCTACAAAAAAGGAGATAAAATGGCACTAAATTATAGGCCCATTGTATTAATATCCGTGTTCGCAAAAATTCTAGAATATTGTTTTTTATTCAGACTCGTACGATTTATTGCCAAACACAAAATCATCCCAATAGACCTTTTCATAGTTTAATTTTTTTGTGCGCATGTGTCAATTTCCGCCATGTTATACGTGAAAAAGTGCCACAACTTTTTGACGTATAACTAAATATGTGCCCGAAACTTTCATATTCCCGCCTTTCAAACTAAGCGGATGCGCGTGCGCTTAACTAACCGCAAAAAGATCTATTGAACAGTATGGACTCCAATGTGGAAAATCAACCACAACAGCTATGCTGATATAATAAAATACTTAAAGAAGTGGATAAAGGAAAATTTCCTATAGGATTTTTCTGCGACCTGAGCAAAGCGTTTGACTGCGTTGATCATTCACATCTAGTTAATAAATTATATTGATTTGGCATAAGAGGAAAAGCAGGTACGTGGTTACAATCTTATCTAAGCAACCGGACAAAATACGTACATTTACGCTCCAATTCTAATAAATCTGAGTCCTTCAAAATAGTTTGTTGCACAGGGGTGCCCCAAGGAAGCGTGTTAGCGCCGACGTTATTTATACTATACTTGACACACTCACCGATCATCGGAATTCTAAGGTACTTCTAGAAATCTTACAAACCGCAAATTTTGAATTTTAGTTAGCGTTTAGCCTATAAAGGAAAAAAAAAATTCCCGAAATTTCTTTCTCCATTAAATCAAAAATAATGATTACTAAAAATTACATTCAACTAACGCATCGCGCTTGTACGTATGTACGTATGGGTCCTACTGGGAAGGGGCAGAGTAGACAAGATATTACCCGAGAAAAAAAAGGAGGAAAACCTACAAATTCCTATCAAAAACATAAAAATGCAAAAAATTCCTCGTAACGCAGTTCTTTTGCTAAAAAAAGTTGTGTCATCTCATGTGAGATCAAGTCAGTTATTTTAGTTAGTGTCTATGGAAGCACCTATTCAACAACTTGTTAAAGTTGTTATCTAATCAACATTTATAGTGACCGATTTCTAGTGAATTATAATGACTTGTCAATTGCACCGCAACATACTCTACATTTTTCTCATTTTATTACATGATGGGATACGCTTGTTCGGGACTTACTAAACTGCTTCTCTGCAAACAGACTACACCTCAATATAGATAAAACGGAATTTATCTAATATTACGGACGGTTAGTGAAAACTGCCCTAGTTTGCCTCCCCGATCGGGAATCGAACCCGGGTCTCGCGCTTGCCAGGCGGGTATGTTGTAAACTGAACTACTGAGGAGGACAGACAGGCAAGACTTTTTTTCTCTCTCTCTCTTCGAGTGGAGACGTAGCAAGCACCCCCGGGTTAACTTGGCAATTGGTCCCTCTGAAACCCACACACCTTGGCACTGCTCTATGCATAACTTCAAGATGCCGGTTGTTTTTCAGTGTTGTCTATAATGTACCTTACTTCCCTCATCTAGTCATGCTGACTTTTCTTCTCATCCTGCTCCTTATAAATGATTATTTCAGATATTGTTTTTTGGACAGTTCCAGTTGTTTTTAATTCTAACATGAAGGGTATAGTGGTTCTAGGTCCTTTAGTAGGATGTCCATCTCTGTGTTCCACCTACTATTTGTTTAGCTGAGTAGATGCTAAACCTCTCCTGCACTAGTAACTCTATTGGAGGAATGCCTGCTATTACCAAGGACGCCTCCTTTGATATAGTTCTGTAAGCGCTACTAGTTCTAATTGCTAGCATTTTCTGGACCGCTGCTAGCTTGTGTTTAGTGACTTTCACGCTGATAGCCCTGGCCCATACAGGGGTTGCATAAAGCATTGCGGAGTGGGCCACCGAGTACAGCAGTTTTCTCCTACTAGTCCTCCTACATTAGGCATGAGCCTCTTCGGTGCAGAAAAAGTTTTGTGAGCTTTGTCGGCAGCTATTTTGACATGGTCCCTAAATGACAGGTTTTTATCTATTATTACGTGTAAAGACTTTAGGGCCCCCTTGGGTATGATAGTTGTATCTCTAAGTTTGAAGGATTGTGTCGACAATTCTTCTCGTGCCAGTTAATAAGACTGCCTCCGTTTTTTTCAGGTGCCAGCTTGAGCTGTTTACATTCCATCCATTTGTCTATTAGTAGTAATGCTTCATTTGCCCTCCGCTTTAGCTCATCCTCGGTTCTGGGTAAGATGCAGGGCAAGATTTTCTGCGAAGCCAATAGTCTCTACACCTTCTGGCATCTTGAGCCAGAGAACCCCACCGTACACTATGTTCCTCAACGCTGGGCCCATGACTGATCCCTGTGGAACACCGCTATGGATCTTCTTCGTAGAGCGGTAGCTGTCTGATTCGATGACAATTGTTCTTTCAGATAGGTAGCTATCTATCATCGCTATTAGGTATGGCGAAAAGCTGTGTCGCGTGAATTCTTCTAGAATGTTTTGCCAGCAGGCCGAATTAAACGCGTTGCGCACATCCAGTGTAATTAGAGCACAAATTCTTTTACACAGGCAAGACTAGACAGACAACATTAGATAGACAAGACCAGAGAGACAAAACCAGATAGACAAGACTAGACAGATAATACTAGACAGACAAGACTAGATAGACATCTCTAGACAGAGATGACTAAACAAATATGACTAGACAGACGAAAGTAGACTATACTAGACAGACAAGATTAGACAGACAATACTAGACTAACATGATTAGACCGACTCAACTAAACAGACATAACTAGACAGACGTGACTAGACAGCTTATCTGTTTATTTATATAAGAGTGGCTTATGTGACCAGCACTCCGTCCAGATGGACACTATGCTCGTTTCATAACTATTTACATTGCATTTACATTAGCTTTTTACATTAAATTTACATTAGCTATTTACCTTCCATTTACATTATATTATTGTTTGCAATTTAAACGATAAATTAAGTTTGAATTAAGTTCGTGATTAAATCAAATCAATTGTCATGATCGAGTCTCTGTAGTTGTTTGGTTCTTTGATCAAAAAGTTCCCACCATTTTTTGTTCTTCGCGGCCCTTGTTACGGTTTCTTCATTTTGTGGCCACGTAAGTCCTGCCCGATTCATTCATTATTCTTTCGGTGTGAGTTCTCCATTGGTTAGCAAAACTTGAATATGACATGTGCTGCTGTCTCTTCTTCTCCACATAGGCATAATGGTGAACTTCTTCCGAATCTGTGAAGATAGGCATGGAGGTTGCCGTGCCCTGTAATTAATTGGACAGCTCTATGTGATAAGGTGATGTCCATTTTAAGGCAATTATGAACTGAGGGAATGAATATTTTGGTCCATATGCCTGTTTGCGATGCCTCCCATCTTGTTTACCATTCTTTTTGGAAATATGAACTCAGTCTGGACTTAATAAATTGGCTAGGTATCTTGTTGAATGAGATGGGTATGTTACATACGTTTTCTGACGCCTGATTTGCCAAGCTACCAACTCGCTCATTTCCAGCGACTCCAGAATATGATTTTTCCAAATGCCATTGTAATTTAACACTCTCAGAAGTTTCTCTTACCGCTTCTCATGTCCTACTCATGACTAGTTCAGTAGGCCTCGTCATGTTTTTCAGGGCGTCGAGCACTAAACGACTATTACAAATTATTGAATAACCATCTACGTTGTCGGTATTGATTCGGATGTATTGTAGCCCTCGCTTTAGCGCGAAACGTTCCGCCTGGAATGTTGTGCAGTATCTCTTGAGTCGGAATGTATCGTAGTATGTTTCATTCCCTTTCTTGCAAACCACAAAAGCTGATCCCATTCCATTTTTAGCTGTTGAGGCATTTTGCTGTTGGACAAAGTTGTGAGGTATTTTAGGTGGCCAATATCCGAAAGATGAAAGAGTTCCTGAAGGTCTCTACTCTACACTCAAACTAGTTTGGAGAGGCTCTTGAACCCGCTAATTCTCTAAACATGCATAGTTAGGTTTAATACAGCTTGCTTTGCCCGGGTGTCGATTGGCAGAAGGCCTGAAATAACACAGGCTGCCTCTGTTGATACAGCGCGATAGGCTTTAGCAGCAGGAATTGTACATTGTACGTTGTACGCTCAGAAGTTTCAGATTATTTTTGGTTTTACAGGACTTGTGCCAAATTGAGACTCCATATAAAAGTGCCGGTTCCAAAGCCCCTTTGTAAATGTCTGCTATGGCCGATCTATTCAGGCCCCATTCCTTTCTCGAGGCGTTGCGAATTCTGAAACTCCATTGTTTCGTGACGTCACTAGACAGACATGACTAGAGAGATAAGACTAGATAGACATGACTAGCCAGACAATACTAGGCAGACAAGAGTAGACGTGACTAGATAGACAAGACTAGACACACATTATACTAACCAGACAATACTAAAGAGACAAGACTAGACATGATTAGACAGACATGACTAGACAGACAAGGCTAAACCTCCTATTCCACCTTGGCTTTTAGTATGCGCCACCCCGGTATCGCATATTTTGCATTCATTCAGGGTAGGCAGCCCGGACGGTTAGTGAAAACCGCCCTAGTTGTTGTCTCCCCGACCAGGATTCGAACCCGGGTTTTCCCGTATTGAAAGGCGGGTATGTTGTCAACTACACCACCAAGGAGGACAGACACACATGATAGATAGACCAACTATACTAGAGAGACGAGACTATACTTGACGAGACAGACTTGACTAGACAAACATGACTAGACTGACAAGATTAGATAGACAGGACTAGACAGGGAAGAATAGAAAGGCAAAACTAGATAGTCAAGATTATTCAGGCAAGACTAAACAGACAAGACTAGACTAGACTTTTTTTTATGTGGTTTGGGGGAAGCTCTACCAGCCTGTGTGTGAGGCTCTCACTCACTAAACCCCTTCTACCACTTGGCTTAAAAGTACGCCACCCCGGTATCGCTTGCGCATTCCTTCAGGGTGGGCAGCCCGGACGGTTTTTTCTTTACCGCCCTAGTTTTTCTGTTTTTCCTTTTATTTTCATCTTAGTAGTTAGGATAGTTGTTGATTCATCTTATTTGGGCCTACTGGTGGACCATTCCATGGCGTCTCGGTTTTTCGTCTTTTTCCTTAGAGAAAATAACAAATTTAACGAATTTGGCCATTTTATCCCAGTTTTCTATATCTTGTAGCATGTAAGCCATTACCGTTCTTGCGTTAAACGGTATCTTCAAGTTGGCTGTTAGTTCGTTCCTTTCTGCTTCCCATCTCCAGCAGTCAAATATTGTGTGTCCACATCACCACAGTATTCACACAAGTCATCTGCGGCGGCGCGTATTTGTTTCAAGTAGTCGCGGAAGCACCCATGCCCTGTGAGGAACTGAGTCATGTAAAAGTTCGTCTCGCCATGCTTCCTGTTGACCCATGTGGTGATATCTGGTATGATCAACTTCGTCCATTGGCCTTTTTCGGACGCCCACCATTTTTGTTCCAATTCTGCCAGGAGATTTTTTCTCGTGGCAATTCTAGATTGCCTATCACATCCGGCCTCATGCAGTTCGGCTCTCTCTTTTACCAGGAGCTCTATGGGGGCTATACCAGCTATTACCAAAACTGCTTCCCCCGATACAGTCTTATATGCGCCACAGATCCTTCTTTGAATTTTTGCCAGTTTGTAGATATTACTTTCTACTGTCATACTTTGAGCCCATATTGGGGCAGCATATAGCATGGTGGATTGTACTATCGTACCAAGGAGTTTTCTTTTGGAGCTTTTAGGCCCACCTACATTGGGCATAATTCTGTCCAATGCCGCCATTACCTTCATGCCTTTAGCTGCTGCCTTCGTGAGATGTGGACCGAACGACAGGCTCTTGTCTATGACAACCCCGAGGAATGTGATTTCGTGCTTTGGTCTTATATATGTATGTTGCACTTTAAATTGTATTGGGTTGAGTCTCCTTAGGCCGGTTAGTAACACTGCTTCAGTGTTGTTTGCTGTCATCCAATCAGTTACTTGGCGAATTGTGCGGTTTGCCGTTTCCATTAGCATGGATTCCGTTTTTGCGGAGACCACGAGCGCCAGGTCGTCCGCGAAGCCAATGAGTGTGGCACCCTCCGGAAGTTTCAGTCTTAGGACACCATCATACAAGATGTTCCACAAAGTATGGCCTAAAACTGAACCTTGTGGTACCCCGCTACTCAGTTCTCTCTCTACCGAAACTCCATGTGCCTGTAGAAGCAGTGTTCTATTATCGTAGTAGCTTCTTATCATGCGCAGGAGATAAGGCGCTATTCCTCTTTCCGTTAGTTGTTTCATTATTATTTCCCAACTAGCACTTTAAAAAGCGTTTCCAACGTCAAATGTAATTAGAGCACATATCTTCCTTGTCCTTTTGGAGCCACTTCTAGCTTCTTCTGCAAGTTTTAGGACCGCTTCTATTGCGCTGATAGTGGATCTTCCCTCTCTGAATCCAAATTGTCTCCTGGACAATCCAATGCCTGCCTCAAGTCCTCTTTTAAGTCTGTCCACCAGGAGCTGCTCTAGAAGCTTCAGCCCGGCGTATCCAGAATACACAGGGGTCTGTACGATGATGGATTGTCTAAAGGTTTATCACCTTTGCGGAGCAGGACAAGCCTTGCGCACTTCCATTTCTTGGGAAAGTTCCCGGCACTTAGTTCTGCGTTCATTATATCTAGGACAAATTTTGATTGGTCGAGGGCTGCGATTTTAATAACCTCAGGCGGGATTCCATCTGGGCCTGGAGCTCTACCGTTGTGGATGCGGTCTTTTGCTTTGGTGAGTTCCTCCTCGGTAAATAGCGGTATATCATTAACCTCTGGTTGTTCCCAGACAAAAGATTCATGTTGTGGGAACAGTACATCTACAACTCGGATCAGGTCATTCATTGACATTAGAGTGTTTGGTGGTTAGCACTCTAAGTTTCTTTTTGCATAGCTGGAAGGCATCTCCCCATATGTCCTTGTCTAGTTCCTCGCAGAGTTTTTGCCAATGTGATTTTTTTGCTTTGGCTATGGCTAGTCTTAATTCTCTTTTTCTGCTTCTATATAGGTTCGTTAGCGTTTTGAGCTTTTCATCGACGTCTTTTTTAGTTTTTGTCGCTGACATTTTCTTCTAGCAGCAACGCACGAGGCCCTCAGTTTAGATATTTCGTCTGACCACCAGTATACCAGCTTCCTCCTAGTTGCTCCACCTTTCTTGGGTAACGTTGAGTTACATGCCCTGATCATGACCTGAACAAGTGTATCAGCGTTTTTAATTGTTGTACCTGCAATTTCCTGTGCCAGGCTGATTTTTAGTGCTTCTGTATTAAGGTGCTTTGTACTCCATCCGTTCCTTTTTTCTTGTATGTCTCTCCTAGGTGACTCTGCTTCTATTTTATATGATATGTATCGGTGATCGCTCAGGGATTCATGGTTGAGTACCTTCCAATCTTGGATCCTGTTTCCGATGTTATGCGAACAAAAAGTCAGATCTATTATGGAACGCGCATTACCCCTAACTAGTGTGTGCTGTCCCTTGGTTCAGCAAAACAACGTCCAGCTCCGCTGCCCAATTCATAACGATATCCCCTCTGTTGTCTATTAGTGGACAAAGACAGACTAGACTAGACAGGTAAAACTAGACAGGTAAGACCAGACAGACAAGTCTAGTCAGGTAAGACTAAACCGACAAGATTAGAATAGAAAGACTAATACTACAAACATACGGTTTATCTGTATTTCATTTAAATGTAAGACAATACGTAAGAATAAATACTAATTAATGGCATTTGCTTGTAAAAAATATATGGATTTATATAAAGGAAAACCAATGTATTATGATATATTGTGTAAAAAATTATATTGAACGGTATAAAGAGTCAAATAAAGTGTGTAGTTAAATGAGTAATAATCGTAATATCTTGCTACGTAGTTGGAAAATTTTTACGAAGCAAAATATTTCATGAATTTATTAGTAAAAACGCATCAAAATAACTCATTTACTAAGAAATTGTTAAAAATATAAAAATGGCGTATAGATAACAATGCTAGACGAACGACACAAAAGAAAATATTGATAACAATACTGAGGACGGCGATGTGACCTTTCGGCAGTACTATTCTCTACACTCGTCTGTCATTAAGTTTATATTCGAAATTAGTCGCAAAACTAAAGCAAGTCTAAATGAATATTAATTGCGGATTGCTGTAATGGAAATTAAATAAATAAATTTGATTGTCTCGCCCTAATAAGGTCGATATATTGGTAGGGATTTGTAAACGCAGGAAGGTGTCTTAATATATAACATAAAGAAAAGCAATAAATGGCCACTGAAAAGAACCCACCCCGTTGAAATTTGAATGAAAAAAATGAGCCAAAACGGAGTGAAGAGAAATCCGTGTATAAATCGAGTTGGGAGTTTAAGCAGCGGTTAAAAATATAATCGATACGACTTATTAAGTTTCTACGTCCCATATTAATAAATTACATTACACGTATTTATGAAAATGGCGTCACGTGGTCCCACGATTATTTTTAGCCAAACAGAGTAACTTTATCGGCATTATGTCGGCACTTAATCCGTGTATAAAAAAATATGTCTGTTTGAGTTAGGCGGAGACGGAGAGTGTGATTGATTTTTATTTAGATTTACGATTAGAATAACACAGGTGCAATCGAATTTGTATGTAGCAGGTTAACCCATGGAGAGTGCATTACCGGAGAGAGAGAATTCACTCAGCCATTATTGCAAACAATTTCCCCAACAAATTAAAACGATCTAAAAATAGCCGTCGGTTCCTAAATACCTGCACCGAATCATCACCACCATCATCCGGCCACACAGCAAATCCCGTCTTTACAAAACCCGAGAAACTCCCCCGCGATCGATTCCCTTAAATCGGAATCAATATGGCAAATGTAGAGATTAGATTTGTAATATTTAAATAACATTTAGCGGAACCACCATGATGGTGGCAACTGACTCGATGGGTATTCTCCGGGATGGATTGGGGTGTAGTAATATGATTATGATTACCTTTTCTGGGTCGAATTATCGTGAAATTCCAAACGTTCCAGCGATAGGAAGAAGCATCAAACACTCCCGATTTAATCAGTATTGTCGCATAACTGTCTTCGGAATTATAATAGAAAAACTCGCGAGTAAGATGGCGACTGACGGGTAACCGATAAATTGTTTTCTTTCACGGTCATATTATATGTACGTTTTTGTGTTTAGTCAACAAGATGCACTTTAAAACGTACCGGAATCACAAAAACCTCGCAGCTCGGATATTTCCAGGCACGTTATTTTATCGCATTGGCCGTCTCGGGCCGTCACTCGAATACGACTCACTTCCACCGAAATGTTGACATGGATGTAATCACAGATACTGATTGATCTAGTTTCGTGTGTTTTTGCATAGACGAGCACGAGATGTAAGCCATCCCTGTACGGTTAAGACGGTGACAGGACGGACAGACATTGTTGCCGCACTTTATTTCCGACAATCTCGAACACTACACGTTTGCTTTCACACTTAAACTCACTCTACAAAACTAAATATTATTTTTGACAACAAATTTCAACGCAACCAAGCGCCATTTAACAATCAAACCTGCGATATTTTAACAAAACAAACCATTTACTTTTTTAAATATATAAATATTTTTCAATTATATTATTTAGATCATTAATTTATTCGTAATCATCTACTATTTACGTCGGTTGTTTTATTTTACGTAATATGTTGATTAAATAAAATTTAAACATCGCGCTAAATATTATTTATTTAAAAATCTATTTTATACAACATTTTCATTTACTCGCTCATTACTGAAACATATTTATTAGTAGAATTAAATAATAAATATTAAGTAAGTATATTTCAAGACTAGAAAAACAAAACTAGACAGACAAGTAGACAGACAAGACTAGACAGACAAGACTTGACAGACAAGACTAGACAGACAAGACTAGACACACAAGACTAGACAGACAAAACTAGACAGACAAGACTAGACAGACAAGACTAGACAGACAAGACTAGACAGACAAGACTAGACAGACAAGACTAGACAGACAAGACTAGACAGACAAGACTAGACAGACAAGACTAGACAGACAAGACTAGACAGACAAGACTAGACAGACAAGACTAGACAGACAAGACTAGACAGACAAGACTAGCCAGACAAGACTAGACAGACAAGACTAGACAGACAAGACTAGACAGACTAGACAGACAAGACTAGACAGAAAAGACTAGACAGACAAGACTAGACAGACAAGACTAGACAGACAAGACTAAACAGACAAGACTAGACAGACAAGACCAGACAGACAAGACCAGACAGACAAGACCAGACAGACAAGACTAGACAGACAAGACTAAAGTGGTTCAGGGTAAGCTCTCACCAAATCCCCTATTCCACCTTGGCTTTTAGTATGCGCCACCCCGGTATCGCATATATTGCATTCATTCAGGGTGGGCAGCCCGGACGGTTAATGAAAACCGCCCTAGTTGTCGCCTCCCCGACCAGGATTCGAACCCGGGTCTCCCGCATTGAAAGGCGGGTATGTTGTCAACTACACCACCGAGGAGGACAGACAGACAAGACTAGACAGACAAGACTAGACAGACAAGACTAGACAGACAAGACTAGACAGACAAGACTAGACAGACAAGACTAGACAGACTAGACAGACAAGACTAGACAGACAAGACTAGACAGACAAGACTAGACAGACAAGACTAGACAGACAAGACTAGACAGACAAGACTAGACAGACAAGACTAGACAGACAAGACTAGACAGACAAGACTAGACAGACAAGACTAGACAGACAAGACTAGACAGACAAGACTAGACAGACAAGACTAGACAGACAAGACTAGACAGACAAGACTAGACAGACAAGACTAGACAGACAAGACTAGACAGACAAGACTAGACAGACAAGACTAGACAGACAAGACTAGACAGACAAGACTAGACAGACAAGACTAGACAGACAAGACTAGACAGACAAGACTAGACAGACAAGACTAGACAGACAAGACTAGATAGACAAGACTAGACAGACAAGACTAGAGAGACAAGACTAGACAGACAAGACTAGACAGACAAGACTAGACAGACAAGACTAGACAGACAAGACTAGACAGACAAGACTAGACAGACAAGACTAGACAGACAAGACTAGACAGACAAGACTAGACAGACAAGACTAGACAGACAAGACTAGACAGACAAGACTAGACAGACAAGACTAGACAGACAAGACTAGACAGACAAGACTATACAGACAAGACTAGACAGACAAGACTAGACAGACAAGACTAGACAGACAAGACTAGACAGACAAGACTAGACAGACAAGACTAGACAGAAAAGACTAGACAGAAAAGACTAGACAGACAAGACTAGACAGACAAGACTAGACAGACAAGACTAGACAGACAAGACTAGACAGACAAGACTAGACAGACAAGACTAGACAGACAAGACTAGACAGACAAGACTAGACAGACAAGACTAGACAGACAAGACTAGACAGACAAGACTAGACAGACAAGACTAGACAGACAAGACTAGTAGACAGACAAGACTAGACAGACAAGACTAGACAGACAAGACTAGACAGACAAGACTAGACAGACAAGACTAGACAGACAAGACTAGACAGACAAGACTAGACAGACAAGACTAGACAGACAAGACTAGACAGACAAGACTAGACAGACAAGACTAGACAGACAAGACTAGACAGACAAGACTAGACAGACAAGACTAGACAGACAAGACTAGACAGACAAGACTAGACAGACAAGACTAGACAGACAAGACTAGACAGACAAGACTAGACAGACAAGACTAGACAGACAAGACTAGACAGACAAGACTAGACAGACAAGACTAGACAGACAAGACTAGACAGACAAGACTAGACAGACAAGACCAGACAAGACTAGACAAGACTAGACAGACAAGACTAGACAGACAAGACTAGACAGACAAGACTAGACAGACAAGACTAGACAGACAAGACTAGACAGACAAGACTAGACAGACAAGACTAGACAGACAAGACTAGACAGACAAGACTAGACAGACAAGACTAGACAGACAAGACTAGACAGACAAGACTAGACAGACAAGACTAGACAGACAAGACTAGACAGACAAGACAAGACAGACAAGACTAGACAGACAAGACTAGACAGACAAGACTAGACAGACAAGACTAGACAGACAAGACTAGACAGACAAGACTAGACAGACAAGACTAGACAGACAAGACTAGACAGACAAGACTAGACAGACAAGACTAGACAGACAAGACTAGACAGACAAGACTAGACAGACAAGACTAGACAGACAAGACTAGGACAGACAAGACTAGACAGACAAGACTAGACAGACAAGACTAGACAGACAAGACTAGACAGACAAGACTAGACAGACAAGACTAGACAGACAAGACTAGACAGACAAGACTAGACAGACAAGACTAGACAGACAAGACTAGACAGACAAGACTAGACAGACAAGACTAGACAGACAAGACTAGACAGACAAGACTAGACAGACAAGACTAGACAGACAAGACTAGACAGACAAGACTAGACAGACAAGACTAGACAGACAAGACTAGACAGACAAGACTAGACAGACAAGACTAGAAAGACAAGACTAGACAGACAAGACTAGACAGACAAGACTAGACAGACAAGACTAGACAGACAAGACTAGACAGACAAGACTAGACAGACAAGACTAGACAGACAAGACTAGACAGACAAGACTAGACAGACAAGACTAGACAGACTAGACTACACAGACAAGACTAGACAGACAAGACTAGACAGACAAGACTAGACAGACAAGACTAGACAGACAAGACTAGACAGACAAGACTAGACAGACAAGACTAGACAGACAAGACTAGACAGACAAGACTAGACAGACAAGACTAGACAGACAAGACTAGACAGACAAGACTAGACAGACAAGACTAGACAGACAAGACTAGACAGACAAGACTAGACAGACAAGACTAGACAGACAAGACTAGACAGACAAGACTAGACAGACAAGACTAGACAGACAAGACTAGACAGACAAGACTAGACAGACAAGACTAGACAGACAAGACTAGACAGACAAGACTAGACAGACAAGACTAGACAGACAAGACTAGACAGACAAGACTAGACAGACAAGACTAGACAGACAAGACTAGACAGACAAGACTAGACAGAAAAGACTAGACAGACAAGACTAGACAGACAAGACTAGACAGACAAGACTAGACAGACAAGGCTAGACAGACAAGACTAGACAGACAAGACTAGACAGACAAGACTAGACAGACAAGACTAGACAGACAAGACTAGACAGACAAGACTAGACAAACAAGACTAGACAGACAAGACTAGACAGACAAGACTAGACAGACAAGACTAGACAGACAAGACTAGACAGACAAGATTAGACAGACAAGACTAGACAGACAAGACTAGACAGACAAGACTAGACAGACAAGACTAGACAGACAAGACTAGACAGACAAGACTAGACAGACAAGACTAGACAGACAAGACTAGACAGACAAGACTAGACAGACAAGACTAGACAGACAAGGCTAGACAGACAAGACTAGACAGACAAGACTAGACAGACAAGACTAGACAGACAAGACTAGACAGACAAAACTAGACAGACAAGACTAGACAGACAAGACTAGACAGACAAGACTAGACAGACAAGACTAGACAGACAAGACTAGACAGACAAGACTAGACAGACAAGACTAGACAGACAAGACTAGACAGACAAGACTAGACAGACAAGACTAGACAGACAAGACTAGACAGACAAGACTAGACAGACAAGACTAGACAGACAAGACTAGACAGACAAGACTAGACAGACAAGACTAGACAGACAAGACTAGACAGACAAGACTAGACAGACAAGACTAGACAGACAAGACTAGACAGACAAGACTAGACAGACAAGACTAGACAGACAAGACTAGACAGACAAGACTAGACAGACAAGACTAGACAGACAAGACTAGACAGACAAGACTAGACAGACAAGACTAGACAGACAAGACTAGACAGACAAGACTAGACAGACAAGACTAGACAGACAAAACTAGACAGACAAGACTAGACAGACAAGACTAGACAGACAAGACTAGACAGGTAAGACTAGACAGGTAAGACTAGACAGACAAGACTAGACAGACAAGACTAGACAGACAAGACTAGACAGACAAGACTAGACAGGTAAGACTAGACAGACAAGACTAGACAGACGAGACTATTTAAAAGTGTTTCGGGGGAAGCTCTCACTAAACCCCCTATTCCACCTTGGCTTTAGTATGCGCCACCCTGGTATCGCATATTTTGCATTCATTCAGGGTGGGCAGCCCGGACGGTTTACTGAAAAACCGCCCTAGTTGTTGTCTCCCCGACCAGGAATCGAACCCGGGTCTCCCGCATTGAAAGGCGGGTATGTTGTCAACTACACCACCGAGGAGGACAGACAGACAAGACTAGACAGACAAGACTAGACAGACAGGACTAGACAGACAGGACTAGATAGACAAGACTAGACAGACGAGACTAGACAGACAAGACTAGACAGACAAGACTAGACAGACAGGACTATACAGACAGGACTAGACAGACAAGACTAGACAGACAAGACTAGACAGACGAGACTAGACAGACAAGACTGGACAGACAGGACTAGACAGACAAGACTAGACAGACAAGACTAGACAGACAAGACTAGACAGACAAGACTAGACAGACAAGACTAGACAGACAAGACTAGACAGACAGGACTAGACAGACAGGACTAGACAGACAAGACTAGACAGACAAGACTAGACAGACAAGACTAGACAGACGAGACTAGACAGACGAGACTAGACAGACAAGACTAGACAGACAAGACTAGACAGACAGGACTAGACAGACAGGACTAGACAGACAGGACTAGACAGACAAGACTAGACAGACAAGACTTTTTTCTAAGTGGTTCGGGGAAGCTCTCACTAAACCCCCTATTCCACCTTTGCGGGTCTCCCGCATTTGAAGGCAGGTATGTTGAGACAGACAAGACTAGACAGACAAGACTAGACAGACAAAACTAGACAGACAAGACTAGACAGACAAGACTATACAGACAAGGCTAGACAGATAAGACTATACAGACAAGACTACTTATCTAATAGATCCCAAATGACCAGGTTAGAGACTCCAAAGGCACACGCGATATCCAGCATAAGGGCAATCAGTAGAGGTATCCCACAAGGAAGTACCATTAGACCTCTACATTTTACAATTTTTATTAACGATTTGCCGAATACGCGTATAATTCCACAAGATACAATGGTCAACTACGCGGATGACACCACTGTGTTAATACTAAACAAGTCGGTAGAGGACATTAGCGAAAATGCTAACCTAGCGATGTCATCAATCATTGATTGGTTTACTAAGAACAAACTAATAGTTAATAAGAACAAAACAAAAATCATAATTTTGAAAACAAGAGATGCACCAAGATCTATCCATGTGAAATTGAATTTGAAAAGGAGTCAATACAGGTACAGGAATCGGTGAGGCTGTTGGGTTTACATATCGACAATTCACGGATGGACTGGTCTCAACATATCAACCATGTGGCCAAGAACCTAAACATAGCTGTATTTGCCCTGCGTACTCTAAGCCGATATCTGGACGCGAAAATCTTAAGATTGGTGTACTTTTCCACATTCCTTTCTCATCTACTTTTTGCGATTATGTTTTGGGGCAATGGATCTGGGACGACGACCAAGTTCTTTAGAATGCAAAAACAAGCCTGCGTATTCTAAATAATCTCCAATTCACAGAATCATGTAGAGGTGAATTTAGAAGGGCTAAGATACTAACATTGACAGGCACTTATATCTACGAAGTTATCTTATTTGTTTTCAGACAAAAACACATATTTTCAAGTTTTCGTAAACCAATGGAACGAGATACCAGATACAACAAAGATCTATACGAGCTTCCTAAACACCACCTAACTATGTCTGCAAAAACCCCACCCTACATCAACATAAAACTTTATATTATGCTCCCTTCGGAAATGAAACGTCAGAACATCAGAAATCTAAATCAAATAAAGAAAGATTTGTACGAGTGGATTAACAACATTGAACCGTACAATCTGGCCGAATTTTATTCGGCTATGAATAATCAAAATTCATAATTTGTATCATAATTAATTTTCTTATATTCTTTATATATCCCATTTTTTCTGTATGTGACATGTTTCATTTAGATAATTTGTATCTTAGATAATGAAATAAATTGAATTGAATTGACTAGACAGACAAGACTAGACAAACAAGACTAGACAGACAAGACTAGACAGGCATGACTAGACAAACAAGACTAGATAGACAAGACTAGACAGACAACACTAGACAGGCAAGACTAGACAGATAAGACTAGACAGACAAGACTAGACAGATAAGACTAGACAGACAAGACTAGACAGACACGACTTGACAGACAGGACTAGACGGACAAGACTAGACAGACAAGACTAGACAGACAAAACTAGACAGACAAGACTAGACAGACAAGACTAGACAGACAAGACTAGACAGACAAGACTAGACAGACAAGAATAGACAGACAAGACTAGACAGACAAGACTAGACAGACAAGACTAGACAGACAAGACTGGACAAACAAAACTAGACAGACAAGACTAGACAGACAAGAATAGACAAACAAGACTAGACAAACAAGACTAGACAGACAAGACTAGACAGACAACACAAGACACACAAGACTAGACTGCCCCAGGACCAGATGGGATACCTCCTGAGATTCTAAAAATTCTAGAAATTTCTAAACAGCTCGACACCGGATTTCGTCTTGGAAATCATGAATTCACTGCTAGTTGCCGGAAACTTTCCAGATAAATGGAAGCGAGCAAAGCTCATCCTCATAAGAAAGGGGGACAAACCAATCGGAGAGTCAACATCATACAGACCTATCTGCTTACTGGATGTGTCTGGGAAATTGCTGGAACAGCTTCTGCTAAGAAGACGGCTCGACGCCGGAGCTGGACTATCGGATAAACAATATGGATTTAGGTCTGGAAAATCTACCATAGATGCTATAACTTCCGTCCTAACCATCACAAAATCAGCAAATGCCGGAACGAAAAGAACAAAAAAAAACTGTGCGCTCTTATTACATCTGATGTAAGAAACGCTTTCAATAGTGCCAGATGGACTCATATAATGAATACCCTGACAGCAAAAGGGATATCCCCCTACTTAACGAGAATGATAAGAAGCTATCTTAGTTGCAGGAGTCTGATACTGCAATCTGGACGGCAGACTGAATTGCGTGAAGTTAATAGTGGTGTTCCACAAGGATCGATACTGAGCCCTACCCTGTGGAACGTATTATACAATGGGGTCTTGAGGATAAAACTTCCACTTGGAGCAACGACTATTGGATTTGCTGACGACCTAGCTCTGGTGAGTTAGGTCGACAACTAAAACAGAACAGGGGCTTATGGTAACGGCTAACCGTGCAATAAACAAAATTTGCTATTAGATGAAGCCTTAAAAGTTATATTTAGCTTTAGAGAAAACTGAGGCAGTTCTCCTCATCGGCCTGAGGAAGCACAGCCCGATAAAATTTAAGCTAGAGAATACACTAATATTCCCAAAAGAGCAAATAAAGTACCTGGGAATACTAAAAGACAAAAGGCTCTCTTTCTCAGCGCATATAGCAGAAACAACAGCGAAGTGGATGAAGACGATGGCAGCTATGCAAATATTAATGCCCAACGTGGGGAGGGGCTAAAATGATAAACGGAGGTTGCTGGGCTTGGTGGTCCAGTCTACTATGACGTACAGTGCACAAATCTGGGCGAATGAACTTCAAACTTGCAACTGTCCAACGGAAAGTGGCCCTCCGTGTGTATAGCTCATACCGAACAGTCCCTGGACAAGCCGCCCTGGTTATTGCCAGCATCTTCCCGATCGACCTAGTGGTAAAGGAGCGGAGAAGCTGCAAGAGGCTGGCCACAACAGGCTTGAAAAAAGACGGGTCAGAGAAGAACTGCTGAAAGATTGTCAGCAACGATAGGAGTCCAGCTATAAAGGGCAATGTAACGAGAAAGCACCGCGAAACGAGTTACTACCTAACCCAAATGCTGAGAGATCACGGCTGCTTCAGAGACTACCTGTACAATCTGAACCGAGTATCTGACGATCTGTGCGTGTATTGTGGAGAACAAGATAGTGTTAGCCACACAGTTTTCGACTGCTGCCGTTGGCAGGATGAAAGAGAAACACTTAAAACGCATCTGAATAAAAACCCATCGGCCCAAGAAGCCTAGTGAAGCAAATGTTGGAAAATAAAGAGAATTGGGACAAGATCCTTGGGTACATTTGTAAAATTTTAAGCAACAAGGAAAAAGATGAAAAAACTTTAAAGCAAATCTAACTACACCAGTCCACCCGCCACTCAGAGGTTATGCGATAAGCGGTTCCAGAGTGAACATGTGTGCTCTTTCCAGGGGGACCACTTGTCTGGAGCGGTGAATGCCGCCAGCTACGCTCCTCCAAAAAAAAGACAGACAAGACTAGACAGACTAGACAGACTAGACTAAACTAAACAGACAAGACACCCAGACAAAACTTAAAAAAAAGTGGTTGGGGGAAGCTTTCAGTAAACCCCTTATTCCATTTTGGCTTTTAGTATGCGCCAACCCGGCCTCGCATATTTTGCACTCATTCAGGGTGGGCAGCACGGACGGTTAGTGAAAACGCCGTAGACAGACAAGACTAGATATTCTTTGTTATTCCAACCGTCTTCGAGTCCAGTCGAGCCAAATTTTCCGTTTTACAATTTGAATTTATGAAAGAGAAATTATTTTAAATTTATGTATTGCTGCGAGCAAGATTGATTGTAAAGAAAATGCGTGAAGTAATCTCTCTACACGTCGGCCAAGCCGGAGTCCGACTCCTGCTGGGAACTCTACTGCCTAGAACACGGCCTACACAAAGACGGCAACTTCAATGAGAAATACCTCAAACTCGACAGGAAGTCCGTAGACGACAGCTTCAACACCTTGTTCTCCTCGAATGCATCCGGCAAGTATATACCAAGATGAATCTTCGTCGATCTCGAACCAACAGTAGTAGATTCTGCCCGGCTGGGTCCTTACCGTGGCCTCTACCACCCGGAGCAGCTCATCAGCGGGAAAGAAGACGCGGCTAATTATTACGCACGTGGCCACTACACCATCGGCAAGGATCGATCTGATCACCTGATCGACCAGGTCTCCGATCGGATCTGAAAGCTGGCCAGTTCCTCTCTCATCTTCCACTCCTTCTCCTTCCACTTCCGATTGCGCGTTTATGATGGACAATCTACGATATTTGTGTGAAGAATTTAGTCATTCCTCGGCCTGGTGATACCAATTTGAACAGGCTTGTTGCACATATTTTCTCCTCTAGTACGGCTAATTTAAGATTCGATGGTGCGATGAATGTGGACTCCACCGAGTTCCAGACCAATCTAGTTCCGTGCCCAAGGATTCACTTCCTTTTAGTCACTTACGCTGCGAATATTTCAGCGGGCAAAGCCTATCATGAGTAAATCTCAGTCAGCGAGATCACCAGCGCCTGCTTTGAGCCAAGCAACCAGATGGTGAAATGCGATCCAAGACGGGGTAAATACATGGCCTGCTGCATGCTATATCGAGGCGTCGTCGTTCAAAAAGACATCAAGACCAGGAAAAACATCCAGTTCGTCGACTGGTGCCCCACAGGGTTCAAGGTTGGCATCAACTACCAAACTCCCACCATCGTCCCAGGTGGAGATCTATCCAAGGTTAAAAGTGCCTTCTGCACGTTGTCCAACACGACGGCAATTGCAGACGCTTGATGCCCGGTATAGACCAATTAGCCTATCATGAGTAAATCTCAGTCAGCGAGATCACCAACGCCTGCTTTGAGCCAAGCAACCAGATGGTGAAATGCGATCCAAGACGGGGTAAATACATGGCCTGCTGCATGCTATATCGAGGCGCCGTCGTTCAAAAAGACATGAAGACCAGGAAAAACATCCAGTTCGTCGACTGGTGCCCCACAGGGTTCAAGGTTGGCATCAACTACCAAACTCCCACCATCGTCCCAGGTGGAGATCTATCCAAGGTTAAAAGTGCCTTCTGCACGTTGTCCAACACGACGGCGATTGCAGACGCTTGATGCCCGGTATAGACCAATCTAGTTCCGTGCCCAAGGATTCACTTCCCTCTACTCACTTACGCTGCGATTACGCTCAGGGGCCAAAGCCTATCATGAGCAAATCTCAATCAGCGAGATCACCAACGCTTGCTTTGGGCCAAGCAACCAGATGGTGAAATGCGATCCAAGGCGTGTAAATACATGGTCTGCTGCATGCTATATACGAGGCGTCGTCGTCCCAAAACACATCAAGACCAGGAAGAACATCCAGTTCGTCGACTGGTGTCCCACAGGGTTCAAGGTTGGCATCAACTACCAAACTCCCACCGTCGTCACAGGTGGAGATCTATCCAAGGTTAAAAGGGCCGCCTGCATGTTGTCCAACACGACGGCGATCGCAGACGCTTGTAGTAAATTGAACTACAAGTTCGACTTGACGGATTCTAAGAGGGCCTTTGTGCATAGGTATGTGGGTGAGGGGGTGGAAGAAGGGGAGTTCTCTGAGGCGAGAGAGGATCTAGCAGCCTTGAGAAGGACTATGACGAGGTGGGGGCAGACAGTAACGAAGAAAGCGGAAGTTTCGAAGAAGAAGAAGGCTTTTAGAGAATTCTGGCGAAGCGCTTTTGCAAATACAAGATACTCTCAATGTGCTATTGAGACGCACATCACCGTATGCGGAGGAACAAATTGGCGACTATCAGTATGGATTCAGACCAAAGAGATCAACAGTGGACCAGATATTCACAATCCGACAACTACTGGAGAAACACTGGGAATTCAATAAAGACGTGCACCAGTTGTTTATGGACTTCAGACAAGCTTACGACACCATTATAAGCGACAGTATATGGATAGCCATGGCAAATATAGGTATACCACAGAAAAGCATGACTCTAACGAAGTTATGTATAAACAATACCAGATGTCGCGTTAAAGTAGGAAACCATATAACAGAGGAATTTTCGGTCATGAGTGGATTGAGACAGGGAGATAGACTGACGCCCTTACTCTTTAACATAATCCTAGATATGGCTATCAAGAAGACGAACATCACCACTGAAGTATTTACTAATCAGGGGCCACAGATGATCCTGGCCTTCGCCGACTACATTGACGCGGTCGGAAGAAGTACTGTCGAAGTCAAGGAAAGCTTCCTGAAAATAGAGAAGGAATGTAAGAAAATGGGCCTCAACATCAATGAGGACAAAACCAACAACCAACCAGGGACATAATCGGTCAGAATATAACGATGGACACCTATAACTTCGAATGTGTCAGCCAGTTTAAGTACCTTGGAGCCACGATATGCTCAGACAACTACAACAACGAAGAGATTAAAACGCGAATACACAGTCCAAAACGGTGTCGAGAGTATCAAAGCTGAGGGTGTACCAGGCTGTAATCAAACCGATTGTGTGTTATGGCTGTGAGACCTGGACCCTTACGAAACAAAATGAGCTTCTACTAAAGCGGACTGAAAAGAAGATCCTGAGAAGAATATTTGGCCTCGTCAAGGATCCAAACACGGAGCAATATCGCATAAGGACAAATGCAGAACTCCAGGACCTATACCAAAAGCCGGATATAGTCAAATCAATAAAATCAAGAAAGTATGGGAAGGAAACCCAGCAAGAAAGAGACCACTGGGGCGGCCGAGAGTTAGATTGGAAGGACAACATTTTGAAAGAACTACAGACTATGCAGGTATATGACTGGAAGGAGGCCATGTTGGACCGGGACCGATGGAGGCAAATCGTTAACGCAGCCAAGACCCACCAAGGGTTGTAGTGCTACCCAGAAGAAGAAGAAGCTTTTGCAAATATTTTTGTCTGCTTTTGTGGATTTTGTCGATTGTTTATTCACTGTTTGTTTTAATGTGTGTTAAAAATTTATTTGCATTTTTTTTAATAAAAAAAATAGAGAGTCAAGAGCAGACAGACAAGACTAGACAGACAAGACTAGACAGACAAGACTAGACAGACGAGACTAGACGGACAAGACTAGTAAAAGTCATGGCGTGCATAGCAAAGTAGAAGACGAAGGAGATCAACTCCAAGAATGTGATGCGCGATTGTCACGTTCGCAAGCTTTGCTTGAACATTTGCGTTGGAGGGTATGTTGATACGCTCACAAGAGCCGCCAAAGTTTTGGAACAATTGACAGGACAACATCCCGTCTTGTCCAAGGCCCGCTGCACTGTACGTTCCTTTGGTATCCGTCGCAACGAAAAGATGCAATGGACAGCATCCATTGCACAGTGCGTGGAGACAAACCGAAGAGATTCTCGAAAGGGGTCTCTACATAAGAGAATGCGTATTGCACAGAGGCACCATCTTAGCATCTAATAATTTTGGATTTTGTATCCAAGAACACACATCGATTTGAGCGCCAATACGACCCGAGCATCAATCAGGAATACCTCAAACTCGACAGGAAGTCTTCAGGAAGTTTTCACTTTCGTTGTGTTGGGAAGGGCCCGGATTCAATGTTGCCCACAGACGAACTGTCTCACAAACGTAGAACTCTCTGCCGTCAAGTAGTTCTAACAGAAATACGACGGTATCATCCTCTCAAAGTCACGTAAATTACTTAACGTACTTACGAATTATTTTAGAATTTGAATTTGACTAGACAGACAAGACTAGATAGACAAGACTAGATAGGCTAGACTAGATAGACAAGACTAGACGGACAAAACTAGACGTACAAGACTAGACGGACAAGACTAGACGGACAAGACTAGACGGACAAGACTAGACGGACAAGACTAGATGGACAAGACTAGACGGACAAGACTAAACGGACAAGACTAGACGGACAAGACTAGACAGATAAGACTAGACAGACAAGACTAGACAGACAAGACTAGACAGACAATACTAGACAGACAAGCCTAGACAGACAAGCTAGACAGACAAGACTTTTTTTTATCTAAAGTGGTTCGGGGGTAGCTCTCACTAAACCCCCTATTCCACCTTGACTTTTAGTATGCGCCACTCCGGTATCGCATATTTTGCATTCATTCATTCGGTTAGTGAAAACCGCCCTAGTTGTTGTCTCCCCTAACAGGATTCGAACCCGGGTCTCCCGCATTGAAAGGCGGGTATGTAGACAGACAAGACTAAACAGACAGGACTAGACAGACAAGACTAAACCGACAAGACAACATTTTTTGACGTTGGAAATAATATTTTGTCATAAGTCATTCACTTAATTTGTATGTCGCTGTCATAATTGTTTGCCGTTGAAATGTGTATTTTGTCGTTACAATACATTTGATTTATCTTATGAATCATTTAATTACATAAATAATATATTTGTAAAATATATAAGATTATAATATATTTTTATTACTGATGCGTGCGAAGTACTTCCTGACGCACGTTTTTTAATACGTGAAATGCCACTTCGCATTGTCTTTCCACATAACCTGGGTAACGCACGCAAATATTAAACATCGCTAGGTTACATTAAAAAAAATACAAATAAAATGCACACAATCAAGATCTCGATATTAAAAAAGTGACAGAAGTATTTTCAACCAGGGCGGTATTAACCGTGCGGTCTGCCTACCCTGATTGAATGCGAAATATGCGATACCGATGTGGAGCATAGTAATTCTCAATAACTGAAATAAAACAAACTGATTGATATTGTTGAAGCGAACAAAGAATACGAAAGATACATTTTTTGCAGCCTTTTTTCAAATTTTACCTAATTTTGTCAATTTGATGGAACAATATCATTTATAAATAGGGCATTAAAATTGTCATAAGACGGTTCATTCTATATTTATAAATCGTGAAATAAATTCCAATTAGGTTTTCCAAGCAAAAGTTCAAAACAATTGGACGTAATGTTCCTGACACAAACTCGTCAAATTAATGAATTATGGATGATACATGTTAATTATTGTTGTACTAATTACTAGTACGTCATTTTGTCCGTTTCCGGTATAACCAAGTACAACAAAAACAGCTTTTGCATATTAGACAGCATATTGGAGTAGAAAGACTGTTTACTTGCTAAACAATATTTACTTATTGCAATTATTAAAAAAATATAATTTTAACATTTTAATTTCTTAATAATCTCAATCTTTTTTCCCCATTTTATTCCTTATTTTTATATAACTATTACTATATAGTTCTCACGTGAACGTTTATCTGTAAAAAGCAAGGAAATTCCCGACGTCTGGCAACCGGGTCGCGCACGTTAAATCGGTTTAGGGAAACGATCGGAAAATAAACAAACTATTATACCGACAAGAGAGCGCGCCAACATGACCTCCCTCATTGGCCCATTCAAAATTATCACCCCAATTAGTGTCTGTCCTCCGCCCACACATTTCATTTTTTTCATTTCGGATCAGAAATCGCAAAAACATATATATTAGTTATTCCTTGCATTTATTTACAAGAAAATATGCCGCAAGTAAAAATGTTATTTTAATAATAAAGTCTATTTAATAAAGTCTCGTTTTCATTATTGTGTATACATGTGTATATATGTTTTTTTTTCTATTTTGCGTCTGTAATGGACACATAACAGCACTCATATGCGTGCGGTTATGGCTCGCCGCGTGCGATGCAATTTTCTCAATATGTATCGGCGATTTTTTTATTTAGAAATGGCAAAAAAGTGCGCAAAATAGAAAAAATTGTATTAAAGAACGAGTTCAATAATCGCGATTTTTCAGCACTTGTCCATTAGAAAACTCCTCGCTACGCTCGTCGTTTTCCAAATTGGTACACGTGCTGTAAAATCGCGCTTACTGAAGTCGTTCTTTAATACTATTTTTTCTATTTTGCGCCCTTTTATGCCATTTCTAAATAAAAAAATCGCCGATACACATTGAGAAAATTGTATCGCACGCGGCG
This sequence comes from Phosphuga atrata, assembly GCA_944588485.1. NCBI lineage: Eukaryota > Metazoa > Arthropoda > Insecta > Coleoptera > Silphidae > Phosphuga > Phosphuga atrata. The sequence continues at coordinate 57,113,038 of OX155899.1, forward strand.
AGCCTTAATATACTATAATACGACCCAGAGCGGACCAAAAACTAACAAACCGTAGCGTCTGAACTCCAGAGGAGCGGCTAGAAACAGCGCCTGATCTCCATGTTAGGACCGGCTGAATACACACTCTGGAACTTATAATCCCAGTTAACCTCGAAATGGCCCAAAAAGCCATTTCCCCCCAGAATTTCAAACAATGTCAATTTTTCTGAATGGAACTACTCCAGGTAACCAGTCCTCACCAACAGCGGTGCTATCAGGTCTAAGGATTCTGGAGAGCCTGAAACAACATGTCGTTCAAGAAATTCAAAATCCTCTAAACCAAAGAAAAACACAGAAAAACAATATACATTTCTTTGGAACTATTAACTCGCTCTTGAAGCGCGCCAATCTGAAACAGCTCACCACAGTTTTGAAGAAATGTAGAATCCAAATTTGTGCACTGCAGGAAACTAGATTTACAGATGAAGATTTAATAGACTATATAGGATACAGGATATTTAAAGGGAAGAAAGGCTGGAACCTATGTGGAAGACGCCTTCCTCACCTGAGCACAGGCTTCGTTGTTAAATGTTACTTCGTAAAATAACTCAGTAAAATCATGAACTTATTAGGGAACAGCATGGTCAACGATGGAAGCGGTCACGACACTTACAGAAGAAGAAACTCAGTAACTGACTTCCAGTCACCTAATGAAGACTTAGTGGAGTTGGGTATTGGAGAAGAAGACAACAAACAGAGACCTTATGAGAGAATCTCCATTTCAAAGGATTTGTACGGCGTGGAGACATGGACGCTGATAGCATCATCCATTAATATGATTGAAAGTTTTGAAATGTGGACTTACCGTAGAATGCTCAGAGTACCATGGACTGAGCGAGTAACGAATGAGGAAATCTTGAGAAGAATCGGGAAAGACAGAGAAATGTTACTTAGCATAAAGAGAACGAAAACCACCTATTTTGGGCACTTAATGAAAAAGCCAAAATAGATATCCAAATTTGTGCACTGCAGGAAACTAGATTTACAGATGAAGATTTAATGAACTATGAAGGATACAGGATATTTAAAGGGAAGAAAGGCTGGAACCTATGTGGAAGACGCCTTCCTCACCTGAGTACAGGCTTCGTTGTTAAATGTAACTTAAATGGAATGGACAGATTTAAGAACTATAGGAGACGTGGTACACACAGCTTATTTATTTATTTATTGGACCCATAGTCGCCAGCACTCCGTCAACAAGGACACTATGCTGGTACATAATAATTATTACATCATAAATAATAACATAATAAGAAGAGGCAAGAACTTAGACTGATTTAACATAGAATATTCAATATAAATTTATTAGTTTCTGGTGATCCAATCTTCTTAGATTTTTGGCGCGTTCGTCAAAAATCTGCCACCATTTCTTGTTTTTTTTTCGACTTCCCTTAACTCCTCCTCGTCTCGTGGCCAGGAGCATCCTGCATGGGACATCTCAGTTCGGAATCTTGCCCCCATTTTGAGATGACAGGACAATAAAAAAGCACGTGTGGAGCTGTTTCTTCTTCACCGCACTGGCATAGTGGCAATGCCCTTTTGCCAAAGCGATGTAGGTAAGACTGAAAATTTCCATGGCCAGTAATAAGTTGGACCGCGTGGTGCGAGAGACAGATCTCCATATTAATCCACTTGTCGATGGACGAGATAAAGTTTTTAGTCCAAAGACCAGTTCTTGACGCATTCCATCGCTGTTGCCACTCCCTGTTAAGTTGGCATTGATCCCGTCCTTTATAGCCTGGCTTGATACTTTTTTGAAAATTTCAGCACAATTCTGAGGTTCTGGGCCTGTGGAGTCTTGACTTGCCAGACTGTCTGCTCTTTCGTTACCTGTCATATGCCCTCACCCAATGGAAGCTTAGATTAGTGTTTAGTGAGACCTCGTTATAGAGCTGCCATGTGTCGAATAGTATCTCGGTTGGCGAGGCCATGTTTTAAAGAGCATCTAGAGCAGACTTGCTATCGGATAGTATAGAGCATTCGTCCATTACGTCAGGTTTCGAAAGAATATACGCTAATGCCCGGTTAATTGCAATTAACTCTGATTTAAATATCGAGCAGTACTCAGCCAAACCAAATGTTTCGAGATAGTATGGTACAAAAGCTGCTCCAACTCCTGCGTCTGATTTAGAGCCGTCTGTGAATATTTTTATTCGGTGTGAGTTGGTGGGTGACGTAGTGTAGACAAGGGAGCGAAAATAGGCGGGATGGATAAGATGCTCAAGGTGGGTCTTTGTTTCGACAAGGTCGGAGGATATGTTAAGGCCGGTTATTTCTCTTAGGGTCTGGTTTTCAAGGGAATGTCTGGTTTGGTACAATGAAACCTGTTTTAGTCGGAGGTCGGAAGGTATAAGTCCGGAGATAACGCAGGCAGCCTCAGTGGACACCGTTCGGTATGCTCTTAATGTGCAGACTCGATGTACGCTCAGGAGCTTTGCTTTTTCCCTAACTCTACAAGACTTATGCCAAATGGGAGCGGCGTATAATAATTGCTCCGCTATAAATTTGTTTCAAAGCTATTTTGCCTAAGCCCCATTCCTTCCTTGCCACCCGGCCAAGTTCAACTGTTTGGCCTTTCCACAAGCTAGTTTAATGTTTAAAATGTGTGGTTTAAATTTAATGTGTGGTTTAAAGTTTAGGTTTTTATCTATTGTGACCCCCAGATATTTTAAATTATCCTGACACTTGGTCTGATTATCTCCTAGTGAAAAAACTGGTCTACGCTGCCTCGGATTTTTTGAAAGTTTCCAAAGAGTATTGCCTCGGTCTTATTAGCATTAAAGATTAATTTGTTCTTGGCCCAAGCTAATAAAACTTCTAGTGCTTGATTGGTTTTCTTTTTAGGCCCATTATACTACCACAAGAAGTAATAAGCATGGTAAACTATAGGCAACTATATTACACCCTACTGGAAGATCGTACTCGAAAATTGTGTCGTATAGAATATTTCAGTAGGTACGGCCCGATTTCGATCCTTGTGGGCAACCTTTACTGACTGATCTCTCCTCGCATAAGCCTGGTTCAGAGATTATGGCTTTACGGTTGCTGAAGTAATCTTTACTCAAGCTGATGAGATTATTAGGGCACTGTTTTATAACTAATTGTTCCATAATGTTAGGCCGCCAGGAATTGTCGAAAGCACCGCTTATATCAAGTGCAACAATGGCACAATATTGTTTCTGAGCAATGTTGTCTTTGACAGATTGAATGACTTTGGTTATGGCATCGGTGGTTCCTACGTCCTTCCTGAATCCAAATTGCGACTATAAAGATGGTAACCGATCCTGGAGATGAGCAAGGTGTCGAGGACTTTCCCAATTACAGGCATAAGACTTATGGGCCTAAGGTCTTTACAGCATGTACCTTGTCTAAGTGGTTTGGGAATAATTTTTACTAGTTGTAGTTTCCGAATTGCTGTAAAAACGACACAACTTAGACATTTGTTAAATAGTTTATGGAAAACTTGAGGGGCAGTCTTAAATGCCGCTGACACGATATCCGATGAGAGTCCGTCTATGCCTGGAGCCTTTTTGGAATTTATACCGTTGAGCGCCATTACAATCTCTTGAATTGTGAATACAGGGTCGTCGGGTCCACCTTTTCTTTCTAGAGCTGTTTTTCTAGACTGTAAGTGTTCCACTGAGTCTGTTTCGGGATCATCCGGAAAGAAGGCTGTCAAGAGCTCTCGTGCTGTGCCGTGCAGGTCTAGAGACGTGTTGCTCTGATACACACAGCAACAGATCGTGAAGCGTACAGAAGTGTGATCGCCAACATTCAATAGTGTGGATAGGCAGATGAAGAAGAAGAAAGGATTTGAGGCGAAGAAGAGAAAAACTGGAGGAACAGTATGGACTGAAGACCGAATGGATGAAGATATATTGGCAAAAGAGAAAAGAGGATGAACGCTATAGGAGAAAAGTACATTGAACAATAGTTGTTTAACGCGGTCCCTAGACGGCCAAGATCGAAAAAACAACTATTTTATCGTTAAATATCGACTGATGACTTAAATATATTACTCCTAATAATAATAATCTTTACTGTCACCAACAGTAACAAATTGGTATCGATCACAAGGTCTTTCTGCCAGTATTACGTGTGGGAAGAAGGGCTTTTGTGCACTCATTGCGACTAAAGCACTTGCCTTCAACTCGTGCTAAAACTTCGCAACTCATGCACAAAAGCCCTTCTTCACACACTTGTGAAGTCATAAACTATTTATAAATTTCACGAATTATAACAGATAAAATGTACTCTTAATAAATAAGATTTTTATGTGTATTACAGACTATTCCAATACCGTCAGATAAATAAACGATTTTTATTAAAAGAATAGTAATAATTGCATTAAATATAAACCCGTTAGTAACTAATGATTTCTGAGACAGTTGTACTTTGTATCAATAAAGATTGGTATTATTATACAGTGTGGAAACTTTTGTAAATATTCATAACTTCGATATAGGCGATTTTTGCACAAAATACCCGAAACACGTTACGTATCGTTTTTTCTTGCCCTTATTTCTATGTATATGCTGTTTGTTTATCTGTTACCGGAAGTGTGCAGCCACCTCCGACCTTTTTTTCAAATGGAAAGGTATGTCAAGCAGCGCCGTCGTTTGGATTCGGAGGCCCCGGGCATATATATTGAGTTGGGGCCCCCAGTAAATAAAATACGGCGTTTTGGCGGGCGTCGCGACGGTTGAAAACGACGCAGGGCGATGCCGCTTGCAGTAAAAGATGAAACGTTAAATTCCCTGCGGAAATCTCGCGAAACCGTTCCCGCGGAGCTCAAGTTGGCGGTTCCGTGGGAGTTTTCCTGGATGTCCAAAAAACGTCGTTTTTATGGCGTCGCGACGCCATCTTAGGTGCAATCGGGATTAAACTCCCAAACAAACTAAAAGGTTCATTGGCCGATCGAACGGCACCGGTCCGGTTCCGAACCGTCAATTGGTTCCGAAGTTCTATGTACCCCCGCAAAACGCCTCTGGTTTTTCTCACATTTTGCTCATTTTTCCCTTCAAACTGCCGCAGATTCGCAAAAAGTCATCGCAGTTTAAAAATTCTTGCCGGAATGGTTGCGCGCGAGTGTTCTGAAGAGAACGAACCTAACCGGCGACCTGGAGCCCATCAAATAAGTCCTGGGCGTCCATGGAAGTGATTGCAAAATCGGCAAAAAAATAATTTATTTGCTCTTGCACCAGGTGAACGTCGCAGGACGGCGAGCGAGGGCTATAAAAACGTGGCGCGGCGGCGGCTAGAGGACCTGGAAAAAAATTGAGATCCGACCAAAAATGCGCCTCAAAAGTAAAATATCGTGATTTTGGTTTTCGGTCTGGTGCGTCCGAACCTGGGGGAGTTGAGTCGCGATAACGGCACCGCTCGACGGGATCTCGGTTCTACACCGGAAAAATGTATATTCAACACTATACAACACACTACTTATTTCTTGCATATTTTCAAAGCCCACGTGACAAAAAAAAGAAAACCAATTCTATAACGGGAATACTAACTATTTAATGCAAAAAATGTTCGAAATGGGCGCCGTTTCTTTCTTGGCAAAGTGCAAATCGAAGATAACATGCATCTCCAATGTTTTGTTACATTTCTACGTAAATCTTGAAGGAAAAAAAGGCGATGGCGAACCTAAAAGAACGTCTTGCCTCAGGTTAGTGTACTGGCACCAATTCTCTACAATCTCTACACCAACGACCAGCCCAGCTTTCATCAGGAATTTCGTATACGCAGATTTTTTTTTATGTTGGCTGGTGGAAGCTCTACCCGCTAAAACCCTAGTCCACTTGACGATATTGTTTTTCCACCTCGGAATCATTATTATCTTCAGGGTGGATCGCCCGGAGGAGCTTTTCTCTCTCCCCCTAGGTATTAAGCCTTGGGATCTTCCCGGCAGTTCTTGCTTCCGTTTCTATTATTGTTATTATGTTCTTAATAAAGTTATGTATGTGCGACCATTCCTCTTCACTATTTAGCATCTTCTCGATAGTGTTTTCTATAGTCAACTCTCCCACGTCGTTATATAGCCGACTTCTTTCTGAGCTCCATTTTGAACACCTGTAAAATGTGTGCTCTACTGTCTCCTCCACGTCACAGTGGGGGCAGAGATCATCGTTCCTAATCTTAAAACGTTTAAGATGAGCTTTGTCCGTAATAACCCGTGTCCGCTTAGGAATTGATCGTGATGGTAGTCGACATTGCCAAGCTTCTTGGTGGTCCATTTGCCTAAGACTCTTATGAGATTTTTTGTCCAGGCTGCTTTTCCCGTGTCTTGCGTCCATTTCCTTTGCCATTTCTCGATTATATCCGCTTTGATGTCTTCTTTTTCTTTCTTTGTTTTCCTGGTTGCCATTTTTCTTTGTTAGGCCATGAGTTCGATGGGCGTGCTCGATGCGTTGGTAATTACAGATATTGTTCGATAGGCGCAGGCTATTCTTATAGCTATCGTTCTTTGTAGTGTTCCCAGCACGTTTCTGTAGATTTTGTGATTGTGGATATCGCCCCATATCTGTGCGTCATAAAGCATGATGGAGTGCGCGACTGTGCTTAGAATTTTTCTTTTGAAGCAGATGGCCCCTTAATTCTTGGCATCAGTTTTATAAGTGCATTGATTGATTTTTCGGCTTTTATTGCCGCTTGCCTAATATGCTCCCCTATCCACATATTGTGGTCGAACCATACCCCTAGGTATTTTAGGGTCGCTTTATTTTTGATTACCGGCTTTCAAAATGATACTTTTTAACTTCATGTCCACGTATAGTATTACCGCTTCCGTCTTGCTCTCTTCAACCTTTAATTTCATTTTCGTGATAGTATTAATAATGAGTCCAATAGCATGGTTTGTCAGTGCATGGTTTGTCAGTGCTATCAGTTCTGCTTCCTTTTTAGCTAAGGCGGTATCATCCACAAAGCAGATTATTTTAACCCCTTGGGGCATCTTAATTTGTATGACATCATTATAATATATATACCACAGTAATGGTCCAAATATTGACCCCCGCGGGACTATACAGGACAACATTTATTCCTTTTTGTCAGCTATATAAATTCTTCTATTCTGTAGGTAATTAGCTACTGTTTTGTCTGAGGATGTTGCTATTTTCATTCTTTTTAGTGCTTCCATCAGCTCATGCCATGGGACTGAGTTAAAAGCGTACTGGATGTCGATGGTGACTAAAATACGCCGATGACATGGTATCACAGCTCCAGACTCAAATTTTGAAGAAGTAGAACAAAAACTAGAAGCTGCCCTGAGCATGATGTCTACGTACTATGGAAGCAACTCGCTGAAGCCAAATCCGTCTAAGACTCAAGTCAGCGCGTTCCATCTCCCCTCCCGTCAGGCAAACAAAAACTCAACGTTGCCTGGAATAATACCACCCTAGAGCACATTGAAAAATCTACATACCTCAGTTATACTGGATCGCTCCTTAACATACAGTCCCATTGCGAAAAAAAAGTGGAAGAGCGAAACAACCTTCTGATAAAACTTAGCAACGGCACAAAAGTAGGGCGCAAAACCGACAGTACAGAACGTCAGCGCAAGCGTAATATTTTTCAAGTGCGGAGTCTATTGTCCATTGGGGAACAGATTCAGCCACGCCTAAAAAAGTAAACACTAGCCTGATCGAAACATGCAGGCTTATAACGGGGTGCATGAAGGCAATCATGTATAAAACTCAGGTCTTTTTTTTTGCACGTGCTGGAGGTGAAAATCTGCAAACAGACACCACCCGACCGGTGCCGAGTGGCAGTGTGGGGCTGCCCCCCTAGAGCGGCAACCCACTAAAAAAACCTCACCGTTCATATCCCCCAGCCAAAACCGGAGAGAACGTGATGGAATCACAAATTTGGCATAACTTCATCACGTTCCTCCCCTTTTCATGTCCAAAACATTCATCCGCATTCACTGGTTGTGCCGGGCGCTCCGTTAATCGCCGTGCCCCCCCCTCACGTCAGAGTTTACATAAAGTGTGTGCGCCCCCTTCGCACTAAGGGGGGCCCGGCGATTGGTAGGCATGGCTCGCGCGTAGCAACCCCTCGTCCGGCCTTACGCTCATCCCTTTCATCCTTCTCCTTATTTAGGTCTATGAAGCCTCATGTAGCACACAGCGCATGAATTCAAGGAGAGAATCAGACAGATCCTCGACGAGCGCCACCCACTGTTCGGCCATGAAGCACACCTAGGCAGACTTAAATCAAGAACTCTCCACTAGACGAGCCTCCCGCCTGTTACCCAATATCAGAATATATCGGTTTATCAAGCGAGTGGACAACATGGCGGATGCTGAATCGCATTAGAACTGACGTGGCCCCCGTCAAGACCAACCTCATCAGGTGGGGTCTGTTGTCTAGTGTCAGAGACACTTTTTTTTTCCTTGGCGTTACAGCCCTCTATGGGCCTTGGCCTGCTTTACAACGTCCCTCCATATCCTTCTGTCCTGTACTGTGTGGGGCCATTGCCGCACCTCGAGTACTTTGAAGTCTTTAATAACGTCGTCTCTCCATCGTATTCGTGTGCTGCCTCTCGATCTCTTTTCGGCAGGCAACCATAGCGTCAGAGCTTTTGGGGTTCGGACGTTCTTCATTCACATGATGTGCCCGAACCACCTTAGCCTCTGCGCCTTAACATGCCTCACAATGTCTCTTCCCTCGAGTATTCCATCTATTTCTGCGTTGGTTCTTATTCTCCATCCTTCCTCTTCCTGTATCCCTCCATATATTTTTCTTATGATATTTCTTTCGCATACTCTTAAAGCTTCCTCACCTCTTTTGCATAGTGTCCATGTTTCCCCCGCATAAGTGATTATTGGACGGATTAGTGTTTTGTACACTTTCAGTTTAGCTTTTCTGCTCAGTAGTTTAGATCCTAGCAGTTTCCTGTTGGCAAAATATGCTTTCCTCCCTAACATAATTCTGTGGGCGATTTCCTCACTCATCTTATTTTGGATCGTTAACTTAGCCCCTAGGTAGGTAAACTCGGTCACTTCCTCGTAGTTCCTACCATTTACTTGAATTGGTCTTAAATCTGTCACTTGCTCCCTACCACATCTCATGTACTTTGTTTATTTATCAGTCCGCATGGTTCAGATTTTTCTCGCTGTTATTTCTTTTAGGTGCTCCCTACCTCTTGATGCGATGTATATATCGTCAGCGTATGCTCCCACTTGCGCTGCTCTAGTTTTAAGGGTGCCTGTTACGTTCACCTCTCTGATTACTACCTCCAGCAGTAGGTTGAACAACATTGCAGATAAGGCATCGCCCTGTCTTGCTCCCGTTCCTATAGCAAAGTCGCCCGTGAGTTTGGAGTCTATTAGGACTTGCGCACTTGACTCAGTTAGTGTTAGTCCTACAAGTCTACCAAGTTTCATGGGTACTCCTAGTACCACTAATTGTCTCATTAGCTCTTTTCTGGAGCCACTATCAAACGCCTGTTTGTAGTCAATATATATGCTATACAATGTTATGTTATGCTCATAACATTTTTCCATTATTTGTCTTTGCGTGTGAATTTGATCTATGGTCGACCTGTTGCTTCGGAAGCCACACTGGTAATCGAATAATATTTCTTCTGAATATATTGCAAGTCTTTTGCATATTACTGCTGACAGCACCTTGTAGGCTATATTTAAAAGAGTGATCCCTCGGTAGTTTGCGCAGTCCTTCTTATTTCCCTTTTTATGGATTGGGCATATGATGCCTTTTTTCCATTCCTTAGGCATGGTTTCCGTATTCTATACCATGACAATTAATCCGTGGATTCGTGTCCACAAGTGCTCTCCGCCGCTTTTTAAGAGTTCTGCTGTTATGATATCACTTCCTGATGCTTTATAATTTTTCAGCTTTACTATTACCTCTCGTCAGAGACACTAGACAACACCAAAAAGCCATCCTAATTGGTGGAGATTTCAACGCTAAGGCGCACAGCTGGGGCTCCCCGGTAGAAGATAGAAGAGGTAATATATTATCAGAATGGATCAGTGGGAAGGACTGTGTAATCCTAAACACCGGCGACACCCCGACATCCAACGGAAGCAGAGGAACCTCCTATATTGATGTAACAATATGCACGAATAATCTGAAGAAACACATCAAGAACTGGGCAGAGAGCGACAAAGAAAATCTTAGCGACCATCGAAATATAGTAATTGTACACATAGTAATTGGGAAAAATACAACAGACCAAAAGCAATGTATTACTAGGAAATGCTGGATATTCAAAAGGGAAAAAACAGATCAACTAGTCTCGAGGATAAAACTGCGGACACAACAACCGAACTATAAGCACACGGTCAAAGAAGTAACTAACAGCATTGAGGAGGCATGCACTAAGATCCTAAAACAACAGAAACACACAAGGAAAGCGGCACACTGGTGGAATACAGAAATCGCCGGCCAAAGAACCAAATGCTGTAAGGCGAAAAGAGCACTCACTAGGGAAAATAGGAAAGCAAACTCAACACACAACACAATAGAGAATTTGAAAGAGAATTATAGGGAAGAGCGAAGAACTCTTAAAAAGCAGATGGAAGTAGCAAAAAAGCAAGCATGGATCGCACTATGCCAGGAACTCATTATATAGTCCATTTTTTTTAAGAATGCAGTACAGGCAAGATAGGGCTTATTTGACCATGTTCTCTGATTGGCTTAAATCGAGGAGAAGTTCACACCGACGATATTTACTTCTCCATCTCAACCTCTTTTTTCTCTTTCTTTTTCCATACATTTGCAGCTGTTAGTTGTCAATGGCTGCCGTGGCAATTCCCAATTATCATCTGATCTGTTTGTATCATTTAGATTTTTTGCGTTCTTCTCCATTTATTTGTTTGTATTTTATTACTATTGTTGCCATTTGGAATGTTTAATCAATAATAATAAGATATTCAAAGAAACCATTAATAAATTACCAATTTTATATTCAAGTAACTATATTTGAGTTTAGCGCCAAATTTTGTAACTAGATTGAACATTTGTTATAGTGTAAATCAGGTTTCTAGTTACTGCATTCTTAAAAAAAATGAACTATAGATAATGACAAATGGGGGATGGGCTACCAAATTGTCACGGAGAAAATAGGAATCCGAAGAGCAATAACTCTAACAGATAATGAGCAGCTAGCAATAGCAAGAAGTCTTTGCCCGAGCCACCCAAGAAGGATATGGCCTACACTAACAATTGCACCCGAGAAAATCCCAGATGTCACATTAGAGGAAATAGAAATAGAAGCTGGAAGGAGATTGTGAGCTGGCAAAGCGGCGGGACCGCATGGAATACCTGCAGAAGTAATTAAAAGTATTACCGATATAAATCCAGAACTGTTTCAGATGACAATAGAACAACTAATTAAAATAGGAATGTTCCCAGAAGAATGGAAAGAGATGAAACTTTAATCGAAAAACCTAACGCAGTAGGGGAAAATAAAAAATAGAGACCAATATGCTTATTAAATACGGCGGCAAAGCTATATGAACAAAGGCTAGTAGTCGAGATCGAAGAAAACGTGGGCCTCGCACAAACCCAATTTGGTTTTCGGAGAGTACGCTCCACCATAGATGCGGTGAAATTAGTGCAGGATCTGGTCAAGGAAAAGAGGAAATAACCGAATAAAAAATACGTCACCCTGGTAACACTAGACGTAAAGAATGCTTTCAACTCGGCCTCCTGGCCGGACATCATCAGAACGCTACAAGAAAGGCAGATAGATATCACCCTACCTGGTGAAAGTGATATGTAGCTATTTCGGAAACCGGAAAATACTCGTAGGTGAACAGCATAGCCTGGAAATGAAATGCGTGGTTCCACAGGGTTCAGTAATAGGCCCCACACTCTGGAACCTGTTCTACGATGACATGCACTACCACCTACGATGTTCCTTTGGAGCCAAATGGAAATCCTATGTATCGCCTCATTGGTGTTGTACATTAGTTCTTCTCTCTATTTGGCTCTGGACACCATTGCCAGTTCATCGGCGAATGAAAACCGTCTTCTAGCTCTAGTTTTCTGCCAGACAGGTAGATTCCTATAATCTTTCTCAGGTAGATTGAGATGTTTCTTGCTAGTAGTTCTTTTTTAATTATGTTCCATTTAGCGGAGTTTTATATCAAGCGTGACAAGGACGCATAGCTTTCTGGTTTTCCGCATTTTCTTCATTTCGCAGGTTGCAATATCGCATACTCTCTTAATAGCTTGTCTGGTCCTGCCTGGTCCTATCTGGTCTTGTCTGGTCTTGTTTGATATTGCCTGGTCGTGCTTATTCTTATCTGGTCTTGCCTGGTCTCGTTTGATCTTGTCTGGTTTTGCAAAACCTAACCTAATCAAAAATTAAAACTGAATGCACATTTAATGAATTAAAAACATGTTTAAGTTTCTTTTCCTTGATTATTACATCCAATAATTAAATGTCGTAAGAGATTATTTGGAAAAACCAGATCTAATTTAATAATAAAACTGATTAAAATTGACAGAGAACCTGATGCCTACTCAGCTCGACACCGCAGACTGTGTGCGGTAATAACGCTCGATGTGAGGAATGCCTTCATGGCAGCAAATATTCAATTATGAAAGAGGCAGATAGACTATACCCTTATTAATATTTTAGTGGCATATCTATCGAAAAGAGAGCTCGTCCTCCTCGAGATCCAGAAGGCAAAATTAAAAAAATAAGGATAAGCAGTGGTGTCCCACAGGGATCAGCTTTGACCCCCACCCTGTAGAACATACTCTATGTCGATCTGCTGAAAACTGAAATACCGAAGGGAATAACCTTAATTGGATTCGCCGAGGACGTGGCGATGGTGGTAACCGCAAAAGAAGTATCAATCCTAATGGATACAGCTAATACGGGGCTACACAGAATAATAAACTGGCTTGGGCAGCGGCAACTTCAACTGGCGCCAGAGAAGATGAAAGCAGTACTTTTAGCATCTAAACGAACGACATCCCCGATCAATTTTATTCCCAAAGGATTTTAGCCCCTCCTACAGCAGTAAAATATCTGTGAGTATGGCTGGACACCAAGCTAACCTTCGTGCATCACGTCAACAGAATTACCCAGAAGGCGGAAAAACGGTAAATGCTCTCGCTAGCCTTCTGCCAAATATCGGCGGACTCAAAGGATCCAAACGGAAACTAGTTGCTCCAGTCTCAACCATTGTATGGAGCACCAGGCATATTGTCACATAAACAAAAATAAGAATTCTGAGCCCTAGTAGAATCGTACGTCTGCTGTGTATTAGAGCATGCAGCGCATACAGGACAATATACACTGAAGGGGTGGGAGTTATAGCAGGATTCCGCAGGTGAAGCTCCAAATAGAAGAAATATAGGAAACATATAACGCGATCGAAAACTTAAAAGCCAGAGAAAATATGAAGATGGCAAGAACAATGGAATAACGCAACGTATGGACTTGGTTCTTAATTTCAAATATAGAAAAATGTACAAGCAGGAACTTCGGTGAAACCGACTATTTTTTAACTCGTGCTTTGTCAGGCCATGGCTGTTTCAGTAAATACTGCGGCAGACGGCTGTAATTACTGCCGGGAGGTAGACGATGTAAACCATACGCTTTTTGAATGCGCGAACTGGACAGAGGATAGAACGAACTTCTTGCATACTACTGGAAGGACAGCCTTTCCGGAGCTCTATAACAATTACTGAGTCTTTTTAGGACTACCAAAACAAATCTCATGTGCATGTGTTTTGGTAGTCCTAAAAAGACGCAGTAATTGTTATAGAGCTCCGGAAAGGCTGAATATATTTATATATTCAGGCTGTGTTCCGTTTGTTTTAAGTTTGTATGATTTTCTATAACGTAGGATGGTTTCACCAATTCTACTGGAAGGACGTTTAATGCGTACAACATGACAACAAGGACTAATGCCATACGAAGCCACACTGATACGTTACGCAGATGACCTGGCACTTGTAGTGAGTGGAGACAACAAAGAAAATATTGAAAGAGACACAGAACTAGCTATAAAAAAGATCCAAAGTTGGATTGGACCGCAGAAGGCAGAAGCCGTAATACTGGCCGACAAGAAAAAATTGAAAACCATCTCCATAAAAATAGGCGAGGCAACGATAAGCAACAAACCCAAGCTACAATATCTAGGCTTCACATTTGGACATAATATGAATATGGAAGCCCACATCACTAGTAAGCATTCATCACTAGTGTATTATGATATAATAATATAATTTATATTATAAACAACTATTATTAATATGTTTTATATTTACAATGTTATTTAATATGACTTAACACTAACGTATATTTAACAATAATCGTGGAGAACATGTGGTTGATCAGGGCTACCAACTCTTGGAGGGGAACCCGACGCATGAGCAGCTTGGGCGTTCCATTACAACTAGTGAGTAACGAAGAAGGCAGATAGGACTATAGCCGCACTGCCGAACACAAGAGGTGCAAGACAGGGAGCTAGGAAAGTGGTATACAGCGTGGTAAACTCTATAATCCTCTACGGAACACCGGCATGGCGTGAGTGGGCCACTAAAACTAAATATAGAAGAATTCTAGAAAAGACCCAACGAAAGGCAGCCCTCAAGATTGCGTGTGCCTATAGGACGGTATCCACAAAGGCCATACAGGTGATTGCAGGAACAGCACCAATCCATCTGCTGGTACTAGAGCGTACCTACGATAAAGCAGGCAACAAAAAAGAAGAAAAACTAAGGACCAAGGAAGCTACTCTGAGTAAGTGGGAAGAAGAATGGTCGCAGGATAGTACTAAGTGGACAAAGGAACTAATTCTCGAACTAAAGCCATGGATTCAAAGGGAACACTGAGAAGTGACATACCACCTCACCTAGTTCCTTGGCGAACATGGCTGTTTTAATAGCTATCTATTTAGATTTAAATTAGTCACAAGCGAAGAGTGCAGATATTGCGGTCAACGAGATACGCCGTTACAGGTGGCACACTATAAGAGAAGAAGCCGTAGACAAAGTAGGGGAACAATTCACAAAGAACAACATAATAAAGTTAATGTTAGTGAAGAAAAGTTAGTGTTAGAAAGAACGTAAGATATGTAGCTCCATCAAGATTACCATCGACGAATACTGGTCCTACAATCTGATCACCTATTATTCCAGCCCATACATTGACTTTTTGCGGGAACATAAAACGCTGAAATGTGTTCAACGTAAAAGTGGTTTTCTTTTTTTTATCACGTGGGCTTTGAAAATATTCAAGAAATAAATAGTGTGTTGTATTCCTTGCGAAGAGATCTTTCAATCGAGGTGTCACTTGACATACCTTTCCACTTGAAAAAAAGGTCGGAGGTGAGTGGACACTTCCGGGAACAGATGGACAAACAGCATATACATGACAACCGCCGGATTATAATAAAATCCGGATTAGCAGGGTTAAAACAAAACAATAACAATTTTACATATTTTATGTACTATTGTATTTCAGAAAGAATAAAATATGTATCTATCTAGGTAAATGTGTACAAACAAAAAAATATGTACAAACTTAAAACAGTTAGTGAGACAATTATACAGAGGAGTTAGCTTGGTCAGAATCGTCAATCCAGTTTTCAAAGTTAAAAGCAGGGTGTGTTGGCCAGACCTTTTCCAAGAACACTGGATGGTGTTGAATTTATTTATTCTTTGCGCGAGGTTTATATTCGGAACGGGCAAGAAAAGACACGCGTTTCTCTAGATCGGTGGATTAACCAACCGCCGGATTATCAATATTATACTGTATATAGAATAGAGAAATATAGAATAGAAAATAGAGAACATTTCAAAATATTTGAACCGTAAGAATCTAATAAACAATAAATGGCCTCTATGGGAAAGAAAACCAACAAATATACAACGCAAAGAAAACCATGGTCTCCCATTTAAAATCAGTTTATCACAATTACAGTAAAAACTTATACAATAATAAATAAATATATTTCATTATACATATCTACTATCCTAAATTAACAATTATATAAATAACATTGCATTAAGTTACTAAGTACATTGACAAAATTTGATTAAAAAAGTGAGCATTACAAGTAGGAAACGAATACGGCAAGTCCTTCATTAATTCCAATTTACAAGGGCTAGTGAAAAGAATCTAAACGTTAATACCCTGTCAAATGAAAATTAAACATTCTATACACCTCTACACATCCCGACAATCTATACACTATAATCACATTATTTAAAAAGAAATTATTTACAATTTGTAAAAACTACGCTACTTGTAAGTACTGAGAGTAAATTATGGCCTCCCGCACACTAGGCGGCCGAAATATGCCACGGTCAGTTGCGACCTTTTCATCGAACGATGTGGACGTAGTACACAAAATACGTCTTACTGCTACAATTGCGTGGAGACTGACGGTAGCTTCATATAATCGCTTCCGTTCAATCAAGCGTGACTCCCATATGCCGTCATGTGTTAGACTGGCTGCACAGCCACTCTAAAGGCTGCACAGC
The DNA here is from genome assembly GCA_944588485.1 of Phosphuga atrata. Lineage (NCBI taxonomy): Eukaryota > Metazoa > Arthropoda > Insecta > Coleoptera > Silphidae > Phosphuga > Phosphuga atrata. The sequence goes on from OX155899.1 coordinate 57,129,553, forward strand.
CAGTCTAAAGGCTGCAAAGCCAGTCTAAAGGCTGTACAGCCAGTCTAAAGCCTGTACAGCCAGTCTAAAGGCTGCACAGCCAGTGTAAAGGCTACTTAGTGCGGGGGAAGCCTTACGATTTGTGCTTATTGTTAGCCTCCTTAGTTTATACAAAAATAGATGAACTACCTACGAAACGAAAGTTTAAACTAATTACTTCGTCCTCGCTCACTAAATCTAAACTGTTTCAACTTCACAGCTTTTTTTAACATCGAAAGCCTCCGCCTTACTCTGCTGCATTTCTTTTATAATCAATCCGTTCAACAAATCTTTGTCCTTTTTAATACTGTTCGTGATTTCGCTCTCGTTCGACTTGACATTGTTCCGATTCTCCTCCAAAACGCCTTTCTCATCTCCATCGTCAACTTTTTGACTGGGATCCGGACTCACCAAGTTACTAAACCAACTTGAAAACGCTCCTTTCGCATGCGATAAAGCCCCACCTAAAACAAATGTAATAAATATATGGAAGAGGCTTGAAGGTGTGGGTAAAACGTACCTACTGCTTTACTTGTCGTCGCAACTGCCCTACCTGTTGATACCATTGCTTGATTTATTTTTCTACCACTTTCAGTGTTGTGTATTGTACTATGAAATAATAATATTATTGCAATTTTCATTGGATTATTTGCTAATTATTAAAAGCTGGTTTAAGACGTAACTTGGCTATTTATATGAGGGAACTAACTTAGTGATATATTTTGAATAAAGTGAGAATAATGCACAAAAAGGCTACTATATACAAAAATCATTTTACAATTAATTTTATAAATTTGGAATATATGATTATTTTATTGATTTTATAAAGAGCATACTAATAGCAAAATAATTATATTGTCATACAATGTTTTCAATAAAAAATTTATTTTGCTCTACTTGACTAATCCTAATTAGAATAATTATATTAATTATACATAATGATTTATTATATAGGCTGCAACAGAAAAACCAAACGCATTTAAACATTTTTTAGTGAATCTAGAGCATTGTTTACTTTATGGAGCTTTCCACCTAGCTTAGACCAGTGGTGTTCAACCTTTTTCATAGAGTGGCAGCACTGACTGAAAAATTAAAAAAAATGTGGCACCCCTGACTGAAAAATATAAAATCGTGGCACCTCTGGCTGAAAATTAAAAAAATTGTGGCACCGTTGATCAGCGGCGGATCTAAAATCGGAATAATGGGGGTGCTAATGTTCCAGATGATTTTTTCAAGAAAATGAATACTGCGCGCAACGCAGGTTTTGGAACAAAAATTTATAAAATCGCCAATTAGAAGTAAAATTTTAATGGCAAAAAGCTGACGAAAAAGAATGACAATGAGTTATCTGGAACTATCTATAGTCCATTTTTTTTAAGAATGCAGTACAGGGAAGACAGGGCTTATTTGACCTTGTTCTCTGATTGGCTTAAATCAAGGAGAAGTTCACACCGACAATATTTACTTCTCCATCTCAAACTCTTTTCTCTCTTTCTTTTCACATACATTTGCAGCTGTTAGTTGTCAATGGCTGCCATGTCAATTCACCATTGTCATCTGATCTGTTTTTATCATATAGATTTTTCGCGTTTTTCTCCATTTATTTGTTTGTATTTTATTACTATTGCTGCCATTTGGAGTACTTAATCAATAATAATAAGATATTCAATGAAACCATTAATAAATTGACAATTTTATATTCAAGTAACTATATTTGAATTTAGGGCCAAATTTTGCAACTAGATTGAACATTTGTAATAGTGTAAATCAGGTTTCTAGTTACTGCATTCTTAAAAAAAAAATGTAAATTTCCTAGAAAATGCGAACTTTGCGACCCCCCGGTTGAAAAACACTGTCTTGGGATTTTTAATTCTATCTACGCTTATTTTAAAACAATTTATCTGTTACTAAAATGTAAATGCAATCAAGAATGTGTATTGTGACTGTCAAGCTCAATCTTAATGTGGTTGAGGAACAAATCAACTTTATAGAATCATAATTTATCAAATATCAGAAGTTACTTATGGTAATTATCTATTATTTTGAACTGGTTATTTTTAAATGAACGATTTAATACCTGATACACTAAAGACACTGTAACAAGTTATGTTAGTAAAACTAAAGAACCCCCGGTATCTAGTAACACTAACATGCAACGACTGCAGTGGGCAGTGTATGTTATAGGAATGACTGAAAACAGAATGTCAATCCTCAATGGAGTAAATGCAAGGGAGAAGGCACAACGCAAACGGTGGGAGCACGCCGGAAATCTGTGAGATTGGTGAAGAGATGTGGTGAACTTGGAAGAGTGGAGGAAGAAGCTGAGAGAGGCCAGGGCCCAACCAGGGCGCTAATGCCAGCGAAGAGATAGAGAGATGTTAGTAATACTATAGACTGTATGTTTCATTTCTAAATTAAACAATAAACGATTTGTAGCTCAAGGCTCTACAAATATATTTAAAACCTCAATTTAACGAACAAAATGTTTTCACAAGAGAATATTTCAATAGTGAATATGCATGAAATTTAAATTTGCTTCAAAAACAAATGTCAAAAACGTGAAGTTAAAAATGAAAACAGCTGTAGTAAACAATGGACTGAACTGTCAGTGGTAATTGACGTCATCAACAGACCGCGCGAAAATGGCGGCGTTTAAACAGCTCAAAATTGTTCTTTATTTTAAATATTTTTTAAACTTAATTACAGCATTTTTAAGCAGTATTTATATTTTTTACTATGTTATAACGGTGTAAACAGTGAATTAAAAATATTTAAAAAAATATGCATATTCCTTATTGTCATCTTTAAAATGCCATAAACCAGAATTTGATTCCAATTAAATTAATAAAGTTAGGCTAATAGGCCATCATATAGTGTGGCGTTCATAAAGTTTCAAGACTGTTTTTTTCCTAAGTAGAGGAGGGTTCCATCGACAGGGTAAAGTAGTGGGGGATATCAGCTAACAGACCGCACCAGCGACCGTTGCCTCTGAGACGCTGGAGTGGGTATGTACTCACTCCATGAGTGGCGTATGTGCTCACCTAGTGGCGTATGTACTCACTCCATGAGTGACGTATGTACTCACCTAGTGGCGTATGTACTCACTCCACCGAAAGGTGTAAAGTAGTGGGGGGTATCAGCTAACCGACCGCACCAGCGGTCGTTGTCTCCGAGACGCTGGAGTGAGTACATCCCTAGTGGCGTATGGACTCACTCCATGAGTACATGCATCACTAGGGATCACTAGGGATCTATTTTTGACAGGGGTCAATGACACTCACGAAGCGTGTCGAAAATGCAACGGCATTTGATTATGTTCTGTGCGAAACGGAATAAGTACGCTACAGAGACGTTTGGTATAATTCAAGAGCTAGTAAAAGAAGCCATGTCACGTACAATGATTTTCACGTGGCACAAGAGTTTCAAAGATGATGGCGGTGTTGGGAAGCCTTCAACAAGCTGAACAAAAATTTGATGAAAGTGCGAGAACTTTCACATTTTTTTCGTGAAAACACTGATCGTCATCTTAGAGTTAGATTACTTGCCGGTGAACTGGGATTAGGTCAGAGTACGGTGTTCAAACTAGTGACAGAAGATTTGAAAACTGTGTACCGAACTTGTTCCCAAAGTTCTGACGGATGAACAGAAGGCGCGGGTGGCGCTAGGTTGTTTGCGAAGAAATGCGTGAAGGTTTGCAAGTCGATAGCATTTTAGATTCCAGGTTCCAGGTGTTTGGGATACCTGGGTCATGTGGCAAGGAGGTTCGACAATATTGAACGACTCATAGTAGAAGGCAAAGTCCAAGGTCGCCGGCCAAGAGGAAGATCGCCGACACGATGGATAGACCGGACAAAAACCCTGAAGGGACAAGTGATGCAGGAAGTAATGAGATCTGCCCATGATAGAGAGCGCTGGCGAGGAGTCATTGCGAGCGTAGCAAATTGATGTCACCACACCCTGCATAAGGGTTATGGACTGAAGAGATAGAGAGCATTTTAGATAAAGTGTTTATTGGTGATGAGACTGGGCCTACAACTACGATTCTGAAACAAAGCAGCAAAGTGCACACCGTCTCATCTCCAAAGCCCAAGAAAGCTCGCATGAGCAAGTCGCGTGTGAAAAGCACGCTCATTGTTTTCTTTAATGCCAAAGGAGTCACCCACAAAGTGTTTGTTCCTGTTGGACAGACTGTCTGTCACAGGTCGGTTTTACGCTGAAGTGCTCCGCCGTTTGAAGGATCGAGTCTGCTGCGTACGCCCGGAGATCAAAGACCAGCATTGTGGGAACATTGTGGGCTCCCTCTCACACGTCGAAGAAGTTTTGGCCAAGCTCAACGTTGTAACCACAGCCCCGACCTAACTCCCAGATACTTCATTTCGTTCTCCGTATCAAAAGAGACCTGAGAAGGAAGCGATCGATACGATTTCAACGATCCAAGCAGTTTCGATAAGGTTTGTTCCTGCCGGGCAGACTGTAACATGACCATTTTACGTTGAAGTGCTCCGCCGCTTGAAAGATCGAGTACATTTTACACCACGACAATGCTCCCTCTCACACGTCCCTCCCCGCCGAAGAAGTTTTGGCCAAGCTAAACGTTGCAACTACAGCCCCGACCTAACTCCTAGCGACTTCATTTAGTTCCCCGAATCAAAAGAGACCTGAGAAGGAAGCGATCGATACGATTCCAACGGTCCGGGCAGCTTCGACGAGGTTTGTTCCAGCCAGACAGAGTATCCCAGGTCGATGTTACGCGGAAGTGCTCCGCCATTTGAAGGATCGAGTCCTTCGCGTCCGCCCGGACATCAAAGGCGATTGGGTTCTTCACCACGACAATGCTCCCTCTCACACGTCGCTCGATTTTACGCCGAAGTGCTTCGCCATTTGAAGGATCGAGTCCGCCGCATCAGCTTGGACATCAACCACGATAATGCTCACTCTATCACGTCGCTCCCCGCCGACGAAATTTTGGCCAAACTCAACGTTGCAACTAGAGCCCCGACCTAACTCCCAGAAACTTCATTCCGTTCCCCGAATCAAAAGAGACCTGGGAAGGAAGCGATTGATACGATTCCAGCGGTCCAGGCAGATTCGAAGGTTTGTTCATGCCGGATTGACTGTCACATGTCGACTTTACGCCGAAGTGCTCCACCGTTTGAAGAATCGTAACATCAAAGACAATTGGGATTTTCACCACGACAATGCTCCCTCTCACACGTCGTTCACCGCCGACGAAGTTGTGGCCAAGCTCAACGTTGCAACTACAACGTCGACCTAATTCCCAGCGACTTTATTTTGTTCCCCGAAATCAAGAGACCTGAGAAGGAAGCGATTGATACGATTCCAGCGGTCCAGGCAGCTTCGACGAGGTTTGTTCCTCCCGGATTGACTGTCAAAGGTCGATTTTATGCCGAAGTGCTCCACCGTTTGAAAAATCGAGTCCGCCGCGTCCGTGCGGACATCAAAGACGATTGGGTTTTTACCACGACAATGCTCTCTATCACACGTCGCTCCCCGCAGATGAAGTTTCGGCCAAGCTCAACGTTGCATCAAGAGCCCCGACCTAACTCCCAGAAACTTCATTTCGTTCCCCGAATCAAAAGAGACCTGGGAAGGAAGCGATTGATACGATTCCAGCGGTCCAGGCAGATTCGAAGGTTTGTTCATGCCGGATTGACTGTCACAGGTCGACTTTACGCCGAAGTGCTCCACCGTTTGAAGAATCGTAACATCAAAGACAATTGGGATTTTCACCACGACAATGCTCCCTTTCACAAGTAGTTCCCCGCCGACGAAGTTGTGGCCAAGCTCAACGTTGCAACTACAACGACGACCTAATTCCCAGCGACTTTATTTTGTTCCCCGAAATCAAAAGAGACCTGAGAAGGAAGCGATTGATACGATTCCAGCGGTCCAGGCAGCTTCGACGAGGTTTGTTCCTCCCGGATTGACTGTCAAAGGTCGATTTTATGCCGAAGTGCTCCACCGTTTGAAAAATCGAGTCCGCCGCGTCCGTGCGGACATCAAAGACGATTGGGTTTTTACCACGACAATGCTCTCTATCACACGTCGCTCCCCGCGGATGAAGTTTCGGCCAAGCTCAACGTTGCAACTAGAGCCCCGACCTAACTCCCAGAAACTTCATTTCGTTCCCCGAATCAAAAGAGACCTGGCAAGGAAGCGATTGATACGATTCCAGCGGTCCAGGCAGGTTCGAAGGTTTGTTCCTGCCGGATTGACTGTCACAGGTCGATTTTACGCCGAAGTGCTCCACCGTTTGAAGGATCGTAACATCAAAGACGATTGGGTTTTTCACCACGACAATGCTCCCTCTCACACGTCGTTCCCCGCGGACGAAGGTTTGGCCAAGCTCAACGTTGCAACTACAGCGGCGACCTAATTCTCAGCGAATTCATTTTGTTCCCCGAAATCAAAAGAGACCTGAGAAGGAAGCGATTGATACGATTCCAGCGGTCCAGGCAGCTTCGACTAGCTTTGTTCCAGCCGGACAAACTGTCACAAGTCGATTTTACGCTGAAGTGTTCCACCAATTGAAGAAGTGAGCCGCGTCCGCCCGGACATCAAAGACGATTGGGTTCTTCACCAGAGCAATGCTCCCTCACATGTCGCTCCCTACCGATGAAGTTTTGGCTAAGCTCAACGTGGCAACTACATCCCCGACCTAGCTCCCAGCGACTTAATTTCGTTGCCCGAATCAAAAGAGAACTGAGAGGGAAACGATTTCAGGCAGCTTCGACGAGGTCCCATGACTGCCTACCGCGGGAAGAGTTCCAGGGAGCCTATTAACATTGGAAAAAACGCTGGGAGCGGTGTATATTTTGAAGACTTTTAGCTTGCTATACAAAAATGTTTGATAAATTTTATGTTCTGAGACCAGTCTTTGTGAAAGCACCCTGTATGTTGGAAACTGAAATCATTTAAATTTCTATCTAATTTCTATTAAGTGTAAGCAAACAAATGTCAGAAGTTGTTAATTACTGCTTACAGAATAAAAAAAAGCAGTGAAAGCATACAGGAGATAGCAAGAATTAGAAATAGATTATAGAACTAGTTTTGATAAACTAGTTGAACTAATTTTGATAGAAGAACTAATTTTGATGGTTTTGATTAGTTACTGTTTAAAAATATATAATAAATAAATATTTTACAAAATATTAATATAAGTTACACTATTTATAATACACCTTCAAGATTTACAAATCTTAGGATTATTGTTTAGCTGCTGGTTTCTAACCATAACAATCTATATTTCTCAACATTCTCACCATAATGAGCAAAATCGATCAATATCGATTAAATCTAATTAGTAATAGAATAATTGTTCTTGAAATAGCCTCAATGAGAAACTATATTTCAATATCCTTTCCATAATGAACGAATTTCGTTAATATATACAGGGTGTTTCATAAACGTCCGGCAGAAATTCTAGGGCGTATTCTATAGCCCAAAATATGAAAAAAATCCCTATAAAGATGTGTCCGAAAACGCTGCCTATTGTCCTTAAAAGTGGATGGCCTCACACAACTAGTGATAATTGAGTCAAATTTTGTGTGTATTCGTTACTGGTGCCGAACTACTGTTTGTGTTTATCTCCTAGTTACTAGTGCCGAAAAATAATCTAACTCCGCGGTTCCCAAACTTTTTTAACCGCGGCTCGGTACAAGGTTTTAAAAATTTTCGCGACCCATTTTGTGTCAAAAAACCCCATTTAAAGGAAAAAAGGATTTTTTTACTTTAGCAACCAGTTCTAAATTTTTCGCACAATCGTCAATTCTCCATTTATCGATATTATTCTGTATAAATTATTTGCGACAATTTTGAAAGAGGGAAGTATTATTTTATCTCCAGCAATATAAGGATACCCAGTCTCACCTATTAATTTAGAAATTTCAAAATAATGTTCTTATTTGACTGCTGATGAAAGCGTGCATTTCTTGGCCGCAATCAATTCTTTTTCTTATCAGCAAAAAGTTATTTTTTTTGTGTTTCTACAATTTTTTTTAGCGACCTGGCAAAATTTTTCTGCGACCCGGTACCGTGGGTCGCGACCCACACTTTGAAAAAAGCTGATCTAACCGTTTGTGCAACTAGTGGCGGTATATTCTGGGAACGACCATTTTTTCTGCCTCAATGTGGATATCGGGGTACAAACACTGCGTCCTTGTGGCCAATTGTGTTTTCCTACATTTTAGATCATTCAACCATTGGATGATCTTATACAGAGAGAGGGTATAGGAAGTTCGATAGTTGCTTTCTCCCTTTGCAATGATGATGGTTTAAAGTAATCTTGTCCCATTTTTCATTTAAAATGATAGGTTTGGAAGATTACTTTCCCCCCTAATCACCACCCACCATCTTTTTTATATGGTACCATTACTACCCTTATCATTGATATGGTACCAGTGCAAGGTTGTTGAAAGTTGCTACCTCCCTTTTCATTGATGTTGAAATGGTCCCAAAGATTACATAATCCCCTATCATTGTTAGGTTTGAAATGTTTGTGTAGTGTGTCTAAGTTTGTCTCTCTGTAAAGTTGGTACGTTAGTAGTCATATTTGTTTTATTTGAATATATGCTTGACTGGATGAAATTATGTGGGTATACTCCCTTTTAAGGCCGAGGTCGCACTACGGTTTTTTTTCACTACGCGAGTGGTAACCGCTATAACCGCGAAACCGCTCGAGAAACTCACAGTACGCTATGGGAAAAATCAGTTGCGGGAAAAAAACCGCAAGTGAGGCCGCTTGTATTAGCTTACTTGAGTCACAAAATCACGCGATTAAAAACCGCGGCTGTTTAGCTGTAGTGCGGCCCTGGCCTAAGGGCTGTACCTCAGTTAGGAAACGTTTTCGGACATATCTTCATAGGGATTTTTTTCTTATTTTGGGCTCTAGGACACGCCCTAGAATTTCTGCCGGACATTTATTAAACACCCTGTATATAGGGTGGGCCATTTAACGTCACCTTCCCAAATATCTCCGTTGCCTTTAGAGTGACGAAAAAAATGTCATGGTAATTTTATTTTAAAATGGTCCTGGGAATTTTATAAAAATGGGAATTTTATTGATTCCGAAGGGCTGACACAGTGGCTAAAATATCTTTTTTGTCAAGGTCATAGTTTGTGCGTCCTCAAGGTCATCAATGGTTTTTCAAATGGGAACATGTTATTTTTTTATCAAAACATTGTAGCCACTATTCAGACGAATGCAGCGACCCATGATATCATGAGCTTAAAATGATTTGACAAGTGTATCCATTGAAAATAACTTTGAATAACCGTATAGAAAATAGTATTGTACAGTTAAGCACAGAAAGTGAATATGATTCTGATTTATGGTGAGACCGGCAGAAAATGTAAAAAGAAACAATGCTTTTCTATTTTGCGTCTGTAATCGACTCATAACAGCACTCATATGCGTGCGGTTACGTCTCGCCGAGTGCGATATTAACGAAATCAAGTCGAAATTAATGTTTGTTTCTCTGTACGAGCGCAGGAACTTTATGCACACCGTTATCCTGACAGAAATCATCTTTCCCGTCGAAGTATCGATCGAATTATTCATTTATTCCGTGAAACGGGCAGCGTTAATCCACGCAAAAAGAAACGTCGCAAGACTAAAACAAACGAAGAAACGGAGATTGCGTTCTAGCTGCTAGTTCATGATCCGGAATTAAGTAGTCAGCAAATTGAGCACTATTCCGGAATTTCCAAGGCGAGTGTTTTAAGAATATCAAGACGTCATAAATTACATCCGTACCATATTTCCTTGCATAAAGAACTTCATGACACTGATTTTGGTAATAGGGTTCAGTTCTGTGGATAGGATCTGCGTCAGTTACAAGTGAATCCGAATTTTTTGTCTACTGACGAGTCAACTTTTAATTACCATGGACAGTTGAGTACGCATAACTTGCATTATTGGTCAACATAAAATCCAAAGTGGCTGCGGCAAATTGTGTACCAGCATCCTAGAGTTTTAATGTGTGGTGTGGCATAATTGAGGACCGGATTATTGAACCATTTTTCATAGACGGCAATTTGAATGGACGAAAATACGTCGAGTTTTTGAACAACACTTTAGGAGAATTACTACTAGACATCCCGTTAGGACAGCGATGTCGAATGTGGTATCAATAAGATGGCCAGCTCATTGGGCAGTTATAGCTCGTGAAGTGACAAACCGAAAATTTCCCAAACGGTGGATTGGGAGAGGTGCAGTATTCCCTTGGTCTGCTCGTTCGCCGGATTTAACGCCACTTGATTTTTTCCTATGTGGAATTAAAGAGGATCGTGTTTACTATGATGTTCCGACGACGCTGGCAAACATGCGAGGAGGAATTAGAAGAGCATGTGCCGCTATCACGCCAGAAAATATTCGAAGTTCAAGAGAATCATTTATCCGACGTCTTTCAAAATGTGTCGAGGTTAATGGTCATCACTTCGAACATTTATTATTCCTGCAGAAAAAAATCAACTATATTAACAAAACAGACAGTTTGTGAGACGCACCCTGAAGGAAGTCCGTGGATTTCAGGAAAAACCCCGAAGGAAAGGTACCCCCTGGACAGAATTGAGAAAGGAGATACACCGGCAGAAGATGCGACAATACTGGGCAAAGATCAAAGCCCAACAGTTGAACAAGCGTTGTCCAAAGTAGGCCTATTCGAAACAAGAAGAAAGTCACGATTTCCCGATTTTACACGTGTAATTTGGTGAAAAACCAATTCAAGGTCATGATATCATGGGTCGCTGGATTCGTCTGAATAGTGGCTACATTGTTTTGATAAAAAAATAACATGTATCCCATTTGAAAAACCATTGATGACCTTGAGGACGCATAAACTATGATCTTGACAAAAATAATTTTTAACCACTGTATCAGTCCTTCGAAATCAATAAAACTCCCTTTTGACATTTTTTCGTCACTCTAAAGGTAACGGAGATATTTGGGGTGGTCACGTTAAATGGCCCACCCTGTATATAATTTATTTTAGTAACAGAAAAATTGTTCTCAATATATCAAATAAATGGAATAAAATAAGTGGTATTTCTGGCACAGCTTATAATAAAACGGTTCATTGGTTAATTCATCACTAAAATAATCATATTAAAAAGGATATAAACATATAAATTTATTTTTGCAATATTTGGCAAACACTGGGCTAGTACATGTTCAACTGTTATTTGCAATTCCATTCACTTATTCGCCATTCTTGAAAATGTATCCTTGCAAATTCTAAAGCAAACACATAAAACCATTTATTATATACATACGATTGATTAGAAATAATTTTACAAATATTGCTTCTTTTAACAATTGGGTTATTGAAAAAAAAAATCATCGAGTTTTTTTGAATTTTAAAACTTTATTGTAAATAATTTGGATGTTCCATGCGAAAAAGTTGAATTTTTTTCAATTAATTATAAACGATTTAAAAGTGATGAAATTTTAACAGGAATCACGTGACTCCAAACGCGCCATTATTGGTGGTCTTGTTTGTGACGTCGTAAGTGTAAAATAATTCAAAAATAGTACACGTTCGACGTTTCTATATTATTGTGTCTATTGATTTTCACTAATTTTATCAAGTAAATAATGTGGGATATAGAGTTTATAAAGGCCAACTCAGCTAATATCGAAGCTAATATTTTGATCATATTGTAAATTTAAGTAAGAAGCTCTTTATAAAATCGTTGTTTTAGAATTTATTCAGCGCACTCTTGAAACTATTGGTCTCGACGTTTAATATTGTGTGGTACATTTAAAAATATTGTTTCCTTTTGTAGTACTCCTACACGATGGTACGAAACAAGCACGATAACTTTAAATTCTTGACATGTCTACTACAAGTACTATACTCAACAAAGCCATGCGCGACATTAAATGCGCGAGTAGAAATTACATTTATTACGTCACAAAGCGCTCGGTACCGAGTTCAAAAAATTATTTTCAATTTGTTATAACTTTTTAATTACAACGAAAAAAAAATGGTTTTGTTATAAAAAATATATGATCTTTCGATTTATGGCAAACAAAAAATGTTCAAAAACCCAATTTGAGACAACTAAGCAATTTTTAAATTTCTCTCACATATACAGTGTGGAAACTTTAACTGGAATAAAATTATGGAATAAAACATAACTTCGATATAGGCGATTTTTGCAAAAAATCCCGAAACACGTTGCGCATTGTTTTTTCTTGCCGTCATTTCTATCTATATGCTGTTTGTTTATCTGTTTCCGGAAGTACCCAGCTACCTCTGAACTTTTTTTTCAAATGGAAAGGTATGTCAAGCGATACCTCGTTTGAAAGGTCTCTTCGCTAGGAATACAACACACTATTTATTTCTTGAATATTTTCAAAGCCCACGTGATAAAAAAAAAGAAAACCACTTTTACTTTGAACACGTTTCGGCGTAAAATAGTATGTTTTTGAGATATGTTTTGATGCTTTGGAATCACGTTGTTTAGTTACTAGTGATAATAATAGTCTCCTTATCGAGATTCTCATGAACCGATCATCATATGGTATGATGATATCATCGTATATCATCATATAATAATATGGTAACAGAAGACGAAATCACGTTGAGGTTGCTCATTTATTTCAAGAATAGCATCAGGATATACCAGCCTATTATACACTACTATAAGCGAAATTGAGACACAATTTGGGTCATGTCAGAGTTGTGCCCAGACAGCGAAATCCCACTGTTAAATCAGATAACAGGCTAAACGTATTATTAACTCTTCAAGAAAATCCGGTGACTCCAGCCAGGCAACTGGCACGTGACAACTAGATTAGTCATATCACTGTCCTGAAATATCTTAGATCAACAAGATGCAGGCACTCCAAGAATTAACGGAGGATGACCGGAACCGCCGAATCGAATTTTGCGATCGAATGATGAACCTGATGGGCAATAATCAGATTTCATTAGCATCAATTCTTTTTTTCCGACGAAACTACTTTTACCTTACAAAGTGACGTTCTTCTTCTAGGATAGGTGTGAATGCCCTATCCGCAACGGATAGGGCACTCTAGACCTATCCGTTGCGGATGTTGCCGATTAGCATTACAATCCTGGCTTTATCAGCTGCTTGACGAAACAGTTGAATTGATGAAAGGCCGAACCACTGGCGTGAGTTCTTAAGCCAGGAGTTACGTCATCTGCCTGGTCCTATTCTCTCATCTACTCCTCCTTGCATGACTAATTATAATATTATAATTATATATCAAAGGCGATATTTGTCATTTCGCATTATATGCCCAAGTATTGCAGCTTTCTTTCTTTTTCGATGTTGAGCAGTTCTTTATTTTTACCGATTTGATGGAGTACCTCTTCATTTGTGATATGATGGATCCATGATATACACAAGATGCGTCTATATATCCAAAACTCGAAAGCCTCCAGCTTATTTTGAGTCGTCTCTGTCAATGTCCAGGCCTGCACGCCATATGGGAGAACAGGCATGATATAGCACCTTACCATTCGGATTTTAAGGGTAAGTAATGTAATCCCAGTCGTCATTTATGAGGGTACCCAGGTAGACATATTTCTCTACTCTCTTAACGCGTTCATTACAAAGTATTAATGTATCTTGGTGTGGGCCCTAGTTTTTAGATATCACCATGTATTTTGTTATTGAGGTGTTTAATCTTTGTCCATACCATTCGCTTGTGGTTCTGACCTTCATTATACTCTGTAGGCTCTCCAAGCTGTTTGGTACTATGATGGTATCATCAGCGTATCGTATGTTATTGATGTTTTCGACATTCATCGTAATATCATCGTTTGCGTTTAATGCTTCTTGGAAAATTTTCTCAGAGTATATGTTGAACAAGATTGGAGATAGTACACAACCTTGCCCCACGCCTCTCTGGATGCATACTTTTTGCGAGATGCTGTTGTCTACTTTTATGGCAGCTGTCTGGTGCCAATACAGGTTTGCGATAATTATTAAGTCTTTCTTATCTATGCCGGTTTCCTGTAACACCTGGAGCAATGTATCGTGTTGTACAGTGTCAAACGCTTTGGCGAAGTCAATGAAACAAACCTGTACATCTCGTCCCATGTCTCCACACCTCTGTATCATGTTGCACTGTTAAGACTCGTTCCAAGCGCATTCCGAAAGCAAACCTCGTCTCTCTCACATGTTCCTCACACCTACGATAGATCCTGGCATGCATGATCTTTAAAAATATCTTGACAATGTGTTTCATTAGGCTGATCAGTCTATATTCGTCGCATCTTTCGGATGACTCAGATGGCTTCTTGCGGATTGTAACAAACATAGAGGTCATCCAGTCTGCTGGTAGGGTCCCGTATTGTAACTTTGATGAAATAAGTGAGTGATGATATTCAGGAATTCTGCGTGCAAGTTGCAACATAACTGAATCATTACAGAGTGGATGTTATCTGGGCCGGCTGCTTTCGTATTCTTCATTAATGTTATGGTTTTTTGAACTGCGTCTTTGATAATGGTCGATCCGTCGTTACTAGCAGCGGCAATATTATGGTGGTCTGATCTGGTGTCATTGAAAAGTTCTTATACATACTTTTCCCATACCTCCGCTTTGTCACAAGTCTGCCATTATCATCAGTTAAACTTGATGGTGTTACCTCCGCTTTGTTTGTGACCTCGCTTACAAGGTTGCCATTATCATCAGTTAAACTTGGCGTTTTTATCCTGTTGGTTCTCGTCATTTCCTTTACTTTGCGGTGCATATTAAAGTTATAATGTATGGAATCCAGTTTTTCAATTTCATTACATTTAACTGTTAGCATTTTAGCATCTTTCCTTAGCCAATCTTATCTTTTTATGGATCTCTTTATATCTGGTGGTATTTAGTTATTTAGCGTGTCTCCTGAGTTCCATTAGCTGAAGAATTTCCTTCGTCATCCATTCTTTCTTTGTTATCTTTTGGTGCTTCAAGTACCGTTGGCTCGTATTTTGGATAACGCGCTTTAAGACGTTCCACTTTTCTTCTGTTTGTGTTACTGATGTGGTGTTATTTATACCATTGCGTCCTTCAACCTTCTGATGTCTAGTATAGGAGCGCGGGCTTTTCGTGCTACTTTCTTTGGTGACGTTAATCGTCAAAATTCTCGTTATATACCATAACCCTCATTGGATGCGAGAAACTCATACTCAGTTCCCGCAAAAAGTCAATGTATGGGCTGGAATAAAGGCCGATTCTCATATACGCGACACACATCTACGCGACGTCACACGAAATCGCCTGTCAAATAATGATTACATTGTTTTCAATGGGCATGTTCTCACTATGGCTACGCGACAGTTGCTAAAAGTAGGAATTCAGCGCGCTGTCGCTGGGATTATTTCGTGAGCATTCTTTTATGTTTTGTCGCACATCGCATGACGTTTGGAAAGTTTGTTTGTGATTCGAATGACGGATTGTGTCAAAAACGGCGTGTTTTTGAAAATGAATGGAATGAACGCCGAAAAAGCAGACGAATTGATCGCTCTTGTGGCTGATTATGTTGAAGTGTATGACTTACAAAATAAAAATTGCAGTAATCAACACAGGTTAGTAGATCTAATTTGTAAAGAAATTTCTTTAAAATTAGATGAGACTCGTAAGGTTTTTTTGCTCAGACAGACTCTTGTAATTGATTGAAGAGAGTATGGAATTCTCCTTCTACTAATCTTGTTCTTAAGATCCGATGCACACAATATTTTCTTTTCCTTTTCTTTTAATTTCTCATTTTCATAACACATGGCTAAGACGAAAAAACCATCATCGGAACTTGACGAACTTGACATTTTGAAAATATAACTTAACCTGAAATGTAGAGAAACTACAGATTTGACATTTGCAGCAAATAATCGCGTACTTGAGTGTCGCATATATGAGAATACCCAGAGCGACGTGACAATTTGCGACAGTTCATTGTGCAACGTCGCGTAGATGAGTGTCGCGTATATGAGAATCGGCCTTAATAGGTGAATCAGATTGTAGGACCAGTATTCTTCGATGGTAATCTTGCTGGAGCAACAAATCTTACGTTTCTTTAAGACGACCTCATGCCACTTTAATTCCAAAGTTAGATCCAGATTTACCTGATGAACGTATATGGAATCAACAGGACAAAGCTCCATCCCATTAGGCTGTGATTGTTCATAGTTATTTGGACGAAGTTTTTCCCAATGGATGGATTGGAAGAAGAGATCACATTGAATGGCCGGCGAAATCTCCGGATCTTAGTACCCTTGTTTTTTTTTGTGGGAATATCTCAAGAGTAAGATCTATGTAACAAAACCGAACGACATTGCGGAGCTTAAGCAACGTATTAGGCATGAAATACGGCACACCAGAAATGTTACAAAACCTTACGAGATGCATGTTATCTTCAATTTGCACTTTGCCAAGAAAGAAACGGTGCCCATTTTGAACATTTGTTGCATTAAATAGTATTCAAGTTATAAAATTGGTTTTCGTTTTTTTTTTATCACTTGGGTTTTGAAAATATTCAAGAAATAAATAGTGTGTAGTATTCCTTGCGAAAAGATCTTTCAAACGAGGTGTCATTTGACATACCTGTCCATTTGAAAAAAAAGGTCGGACGTGGCTGGCCACTTCCGGGAACAGATAAACAAACAGCGTATACATAGAAATGATGGCAAGAAAAAACAATACGTAACGCGTCTCAGGATTTTTTCCAAAAAATCGCCTATATTGAAGTTCTGAATTTTACTCCAGTTAAAGTTTCAACACTGTATATTCACAATTACTTCATGTGAGAATTAAGGGCGACTCTCATATACGCGACACTCAGCTACGCGACATCGCCTGTCAAATAATGATTACATTGTTTTAAATGGGCACGTTCTCACTATGCCTACGCGACAGCTACGCGACGTGCCCATTTAAAACAATGTAATCATTATTTGACAGGCGATGTCGCACGACGTCGCGTAGCTGAATGTCGCGCATATGGGAATCGACCTTAACGCAATTGACATTATACCAAGTAAACTAATGCATTATCAGATGTTATTTTTATCATTATGTATCCCATAATTATAACTGTTTTGTTTTTGCTGTTAGTACTAAATTATTACTATTTACAATAATTAATTAAAAAGACCCGGAGATGGACAATAAATATACATCACAAATACAATTAGTTAAAATCTGATAAAAAAAAATTACAAAAAGAAAATAATTTCTGGGTTAGTTTTATTATCATTGTTCATTTTCTATTATCTTCTATACATCTCATTATAAATAAATAAGTAAGTTGCAGGTCCAGATGGAATTTTCTCGGAAGTCATTAAAATCTTAAAGAATGAGGAGTTACTAAACGTGATTTTAGCAGAACTTTTTGATAAATTGGTCAAGAACTCCAGAACGAGGTGCAATATATATATATATATATATATATATATATATATATATATAAACGCTCATTTTTTCTCAGAAGTTGTTGCTAGCTCATTATTGTTATATTCATTTTTTTTTCGCGAAATTCTGCATAACTATTGAAATTTCGCACAAAGTACTTTAGTGCATAATAATTGCACTGCTCAAAACAATTAGCGGGTCACTAATTTGGGCCTCCATAAAATTTAAACGGGAATTTAAACAAGAGCGTACTTTGTTTCGAGGACTATGAAATTAATTATGCATTATGAATCCATCTGCCGTACAATTTCAGAACTGCTTCGCCATGCTCTTTGCACCCTAAGACGTCAGGGTGAGGTTTTAATAATGTTATAGATATTTCTGTGCGGCGAGGTGGGTTGTTTTAATTGACACATAGGGAATAATCAGCTACGCGTACTTACTCAGTATCCGTAATAATTTTTCAAGAATTACCCAAACTAAAGTCAAATAATGTATCCCAAATTTGTTTCAAAGAGCTAGAAAGGCCTTGTTCAGATCAATATACAGACGAAAACTTTTGCAACTGACAGTTTGATTTAAGTGAAAATGAGGCATCTCAACGAAGTGGAAGTTGTTCGTGCTATAACATTAATTGAAAATAACGTAAGCGTTGTAAGCATTATCGAATGTTCATACACAGAGACCAATGTGATACACAGAGACACAAAAATTAAGATGTACAAAACAATCCGACCAATACTCACGTACGGCAGCGAAGTGTGTATCCTCACCGTAAAGAACATAGCAAAAAGACGAAGAAAAAGGTGGGAGGATGAAGTAGACCAGTACTCCAGACGAATTCTTAAACTAGGAAGATGGAAGGAAGTAGCCCAGGAAAGAGAGGAATGGAGGAGGAAGCTAGGGGAGGCAAAGACTCAAATTGGGCCGTAGCGCCAGAAGAAGAATAAGGATAACGCAAGACCACATACTGCGCGAATCACTTTAGACTTCTCACAAGAACTGGAAATTCAAACAAAGGTGTGTCCTGCGTTAAGTCCTGATTTAAATCTCATAAAGCTTGTTTGGTATATGCTTGGCAGACGCGTTCATGGTCGCCCGCACCCTCCGCAGACCATCCAGTGGCTAACGGCGGCGCTTATTGAAGAATGGGACGCTATACAATAAGAAGACTTTCGAAGACTTTTACGGAGCATGCCAGGACGGTGTAATGCCGACATTCGCGCTATGTGAGCAAATACTCGTTATGAAGTTAACACTTTATGAACAAAATTTATAAAGCAATTTAAATTCGTTTTGCACTTTGGTTTTGGTAGTGTTAATTATTACGGGTACTTTAAAAGTACGTGATGCTGACACTTCCATATGTGCCAATTAAAACAATTAAATAGAGCGTCTTTCAGGTGTTTTTAATTTTATTTGCATGTAATTTCCCGTTTGAATTTTATGAAGACACAAATTGATGACCCGCTGCACGAAATATAGAGGCAGTACTTTCGACGACACTTGCGCACCCTGGTGTTAAAGTGATACAAGAAAAAGGGTAAAAATATAAATAAAACAAATGTAAAAAAAATGGAAAAATAATGAAATACGGCTTTCGACCGATAACAAATTGGTGGTAAAAATTATTTTTAAATTTCTTTAAATAATAATCAGTAAACAAAAAATCACTGGCTTTTATTTTTTTCCGAAAGATGCACATTCTATGCCGCAGCCACCCTATGTAGTAATAAACTTGTGTAATCTACACATGATTTTCGGGGCATGATTCCCTATTGGTCAGTGCAAACGCTTTTGAAGCGTAGATCACGCAGCCGAAACTTTAAACCAGTCCGGTTGTATGCCACGTGCTCTCGAGTTTTCAATGTTTCTGTCTTATTGTTAGTTAAAATTAGTAATTACATTTTATCTGTAAATCAGTCTTTTTCAAGACGGTTTCTTAAAATTAATATAAAATTTTTAAAGTAAAATTTGGCAAAGCAGTGTAAATCAGGCTTTTTACAAAGTTACTACGAACTATCACGTGTACACCGCGTGATCACTCCACGGGGTCGCTGCGGCAAGTATAGTCAAAATACCACAACTTAAATTTCTTTATAGTTTAAATCAACTCTTAACAAATAAATTAAATTCAAACTAATTGGACAAATTTATGAAGGAAAAATGATTATATTAAATATTATCAAGTGTATCCATACAGGTGGCATACATACTTTTAAAAAAAGTATCCATGTGAGGTACTTGAAGGTATTAGAAGAACAATAATATTAAAACATTTCTAAATAATATATCTTCACATTATTAAAATACATCACTAACTAAAGTTTAAATTAAAAAAAGAAAAAAACGAATTGAATATAAAGAAATGATAAAAAAGGTGTACTTACTAGAGACATTCTAATTATAATTATAAGCTTGAAACAATACCACTAAACCACCTACACCCACTAAACAACGTAAATAAAAGAAAAGCACATGCTAGCGTCGAGAAATAAATGAAATGGCTTGAGCATGCAACGATGTAAAAATTGTTCAAGATAAATAAACTTACTGCGAAAATCGTAACTTCATGTCCGAGACTGAGAGCTGTCCGGCAAACGGGTGTCCGGGATTTACTTCCAGTATTCCAGGGGAATCGATGCTACTCCACATCTTGTAATTATGACTATCCTTCCAGGCCGTTACAAAATTTGAATTGAAATGGTCTAATTCTCTACTACCATCTAAACATTTGTAAATACAAGTAAATATACTGCCTTAAAAAAAAAAACACAGAACACTTATTTATTGGACGATTTTAATGAAATTTACAGAATTTGATCATGTAATTTTTTTAAGCTGTTGGCGCCGTTGGGCATAAGCCTCCCTCTTGCTCTTCCACGTAGTCAAGTACCAGTTAATGCGTTCCGTTCATTTCAGGTCGTTGTTCCATCGCATCCTGTGGTCTTCCAACGCTTCTTCTGTTGTTCCATGGTCTCCATCTTATGATTTTTCCGCTCCATTTCATGAGACATGGCCGGTCCAACTCCATATCTGCTGTAGTATTTCATTTGTTACATCCCTTAATTTTGTCTTTTCTCTGATCTAATCGTTTCTTTTCTTGTCTTTCAGTGATATTCCTAGTATGCGTCTATCGATTGCTCTTTGATTGACCCTTAGCTTTTCCATTATTGTTTCGGTAATTGCCCAGGTTTACGATCCATAAGTGGTCACCGGTAGTATGCACTGATTGTATAGGGCAGGGGTCGGCAAAGTGTGGCTCGCGAGCCGCATGTAGCTCTTTTGACGTGAGCTTATGGGTCTTGAGAAATATATTCAAATATAAACAACTATCACAAAAAAGGTATAAAACTATACCTGTAGTCTTACGACCGCCGCCGCCAAGTTCACAACTCATAGTCGCGGCTCGTACATATTATCTCAGATCTCGGTTGTTTTAGTTATTGTGTCTCGCATAGTGCGGGGTTTTGCGGCGATCTACCTACATCGTATGTGTTAAGTGATCATAAGAAAAGCATTAATTTAAAATCGAAACTAAATTTAAAATAAAAGAAAGTCTGAAGAAAAATTACATCCCATTACTAAAATTGTTTCTATTGCAACAAATGGAGCTAAAAGTATGGTGGGTAATAAAAAAGGGCTTGTCACAATTTTAAAAGAAAAAAATGTTTTAATAAGAACTGGGGGCTAGTGAATAGCATACAAATATCTGTTGCGTTTCAACAGGAGATTTGTTTTGTAGATTGACGAAAAAGACTTACATTGAATTGAAAAATTCACTATTATTTAACCACACTTATAATATGTAAAAATGTTATATAACTTTAGTTATATAAATTAATTAAAATGTTATTATTCAGTTATATAAATTTCTACATTTACATTCACGACTCGAGTTTCGACGTTTTACGGTCATTTTCAAGTGAAAAAGATAATATTATAGAGCTACGGAAAGGTTGCATATATTCAAGCTATATTCCGCTTTAATAAATTGGTGTGCTGTAATTAAGTTTTAAAAAATATTTAAAATAGAGATTAATTTTGAGCTGTTTAAACGCCGCTATTTTCACACGCTTTGTTGATTACGTCAAGTACTATGTCCAGTAACAGTTCAGTCCTTTGTTTACTGCAGGTGTTCTCGTTCTTAACTTATCTCGATGCTTGTTCATAACTTATTTCAATTAAAGTAGATCGCCACACTTTTATAAAAATGAATAAAATACTCTGCTGACGGGATAAAAAATTCGAACTGATAATCAGAACGCTAAAAAGCTATATATTCTCCAATCTCCAAAATATTGCATGGAATGGAGGCTTGGACACTCGAACCAGAAATCATGAAGAACATAGAAGCATTTGAAATGTGGTGTTATAGGTCGATACCATGGGTACCAGATTATGTTGGGTACCACGATACCCAGGTTTCGAACGAGGAAGTGCTAAGCCGAATGAATAAAACAAATAAAGAAATTAGTAACACCATAAAAACGCAATTATCGTCTCTTTATGCTATTTAGCCTTATTTTATTAAAGGCTAATTAGAATATATAGGAAATGTTCTGAGGAGATGGGTACAACATCCTTCAGCTGATTATTCAAGGAAAAATCAAGGGGAAGAGAACGATCGACAGAAGACAAATCACTGGGCTGCGTAACTTAAGGGAGTGGTTTGGTTGCATGTCCGCAGAACTCTTCGGACGGGCCATCGACAAGGTCCGGATTATGGTGATCGTATCCAATCTGCGATAGGGGAGGAATTCCAAGAAGAAGAAGCTACCGCAAAATATGGTGGATCTCTTGAAGTGACAGGGTGACTAGAACAGAAAAACTGGAGAAAATGGAAAAGTCGAAATTCGAGTCGTAATAAGTGTCCATATTTGTGAATAAATAGTTTTTACTAAGTGTGGTTAAAACATTTAGCAATTTATAAAACCAGTATAAGTATGTATTATGAATCCTATTGGATTATAATACTTAGGTCACATAATGAGAGGACCCAAATATCCACTGCTACAACTGATAATACAAGGGAAGATTATGGGTAGAAAGAACGTTGGTAGATTTCCAGAAGATATTGGTAAAGTTGGATGGATTTGGTAATCAAGGCCACCAATAATATTATCGCAAAGGGGCTTAATTATCGTCAATTGTGAAGAGAATACAAAAATATGACTATGAAAAAAAAAATCATCCGTGGCTCTTGATCCAGTTTGAAATCATTTTAAATAAAAATGTGGCTCTTAAGTTTATGTGGCTTTATAAGTTTAAAATGTGGCTCTTGAGTTTGCCGACCCCTAGTATAGGGCGCTTTTTAACTTAAGGGGAATGCGCAGTGCTAGTATATCTTTTATCTTGTTGTAGGCCGCCCAGGTTTGTGTGATGCTCCCGTTTGCCTCTAGTTCTTGATTTGCCTTACCTATTGTTAGTGTTTGTCCAAGATACTTATATGTTTGTACTTTCTCAATTAAGTTGCCTTTGATGGTAATTTGTTCTTCATCTTCCCTATCTGACGTCCTGTACAGTATAATCTCGGTAATTCGGCCGTTGGGTAATCGGACGACACGACCAGTAAACCGGCGGTCTGGAGGCCGCTCGCGCTCTTCCCTCCCACCACTCTTTCTTATAATCCGGCGGTTATCTGGTCCCATATGTGTTGGATTATCAAGATTATACTGTACTTGGTTTTTCTAAGGTTAATTTCCAATGCTATGCATTTTGTGGATTTGTAGATATCGTTGATGAGTGTGATGAGTTCTTCTATGTTGCTGGGTATCAGTACTATATCGTCGGCAAACATTAGTCGGCTGAGGTTCTCACCCATTATATTAATACCTCGGTTACAGCAATCAATTGTTTTTAGTGCATCTTCCAAGACCAGGGTAAATAGTTTCGGCGATAAAGGATCTCTCTATCGTACACCTCTCCTGATTCTCACTTTTTCGGATGATTCGTGTAGTTGGATTTCTAGTGTGGCATTGCGGTAGAGATTGTTGATCAAGTTTGCGTACCTAATGTCAATTCTGACATTTTTTACCACTTGCTGGAGTGCCCAGATTTCTACTGTGTCAAAAGCTTTTCGGAAATCTATGAACGATAGCCATAGCGGCACATTGTATTCTATAGTCTTCTCAATGAGTAGTCTCATTGTTTGTAGGTGCTCAGTTGTACTGAATCCCTTGCGAAATCCTGCCTGTTCGCTGGATTGGTAGTAGTCCAGTTTCGGGGTAACCCTATTGGATATTATTTTTGTAACAGTTTGGGACAGTAAGCTGATCGGTCTGTAGTTCTCCAGGTTTTATGTCTCCCTTTTTGTGAATCAGTACCACTAAGGCGTTTGTCCAGTCTTCATGAATGTTCTCTTCTTCCAGGCATTTGTTAAACAGCAATAGTAGTTGTGTGCTTAACGTGTCTACCCCTTGTTTCAGCATCTCCCCTATTATCCCGTCGACGCCGGGCGCTTTCCCGTTAATTTCCCGTCTAATTTCGGCCTGTGTAATTTCTGGCATGACCTCGGAGTTTACGTTAATGATCTCGTTCTGATATGTCGCTCTCTACTTTTGATTCGTACAAGTTTGTTTAAAATCCTTGTGCTCCTCTTACGATATCTTGTCTTCCTTGCCCGTCCTTGATTTTAGCTATTTCCTTTTTTTGTCTGTTACCAGCATCCTGAACACATTCGGATCTATGTGTTGTTCTAAAGTACGCCATACACAAACGCACGTTGCACAGTGGAACGAAATCCCAAAAAGCTGGCCAAAAGTCGAAAAATAAAGTTTAAGTCCCGGTAATTTCTAGTCGTGGGTTACGTTGGGTAAGGGTCCAAAGGTAAAGTGACCACATTTTCATCGAGACAAATGGGATGAAATGAGAATTATAATTTAGTTATGAAAGCAGACCAATAATTAAAAAAAAATATATTTTATCTACTCACAAACCAAAATGAACACATTCATAAATACATTATTGTATGTGAAGGATGTCATTATTATAATCGTGTGTAAAAGTATCCAAATCGTGCGTAAAAGTCCAATGTAAATCAAATGGAGTTTCATTATTAAACGAATTCTGTTTGTTGCTATGGCAACAACTCACTAAGCAAAAAACATCGACGTAGTGAAAATAAATTTTCTGACATATATTAGAATTGAATTAATTTTTCTTATTTTGAATCAAGAAGTCTCGGCATCTCAATCTGGATTTATCTGACTCTAATATAACTTAACTTAACCATAACCTAATCTAGATTAAATCTATTCATTACGATTAATTTAAACTCATCGTAACTCATGCACAAAAGCCCTTCTTCACACACTTGTATCATAAACTATTATTATTGTATATATTCATATACTTGTCCATAAATATACGAAAATGTATTTACATACATTTAAAATAATTTGTACAGTACATTTAAAATAAGAGATGCAGATATTTTTTAAATAACGGGACATTTTTAAAAATCGGCGGGACGCGGGACTGTCCTCCAAAAAGAGGGACTGTCCCGCCAAAATCGGGACGTATGGTCGGGACGTATGGACGGTATGGTTATCCAAAGATCGAATTCCATACTTAAATGTCCTCTATCCCTTATACCTGCTACAGTATAATAGTTGTAAGTGAACGCTGAATCTAGCTAGACGCGCCGTGCAGTAAGCAAATATATCAACACTATATTAAAGAGGACGCCAAATCTATAAAAATCAATCGATTTCACCTTTTTTTAAATGGAATCAACAACTGCAAGTAAGTAGAAAATCATTATATAAAGCAAAACTAATAATAATAGTTTATGCGATAATAATAAACGAATCATTTGTACGAAAATAAACGGAAGATTACAATGAAATTTTTTCTATAGAGTTCTATAGAGTATCGAAAAGTTCTATAGAGTTCTGCTACTTTACCGATCGCATGTTGTAGAAGGTGAACTTTTAGTGAATGAAAAAAATTAAAACTTGTTGCATCTAGCTGCAACTGTGTCATTTGTGAGAGTTCTTGCAATCTAAAACATAGTTTTCTGTATTTCGTACATTAACGACGCGAAATATTTTGCTTTTTTCTGGAAGTGTCTGCGGGTTTGATTCTATTGAGCTCTATGATACGTAATTAAATCACTTTTATGTTTTTTTTTCTTTTCAAAAAATACTTTGGAATAAAAAGTTGAAACGAAGTTGAATATGGAATTATCCTTCTATATAGATATTATATTTTTACAATTTTAGAATCTGTCGCTGATGAACGTAAAGCATGTGCCCTGACAAGAGAAAGATTATTTCAATATTGAAAAGTCATTTGAATGACAAAGCGACTGAAACATATGCAGTGATCGAAAATTTCATATATGCTAAATTGCCCCTTTGCTCTACCAGACAATGTAAAACCTGTCCTTCGCAAGTTGTTGCATGAACTGAAAAAGAGTCTCACCAAGTATCAAGAAATGAAGGCCAATTTCAGCAAAAATATTCTGAATGGTTGAGCGTGTTTGCGTCTTTCGAAGAAACTAAACAATCTTCAGAAAAATTCCATAATTCAGGTCGGTCTTCTTCGGTATTTGCAGAATGTAGTGATAGTTTGCGAAACAGTTTTATTGTTAGTTGCGCCACGTATACGAACGAGTACAGGAAGCTACAGCGATTTAGGAGTTTAATCAACTGATTGTGAATCAAATTATTCTTCGGAGTACGATCCATGAATTAAAAAAAAACCAATTGTATGCATTATTGTATTATACAACATTGGGATCTATTTTGTACTTTCTCAATGAAAGTGATTTGTGTAAAATCCGCCATTTTGTTTTTATTTCAAATTTTGACTTCGGATTCATAATCAGCGACCCCGAAACCCCCAAGGACTGACTTTGAGCCAAATTTATAATGCCCGCTCCACACTCTCGGGAAGTAGCACGGAGTTGAGCGAGGAACGAGTGTGTGGTCAGGTTACTCGGTCCGCCTTGTGCTTCCTCGCCTCGCCTTGGCTAACTTCGCTTCATGAAGCGGTTTTTCGTACCCGAGTCAAAGGGACACGAGGCGCGAGTACGAGGAAGGGAGAGTATCACGTCTACACACTCGTGTTTACTCGTCCTTTCCTATATATCATACACACAAATACTTGCAGCAGCAGCTACCACCTGTTCGGTGTCAGTCATAGCACTGAGGTCCTCGCGAAGTAAGGCGAAAGTGTAGATGCCTCCTCCGTCTAGTTCCTCGCCTCAAACAACATCGGCGAGGATCCTCGCCGAAGTTACTCTGCGAGAGTGTGGAGCGGGCATAACGTTTTCGACATTTGGCCAGCTTTTTTGGATTTCGACCCACTGCGCGTCGATAGCGTGTATGGTGTATGGGGACGTTCCGGTATACCGGAGCCGTCTTTTTGCGATGGCATTGATTATGGACTATGACTCAATATAATATCTAATCCAACAACTTATATACCAATACATTCAAAACGACTACATTCCAAAACACACTAAAACGAGAGTGTGGAGCGGGCATAACATTTTCGACATTTGGCCAGCTTTTTTGGATTTCGACCCACTGCGCGTCGATAGCGTGTATGGTGTATGGGGACGTTCCGGTATACCGGAGCCGTCTTTTTGCGATGGCATTGATTATGGACTATGACTCAATATAATATCTAATCCAACAACTTATATACCAATACATTCAAAACGACTACATTCCAAAACACACTAAAACGAGAGTGTGGAGCAGGCTTAACATTTTCGACATTTGGCCAGCTTTTTTGGATTTCGACCCACTGCGCGTCGATAGCGTGTATGGTGTATGGGGACGTTCCGGTATACCGGAGCCGTCTTTTTACGATGGCATTGATTATGGACTATGACTCAATATAATATCTAATCCAACAACTTATATACCAATACATTCAAAACGACTACATTCCAAAACACACTAAAACTACTGACGTGATCTGCACAGGTACACCGTCGAAATAATTAATTTTCGATCTTGCTCCGGTCGCCTGCGCAGGTTCAAAAAACTGCACAGGTCTATTCCCACCCACGCTCATGCACAGGCAAACCTGCACAGGTAGACCTCTCCGGTGGACCGATGTGTGTATGGCGAGCATAAGACTTTTTGTGCTATTTGGATTTTATGTTTCCTGATGTCTGATCATGCAAATGAACTGCATCAATGATCAAAAAATCAACTTGAAAAACAAATAAATAAAAATTAATGTGTTGGGCCTCCACGATTTCCCAATTTTCCCGACATTAACACGTCGAGGCATGCTAGAAATTAAGCTATCAATAACGATTTGGGGTATTTCCTTTCAAACTTCGTTAATTTGAGCTCTACGTTCCATTACAGTGTTAGCAGGGCGCTGTAAATTACTTATTCTAACACCTATCATATCCCAAACATGTTCTATCGGCGATAGATCTAGAGAACGAGATGGCCAAGGTAACAAATTGATTTCGGCACTATCAGAAAAGTGTCTTGTAATGGCCGCTGTGTGAGGTCGAGCGTTATCTTGCTGAAAAATGGGGTTCTGCAAGGCATTTACATTAACACTGGCTGTAAAATGTTTTCAATATACTGAATCGCGTTAAGACTCGCTTCTAAAAAACTAGAGGAGAACGACTAACATACGTTATCGCCCCCCCATTCATAACTGCCTGTGTAAGGGCCGTATGTCTTTCAACAGCAAATTGTAAAATTCTGCGTTCACCGCATCGACGTCTCACTCTTCTGCGACCATCGTGAGTCCATAAACAGAACCAAGACTCATCGCTGAAGATAATGTTCTTCCATTAATGGGTCTAATGTTGTCTTTCCCTGCTAATCAAGTCTTGCTCTGAGATGCTGTGGAGTAAGAGGTAGACACAATTGTGGACGGTAGGATCTAATACCAAAACTGCGAATTCTTCTGTCAACAGTAGCCTTGGACATTCTTTGGCCATTTAGAGCAAACAAGTCATTTCCCAGTGCCCGCGACGTTGTAAATCTGTCCCTTAAAGTTGTATGACGAAGAGCTCGATTTTCACGCTCAGTAGTGCTTCTTGGACGTTCTGATCCAAGTCTACGTCGATGCTCCCCAGTTTCGGACCATCTAGACCAGTGGTGGCGAACCTATGGCACGCGTGTCACAGCTGACACGTTTTGTGAAAATTGGGAAAATTGTATTGGCACGCCTTCTAAACTTCTTAAACTTAAACCTTCTACTTCTAAAGACATTAAGTTTTTCAATATACTTTTGTGGACGTGTTATATTCAGGCTAGAACGGTACGTAACTGATTTTCACTATCAGAAAATGTCATTCATTGTTAAAGTTACCTGGCACGTCAGTATTTCAAAATGTGAAAATTTAAAAAAGTGGCACGCGGCCGCAAAAAGGTTCGCCACCCCTGCTCTAGACCAGCAGCGTACTATCACCGATACACTACGGCCTACCCTTTCAGCAATAGTACGAACCGAAAACTCGCTTCTCGCATACCAATAATGCGACTCCTTTCAAAATCACTTAGATGATGATATTGTGCACGATGACGAACACGGAGCATCTTTACAAACTGAAACGTCAAACTACTCCGAGGCTACTTGGATATTATAAGCAATTACATTAAAAATCAGCAGCTGTTCATAATGTAGAAATCAAGAAAAAATACCATTAAATAGGAACTAAAACGATTTTTTGATCATCGATGCAGTTCATTTACATGATCAAATTCTGTAAATTTCATTAAAATCATCCAATAAATACATGGTGTTCTGTTTTTTTTTTTTAAAGGCAGTATACATTAGTTGATGTATATAAGTAGAATATTGATTTATAACTTCCTTACCTTGTAATAATGAAGTTCGTAAAAGACACAACAAGTAAATTTTAAATTGCGTCCGAATCCATTCATCTCCCCCCTCCCATCCGACGCCATCCAAAAACACATCATGTTTCTCTTCACTGACATGCTTCACAACATAATCAGCGAATCTTAAATCTTCGGTGGTTAAATGCAACTGCTTCCTGAGCTCTAAATCTTGACATTCAATACGTCCAGCCTCAATATCTACCAAGATATCATATAATTGCCTCTTCTGCTTAAAAAGAACATTTGTTGCTCCAGCTACATACCCCCTCACATTAACATCACTTAACAAATCCATATAAGGAAGTGAAAGATAGGGTAAACATAAATAACCCTGTGTGTATATATTTAGGGGTAATCCACAATCTTCACCACGAACTTGTGCTAAATAAGTTAAATTATTATTAATTTGTTCAGTAAAACCATCTGTGCTAATATCCCGACGTAGTGAAGAACTTTTTTCCTCTGAAGATTTTTCAGATATTGTTATAGATTCTGTTAATTCTATACCGATTTCTGTGTTCTCGGTTTCTTTGATTGCTTGGGGCTGCGGACTTGTTTCTATTTTCTTATGCCTGGGGCTAGTCTCAGGTGTAACGTCATCATCAGAAAACGTTGGCATCGGTGACATCGGCCTAGATAATCTAAACAAACTATTAGAGTGGATAATGTTTAACAAAATGATATCAAATTACCTAATGCAAGCCGATTCGTCTAGACCGCGTTCTATCATACCAGGATGTAGAGATAGTAACGATAGGATCGTGGAACAAAGTGGGTGTACTGGAGATTTGTAAAATATCACTCGTTTTTCCAGAAGAAGAAGTTTGAATAATAACACCGCTTTATGTCTCCATTGTAAAACAAAGTCTCTTGTCGAAAGTCCTAAAACAAAACTTATTTAAATATTTCATGTTATCTTGTAAATCTTCTAAACAAGCGACAGATCTAAGAGGCTACAGCTAGTAAACAACATTCTTTTAATTGATTATTAATTCAGGTATGAAGATTCTAGGGGGCCTTCAGTTTTAAAAGTGGGTAATATTTTTTTGGCAGATTTTTACAGTGATGGTTTTGCCAGAGCCATGCACAGGAGGGCGGTGGCTTATTTTTATTTGCGTCACAGGATTTGAATTAGGGACCTATGGCTTAGTAGGCGCTCTAAATGGGTAGTAAGTATACCAACACTTGGAGGAGGAGGGTGGGGTACAATAGATCTATAATGGTTGCAGTACAAGTCATCAGCACCATATCTACAATTTACATGGCTTAGTAATCTGATGTCTTGTCTACTACGCCACCATCGCCTCTCCAATATAAATATTGCTTTAATTAAATACAATTCATAACTTACCGACAAAAGCTTGGGATGGGGATTCATTTTGCATTAAAACGGAATTTAGATGATGGTAGGTATCTTGCAACAGCGACACTTTACTGAAGTCTCCCTCATCAAAGTATGCGTGAGTTATTAGAGCCATTTTCACTTGTATATGTCCATACAATGGAAGCGTACTTAAAACACAAACCGATTTCTGCACAGTCCCCCTTGTTATGTCCGAGGTCAAATTTTTGATTTTCTAAAACACCGAAATTACGAAATATAGAAACATAATTTAGAAGCCCTACAATCGTTTGTTAAAATTATTTAATGTGTTATTTTTCACATGTTACACGAAGGTATACAAATTTTAACAGCGATTTTCTTAGAAATGAAGATCTGTTCAATGAATTGTCCCTTTACATCATATCCAAGACCCATCAAAATCTTGTAATTAATAGAGCAACATCTTGAGCAGTCAAATACAGTGCCAGTGATGGGTAGCAAGCTGAGGTAGATTAAATGTCGACAGCACCTTAGGCAAGCACCCCATTGGCGCCTCTCAGATGATCATGAGGTATTATAAATTATACAGTGATAGTAAGTAATACATAGTATAATGAACCTCAATATTACGATTTCGTTGATTTAACAAATTCTTAAGAATTGGCTGTAATAGTTAATGGTCAGTAGGTTTTTTAAGTTTAAGTTAAGGTTTTTTTAAGTCAAATAGATGGGTGTGCTTCGAAAGCTCCATAGAAAATATGTATTTTATTTAATGTAAGTAGTAGGTAGGTTTAAAGACTTCTGCACGTGCTGGCATGCCCCTAAGCACGTGTCTAGTTTGCAGTATGGATAATCCGCCACTGAGTGCAAGTCACGTATATTCCATCAGAAATAAAAAATAAAACAAGAAATATACATTGTATCCATATTTTGAAAAAAGCTTTCTAACACCTTGACTACTGGCCCAAATTTTGAAAATGATTGTGATAATATTTACATAATTTGTAGGAAAGTTTGGAATTGACCGGTACTTAAGGTAAGTTTAGTGATAAATACACTTAACTGTATAAAATTGATAGTAAAAATATAAATATGTTAGCATTGGATTTAAATATGTCTGTATCTTAAAATTGTTTAATGGTGCTACAGTCCTAGTAGGACCTGGACCTCCTCCCACAGCCTACACTTGGTGTCTTGATGTTAGACACAAGTGTAGGGAGCCCTTACAGTTTTTAACGTGGTTGGCGAGCCACTATTTGGGGAGGTTTCGAGACAGATTTATACTGTGATGACTTTGCCAGAGCCATTTACAGGAGAACAGTGGCTTATTTTTACCACGTCCAGAATTTGAACCTGCGACTTGCGGCTCCGAAGTTTGACACCTTGACTACTGGGCCACCACCTCCTCTATATCTTACAATTATTGTTTTATTATTTTATATTGTTAAATGGGAAACCATAAATAAATAATTATTAAATCTAACTGTATGTTGGAGAGTTAAGCATAATTTGCATTTTACTCTTTATGTATTTATCATAGTTTATATAATGATGTTTACCTCAATAGGAATTTGCCTGAAGCAGGAGATACCATAAATTGTTCTTCTGGGCTTGGTAAGACTAGGCAGGTGAAAGAAAACAGTATCTTCATCATAGTTGTGTGAACCATCTGGGAGAGCTAACGTGGGTAAATATTTCCAACCTGGGGGGCACTCATTAGGGCTATCAGGCACTAAAGGCGGATAGGAATATTCAACCTACAATTTAGAAAATGTTATTTGAGGCAAATGAAAACAAATATACGATAGCGATTGCGAAATAAATCATTTGTAAGCATTCATATCTAAGATATTTAAATGTTTAGATAAGATTCGTTTTTTGCCTTTGCATACCTGACAACCTTTTTTATGATGAAAACCGACTACGAGTACGTAGCAGATTGGGCCTTTTGCCTCTTCCATTGTAAATCAACGAATTTGCTAAGTTTTTTCACCAAATACACCGTATTTTCATAAATTCGACGTTCACTTGACGTTCGTGTCAAACTGTGCAGACGCCATCCCACAATCATAACTGCCAACATATAGAACCAAAACAAATTATTCCACTACAAATTACAAAAGTAACTTAACACGTTAACGCTAGCGTGTATTATCGGTGGTAAACGTTGTCCGCTAAACTAAAACAGAAAACCGAGCGCCGGCGTCAACGAGTTAAAGTAGTCTTTAGATACTTGTCTCTGGTAGTAGCGTAAGTAAGTAGCGTTGTTATATCACTGTGATGTTTTCGTCGCGTTGTTTAGTCGCGTGTTGTTTTATCAGGGCACCCTGAAAAACATATTTCCAGCCGAAATTCCAATGTTTCGAAGCGGCAACGCTGTATGTAGTTTACTGTTCTTACTGCTCTACTGATTAATACAATTATAATTATTAATTAATTATTACAATTATTTGATCAGTAGTAGAGGGCCGTAACTGGTGGCGCCGCCTCGTTTATTAGATTTGCAAGTAGATTAAAATCATGTAAGTGTAACCAAGTTATCTCAGCTGTTTGTTTACAAACAAAACGTTCAAGATGTCACATGTAGATGCACATGAAATCAAAAAGAAATTTTTCCTAAATAAATATTTAGATTTTGCGGTGGATAATGCGCGAGATATATTTTCGGGAAATGAGGTAATTATAAGTTAAATAATTATTTAAGTAATACAGGATTTTTTTAAACTTTATTTCATGTTTTAATCATTTTAAAAGATTGTGTGTGTGTGCTGCTCCTACTTGATTGTACATACCTCTTATGAGGTGCCTGGTTCCAAAGAGTACAATCTCCGGTTATAACAAATGTTTAGAAAAGGAGAAAAACCTTTAAATAATTGATTGATTGTGGAGTTAGTTGTTGAAACTTCATTTCAAAGTTAAAGATAAAAACATAAATTGTTTCAAATTCAATTCAAACAAAAAAGTTTCAAATTTATTGTATAGATATAACATATGAGACGTTGCGTATATAAAGGGCGAACTCAACAAATGGTGGTTTTGAGAAAAACGCATTTGAATTTTTTTTTAATTGATTGTGGATGAAGGTGAACTCAGCAAAGGCTGGTGTCGATTTTGATTAAGTTATGACGAACTCAACATGAAACCTATACCTGCGGATTGTCGAGATGGTTCAGATCACATCCTTTTTTTTTATTGGATTGCTATCTACCCTTTAAACTAATAAGTAATTTTATTTTAACCTAAATTACTAGAAAAATTAAATAAATAAATAAAACTATGATGTTGTCCACTGACAAGAATCTGACATCTTAGAATCCGTAAAGGCAAATCACTTTATTCATGTGTTCCTAGTTTGTAACATTTGCACTATTTATAACAATAACTCAAAGGGATTAGTTCTTTTGAGTCTTCTCAATAGGTCCGTGTTTTCAAGTAGCTGGACTGCCGCAACATTCACATGGCGATGGAGTCTGCTCCTCAGCAGCAGCGTGTTTTTTAATAATACTATCCACAGTATCCACATGTAAGTCCCTATGGATATTGCTATTCCTGATGTACTAAGGTGCCTTCACTATGTTCCTTAGTACTTTATTCTGAAACCTTTGTATGATTTGGATGTTTGGCACACCACCAAAGTTGTATACCATAGGTCCATATGGGTTTTAGTATTTGGTTATATAGGAGAAGTTTATTATGAATCGATAGGACCGAATTCCTACCTATTAGCCAATAAATTTCTTTATATCGAATTTCCATCCCATCCTTGAAAAAAAAAAAGTGACCCAATGTTGAGTTCGCCCTTCGTATTCGCAACACCTCATATGTTTCAATAACACAATAAAGTACACACACCAACAATGGTGCCAATTCTTCTTCAATTTGCATTTGTATATTATTACCTAAAGAAGCCACAGTGTTGGTGAAACATCTGTTTATTATTTATTCAATAAATTTGAAACTTATTCAATTTATGTTTTTATTACGATGTATTAAATCAGTGTTTCTCAAACTTATTTGTCTCATCGCCCACCTGTGATATGCTAAAGTTAATATCGCCCCCCAAATCTATCGTATTATATGTATATACGACACAATATGATTTTATATTTTATATATATATATATATATATATATATATATATATATATATATAATTAATGGGAAGGACACGATTGATGCGTTATCAATTTATCTAATTGAGGTTCAATGTTCGTGAGGTTTTAGGTTTAGGTTCGTGAGGTTAGTGGTCAATGACTTTTTTCTGTAACCAAAACTCTTCATATTAGTTTTTAAATGTTGCTTTTAAGTTGATATCATTCTGCAACTGGACTAATTCTTCTTCCAAAACTGGACCTGCTTTTTCATAACTTGAAAATGGCGTTATTATCCAATCAGGAACTTCCAAATCAAACAAATCTTTGTGAATATTAGAGTATGTTCATCAGATATTTCAGAAATTCATTGTATAGCTCGTGATACCTACCGCCCCCCTGGCTACCTACCGTCCCCTATATCGCCCTCTGGCTACCTAGCGACCCCCAAAACGACGACATCGCCCCCTGGGAGGCGATATCGCCCACTTTGAGAAACGCTGTATTAAACGACTAACGAGCTGAACTGACTGAACTGAATTGAAAAATGTGTAAAAAAAATTAGATTTTATTGGACATTATAAAAAAATTGTTAAAAAATGCGGTTTTCCTCTGGATATTTTGCATCAGATCGTGCAAAATAGGTTTTTTATTAGCTCTACAACGTTGCGCCCCCACAGGGGGCGGCTGTAGGTGCGTTTTAACATTTGCCAAATTTCTGCCAAAACTCCTTTCCTCTTGCACGGCGAATAGAATTTATTTAGCGCAATTTATTATCAATTATTTATTTATATTTTTTATTATCAATTAGGGCTTCCAATATCGGACCGAAAAATTGAAACCGGTATTTTGGCATTATGTATTTGTTTTTAAACCGGAATACTGGTATTACCGGTATTATCAGAAAAAAATATTTTCCTCAGACTTATATAAATATTAATGATATTGATTTATTAGAGATTAATCATTTACTTATATGAGATGTTGATTTATTGAAACGAAAACAAAGGAAAAACTTAATATGTATTTAATACGTTTTTCCTTTGTTTTCTTTTTAATAAATCACCATTATCATTAATATTTATAAAAGTCTTTCATTTAGTCAATTATCTGGACGAGTTACATTGATTAGACTTAATTAACGTTAATTAGTAATTGCATATATTGCATATTTGTGCATGCTCAAGCATATTTCATTAAAAGCTGCATATTCTTGCATATTTAAGTCGTTATTATTATTTTTTTAATTTCCGGAAATACATACCGATTGGCCACAAAAATATTTGCTAGGGTCTTACCCATCTCGCACAACTACTCGGCAATAATTTTGTTTATTTTATCGTAGATGAAAGTACCAACAAATGTGGTCGTTATATTGCCCATTTTTTAATAGGAATTCTTCATGAAGACCATTTAGGAAAATGATATTTAATTTCAAAACAACTAATCATTTAACAATTACCCGATTTGTGTAAGAAGGTTTACCAAATTTCTTTTTACCTGAAAGCGTATTACGTAACACATTAATAAATACATTATTGTATGTGAAGGATGCCATTATTATGATCGTGTTTAAAAGTACCCAAATCTTGCGTAAAATCCAAGTAAATCAAATGGAGTTTCTTCTTCTTCTTTCGAATAGGCCTACTTTTTGGACCACGCTTGTTGAACTGTTGGGCTTTGACCTTTGCCCAGTATTATCGCATCTTCTGCTGGTGTAACTCCTTTCTCTCTTCTGTCCAGGGGGTACCTTTCCTTCTAGGTTTTTCCTGAAATCCACGGACTTCCTTTAAGGTGCATGTCAGACTGTCAGTTTTTGAGATCTGTTATTCCCAGTTCTTTAATATCCTTCTCTGTCTCTGTCAACCAAGTGGTACGAAGCTTCTTGTTTTGCCAGAAGGTGAACAGACGGCTGGTTAGTCGGTTTGGA
Organism: Phosphuga atrata; assembly: GCA_944588485.1. NCBI lineage: Eukaryota > Metazoa > Arthropoda > Insecta > Coleoptera > Silphidae > Phosphuga > Phosphuga atrata. Next base: position 57,166,139 of record OX155899.1, read on the forward strand.
GGCAATCTTGCAACGTGGCCATCGAAAGCTACCCTTCTTTTCCTTGCACAGTCAGAGAGCAACACAATATGTTCGTACAGCTCAGAGTTATGCCATCTTCGGAATTGCCCATCTTCCTTTACCAGGCCTAGGATCTTCCTGAGGATTCTCCTCTCTCTGATTTACAATTTTTCTATTAGACCCCTTCGGTTCAAAGAAAGACACTTCATGGCATATAAGGCTTCTGGTCGTAAGACTGATGTGTAGTGCTTAAGTTTCAGGTTGCGTGACAGGCATTTCTTATTGTAAGTGTTCTTAGTCAGCTGATAGGCTAGTTCTAACTTGCTGACTCTCTTGGATAATGATGCTCTTTCTGATAAGTTGGGTTCAATCCATTCGCCGAGATACTTAAATTTGTCAGTCCTCTTGATGTTTCCCTGTTCTAGTAACATTTGAAGAATTTGAAGAATTCTGTTTTCTCCAGCGACACTTGAAGACCCACTTTGGCTGCCTGTTTTCTGAGGCAGTTTACCTGCATTGTTGCCATCTCAAGAGAATCCGCAAACAGTGCCATGTCATCTGCAAAGGCCAGGCAATCTACAAGTAGTCCATCGTTCTTACGTCCCAGGTAGATACCACTCTGAGCACCCAAATTGTTCAGTTCCTTGCGCCATTCTCTCATAACTTTTTCAAGGACACAGTGAAAGAGAAGTGGGGAAAGTCCATATCCTTGTCTCACTCCAGTTTTTATTTCGAAGCTTTCTGACATCTCGCCTCTAAATTTAACCTTGGAGTGGGTGTTGGTCAAAGTTTCTAGGATTAGTCTGTGGGTTTTCTTGTCTAGTGCTAGTTCCTGGAGTACTTTGTTAAGCGTTTCTCTATCGATGGAATCGTAGGCCTTCCAAAAATCAACAAAGGTGACGACCACCTTGCGGTTTCTCATCTTGGAGTATGCAAGTACAGTTTTAAGGTTGAGGATCTGTTCAACACAGGATCGGGTCTTCCTGAAGCCCCCCTGGTATTCTCCCAGTTGACTATCCAACTGATTTTCTGCCCTTGTTTGTAACGCCTTCGAGAGAATCTTGTATGTTACCGGCACGAGTGAAATTCCACGGTAGTTGTTTAGATCCGTAAAATCTCCCTTTTTGTGAAGCGTATGGATCAGAGCAGATTTCCAATCGGGTGGTAATTTCTCTATTTCCCAGATGTCCTGGATGATCTCGGTTAGCTTGCGCACGGCATTGTTTCCAGCACCTTTCCACAGTTCAGCAACGATAGAGTCCTCACCAGCTGCCTTATTATTCTTAAGAAGTTGAATGATCTGGCCAACTTCTTCCAATGAAGGGGGAAACGAGTCCGGGTTTGGTGTGGTTTGTTTATAGTCGAAGTCTTCGCAGGGTGGGTCACAGTTGAGTAGATTTTTAAAGTACTGAGCCAAAAGGTGGCAGTTGTCCTTGTCGTTATAAGCCAGTTTGCCTTGTGAGTCTCTGAAGTGGAGGCTTGGCGGAGCGTATTTTCTGAGAACCTGCTTAAAGGTTCCAAAGAAATCTCTGGAATTATTCTTAGCAAAGCTCTCTTCGATTTGGGTTAGTTGGTTTTGTGTGAAGGTTCGTTTGGTTCCTCGAATTATTTTGGCTGTAACCTTTCTTTGTTCCAAAAATGTATGCCAATTTTCCTTGGTCTTTTTAGAATTCCACTTCAGCCAGGCAATCTGTCTTTGGGCTATTGCATTGTCACAGTCTTCAGTCCACCACGGATGCTTCCTAGCGAGAGGGGCGAGTTCATTGGCCGCCCTGACAAGAGTCTCCTTCAGTTGGTCCCAGTTGTTTAGGTCTGTGTTGTTCAGTCTCTGACTTAGTTCTTGACTGTTCTTGAGTCGCTCGACGTCAAATCTTACCATTTTGGAGGTTCTGTGTAATCTAGTGTTTCTAGGCTGGAGTCTTATTTTGATATTTGAGAGGTAGTGGTCTGAGTCCAGATTGGCGCTACTTAGTACCTTCACGTTTTGTATTTCCTTTTGAGATTTGCGTGAAATGGCCACATGATCTATCTGGAATTCACCCAGGTGGGTATTAGGTGAAATCCAAGTCTTTTGCTTCCTTGGCAAGTGTTTGAAGGCTGTAGACTTCATGATCAACCCAAAAGTCCTACACAGATCCACCAATCGTTCTCCGTTGCGGTTGGTTCGCTTATGCGCCAGATAATTGCCCACTATGTTTCTGTATTTTTGCTCTCTTCCCAATTGAGCATTGAAGTCACCAAGCAGTATGACGGTGTGCCTCTCTGGAAGTTTAGAGATAATATCTTCCAAGTCTTCCCAGAATTTATCAGTTCTGTCTGGATTGCGTCTGTTGTCCTGGTTGATTGGGACATGTACATTGACTATACTGTAGCCCTTGTTTGCGCATTTGAGAGAGAGGATGGATACACGACTAATCGGGGAGGTAAAGTCGGTGACTGAATCCAGTATCCGGTGACTGATTATAAATCCTGTACCTAAGTGGGGTACGTTCTTCATTACCCGCTGACCCACTTTTCCTTTGAGGATTCTGTAGCCTTGGGACTCGAAGGCATGTTCGTCCGTAAATCTGGTTTCCTGTACTGCTGTCAGTATTATGTTGTGTCGTGTTAATGAACCAGTCAAATGTTTCAGTTTACCCACTTTTAGCAGTGAGTTGGCATTAAATGTTGCGAAGAATTAATTAAATTAAATTAATTAAACAAATGGAGTTTCATTATTAAGTGATTTCTGTTTGTTGTTACTATGGCAACAACTTGCGTTGCTAAACAAAAAACAAGGACGTAGTAGGGAAAATTTTCTGACTTACCTATATTAAAATTGAATTAATTTTTCTTATTTCGAATCAAGAAGTCTCGGCCTCTCAGTCATAGTTGGGCAAAAATTAATTGTGGAAACTAACAACTAAAATAATTAATTGTAATTGCAAGATAATAATTAATTAGATAACAATTAACAATTAATTATTTGTTAATTGTGAAATTTTGCAATTACAATTAATTAATTGTTAATTGATTTATGCACGTTTAAATTACAGTTAACAATTAATAAATGTCGGTTAGAAGATATGTTTATTATACTCCAATGTATCACTTATGCGGAACTGAAATAGTTATTTACATTAGAGTGCGGAAAGTTTTATATTACAACGCGGCAACTCGATTGGGGAACGGGTCCGAAGGGCTAGTAATTGTTATAATAAACAATTGATGATTAAGTTAATTGTAAATAACAATTAAAATTTTTATTGCAATTAAATTAATTGTAAACCACAATTAATGGATTTAATTGCAATTGATTTCAATTGCATCTCACAATTAGACTTAATTGAATTAAATTAATTGCAATTAATTTAGTTGCAATTAAAATTTTAATTGTTTGATTCTACAATTAAAAATTTCATTGAATTACGCCCAGCACTGCTCTCAGTCTGGATTTATGTGGATCTAATATAACTTAACCTAACCATAACCTAACCTAAATCAAATATAGGTTAACCTAGGTTACATCGGCAATGACCAAATAGTGTTCCAGTCATTGTGCATTTTTACTAGAGTTTGTTTGATGTGCCTGAAGTACTACCAAACGGTTTAAGGTAGAGACACACTGGTGCCACGTACGCAACGTATGCCACGCATATCTGGACTTTTGATTTTAGATGAAAAACTATGCCATAGAAACACACTTATCGTATGCAAAGCAATCACACGCCTCACATGCAACGTCGATCTGGGATGTCCAGATCAGCGTGGGAAGGTGGAGGGGGTATTCGTATTTTAGACATGCGAAAGTACATAAAGAATCGTTCTTCATCAGATTCCAGTTTCTACATTAATGTATGATATTCTCCAACTTTTTCTCTTTGTTTATTTGTCTCATAAACCCAATATCTTCTCTTCTTAACTTTAGTTTTTATTTTTGTGGCGCGGAAATATTCATTTAAAAATAGTAAACTCAATAAATCATCATCAAACGCGAATCCTCAATCAGAATCAGAAAACATGACTTATAGATGCACTTGTCCACCTTCTGAGAAATTACAACAGCGTCTGTTGCAAAATTTACGTTGCATACACGGGACGAGTGTGCACACCAATTCTCCCACGTTGCATTGCATACGTTGCGTACGTGGGACCAATATGTCTCTCTACCTTGACTTCAGACATCTCGCCTGCAGTTCCCATATCTGATGGCGGCTGTTCGACTAAAGCCGCAGGCAATGTTCATCTTCACTCTCGTCTTCAAACTCAATTGCATTTAATATAATTTCCACTTTGTTTAAAATTGTTTGGCCTCTTACGGTAAAGTTTTAATTTTTAGTATCCTAGTATTTTTTTCTTTAAATTTTGGAAAGCTTTGTAAGAAACGTTTTAACCATTTTCACTATTGATATTTTGGAAAGTGATATTAAAACATTGCAGTCCGTTGCCGTATAATTACGTTATTTTTTAATTTAAAATTTTGGTAGCCGAAGACGTAGTAGACGTCAATGTATAATCAAAGTGGACTCCTACACTTTTGACGTTTTGACTTTTGACACGTTGACGTACTAATACTTTATTTTTTATTTAAAAATTTTCCCGGAAGAAAGCTGACTGAAGGACTTTCGGCAGTTTTCAGTTTCCTCCTCGAATCGCTAGAAGCAAAAGAATTGGAAAATCGGTTTGGTTTCCTGGGATTTTGAGATATCTTTGATTTGAAAACTTTGAAACGTTTGAATCTTTAGTTTTGTGGAATATTTGGAGTTTTTCCTCGATTTTTGGGAAAATTATTACTTAGGTTTTGGATCAGACCATGGGAACTGAAGGAGATTTTCGAAAATTTCTATTCACAGTTTGGATCAGATCATGAGGAATAGAAGGTATCAATGGGAAATTTTAAGTTTTTCCTTGATTTTGGACCAAACTAAAGAAAGTGAAGCTTTTACTTGATAGTCAGAAATATCGTTATATAGATTATTATTATACCTACCGAAAAAGATGTTCTCCTCGATTTTCTGAGAAATTTGATGCTTAAATTTGGGACGATGGGGAACTGAAGAAATTGTAAAATTCTTAATTCCTTTTTTTTAAACTACGGCTAAGATCTTGGAACAAGCCCTGCTGAACTGAATAATTTTCCGAAAAATTTCGCTTTTTCCCAGGGGTTTTGGAAAGGAAATCGCCAAACTAGGAAGCAAATTAGTGTTTGGGAACTGTTGTCGGTCGGATTTGGATGTTGACCAAAGGAACACAAAATTCCTTCCAAAAGACCCTCGGAAAAACAGGAATTTGGAAAATTGCTTTCGAAAAAACTAGCAAACCCTAGCAGTATTTTGAACCGGAAAATTTGCAAATTTTCCGATTTTCCTTTCAAAATTCTGTAATATTTTTCTAATTTTATATTTTTCACAATAATTATTGTAACAAAACAAATGTTTTTTAGCAATTTTTTAAGACCCCCTTCACTCCCCGGTGATACGTGGTGAGGTATTAGGTTAAGACCCCCCCCTACCCAAAATCACGTGTATTTTTTTGTACAAGTTGCGCGGCGCTTTTCGGTTTAAAAATTGCGCGTTCAAGGAAAAAATAAATACACGTGATATCTCACTTCACTCCCCTTCCGCGCATGTGATATTTCGTGATTCTTCACAAACTGCCCCCCCCCCCCCTTTCGAACCTCACATGATTAATGGACGTATGCTATATTGGTAATAACAATTAGAATATTACAATTGCGAAATAATAAACAGTTTATGTGTTTGATTGATTTTTATTTAAAAAAATTGTCGGAGTTACAGTTATTATGGAATAATAAAAAAAATAAAAACCAGTGGAATAAGAAAGCCACTGTTCATTGTTTCGGAGAAAGCGTTTTGTTGCTCTTTGAGATACTTTCCATCTCTTTTTTAGTGTGGATAGCAGCTTCTTCAAGGAACCTCGATCCTCGCCATGGATTTGAAAACATTCCATTTTAGTGATAAAATGTTCCTCCAAAAGCTTACATCGAGTTTTCAAGTCTTTTCAAGTTCAAATCGTTCCGTATGATCTCGAACAGTTCTCGTCGAGAACAGATTATTTTATCAATACGCGATTCTAAAATACAGATATAAATCGATGTAATATTAGTTATTCATAATAATATTTTCGCGGAGCGTTATTCGGATTATTAATTGCAAAAATGATGAAAATTTAATGATTAAATAGAAATAAGATCCTAAACTAACAAATAATTTGCCCGGCGCGCCGCCATGCCGGCCGCCACTTCGTATTTTTAATCTTTTAATAATCCAATCGTATTTTTCTCTTACGTACAAAAGCAGATATGAGCAGAATTTTCTTGAAGATTTTATTTTAAAACATCGTAATCTATATGCTCTATATCTCAACTTCTTAAGCCCCGCTGCGGTGATAACTTTTTTGCTAATTTACGGAATTTTTTTTACAAGAAAAACCATTATGTAGACACATCTTTGACATGATTTCTAACACACGCGTGTATAAATTAATGAAAACGTTATATATGTAAAAATTCGACATACCTTCCTTAACACCCTCCATCAAATAGAAATGAAAAAGGACACTCTAGTAAAAAGTTACACGGACTTGAATTAACCATTATATTTCGGAGCCGCTACACGTGCTCGCGCTATGTCGTCAAGGCTAACTTTGAACGAGCGTAGCGTCTCAGGGAAAAAAGATATCCCACTTTTCTTTTAGAATAACACACACCAAAGTGTCCTTTACAAGATTCTTTAGAAATAAACTCATTCGGTGACTATCATTTTTTCGATTTTTGGCCAACTTTTTTCCTGTATAGTGTTAATTGATTAATTGAATGTAAGGTTGAAACGAAATTAATTATAGATATAAAAAGATGGTGTTAATTGATTTATAATGTAAATAAATTTTCAGATCAAACAAAGTTCTAAAATATCAGTGGGTTTGGAAGAAAAATGGCAAAACACAATTAAAAAAATCAAAAAGAGAGTAAACACAACTGATTATTCAGTATACACCGGAACCGCAGGGATTGCCCTTTTATACTTGCTGAAGGATCCATATGATTTAAAAAATCTCAAGGTAATACTTCAATTATAACCAGACTGTTCCTGCATCGTTCTTATTAATCCTCAGATACGAATAGTGTTACAAATATTATTTATGAAATGAATTTATTTACAAACTTACTAAAGCGATCCTGTTCCTAGCTCTATAATTAGATTGTTTTTAACCTCGTTAGACCTGTCAGTAAAATTGAAATTACTACTTCTGCCTGTTAATACAATATGAGCCCCTTTACTATAATGTCTATAATTTACTATAATGAGTTTTTGTGTTCTATGCGCATTTGCTTCAAAGTGGAACATTACGAGAGGAAGTTTTGTCCTCCTCGTTGCAGCACCTTGCACGAGGGATCATCCATCCAGTTACTCATTGTATTACTTTTTTTTTCAAACAATTCAATATTAAATATATTTTTTCGTTAAATCAATTGCGTTGTTAGACGAAATGTCTCGTTCTAGTATTTTCTATATGGCTTCGATGTAGATTAACAATATTGTTCTTTGTTTTAATAAAGAATGTAAAGCTCTTATTAAAAACAAATCAAGAGAGATCCAAACGACGACCGACATTTTTATGTGGAGATGGAGGACCCTTGTGTATTGGAGCGGTGGTTTGTGATAGAATGGGCGACAGCGAAGACTGCATGCGTTTGGTAAAGAGTTTGCTATCTTTAAAGGAAAGTATTTTGGACACGAAGGCAAAGTTTCCCAATGAATACATGTACGGCAAAGCGGGATATTTGTTCAGCCTTCTCTACATCAATAAAAATATTAATCCGCCACCAGTTCCAGATTCCGACATTAGAGAGGTAAATGTATTAAGCAATATTTGCAGATCATGCCAAAAACCAATTTTAGCAAAACTTCACTGAATCATTTTTATTCATTTATTTCTGCATCAAATAATGAAGTTTTGTGTAAACGTGTTTTTTCATTTATATTTTGTTAATTTAAGTAAATCTATTAGGTAATTGAATCGATTTTAAAATCCGGCCAAAAAACAGCAAAACAGGTAAATGCTAATACGTGTCCCCTGATGTATCAATGGCACGATTCATATTACTTGGGAGCAGCTCACGGACTTACTGGGATTATCTACTTATTACTGCAAGCCAAACAGTACTTGAAAGAATCGGAGATGAGCAATTTAATTCGCCCCACAATAAACTTTTTGTCCTCTATGCAATTCCCTAGTGGTAATTATCCCTCGTCTATGGAAACTCAAAGTGGAGATAAATACGTGCAGTGGTGTCATGGAGCTCCAGGGTTCGTTTTCATGTTCAGCATCGCATACAAGGTGAATAAAATAATCAATCACTTTCTATCACATCTCAATTAAGAATAATTAAGAAAGATAATTGCAGGTGTTTCAAGATCCACACTACCTAGAACTCGCTTTTAGCGCAGCAGATGTTGTTTGGGATAGAGGACTTCTACATAAGGGTTATAGTATCTGCCATGGTGTTGCTGGCAATGCTTATTGCTTCCTGGAGCTTTACCAAACAACGAAGGTACAGTATAAATATGTTTTTTAAACTAGCCTTTACCCTCCGATCGTTATACCAAAAGGTAGGTGTAATTCTTGTAAAAGTGAGGTTTGCTATGATTTATATTTTTCATTCTTTAGAATATGAAGTTTCTCTACAGAGCCGTTAAGTTTGCTGAATGGTGTATGGATAGTAAGCACGAACACGAGCGTCACCCACCCGATCGGCCGGTTTCCCTTTTCGAAGGTATCTGTGGACCAATGTATCTCCTTCTTGATATACAAAACCCATTGCAAGCGAAATTTCCTGGATTTACGTTGTAAACGATTTTCAAATGGATATGATTATTTTAAATTCGCGTTTTAAATTAGTTCATATTCTAGTCCCATGAAATATAAATAAAAAGCTTTGCAAAGATTCACAAATTTATCCTGTATCGTTATATATTTTAGGATATATTTTAGCATTCACTCGTTTAAGTGAAACGTATTTTAGCTAATTATTCAATTAGTCGTCTACTTTCTGTGCCTAAAATATTTTCGCTGGGATTTGTAGTTTCAGAGTGGTTTGTAAAAAACTGAAAAAGCACTTTTTGCTGATTAAAACGTTGAACTTTTTGGAGATTTTTTTGGAAAATTTAGGGCTTTTTTCAGTTTATCCGAGGGAAATGGAGGTGCTGAACTCGATTCTCCAGTTTATTTCTTTCAAATGCTCAAAATGACTATGATATAAGATATTTACCATTTTTTAAGCCATTTCCGCTGACTTATTGCAAGTTTTTCCTGTAGAATAATTTACCCGAATTCCTTACGCATCGTTTGAGACTAAATTTGTGGAAATCGGTTGAAAATTGTCTGAGAAGTGATTTAAAATGTAAGACTCCTCCAACGGATCGATTGCTGGTTCGATGGTATTTTTTTAATTAAAACCTTCCTAGGAATGTTTTAATATATTTTTTTCGACCAATTTTGGGATGCCTAATCGATTGGTGCAAACTAGAAGTCTCTGTGATAAGCAGTTCAAAAGTTATGACATCGTGAAATCTGCAGAAAATGCGAGAAAATGTCTTAAAATCAATATTTATCAAGTGAATGGAAAATTATAAAGTGTGCCTGAAAGTATTTTCCCTGTTGGTTGTAAATATAAAAATTGCATTTTGCTAGCCGTTTCCGTTCGCGAGATACGATTTGACAAATAAGCAAAATCGAACAAAATTTGGTCGTCCGAGCAGAAATCTGAGAAACTAATAAATTTTTGAAAACAAAATATGTGAGTGAATCCGTAGAGAAATGACCTGAAGGCGAAGCCCTAATCCGTTTTTGATTATCTGAAACCGTTCTCGAGCCATCAAGGAAGTCGCAGTTGAAGGCGCCCCAAAGTTACATGGCGACGCACAGTGCCGAGTGAAGCAAACTCCATCAGGAAAACCTGGGGCGAGATCAAGGCGGTCCCCAGAACTCAGGTGGAGAAATCTTGTGAAGGCCCTATATTCCGAAACGGAATGATGGGCAGGGCCGGCGCTATATTTTGCGGGGCCCTGTGCAAAACAATGAAGCGGGGGCCTGCGCAAAATATCGAAATATTTGCAAATCTATAATCAAGATTTTCGAAAACAAAATGGCGGATTTAATATGACGGCCAATATTTCGAAAAACTCTTGCAATTTTTCATAATCTTGCTGATTACGAATGAGTTATCAAAATTTTATAAAACAAAATGGCGGACCAAATATTGAGGATAATTTTTCTAAATATTATCAGTTTGAACTAGCGTATTTAGAAGTTTTGCATAGTCGTTATTAATTATCAGGATTCCAAAAAACCAAAATGGCAGTCAATAACCCGTGCGTTATTCACACTGTACCAGATGCGTATAGGCAGGTTTGGGCATGCAATTCGCTACAATTCTGAACTCTTACATTATTACCTACGCAATGAACATGAAACTAGCCCGGGATGTATTAGGCCATTCATTATTTCTACAGTTTTGTATCAATACAGTATTTAATGCGGGGCCCTGTGCAAAATAATGAAACGGGGCCTTCTCTCATATGAAAGATTTCTTTCACAGCTAGACATACTGGGGTTATATATTGCGAGTGGATTAAAAATTATTTTGCTAGACTTGTAATATCAGTTTTAGTTAGGAGTAGTAATAAATAATTAGGAGTCCGGCGTAGTTAAAGTAGCAACTCAATTAAGCGATAAATGTGTCCGTCGCAGCAGACAGCTGCGCGGGCCAATAGATGCCGATCCCAGACCTACAGACAAAATATCAACTCAACTGTCTGAATACGCGCGGCCTCCGTCTAGCGCGGGGCCCTGTGCCGTCGCACAGTTCACCCACCCTTCACGCCGGCCCTGATGATGGGAGACAACATATACATACATTGCTTTCGCCAATCTCGCTGCCATATTCAGATTCTAGGTGTTCCTAGAATTCCTAGCGTTGTGTACCCCGAACCGAATTAATTATGCTCGCGGGCGACTTCAATTCGCATACAGGTGCAGATCGCACCGGATGGGAAGAAACAAGGGGAAAATTCGGACACGGAGAAATAAACGACAACCGGCTACCTCCTATCTACCTCCTATCATTCGCAGCGTCGAACAACTTGACCGTCGGCAACAGCATCTTTCGTTCCGCCTCAAACATAAAATGTACACTTACCGAGAGAAATCTAGCCGACAATGCTGAACTACATATTGATCAACAACAGATTCCGATCGACACTAAAAGACGTGCGTGCGATGCGTGGACCCGACTGTGGATCGGATCATTACTTTATCCGAGCGAAATTACAAGTGCGATTACAAAGAGCAAAGAAAAGGGCGCCACCACCAATCAGGGGGAACTGGACCTGTCTACGAGACCCGGAAACCGGCCGAGAATTTAAAATCGCATTATCCAACAAATTCGCAGCACTCGCAATATCAGACAATATCGACGTAGAAGAAAACCAATTTTCGGGGTCAGTTGTGGAGTGCGCAACAAGTAACGTCTAGACCTCGTTAAACAGAGGAAACAAATGAATATGTCGATTTCGAGCAATATCGTCGATTGAGCAAAGAAGTTCGACAGAAAATAAAATCGGAACGGCAAGCGTACTGGAATAACGTCGCAGCCGAAATGGAAGAAGCAGCGTTGAGGCACGAGTACCGCACGTTGTACCAGACAATCCGACGGCTAGGCGGCAAAACAACATCAACGAACGACAACAACAAAAAATCGGACAGATCCTTCGAGACCTCTTCCCATCAGCGGTTGCAGCGGTGGAGAGAATTCTTCCATCAACTGTACAACCACGATCCGGCACAAGCGCCCGAACTACCGACTATGGAGCAGCCTACGAATGCGAAGGAGGAGATCAAGTAACGGCCGAGATGATAAAAGCTGGAGAAAATGTCATACTGCAACAACTTCACGTTCTCATAACGAATATATGGCATTCGGATCGTATCCCGTCGGCGTGGAAGAAAGCGATCGTTGTGTCTATCGTGTGAACTATCGTGGTATTTTCCTCCTATCGATCGTCGGTAAAGTAATTATGAAAATCATATAATCGAGGCTAAAGAAACATCGAGAGCAAACGAGCCGGGAAGAACAAGCTGGATTTAGACCATATCGATTATGCATCGATCAGATATAACGGAAGCAAGAAATCGATGCGGCAAATGAACTGTCATAACCTACTGTGGGGAGGCAGACCCAGTGGAACATGCCGCTTTCTACTGCCCCCGATGGACAAGCGAAAGACTTGAGATGGAGGTACGCATAGGAGAGACCTTAACTAACAGGAACGTGACGGCACTCATGCTGAGGAGTGATGAAGACTGGAAGGTTGTAGAAAAGGGTATGAAAAAAATTATTGATAAAAAGGAAGAGGAAGAAAGAAGAAGGTATAATCAACTAGGGAGAAAGAAATATTAGAACAGCCCTCTCTTAAAGAAATGCTTTTGCAATGCCGAGGGATACAGGGAGCACTCTAGGGGGGCCACTTGTCAAGTTAATGAAAGTGCTATCGATCGAAGAAGAAATACAAAAACGAAGACTACGTTGCTTTGGCCACGTCTGCCGGATGAATAACACCCGGCTTCCACGCAAACTCCTTTGGCGGGAGCGACGCCAGACTTGAGAATACAAAGAAACGTGCCAAAGAAGACATGGTTGAAACAAGTGGAAGAAGATCTGAGAAGCCAAGGACTGGATACCCATCCAGCCAAGGACATCGCAATCGATCGGAAAGAGTGGAAACGTATCGTAAATGGAGCAAGAAATCCTGCGGCACCGACAGCAGCGTATTGGTTGCGAGGGGGCCCCCTCCTCGATCGCCGGCTACGGATTAATAAAAAACTATGCGTCGTTCCAGATTATATACGCGTGTAGATCTCTCGCGCTGCGTTCTGATTGATTCGTTGTTCACTCGTGTGGAACTTGATCGTTGGTGGTTGGTGTGGCACCAATGGCACTTGATCGTTGTGCGGGGTAGTATTGAGTTGTTATTGATTTATGATATATTTAATACATATTTTTACTATTTAATAGAAAGTAATTTATTTATACTATTATTTCCTTTGATATGCGTATAACAATATGTGTAAATTGCACGGTTATCAAAAATATACAAATTCTAATGAAGATAACGCAAAGTTGTAATGCTAAAAGTTTTGTGTGAAATTTATTTTATTTTACTAAAATTAGAAAGATATTTTAATTAAATGTGTGTACCGACAAACACGTTTTCATTCATGTTAATATTTTATGCAGTTGATTCTGGCGCATACGTAATTGGGGTTGATTTAATTGTGGTCTCGTTTCCACGTGCCAATTGGGCATAAAATGTTTGCTCGTTTTCTCTTTGAACCGAAGCTTCAGTTTTCAAACGACGAATTGATTTTGCTAACATGTTGGCAAAAATAACTCCAAGAACCTAAAATAATAAGGATTTAATATTGCACACAGAAACTGAAAATAGGAAAATTAATAAGAGATTATATTACTTACTTGTACTACAGCTACACAAATACCTCCAGTTCCAATTAAAGTAGCGCAGTCGTAAATAATAAAAGAAAGTCTATTCAAACAGCCGACAGCCCATAAACTACCTTCTTCGGCGGTCGGATAGCAACTTGAAGGATATTTTGAAACAGTAGATATGTTGAAAGGAATCCAATCATCAGGACTGTATACTCCACAACATTTTAACTAATTCAAATGAAAATAGAAATTACAAAATAAATACTTAAGGTCAAGTACTATCTATTATTAAAATACACTGCTTAGTTTTGGTAGTTGTTGTTAATTATTACGGATACTCCGGAAGTATGCGATGCTGATAATTCTCCATGTGTCAATTAAAACAAATAGAGCGTCTTTCAGATGTTCTAAATTTTATTTGCATATAATTTCCCGTTTAAATTTTATGGAGGCACAAATTATTGATCCGCTAATTGTTTTGACCAGTGTACTTATCTATTATTTAAATATAGATCTAATATTTATGATTCGATAAAGTAAACTTACGCTGTTCTGCATAAAATCCCAATCGTATTTGATACATGCATCTGTGTCATAGACTTTCATTGAATCCTTCATTTTTTCTTCAGTGTAGCTCGAAATATTACCCCGCATTGTATATGCGGCAATTACGGCCGAAATTTCCAAAATTAAAATCAATACCAAAAGTAGGGAATACTGAAATTTCAACAAATTTATTATTTTTGGGTAAAATAATGATTGGAATCTAGTTTTGTAAATAGACAAAATTGTAATGATGATGGTTTAACCATTCAGCCGTTGTCGACTTTTATGGATCGATCGGTTACCTATTCCGCTTCTTTTATATCAGAGTTTGATTGTGATGGCATTTTACTAAATTAAATATATCTTACGATGTTAACGAGACATGTGCTTTTTCTTATGGCTCCAAAACACCCGAAGAGGGAAACGAAGAAAATGATTACACCGATGGCAATCAGCAAAGCGGCTGGACTGAAGAAGTGATTTTCCACAAACAGTTCAAAGTCGGCGTAAATCGCTGTAATGGTGCTACCTACAGATATGAGTAGAAAACCAATCATCTAAAAAAGAATTAAAAATATTAAAATGCATTAAAGGTTTTTGTGGATTTTCAATGCGATTATATTCTTGCATTACATTACTTCTGGTACATTTTACAGTTTTTCTTTGATAAAGGCGAAGAATTGTGAATGGTATTTATGGTCCCGATACTGTAACAGCCAATTACGGCCGAAATTTTCAAAATTAAAATCAATACCAAAAGTAGGGAATACTGAAATTTCAACAAATTACCTGCAGTTTTTTGGTTTCGTCGATTTCGTTCAGGTATTTTTAAGGTTCCGTACCGAAAACGGAACCCTTATAGGATCACTTTGTTGTCCGTCTGTCTGTCTGTATGTCTGTCTGGCCGTCCGTCTGTCTGTCTGTCAAGACCATTTTTCTCAGGAACGCGTAGAGGTAACAAGTTGAAATTTGTATCAAATACTCGGCTCTGCGGTCTCTTTCAGCTATGAAAAAATCAAACTTGTAAATCAACGCGATCAAAAGATATGACCGTTTATGTCGCATATTTTGCGATTTCAAAAGGGAATCAAAACCAACTTCTAACCTACTTCCCGTTGACCTAGAATCATGAAATTTGGCAAGAAGCGGTGTCATACATATGTTAAGGGAAAAATCTGAAAACCGTAAATACGTAGTTTAATTACAAGAAAAACTTACTATTAGAAACTTATGAAAATACACTAATGTGTTGCGTGGTATTGTCAGGCACCAGAAGCATATGGGTTGCATACAGTTAGGTCTTCCTAAAGATACCTTACTTACAAGTTTGTACGGAACCCTCGGTGCGCGAGTCACAATTCGCACTTAGCCGTTTTTTTTTTTTTTGTGTGTTAAAGATGCACCGCATGAAAATTGTGTGTTAAATGGTGTTGCCGAAAATTTCGATAAAATCATAAAAATGATCGAAGTTTACCGGCATGCTAGCAGTCGTAGCATCGCCCAGGAGCTAAAGATCGACCATACAGCAGTTTTAAATCATTTGCATAAAAAAACATGATGGATCGAACTTCCATCTGCGAAGCCTTGCAATACGGAATGAAATCGAGCCATTTCAACGGATGGTGACTGGGGATGAGAAGTTCAACATTGTGCGAAAATGATCGTGGTCAAAACGCGGTGGAGCACCTTACAGAGTGGCCAAACTAGAACTAACGGCCAAGAAGGTTCTGCGCATTTGTGGATTGGGAAGGAATCATTTACTATGAGTTGCTTTCATATGGCCAAGCACTAAATTCGCATCTCTACTCTTAATTGAACAGAAACACGGAAAAGTCCAGAATTGGCCAACAGGGTAGATGTTGTGTTCCATCAGGACAACGTCAGGCCACACGTCTATAGTGACTCGCCAGAAACTCCGGGAGCTTGGTTGTAAAGTTTATATGCGTGCGGACCAAAGCGATTACCATGTTTTTCTTGCATTGCAAAACTTCCTTAATGATAAGAAATTGGCATCAAAAGAAGATTGTGAAAATCGATTACTAGAATTTTTCGCCAATAAAGACTTCTATGGCTTGGTACCAAAGCGATTACCATGTTTTTCTTGCATTGCAAAACTTCCTTAGTGATAACAAATTGGCATCAAGAGAAGATTGTGAAAATCGATTAATAGAGTTTTTCGCCAATAAAGACTTCTATGAGGGAAGCTACGTTTAAAATGACAACAAATTTGAAAACAAATGCTTGCATATTTGACCAAAATTGGTAATCTGAAAAATGGTTAATAAAGTTGATTTCTTTTCTCCAACCTTATATATTGCAATAAATATTATTATTATTGTAAATATATTGTAATAAATATTATTATTGTGAATAGTAACAGAATATGATTAAATAGGAAAAATATTTTCGCAATTCTTTGTGTGATTGTATTACTTATCTTATGTGTCTATATAAACCAGATAATTGTAGGTACTATCTCTAAAACAAATACTATTAGTGTACACTTTAATGGTGTTATGGTACACGTCATTGTCGTTAGTAATTAACGTTTCAATTGAATTTAGATCAGCCATATAAAACTTTTATTAACACACAGCGAGTCATTTAACTTCAAAATTTAGGAGACAACTGAAATTTTCAATGTAACCATTTAAAAGTAGTCAATGTTTCAACTGAAATTTTATTTGTGGTTGAACCCGAAATTTTAGAAAATAAAAAGACCATGTTGCACAAAAATTTGTAGCTACTGCAATGTTGTTCAAAATATATCCTATTATTATAATGCATAGATCATTGCCAAAACGGCTTTAAATTTGCATCAAATTTATATGTGCACATAGCTATTGTAAAGTTTCGAGGTAGTTCAAAAATATCCCACTAGTATAATGCTTAGATCATTCCTGAAACGACTTTTAAATGGCATCACATTAAAGGTGGGACACTTTCAATACCGGTGATGGGTGGCTCAGTTAGTCAACCACTTGGCTCTCGAGTCAGATAGCGTGGGTTCGAATCCCACGCAGAGCTAAAGCAGTTTAATTTAGAACTAATGGCTGCAACCCATTACTCAATTCCCCAACCCGGCTTACGCAACCGTGGGGTCTCAACTGCCTAAACCCTTCTCTGGTAAAAACGTTGTCGTTTGGATTCGACGTTAAACCGCTATGTCCCCCATATTCAAACCTTAGTGGTATTATGTATATTTATTACCCCTACGGGTTTATAAATTGATTCCAAAATTTACATATATAACTAAAACTAACATCGAACATAATATAAATAAGAATAATAATATTGAATCCTTAGTGCTGAGGTTGTACGGACGTAGCCAGGGTTGAGTTTTGGTGGGGGAGGGGGGTTTGCAGAAATGCACCAATTTACTTTCTAAAACTGACACACCAGGGTTCCTAACCTCCACATCTACCATGCTATCTTGAAGATAGTCATCTGTACTCGTCCCTCCTGATTTCAATATAATATTTATGTTATATTTTGAACCCCACCTCTGGCTACGCCCATGTGAGGTTGGAGAAAAGAGGCCGGTGCCTCAGCAGTGGGGACATAAAAGGCTGATGACGTGACTTTCAATACCGTCGTTCCTAAAAGGGTTACTTTTTATCCCTGTTAGCGGCTTGACGTCAAGATTTATTGCAGATCTATGTTCCAAAATGTTTAAGAGAGTGGAGGGAAGTTTACCTCCCAAAACCTAAAATCATTTTTCTTTGATATTTATCTAACGGCTCGCGTACACCAAAACCGATTTTGTCGGCCGATGGCGGACAGAACTACCCGGACGTGTATGTGCTTACACTGCAACAGTGTATCCAACCGATTTTTGTAATTTTTTGAATGTTTATCCCACAGGGTTGGTCTATTATAAACACAACTAATTAATTTTTCAATATCCATAGTCGTTTAGGTTAAAGTGACCACATTTTCATTGAGACAAAGCGGGACAAATGGGATGAAATTAGAATTATAATTCAGTGATCAGCAGACCAATAATTAAAAAAAATATATTTTATTTATTCACACACCAAAATGAATACATTATTGTATGTGAAGGATGCCATTTTTATAATAGTGTGTAAAAGATCCAAATCGTGCGTAAAAGTAAATCAAATGGAGTTTTATTATTGAACGATTTCTGTTTGTTGTTACTATGGCAACAACTTGCGTCATTAAACAAAAAAATGTAGACGTAGTGAAAATTATTTTTCTGACGTGCACTCGTAACGTAGTATTAACAAACGTAGTGTAACGAATCTTTTTACCAATAACCCCTCATCAAAAAAGATCATTTTCGCAAATATTATTTTTCGGAAAATGGTTACTAATATATTCAATTTTTTTTTAATATATTTCAAATTCAAAAGATTTTTTTTCGAATAAATTCAATTTGCACTGTAGATGCCGGCAGACTGGGAGAAAATCCCAACAAGTTCGGACTCGACGGTTGATCGGCCGTTTTCGGGCGTCATCGGACGATGATGGTCGTGTTTGTGTATGCGCTCTCTTTCATTTACAAGTGTTTGATTCAATCGTCCGAGTTCGGCCGTCATCACCCCAAACTTTTTGCACCCGCAAAACAAACACTCGCAAACTTCGGCCGATGACGTATTAGGTGTACGCGAGTCGTAAGAACTATGTCCGGAAAAGTATGTTTTCAAATATATTAATGAAGAATTCACATATTTCATATAACAAGATTGCTGTTAAAATTATCTGCATTATTGAATTAATGTTTAATTTTAATTAAACATTAATTAATGTATTGAAATTTTTTAATTACTTAATTTTGGACGCCATAGATTTTGAGGGGAATATGATACAGATCGGAGCACTAAAAGTTGTCAAATATGGTGAAATGTGATTAAAAATTGCGCAGAGTTATTACAGCCGCAAAACAACCAACTGGTAGGTTGTGTAAACGAATTAATATCGTTGGTATTAAAAGTAAAATCGAGTGCCTATAAGGCTAGAAATAGGATCAAGATCTGCAAGTGAAAGAACAACTGTGGATGAAGAACGGCTACGAAATGAAGAAGAAAGAAGGTTGATGAAAAGGAACAACATACCGAAGAACTCGGAAAGCTGAAGATGAAAGCAAAAATGTGGATGAAGAACGTCTACACTCTGAAGAAGGAAGAAGGCTGAGTAAAAGGAACAACATACCAAAGAACTCAGAAAGCTGAAGAAGAGTATCAGATGCTGAAGATCAAAGAATAAAATGTGGATGAAGAATGTTAACAACATACCGAAGAACTCAGAAAGCTGAAGAAGTATCTCAGAAAGCCGAAGAAGAAAGAAAAATGTGGATGAAGAACGTTTACGCACTGAAGAAGAAATAAGGCCGAGGAAAAGGAACAACATACCAAAGGTTTCAGAAAGCTGTAGAAGAGTATCAGATAGCTGAAGATCAAAGAAAAAAATATGGATGAAGAACGTTAACAACATACCGAAGAACTCGGAAAGCTGAAGATGAAAGCAAAAATGTGGACGAAGAACGTCTACGCACTTAGGTAGTAAGAAGGCTGAGGAAAAGGAACAACATACCGAAGAACGTAGCAAAGAAAATATCGAACGTAAGTATTATTTGTATAATTTAAAAGTCTTTATCTATTTTTTAAATAATAAGTATGGAAAATGAAACCTTCTAGATATGGTGCGTGTACAAAAATAACACGATATGAAATAATTGCGATAAGAAACATTTGGATTTTAATATAATCTTGTTTTGTTGGTCTATTCTTACCTTTCTACTCTTGTTGATCTAGTCTTATCTCTCTAGTATTGTCTGTCTAGTCTTGTCTATCTAGTCTTGTCTGTCTAGTCTTGTCTGTCTAGTCTTGACTGTCTAGTCTTGTCTGTCTAGTCTTGTCTGTCTAGTCTTGTCTGTCTAGTCTTGTCTGTCTAGTCTTGTCTGTCTAGTCTTGTCTGTCTAGTCTTGTCTGTCTAGTCTTGTCTGTCTAGTCTTGTCTGTCTAGTCTTGTCTGTCTAGTCTTGACTGTCTAGTCTTGTCTGTCTAGTCTTGTCTGTCTAGTCTTGTCTGTCTAGTCTTGTCTGTCTAGTCTTGTCTGTCTAGTCTTGTCTGTCTAGTCTTGTCTGTCTAGTGTTGTCTGTCTAGTCTTGTCTGTCTAGTCTTGTCTGTCTAGTCTTGTCTGTCTAGTCTTGTCTGTCTAGTCTTGTCTGTCTAGTCTTGTCTGTCTAGTCTTGTCTGTCTAGTCTTGTCTGTCTAGTCTTGTCTGTCTAGTCTTGTCTGTCTAGTCTTGTCTGTCTAGTCTTGTCTGTCTAGTCTTGTCTGTCTAGTCTTGTCTGTCTAGTCTTGTCTGTCTAGTCTTGTCTGTCTAGTCTTGTCTGTCTAGTCTTGTCTGTCTAGTCTTGTCTGTCTAGTCTTGTCTGTCTAGTCTTGTCTGTCTAGTCTTGTCTGTCTAGTCTTGTCTGTCTAGTCTTGTCTGTCTAGTCTTGTCTGTCTAGTCTTGTCTGTCTAGTCTTGTCTGTCTAGTCTTGTCTGTCTAGTCTTGTCTGTCTAGTCTTGTCTGTCTAGTCTTGTCTGTCTAGTCTTGTCTGTCTAGTCTTGTCTGTCTAGTCTTGTCTGTCTAGTCTTGTCTGTCTAGTCTTGTCTGTCTAGTCTTGTCTGTCTAGTCTTGTCTGTCTAGTCTTGTCTGTCTAGTCTTGTCTGTCTAGTCTTGTCTGTCTATTCTTGTCTGTCTAGTCTTGTCTGTCTAGTCTTGTCGGTCTAGTCTTGTCCGTCTAGTCTTGTCCGTCTAGTCTTGTCCGTCTAGTCTTGTCCGTCTAGTCTTGTCTGTCTAGTCTTGTCTGTCTAGTCTTGTCTGTCTAGTCTTGTCTGTCTAGTCTTGTCTGTCTAGTCTTGTCTGTCTAGTCTTGTCTGTCTAGTCTTGTCTGTCTAGTCTTGTCTGTCTAGTCTTGTCTGTCTAGTCTTGTCTGTCTAGTCTTGTCTGTCTAGTCTTGTCTGTCTAGTCTTGTCTGTCTAGTCTTGTCTGTCTAGTCTTGTCTGTCTAGTCTTGTCTGTCTAGTCTTGTCTGTCTAGTCTTGTCTGTCTAGTCTTGTCTGTCTAGTCTTGTCTGTCTAGTCTTGTCTGTCTAGTCTTGTCTGTCTAATCTTGTCTGTCTAGTCTTGTCTGTCTAGTCTTGTCTGTCTAGTCTTGTCTGTCTAGTCTTGTCTGTCTAGTCTTGTCTGTCTAGTCTTGTCTGTCTAGTCTTGTCTGTCTAGTCTTGTCTGTCTAGTCTTGTCTGTCTAGTCTTGTCTGTCTAGTCTTGTCTGTCTAGTCTTGTCTGTCTAGTCTTGTCTGTCTAGTCTTGTCTGTCTAGTCTTGTCTGTCTAGTCTTGTCTGTCTAGTCTTGTCTGTCTAGTCTTGTCTGTCTAGTCTTGTCTGTCTAGTCTTGTCTGTCTAGTCTTGTCTGTCTAGTCTTGTCTGTCTAGTCTTGTCTGTCTAGTCTTGTCTGTCTAGTCTTGTCTGTCTAGTCTTGTCTGTCTAGTCTTGTCTGTCTAGTCTTGTCTGTCTAGTCTGTCTAGTCTTGTCTGTCTAGTCTTGTCTGCCTAGTCTTGTCTGTCTAGTCTGTCTAGTCTTGTCTGTCTAGTCTTGTCTGTCTAGTCTTGTCTGTTTAGTCTTGTCTGTCTAGTCTTGTCTGTCTAGTCTTGTCTGTATAGTCTTGTCTGTCTAGTCTTGTCTGTCTGGTCTTGTCTGTCTAGTCTTGTCTGTCTAGTCTTGTCTGTCTGGTCTTGTCTGTCTAGTCTTGTCTGTCTAGTCTTGTCTGTCTAGTCTTGTCTGTCTAGTCTTGTCTGTCTAGTCTTGTCTGTCTAGTCTTGTCTGTCTAGTCTTGTCTGTCGAGTCTTGTCTGTCTAGTCTTGTCTGTCTAGTCTTGTCTGTCTAGTCTTGTCTGTCTAGTCTTGTCTGTCTAGTCTTGTCTGTCTAGTCTTGTCTGTCTAGTCTTGTCTGTCTAGTCTTGTCTGTCTAGTCTTGTCTGTCTAGTCTTGTCTGTCTTGTCTTGTCTGTC
This sequence comes from Phosphuga atrata, assembly GCA_944588485.1. Taxonomy (NCBI): domain Eukaryota; kingdom Metazoa; phylum Arthropoda; class Insecta; order Coleoptera; family Silphidae; genus Phosphuga; species Phosphuga atrata. The sequence continues at coordinate 57,188,210 of OX155899.1, forward strand.
TAGTCTTGTCTGTCTAGTCTTGTCTGTCTAGTCTTGTCTGTCTAGTCTTGTCTGTCTAGTCTTGTCTGTCTAGTCTTGTCTGTCTAGTCTTGTCTGTCTAGTCTTTTCTGTCTAGTCTTGTCTGTCTAGTCTTGTCTGTCTAGTCTTGTCTGTCTAGTCTTGTCTGTCTAGTTTTGTCTGTCTAGTCTTGTCTGTCTAGTCTTGTCTGTCCAGTCTTGTCTGTCTAGTCTTTTCTGTCTAGTCTTTTCTGTCTAGTCTTTTCTGTGCAGTCTTGTCTGTCTAGTCTTTTCTAGCAAGTCTTGTCTGTCTAGTCTCCCAAGTGGAGATGCCAAACTCCTACCGGGCGCGTACCCGGGTTGACCCCGGGCATTGGTGAAATAAAATAACCACCGCGGACCAAATATTGCAACGGAAGAGACAACCTCCACGAATAAAAAACAAACGACGAGCTCTGTTTGACACCGGATACGAGACGGTCATAGGGAAAAGGATACCTGACATATCTACCAGTTATACTTACTTGGCGCGGACTCGGATACGAACTGGCTAAGGAATAGATGAACGAAAAAACGATGTACGACGAACCTGAATAGTCACCGGGACTCGGGTTATAGGTCACTGTGGACGGGCTGAATGTCGGATGTAAGGAAAATATTTTCCCAGTTGGGTAGGACCAAAGGTCCGGAATCCCAGTGTGAGTTAAACTCGCCCACGGATTATGGGGGAGCAATCAAACGATAACACACATACTGCTTGATGGAATGCCGGAGGAGAGGGATAGAAAGCCAGCGCACCCAGTAGGAAACCAGGCCCGCACGCAGGGGTAAAAGTTAAGAACTAAGGAAAGAAGATCTGCACTAACGTTGGACCTAACATGGGATGAGAAGGTCAAAAACTCAGTTGAGAAGAGTGCTACAAACACGAAGCAAACAAACTTAAGGCAGTTAAATTTCTCTTAGTACCTTCATAAGCTCGGAAGGGGCAAACAAAAGAAAGACGAAGAAATCTGCACTAACGTTGCACCTAACATGGGATTAGAAGGTCAAAAACTCAGTTGAGAAGAGTGCTACAAACACGAAGCAAACAAACTTAAGGCAGCAAAATTACTTCCAGCGTTGTATCTTCATAAGCTCGGAAGGGTCAAACAAAAGAAAGACGATGAGATATAAATAGAAAGCCCTGAATACTTAGTCATCGAGGAAACAATGGAAATGATCTCACACCTAAGCTCTGATTTGGACAAACACATGGCGGGCGATAAATGAGATTGCTGAAAAAACTCAAAGGCAGGTTAAAATACTTTTTATTACTCGTGCGCGAAAAGTACTTAACGCTACTTGACGTAGATTATTTAATACGAAAAATGTCACATCTCGTTGTATTTACACATAACCTGGGCAACGCACGCAAATATTCAATATCGCTACGTTACATTAAAAATAAACACATAAATAAAAATAAAATAGAAACAGGAAACAAAATCGTTGCAAGATTGCCTCCAAACCGACTAACCAACCGTCTGTTCACCTTCTGGCAAAACAAGAAGGTTCGTACTACTTGGTTGACAGAAACCGAGAAGGATATTAAAGAACTGGGAATAACAGATCTCCAGAACAGACAGGCTGTGAGACGCACCCTGAAAGAAGTCCGTGGATTTCAGGAAAAACTCCCGAAGGAAAGGTACCCCCCTGGACAGAAGAGTTACACCGGCAGAAGATGCGACAATACTGGGCAAAGATCAAAGCCCAACAGTTCAACAAGCATGGTCCAAAGTAGGCTTATTCGAAACAATAACACAGGAAACGAATAAATAATTTACGCCTAGATCACTTAACATTGAAAATTATCAGTATAGAAACTAAAAGAAACCTCTAAAGCATGCCACCAAAAAAGCATCAACAGACCATGGGCGTAGCCAGGGGGGGTTTTGGGGGTTCAGTCTCTTGTCCTAGGGGTGAGAAATTGCCCCTGAAGGCGGATGAGTTACTAGTTGGTCAACGGCATGAGAATGCAGAAAGCAATGAGAAACTACTGCATTCAAGATCCATATGGATTTCTCTAGTAACACATCATCGGCTATGTTAAAAACCACTGTACAGAAGGATATGGTGGATACCATGGACAGACCATGTCACAAATGTTGAGGTTTTTCAAAAAAATTAAAAAAAACTAAGAAAGTATTATCCACCGTGAAAATCTAGAAAATCCAATACCTAGGACACATCATGAGGCCAAGTACCATCTCCTACAGTCTATTCTTCAAGGAAAAATACCAGGGAAGAGAAGTGTTGGGAGAAGAAGGGAAGACGAAGAAGAATATCCTGTTTAAAAAGTCTCAAAAACATCTACTGAATTATTCCAAGCTGCCAACATGGTGCCGATGGTAGCCAACATCCGGAACAGATAGGAACCAGAAGAAGAAAACCACCTATTGATTGCGCTAAAATTCAAATAATAATAAATAACACGGATACGTCATGTCATAAAACTCTGGGACTTCTTAGTTTCAAGCTTGGAATGGATACTAATCCTTTCCCCAACACAAATTTAAAACAACGCATAATGAAAATCTCTCTAACAATAAGTATAATTACTCCAGGGGGTATCGTAGACAGGGAATCCTCCGTCACAAAGAACGACGCAATCGGGCAATCGGATTCTAGAGAGCCCGAAACAACATGCAACCAACCAAAGCTCCAGACAACACCAACGCCCAAATTAAGGCATGGAAGAAATGGAAATAGATGGAGAAGAGGTAGAGAGAAGAATTCAGAAAGAAGATCAGAGGATATCAGGGTTTTCAAGAAAAGGCAAAAAAGAAAACCGGAGCAAAATGGACGGAAGAGAGAAGAAACAGCATGGAGAAAAAATGAAAATGAGTACTGGAAGGGAAGAAAGAAGAGATAAAATCAATCATGAGAAGTTATTTCACGTGGTCCATACTAGGCCAAAATCGAAGGAAGAAGAAGAAAATGAACACAATCAAGACCTCGATATTAAAAAAGTGTCAGAATTTTTTTTCATAACAAAAGAATAATAAAAATTAAATAAAACGTTTTAAAGTGAGTGTAAATTCTATGGTGATACCGGAGACTTAGGAAAGTTCTTATGACGAATCCACACCACTGGAGACAATTAAAAAAGCAAATTCTTCTTATTGGATTCCATTTATTTTTGGATGGCCCCTAGATTCAGAACTTGTAAGATACATCCCCTCGCGTGAGTAATAGAAAATATTGTTTGTAACACGGGTGAAATTATCAGATTCCCTCTCGAGCTAATGTGCGCACGAAAAGCTCTACTAGCGTGCGCACTAGCGTAATTTCGCTCTCGCGAAAAATTGACAACTTTTCGCCCTAGTTACAAAATATACTATAAAGTGACAAGAGTCACAGAATGATTCTGGCAGCTCAGGTACGAAAAGGAGGAAAAGATTACTCACGAAGAGCTAACCACTAAGAAGAGCAAACATCTTGTATGTCTAGTCTTGTGTCTGTTGTAACCGTCCAGGCTGCCCACCCTAAAGGAATGCGAAATATGTAGTACACGGGTGGTGGCACTCACTAAAAGCAAAGTGGGAAAGGGGGTTTAGTGTAGGGATGGACACTCAGTGAATAAAATCGATTTCTGAAAAATCGATTATCTGCTTTTCGTATCGTTTATTAATTTAATTAATTTATTAATTAATCGATTTAGGAAAAATCGATTTTAATTAGAAGAAATAATCGATTTTTGTGAAAAAAAAATCGATTTGTTTTTTATTATTCGAAAAAAAAGCTTGCTTTCCTATATAGTAATTGAACTAACAACTATATAGTAATTGAACTAACTTGTAAGAGATTTGTATCGTATTAACAATTTATCAGAATAAAATTCAAATAAAATGAGAAAGTATAAAAAATAACCACATGGACGAACTTCTGGTTTCAAAACTAAAATAATGTTTTCCCTAAAATACGGTATCGTGTTTTTTTTTCGGCTGGCGCGGAATTGGCCATCACAGACAGGTTTTAGAGCCAATTCGGTTGGGTTGGGGAAAGTTCCTTCAAAGCATCTCCAATATCCATATTGAGGGCATCTGCCTTGAGATTTAATAACGGTGCCGCAATATATAGGTCCAATTCAGTATTTTTGACTATTGACGTGTTAGCTGCCATTATTTTTCGACTGCCGCTCCCAGATGATTCAGAATTAGCCGCTACTGGATTATCATGATTCCTGGTATTCAAGTTCAAACATCTGTTGATATAATTTATTGTTTGTGACAAAGATACTGCCTCATCTAAATATATTTTTTGAATCTAGGATCCAAAAATGTCGCAACTGAAAAAAGATGTGCGTTTTGGATTTTTTGGAATCTTTTATTTAATTTTGTGTGCAAGGAATTTTCAATTGGTTTGCCAAATCACTCGTTAGCGTTATTGTATCTAACAGAGTTCTCAAACATTTAATAATAGGTATGGCTTTGCTAGCTGTAACATATTTTTCCGCACTCATTTCTTCGGTGACATTTTGAAAAAGCTTTAAACAAAATTCAATTCCTTTCAGCACAATTTCGTTTGCTGCGAGCATTTGGGGCTCATTTGGGTGATTTATAAAAACATATCCTATAGTGCTGCTCAACACGAAACGTTCTATCATATGTAATTGCGAGTTCCATCTTGTGGATACGTCCGCTATCAATTATTTCAATTTTCCTTTGGAAACATTTTGAAGGATTTTGCGGACTCCGTCCAGAAAATGTTTTATATCAGTTGAATTTAGAGAATTTTCAACTACCAAGGTCAGTGTATATGCTAAGCACCGAATATGTTTTGCTCGACCAAAAGAAATTTCAATAGCTTTAACTATGTTGCTGCCAGGTCAGTAGTAACGCTTAATTTTTTTTGTGAGACAAACCCTAATCTTAAGAAACGTTTCTGACAAATACTTTCCTGTATGGTGATAGTGAAGTGGTTCACATGCAATGTTGGTTGACTTCATTTCAAAGTTTTCTATAAAGTGCACTGTCACGCCTAAAAAACTTCTAAATCTACTGTGAGACACTAATTTTAACTAATCGAAATTTTTGTATGACATGGGTTTTTTGTTCTTCATATTTATCTATGAGATCTGTGATAGTTTTACACCACGAAACCTTGTACAAAGAAGATACAGTCTTCAGTATTTTTTTGAAATCTACTCCTACTATACTGTCATTTCTGCTATGTTCTGAGTTATTTCCTAATTTTTAACTTCAACTGAGGCGTATGCTAAAATTTTCGAAAAAGAAGCTCCAATGCTTGATCTGACACGCTTTAGCCCTCATATACAAAAACATTGTTCGCCTTTGTTACGTTTCGTTCAAAATCTGACAAAGTTTTTCTCGTAATTATTTTAGAAATTTATAAGCCATGAAAAGAGAATTTCGTAGTGTGACCTACGAAGACAAACTATTCATAAGATGTTTAGCGAAGTTTCAGGTCGGCGCAAATTGCTCACTGAATTAAAAGGTGTTTAGGTTAGTTTCAAATGAACGCAATACTTATTCCTTTCTATTAATTTTAGTCTATTAGTTTTTCTTCTTCTTCTTCTAGTGCTCCTTTTATCGGAGATTTGCTATCATCATGGCAATGCACACTTTGTTGACGGCAGCTCAAACCAGTTGGATGTGGGTCAGCCAAACCATTCTCTTCAAACGTTTCTGAGCCAAGACGTTCGTCGCCTGCCGATGTTCCTTTTCCCGTTTATCTTCCCTTGTATTATCAGTTGCAGAAGTTCGTACTTGGGGCCTCGCATTATATGTCCTAAGTATAGTAGTTTTCGCGTTTTTATGGTGTGAATGATTTCGCATTCCTTTTGCATTTTGTTTAGGATTTCGATGTTGGTAACCCTATCAGTCCACGAGATCCTCCACATTCTTCGGTAACACCACATTTCGAAAGCTTTCAGTTTGTCCATGTGCCATTTTTTCAGCGTCCATGCTTCCACCCCATAAAGCAACGTGGAGAAAACGTAGCATCGCAGCATCCTTATTTTAAGCTCTATGTTAATATCTCGGCTTTTGAATAACTTCCTCATTTTCGTAAAGATCTTGCTACCTCAATTCTCGATCTAATTTCTCTTGTTATGTCTCCCGTTTGTTCCATCCATGCCCCTAGGTATTTATATGTATGTACATTTTCTATTATGGTGTTTCCAATTCTTAGATTTGACTGGTTTTGTAAAGATTTTGTGACTAGCATTATTTTGGTTTTATTGTAGTTAATTTTCAGTCCATATTCGTTGCAACGATCCATTTAATTTATTGACTAGTTGTTGCATGTCTGTTATATTGCTGGCTAATAGGACTGTGTCGTCAGCATATCTTATATTATTGATCGCTTCTCCATTTATAATAATCCCCGTCATTTCCTCTTCCATGGTTTCCGTAAAAATAGCTTCACTGTACAGGTTAAATAACATTGGCGATAAAATACATCCTTGTCTTACTCCTCTGCGAATCTCTATTTCCTCCGTTAGTTGATTTTCTACCTTTATGTTTGCATTTTGACCCCAGTATAAGTTGTTAATTATTCTTACGTCTCTCAAGTCGATGTTTTTTCTAATTAATATCTGTTGTAGTTTGTCGTGTCTTACTTTGTCAAATGCTTTTTCAAAGTCAATGTAACATGCCAGCACATCTTGGTTCATATCCAAGCAACGTTGGAATAGAACGTTGATCCCGAAAAGCGCTTCTCTTGTTCCGAGTCCCGCACGAAATCCGAACTGTGTGCTGCTTATATCTTCCTCGAGTTTCTTATAGATTCTCTTATGAATTATTTTGAGAAACAATTTCAGTGTGTGGCGCATGAGCGCGATTGTTCTGTATTCTGAGCATTCTTTTGCGTTCGTTTTCTTGGGAATAAGTATAAAGGTCGACGTTAACCATTGTTTAGGGATTTCTCCTTTATCGTAGATGATGTTGAAAAGGTCTAAGAGGATATCTATTGCTTCTTCATCAAAAAGTTTGATAAGTTCTATCGGTATCTCATCGGGACCTACAGATTTTCCAGACTTTATGGAGTTTAGGGCAGTTCTAGTTCTGTTCTAAGTATTTTTAGGTTTGTGTTGCCCACTTCTATGGTAGGCTTGGGAGATCTTACGTCATCAAATAGTTCCATCACATATTCCTTCCATCTCTTTAATTTAGCCTTTATATCAACTATTATATGTCCATTTGTATCTTTGAGTACATTACCAGTATTATTATATTTCTTGCATCCAGTCATTTCTTTTATCTTGTTATGCATGTGGAACCAGTCAAATCTCTTTTCCATTGCCTCTATTTCTGTACATTGTTCGGTCAGGTATTGTTCCCTAGCTCTTTTAATATCTTTTTGTATTAGTTTGTGTATTCTCTTATATTTTTCAACGTTGTTTTTGTTTTTCCTTCGTTTCTCCATGCTTTCCAAGATGTTTGTCGTTATCCATGGCTTTTTCTTTTTGCCACTCCTATTTACTAGCTGATCTTTAGTTATTGTTTCCAATCCTGTTTGGATACATCTCCACTTATCCTGTATACTGTTTTCCCTTGTTGTATTGGTGGTTCGCATATACTCGTTTACCATCCCTTTAACCCTATGATGAATTTTCGGGTCCTTGAGGAGTTTTGTGTCTATATAGTTGTTTTGATATTTTGTTATCTTTTTCATCTTTATGTTGATTTTAGCTACTATCGGATTATGGTCGGAATTAATGTCAGCACTCGGATATGTTTTTGTTTCGGATACAAAATTTCGGATATGTTTCACTCGGATATGTTTTTGCGTTCTTATAGCGGTTGCTCATGAGAATGTAGTCCATCTGGTTTCTTACAATTTTTTTCGGGTTTTTCCGCTGGAGATTTCCACGTCTTCTCATTGGTAGTTTGAAGAGTGTGTTTGCTATCGTAAGGTCTTTATCTTGGCAGAATTCTATCAAACGGTCACCTCTATCATTTCTTTCTCCCAGACCGAAACCGCCAGTACATCCTACAACTTTTTCATTGCCAACTTTTGCATTAAAATCACCCATTATGATCATTATATCAGAACTATTAGTTTTTAAAAACATATTTTTTTAATTTAAATGAGTTTATAAAACGTATGAGTAAGATAAGCAAGAAAACCAAACTTTAAAGATTTCAGAATTTTGCTGTCATAAGGACCATGCTACTAGTTCCATTATAAAATATATTAATTTGTGATACCTGGTTACCCTCTAGGACAGTGGGAGTTTTCGCTACATGATTTTTTGTAGTATTACTATATGTTTTTAATTCTTTCGGCCAGTTTTTGCATTGTGCTATGGTATTATGTTTTTTCATTATAAAATACTTCTTCATTATAAAATACTTCCGCCAGCCACTTTTAGGTGTTTTACAAGACATTTTTATTGTTAAATAATTATTGACACTCCAAAGAAAGAAAACTGTTGAAAAGAAACGAAACTCTTTTACATACATACACATGCCGCCGTCTTTTGATCGACTTATTCATGTTGATGGACTTAATTGCGTTTTTTCATCCGTTGCAAAAATCGATTATAGCGTGTAATTTACATAATCGATTTAATAAAAATTGATTATTATTAAAAAACTCGACTTTTCAAAATCGATTATAGGAAAAAAATAATCGATTAATATGAAAATCGATTATTTTTTCACATCCCTAGTTTAGTGAAGATTCCCCCAAAAAACAATCAAAAAAGTCTTGTCTCTCTAGTCTTGTATGTCTAGTCTTGTCCGTCTAGTCTTGTCTGTATAGCCTTGTTCGTCTAGTCTTCTTTGTCTAGTCTTGTCCGTCTAGTCTTGTCCGTCTATACTTGTTTGTAATGTAATGTAAGTTAGACTTGTCTGTCTAGTATGTCAAGTCTTGTCTGTTTTTTTTATGTTTAATAAAATATACCGTATTATGTTTAACAAGAAATATTGAAACAAAAAATGGGTTTTAGAGATTTTATCAACGAGCCAATTATCATATTATCAGTATCACGTACGTACTTTGAATATACGAAAAATAGATAACGTTATATTTTTAAAATTGATTACTCAGATAAAATTCCAAATAAGTTAATTTTCGAAACAATTTTTGCAAAATAGTATTACAAAGCAATAAAATAGCTTTTTATAACTGCTTTTATGCTCTTATTGAAATCATATTACTACTAATCATAATATTAAAAAGCAATAAAATAGCTTTTTATAACAGATAATACGCTCTTATTGAAGTTATACTTTATTAAAAATGTTGTGGAAACAAATAATAGATAAGAGAGGCTAGCAATAGGTGAAGTTCACAAATACTTACAGCAAACATAAAATTGGTAGTCAAAAGCATATAGCTTATGCATTTCATTCCCGTAGAAGGATCTTGACTCATTTTGATGTTTTTTTGCAATATATTTCTTGTAAAATATATATACACTCTTAATAATAAGACCAACTCGTTTTGTGGCACAAAATATACTACAGGTGGTATACAGCCTTCTATCTGATAAGGCTTTGCGTTGATAAGATAAGCTCCCGAACACAATAAAACCGCCAACAATATTTTTTTTTTCGAACAGCGAATTTTATTAAAGAAAAAGCACCGTTGGCAATTTATTGATTCACTTATTTTAATCGCTTAAATATTTACTCGTAATGACTGACTAAGCGGAATAAACATTGTAACTAACGGCTGTTCAAATGGAACAATCCTGAAATGGAATGTCTCAATATAAATCGATACCTTCGTTAATTGGAACATTCTGTATGTTATGGCTAAATAGAAGAAAAGTTAAAACTTTTATATATATGAAGTTGGTTGCCTACGGCGAAACTTCCTTTTTTGATAATACGTATCAATAAAGTGAAAGCATTTGAAGCTGCCTATATCACTTTCTCAGCAATGGTGGAAAAAGGGTGCAAGGGACTGTGGGAAATAATTATTATTATCGTATGTCACGTACATATAACAAGGTGGGTACATGGGCGTAGCCAGGGTTAAGTTCGGCTAGCGGGGGGTGGGGTTTGAAGAAAATACTATAACAGAAATGCGCCATTTTATTTTGTAAAACGACACACAAGTGTTTCTAAACTCCACATTACCATGTTTCCTTGAAGAAAATCGCCTTTTCTCGTCTCTCCTTATTTCAATATAATATTTATGTTATATTTTGCATATTTCGGTGGGAAGTTTGAACCTCTAAGCCAGTCATGATTACTGAGAAAGGAAGACGAAGAAAGAACGCAAGATGCTTGCTCTGAAACTAGCAGATAAGTGTTGTAATAAAAACCATACCGACCCACGTATTTAGGAACATTCCTTTACGCTACCTTGGTTATCATGCGATAGCCAATAAGTTAATTAAATATGAGGATGCTCCTCCTACTTGACTCCTCCCCTATGCGACTTTAGCGTCGTTTGAGCTTAGGACGTAAGTCGTAGCGCATACATAATATATTTACACAAATAACTAAAAAGGTTCCCAAAGACACTAACAATCTGGTCTACATGATTATTTTGATGGAGACGTTTTTATGTTTTAAGTGTCTCTCCGAGAATTTCATTTCGGATAATAAAAAATATCCGTGGGAGATATAAATTCATGCACGTGATTTTCATCCAAAAAACTTAAAATCTTTTAAGCGTGGGACCGTGCGTTGGAATGTCCCTAAAATCACGTGTGGCTTGAAGGGGTTTTATTACGACGGGTGGATGTCGTAATGGTAATTAACTAATAAGTTGGTTGTTATTTGCACTAGTGGGAAATAATGAAAAATAACGATATCAATATAAATATCAAGAAAGAACAGTGATATTGCAAGACCAGCATATGGTTGCCAGTCATGGTCACTGAGAAAGGAAGACGAAGAAAAAACGCAAGTTGCTTGCTCTAAAAGTAGCAGATAAGTGTTGTAATAAAAACCATACCCACCAACGTGTTTAGAAACATTCTTATAATTCTTATAGTTAATTACCATTACGACATCCACCCGTCGTAATAAAACCCCTTCAAGCCATACGTGATTTTAGGGACATTCCAACGCACGGTCTCACGCTTAAAAGATTTTAAGTTTTTTAGATGAAAATCACGTGCATGAATTTATATCTCCCACGGATATTTTTTATTATCCGAAATGAAATTCCCGGAGAGACACTTAAAACATCATGTAGACCAGATTGTTAGTGTCTTTGGGAACCTTTTTAGTTATTTGTGTAAATATATTATGTATGCGCTACGACTTACGTCCTAAGCTCAAACGACGCTAAAGTCGCATAGGGGAGGAGTCAAGTAGGATGAGCATCCTCATATTTAATTAAGGGGTATGCACAAACCCACACGGAACACCACCGGGATGATATAAATATTTCAACCCTGTCTAGTTTAAGTTAGTTGTTAAGTATTGTTAACTTGTCTTAGTTGTAGGCTTAATGTAATATAATATTTAGTTTGTAATAAATGTAATAAATATATGTACTTTATTCAGTCTACTACTTTTCATTTAATAAACTTCGTGCCTTACGAATACCAGACCACAGAAGCAACAAGATCCCGAGATAGGTAAAACTATCTCAGTGTCCGAAGAATTGCAGGCCAGCAGTTCCTTCTTCACAACATAAGATTAAAAACATAAACATCGGGAAAACAAAAATAATAGATGTGAAGGAAAGCACCTGATAAAATGATTGATAACGAGGAAAGATTAATCCACTTTTGTGCAACACACAACCTAGTCATTGGAGGAACCATATTCCCCCACAAATCAATACACAAAGTAACATGGTAGCTCCAGGAGAAATCAGAACAAATCAAATTGGCCACATTGTGATCTCAAGAAAATGTATAACTTCCCTATTAGACGTTTGAAACAAACGAGGAGCCGATGTGGCGAGCGACCACTACCTTTTCGCGGCAAGTATCCGGCTCCAGCTAGCGAGAATACGATGAACAAAGACACAAGACCGACTAACTACAATACGGATGGACTGAAACACGAACTCTAAATATCCGTATTGTATTAGATAGTATATAGACTCAAATCATCCAGGGTCAAGCAAATTTTCCGAGAAGAGCTAGCAAACAGAACTGAACACCAAGGTATGAGAAATTGAGAATCAATCGTCAAGGTTCTCACAGAAATAGCAAATGATAAGCTCGGGAAACGAGAGTCAAAACACGGACTGGATCTCTGACAGCACTTGGGCCTAAATTGAAAAACGTAAAGCTATCGAACTACTGCAGGCAAGAACTGAAGAGCAAAAGCAAGTAACCAAACACGATTACGCAAAATTAAATCTGATGGTGAAAAGGAGTGCCAGAGAAGACAAAAGGACATGTTCTCGGGATTTAGCAACGCAAGCCGAGTTAGCAGCAAGCCAAAATAGAACAAGAGCTCTCTATCAGCTGACGCAAAGGCTAACAAACAAATCAAATCGCAGATTCCATCTAGTTAGATCAAAAAACAGGAAAATTCTTAGCCAAAACACAGCCAAATATATCGATGGAAGGAACATATTGTCGAACTGTTGAGTAACGGGGGAGAAAGCAGCCCAGAACCAACTCGCAACATCACAACCACAAACATCGACCCCGCGGAGTTCACAAATGTTCCAGCAAAAGGCACCGGGAATAGACTCTGTGCTCGCAGAACTTCTTAAAACCGATCCGCAATGCATCGCTGACCTGCTAGGTCCCATAATATTGGGTGACTAAAAAAATCCTGGAAGGTCTAAAAGAGGGAAGAATTACCAAACTTCACAAGAAGGGCGATCTAACAATCTGTGATAACTGGAGGGGCATAACAATATTAAACGTGCCAAGGAAAATCCTAGCCGGCATTACTCAAACTAGAATGTCAAAGAAAATGGACCTAAGGCCCAACCAAGTTGGTTTTAGAACAGCAAAGTCGTGCATTGACCTCATCAACACGATCAGAATTATAGTGGAACAATCAAACGAGGTTAACTCCCCACTTATACTTATCTTTGTCGATTTTGCTCGGACTTTTAAAAGTATATCGCATGAAGCGTTATGGGTAGTCCTAGAATCCAAAAACGTGCCCCAAGACCTAATCGCAATGAAAAAGGCGCTGCACAACAAAGCGAACTGTTGTGTATCTCATGAAGGGAGAGACAGTGAAAGTTTCCTCGTAAAAACTGGAGTAAGACAAGGATGCGTGCTATCGCCCCTGCTTTTCAACATAGCTCTAGACCACGTCCTCCTTAGAAAATTAACAACTCCAAAGGTATACGTTGAACTTTAAACTCACAGTTCAGTGACTTAGAGTATGCGGACGATATATGCCTGCTAGGTCATAACTACCAGGACGTCCAAGAAAACCCCTCGGCACTCTCAACGGAAGCAGAAAAGATTGGTTTGAAAATCTACATCGCTAAAACCAAGTCCATATAGATAAATACAAAGAAGGAGATGGTATTTACGATTAATGATTGCCCAGTTGAGAAAGTGCAAACGTTTACCTATCTAGGTAGCTTGATATATGAAGCCGGTGGTACATAATGCGATATCGAGATTAGGAAAGCGAATTACGAAAGCCCACCAAGCATTCACACAATTAAAACCGGTATGGGACTTCAAACAGAGAGAAATCTCATTCACTGTTCAAAAATGTAAAATGGGCGTCACTGTTCAAAAACGTAAAACCTTGGGAATATAATGCGTCATGAGAAGTATCGTGTTCTGCAACTCATCTTACATGGCAAAACAGAAAGCAAAAGAGGATCAGGACCGGGTAGGAACAAGACATTCATGGTTGCATAATCTGCGTGAGTGGTATGGACTCACTTCAGTAGAACTGTTTCGGAGTGCAGCGAACAAAGTTAAAATAGCCATGTTAATCGCCATCGCAAACGGATAGGGCATCATAAGAAGAAGAAGATGGGACTCCAGTCAGTACTCGAAAACTACTAGGATCCGTCTCTTGCATTCAAGTGTCAAATCTGTCCTCTGTGGATGCGAAACCTGGAAAATGTCAAAATATCTTGAATACAAACTGCAGATGGCAGTTAACAAATTCCTGCGCAGAATCATAGGTGTCTACTGGTGTGACAATATCTCCAACCAAGAAGTGTTGCGAGTAACACATCAAAAGAACAAGGGCGTACCCATCGGGGGGCAGGGGGCATCTGACAACCCCCCGCTCCCCCTAGAACACACCTCACCGCACAGAAATATCTATAACATTATAAAAACCTCACCCTGACATGTGAGAGACCAGTGCAAACATGGAAAAGAACAGTTCTGGCAGAGATTGCGACTGAAGAAAGCCTGGCTGGAAGTAAAGGCGCTGGCGAACCGGACTCGATGGCGGATGTTTGTTAAGGCTCTATGCTCCTCCAAGGAGTAAAATGAAACATATATACATAAACATATATGTCGACTGGAACCCCCAAGGGAAGAGGAATAGAGAGAGACCAGTGCAAACATGGAAAAGAACAGTTCTGGCAGAGATTGCGACTCAGAAAAAAACCTCGCTGAAGGTAAAGGCGCTGACGAAGAACCAGATTCGATGGCGGATTTTTGTTGAGGCTTCATGCTCCTCCAAGGAGTAACATGAAACATGTATAAGGGAAAGAACAAGATTACTTAAGTGGCATTGGGCAAGACACATTTGTAGCATGAATAATGACAACTGGACAAAACGTTTAACAGAATGGATACCAAGAGACATGAAAAGAAAAGAGTAGGACCAAGCAAAAGGTGGAGAAACATCTTAAAGCGGAGATGTGGACGTATGTAGATGTATGGAAAGGTTTAGGAGAGGCCTACACCTCTAGAAAATCTAGCTAACTGGACTGCAAATGCGAGATATGACAATGTCAATATTAACAAATTTTAAAAATGTTTACTTTCTATGCAGGGGTCCCGATAAATTGTACACTTAATGTTGGGTCGCAAATGAAAATAGTCTGCGCACTCTAGAGTATCGATAGCTGGTTCCATCGTATTTTTTATGACATATAAAATGTTTTCCGACTTATTTTGGGATGCTGAATCGATTGGTAAAAACTAGAAGTCTCTGCGATAAGTCGTTGAAAAGTTATGACATCGTGAAAACCGCGCAAAAAGCGAGAAAATGTATGTAAAAAAATCATTATTTATCAAGTAAATGGAAAATTTCAAAGTGTGTAAAGTATTTTCCCTGCTGGTTGTAAACATACAAATTGCATTTTACTAGCCGCTTCCGTTGGCGAGATGTTGTGTGACCAAATTGACAAAATCAAGCGAAATTTCGCGAAATTTGGTCGCTCGAGCATAGAACTGGGAAACTATTTAATATTTGTAACGAAATCTAAGTGCATCCGTAGTGAAATTACCTGAAAACGATGCCTCAACCCGTTTGTATTTATCTGGTACCTTTCTCAAGATATAGTCTTATGAAGTCGAAATTTTGTGAAATTTGAGTTCAGAAATACCTCAAGATCATTTGCACTTCTCAGCGTATGCTACAAATTACTTGATAGGCTAATAGTCAATAGCATAAAGCCAGCTGTATAAAAATCCATACCTTTGTTCAATAGGCATGGATTTTTCCCGGATGCACTTAGATTTCGTTACAAATATTAAATAGTTTCCCAGTTCTATGCTCGAGCGACCAAATTTCGCGAAATTTCGCTTGATTTTGTCAATTTGGTCACACAACATCTCGCGAACGGAAGCGGCTAGCAAAATGCAATTAGACAGATTTTAGATCGGCTAGAGGCTGGTTGCGACCAGGTGATTGCACTAACAACGCACATTGAAGATGGATTTGAAAATCATAAAAACTCAATCGCCTCTTTCATAGACCTCACGTCGGCATACGATACGGTCTGAAGGGATGGAATGACACTGCAATTCCTACATTATATCAACTGTAAAAAATGTGCCGTCATATTGAACAATATGCTGTCCAACAGATATATTGAGGTCCACTTGAGGTGAATGGACAAAGTAGCCGTAAATATAGACTCAATGATGACATGCCGCAAGGGTCGGTCTTGGCCCCGCTACTTGGTCCCTTTTTAATATATATGTCGTTGATCTACGACCACCACTACTCTACGATCAACGACCACCTCAAGGAAGTTTATCTACGCTGATGATATAGCTTTGGTGTGTCAGAATACAGATTTTCAAACGTCCGATGAAGATCTCTCAAGCGATTTTGAAAAAATGGACACGTTTTTTACAACCTGGCGTCTAAAGCCCAATATCAGAAAAACTGAGTCTGCGTGTTTCCATCTCGGCAACAGGCAGGCACAATACGCACCAAAAGTGTTGTTCAAGGGGCAACTCATGCCATACAATCCCACCTCAAAATACCTCGGCGTAACTGGCGATAGATCGCTTTATGCATCCTTCAGAGACCATCTTCATAAAACAGCAGGCAAACTTAAGACCAGAAATAATATATTACATAAAATATCTGGAAGTGGCTGGGGAGCAGATGCGACTGTGCTATGCGATATCAGCGTTTGCCTTGGTATATTCATGGGCGGAGTACTGCTGCCCCGTGTGGTTGAACGGCACCCACACTAATGTTGTCGACATCCAAATTAGGGAATCAATGAGGATTATTCCTGGTACCATAAAATAAGCCATTTGAGGGCCAAGAAATATGTTTCACCACACAAAAAGCCATTTGAGGGGTCTACCCCCTCAAATGGTTACCAAATATTACGCATCCTGATATTCGACGCAAAACAGCGCTCTCAAGAGAGTGGAAAAAGTGCTGCAGTAACACTAATCCCTATTCACCAGGACTGCTTAATTGTAACCGCCAGGCTAAAATCAAGAAAGCCTCCATGGAAACTCGTTCAACAAGTCATTGATGATAGTTACAACCCGATTGATGCTTTTAGGGTGGAGTGGACGGCGAAAAATCCAGATAGTCTGCACCTATTTTCAGACCCAACAGAACGCCCCCCTGGATTCGGTCTCAGCAGGAGGGATTGGTCATCTCTTAACCGGATACGAACCAACCACGGCAGGACTCAGTACTGGAAGCATAAATGGGGATTTGCTGAGGACCAAGCCTGTAGCTGCGTTGATCCCTCTCAGACAACTCAGCATATTGCCATGGAGTATCCCGGCAAGAGATATCCCGGCCCAATACAAGAACTGCACAAAGCTGGAGCTGATGTGGTTCGTCTGATGAAGGATTTGGACATCCGAATGTAAAGACTGTCACTCTGCTGTTATATTTGTTATTCTTTTATACATGTTTTATACATGTTTTATACTTGTGTGTTCGTCATATACATGACCATATTTAAGTTTGTCAATTACAACTGTCTGTTTTCTATGGTTTATGTCGATTGTGCCATACGAAATAAATAAAACCTCAAGATCCAGACCTAGGAACAGGTGGAAACATGAGGTAGAGAGATCTGGATACGTGTCGCTGAAGATCGTCAAAGTTGGAAGGGGATTGTTAAGGAGGCTAAAGCTCATCCTGGGCTTTAGAGCCAGAAGAAGAAGAAGATTGTAGGGTTTATAAAAGAATCTAACACATAAAATCCACGCGAGCGCTAGCTAATTACGTTTAGGGGTCGTCCATTAATCACGTGATGCTCGAAGGGGGGGATTTGTGAAATATCACGAAACATCACGAGGGGTGAGGGTGCGGGGGTGGGTGTAGTGAGATATCACGTGTATTTATTTTTTGGTTGAACGCGCGATTTTTAAACCGATAAGCGGCGCGCAAATCGCTGCCAGTCCCAGTAGAAGTCTGTGATTTTGACGCCGAATACATGCGTAAATCGTTGCCGCGTATCTTTGTCTCAAAACAATGTCTAAACTAGGAGACAGTGCTGGATTTACCAACAGGCTGAGTAGGCTGGAGCCTAGGGCGGCAAATTTGGGGCCAACATTTTTTTGTCGTTCAGAAATTAAAAAGATTAATTTTTATATACCTTAATGCAAATGTTATTAGGTCCATACAAACAATTCAACATGAAATATGTTTCACCACATATCGTTAAATTAATTTTTTCTACAATTTGCGTAGTAGTGGTTGGTCCGAAGCAGGATCGCCGGGGTCGAGCTGTTAAGGCCGGTCCAGACGTTTCGTTTTGCACAACCTTTTGTCTGCGCAGTCGCAGACGGAATAAAAACGTTGCAATTTGTAGAGCGTCTACACGGTGCAGATATATCTGTATATTTCGCACAGTTTTAATGACATCGTCATGGAGGAAGTACTACTCTGGTCAATTTTGAACAAAATGAATCGAAAAACGGAGCTACCGTCTGTCTACATGCGCCGACTTGTCTGTACAGTTCATGAATATTTATGCTCTTTAGCTCAGTTATCGCTGCAACTGTACCGTCGTTGAACTGCGCAGACAAAAGGTTGTGCAAAACGGAGCGTCTGGACCGGCCTTTATGGCATACGCCGCGTAGTGGCATAGAGTCTGAGAGAGACAGATATAGAGCGGCGATACAAACGAAAAAGCCGCCGAAAAGAAAAGCCGCCTCTGTTGATTGAGACATGCAATTTCTTATATGTATTAATTTTTCTTCGATTGTGTGCTATACAGGGAAAAATGAAAAGTTCAGTGATCCGAATAACGGAAATTATTGTATGATTTTGGAACTATTAGCTGAATTCGATCCTTTTTTAGCGAGTCATGTTGAATATCTAAGACTAAATTTTTTATAAATTCGACACAACGCTGGCAAAACTTAATGATTGAAATTGGAAAAGGGGAAACGCTAAAGAGAGTGAATTTGACACGTTGGTCAGCTAGAGAGGACGCATCTAGAAGTTTGAGAGTTTCTTGGCGCGAAGTTCTTAAAACTTTGGAATCAATCAAAGATGATTGTACCGACAAACCTGTAACGCGAAACGAAGCGACGTGAAAACTGAATTTTTTTTAGATGCATTGTACCAAAAAAATACACGTGATGTTGGGTAAGGGGAGGGGAGGGTTACCCTTAAACCTCACTACGTATTACCAAGGGGAAGGGGTGGGGGTTTAAAAAGTTGCTAAAAAACATCACGTGATTAATGGACGCCCCCTTACTTAAAAAGTCAAAATGATTATAATTTTATTATAAAATTTATTAATAACTTTCGTAATTGTGTCTTGTAATGACGCAAATCTTATAAAAACTAATTACTAAAATATTATATTTTCTAAGTAGATTTGTTAGTACAAAGAAATGATTAAGGAAGAGAAGATTTTGCTGTTAGTGTGAACACATGTTTTAAATTAGTGCATAGGATTTTATGTCTACTAAATTGGAAGCAGCCTTGAATTAATAATATAAAAAAAAAACAGCTCGAAACAAACCAAAATTTACTTAAATTGTTTCATAATCACAAATAAAACGTAAAAAAAAGAATAGCTTGGAACAAACCAAAATTGACTTGAACTGTTTCATAATCGCAAATAAAACGTAATGTTTTCCTAAATTTTCCAAATAATAAGAGTAAAGTAAATGTTTTTCAAGAAATTGTATATTTATCCTGTTCTTATCTAAAACAAATTAAACACAGGCTTATAGTTATCACGAAGATGACAAATGGATGATTAAGTTCCTTTATTAATCCTTTTAAATAGATGTGAATCTGGTTGCATATTTACTGTGGAAATTGTATACATTGTATACAATAAATAATAAAAACTAATCAAAATCGTTTATAAATACTCAAACGATATGCGTATATTAAAGAGAAACGAGATCATATTAAAATGCGGATTGCTGGACAAACATTAGATATTTATGATAATTAACTTTGTGGCAATGCGCGCGCTTTTGATAACACGTATTTATCTTGATAAAATAAAACTTTTCGTAATAAAATTTCTATATATTTCGTTTGCGAAATAAAGATCGCTACCCACTTTTAAGTTGTATTTTTATGTGTAGTAAAACAGTCTGCCAAAAACCGTTAGTAGCATTGTTAGTGGTAACTAGTAAACACATCAACAACATGCACTTTTAATATTTAAATAAACATTGGAATATTTTGTTTAAAAATAATTGTTTCTCGAAGATATATAGATATGGCAGACACAATGGCAAAGACGTTATTGTTAAAAGTAAGTTATTTATTTCGCACAATTCAACTGTTTTAATTAATTTTTTTTTGTGTTTAGACCGGCAATAAGAAGGATTTCACGGAAACGGAATTGTTAGGTAATATATTTGCTTCTAGTTATTTTAATCGGTTTGATCGTGTGATGATAACAGATGTGCTAGTCACAATATTGGCAATAATTCAACTCAACTGAATGTACACACCGAATGGATGTAAGCTATTTATACTTATTTTATTAAATTCAAAACACTCCATTTATAAATAGGAGGGCTCTCCTGTGATAATTATATGGAACTCTGCTAAAAATATCGGACTGCCGGACTTGAACTGTAATGCGAATCCCAAATTAACGAGCACTCAACCACACTCCAATAATTTCAGAATATCAACATAAACTACATAGTTTCAAAAATTATGTCTCATAAAATATAACACCACATTCCTATATTGTAAGATTTATTTCTATAAAATTTAAAATTCGAAGTTGTAAGCGCACTATCGACTTTATTACTTTCATGCTTACTTGCTTACATGCTGACAGACACGTACTGTCTCCAAGAAAATTGCAACACTTTTTTGTTTATGTTAGATAGTATTTCAACTTAAGTTAGTTAGTAGTTTATGATACAAGTGTGTGAAGATGGGGTTTTCTGCATTCTGCAAGTTGCGAAGTTTACTTGCAATGACTACACAAAAGTCTATTTTCGTATGGATTTTCTTCAAACTTTGCACACTTGTTACTTATGAATCAATCAAAAATTGATAAGTTTGAATGCAATTGAGTGGTTGGTTTCAAAGTTATTGCTTTCTGCAGTCAAATTTTCCAAATTTCAACGTCGCTTTTAAACAGTCTACCTAGTCTTATTGTTTGAAACAATATCAATAAATTATACGTCAACATTTTAAGGCTTTTTTAAGCTTTCAGAAATTCGAAACTAATTCCGCTACCTTTATTCCTTGTTATGGTATCACTGTAAATATTACAAGGTGTTTTTGGTGGTTGAAATTTGGCTAGTTTTTTTTAGATTTTCTTACTTATTGTCAACGAAATTGCACAATGATTTATATTAGTGTAATTTGTATGAAATTTTGCGTATTTTGAATTACAATTTGTAAAAATTGGAGAGGTGTCGAAAACCAAGATTTTCTAAAGCAGGGTACAAAGATTAGTGTTTGTTCTTTACAAAATTTCGCGCCTTTTGATGTATTATACGTCAATATCATTGACATGTCAAAATTCGCGATTTCGAAGAGTAGTCGAAATCGCGAATTTTGACATGTCATTGATTGACGTATAAATTTTGTAAAGAACAAACAACTTCTAATCTTCTTCTGTTTTGGTGAAACACAAGCCTGGATTAATAATTATAAAGTCGCTTAAAATAGCATACTTTCGGATCTTTGCGCGAAACTTTTTCCAAAATTATCTGAACGACTGAATTTTTTTCTAAATGAAATGGAGTAGATAAGGAGGTTTGAGCGAATCCCATGTTAAATATTTTTTTCAAATTTATTCTTTGAAACTTTTTATACATAAAGATCAATACTTTATGTCCTCTCAAAATTTGAAAGTGATTCTCCGTTTAGTTTATCCGGAAAAATCATCAAAAATGATGTTTCTTCGAATCTTATACACAGGTTCCTATGGCCGAAGCAAGATAAAAGTCTCGCGTCTTTATTTATTTTTTTCGATATTAATTTCCCAACTTTAAGGAATAAAAAACTATATACAATAAACTTAGATGATATTAAAACAAGATAACATTAAAGAAATGTGATGTTCCCGATGTAATTATTTAAATAATTAAAGTTAATTTTTTTGTTTTGAATCTTGTTTATCGACAGTAATTCACATGACAGATGGTTTGGCAACGTCGCGATAACAGCTGATTGTGAGAGAAAAGAAAAACATGAAAATATTTTGAACTTTTGAACGTCTTTGGTACTATTTGATAGGATACACTCCAGCTTTTTACATAGATTATCTATAATTTTTTGTCTTTTGGTAATTCAAGGTTTTCGGCCAACATTTTGGGCTAATAAAATCCCTTTACAACCAGTCAGATTCATAACACTGATGTTGCCAGATCTTTTTATGTCACCTTATAAGTCAAAAATAACGAAGTCATTTAATAACTTAATTTTATTAAATGGATAATAATTACCAATTTTAAAATTAGTTATGTTATTATAAATAAAAATAATGAATTTTAACAACTATTAGGATAATTGAAAATATAGAAAAATTCAAGCACTATTTTGACTCATTAGTTACGCTCGAACCTCCTTAAAACTATGTATGATACTTGTAGTTGCAAGAAGAATGAACCTCTCCAGTTTTCTATAAAACGATTCGATCGATTTTTAACCCTTTTAAGTGAAGTGGTTCCACCATGGGACCACGAATACATATTTTTTTCTGAGCGGCCTAGTGATCGTAAGCTGGAACCACCACTGGCAATGACTAATTCAACCGACAAGATTTGACTTGTAACTACGCCTCGCGCGCATTTCCCTTACGACTCCTATTAACTTAGCGTTTGCTCGTAGTGTTTTACATGTGAATGGTTGTATTTATACTTGGTGTTGTAAACAGTAAATAATTTAAATAATTTAAAGCGAACGCACGGTAAGTTCTGCATTATATTATAGCCTTAATATATAATTACATGATTCTAAAAGTGTTTCCCATTAAATATGTAGTTTACCTCTTTTATGATCTATGATTATAAGTGGTTCCATATGGCACCACTAGGCCTGAAATAATTTTAATTTTCTTAGGATCTCAAAATGAATAGATTTGACATTAGTAATTTGACTAGTCTTGATCACTAGTCAAATTACTAATGTCAAATCTATTCATTTTGAGATTATGCACTAATTGAAGAAATTCCTTCATATCGATTAGATACTTCTGAAAGTGAAAGCGAAACTGAGTATTATATGAAAGAAGGCGAAGAAATAGCTATAGAATCAGTGGTAGGTGTAAATGTAGAGAATGACTGGGACATTGAGGATGAATTACCATTACAAAGAAATATGGTATCGAACGAAGAAAAATCTTTAAAATGGAACAAAAACTTTTCCAGATGGAACCATTGTTCAACCATTTATGGCACCTGTAGGGCTAAACCTTCCAGATAATTTGGAATATCCAGTTCATGTGTTCCAAACATTATTTTCTGAAAATCTTTTAGAAACTATAGTTTTTCAAACTAATTTATACATAACATAAAGCATGGGGAAACCCACAAAACAACTGTCAAAGAAATTAAACATTTCTTGGCAATCAATTTGATTTTTTTTTTTATTGGAGGGTAAGTCAAGATGGTGTCTTTGAAATGCAAGCATTGAAATGGATGGATAAGAAGCCTATGTTTTTAAGTAATTTTCACAGTCCAAGCGATGAAGAAGAACACAAAAAGACGGAATAAATAAGTACGGAAGCAGTAAAATGTTTAAAATTAGTAAAGGATTATAATCGGCAGATGGGGATGTGGATAAATCAGATAT
The DNA here is from genome assembly GCA_944588485.1 of Phosphuga atrata. Taxonomy (NCBI): domain Eukaryota; kingdom Metazoa; phylum Arthropoda; class Insecta; order Coleoptera; family Silphidae; genus Phosphuga; species Phosphuga atrata. The sequence continues at coordinate 57,211,758 of OX155899.1, forward strand.
GCTAAAAGCATGTTACGAAATTGAAAGAAAGTCTAAAAAATGGTGGCATAGAATTGTCTGGCATTATTTGGATTTGACTGTAGTCAATTCTCTTATTCTCTTCAAAACACTATCGCTTGGGACAGCGGCAATGTCATTGAAAGATTTCAAACTGGCCGTTTGATAGTAGTAGATTCAAAGTCCAGGTTTCTTTAGAGAAAAGAACTGATAAGGCTGCACATATGCCGGAACATGGCACAAAAGTGCGATGTGCCAATTGTAGCACAAAGCCTAAACCTCGCAGAACAAGATGGCATTGCAGTTTTTGTCATGTAGGACTATGCCTCACGTACAAACAAAATTGTTTTAAAAAGTTTCATAAGGAATAAAAATAGTTTATATTTCCTAGTGGTGCTTCAGTGGAACCACCACCTATTTTTGAAAAAACCACAAATAAAAAAAATTCTTAACAACATAAATTTGTGTTTTTATTTTAGTTTTGTTATAAAACCCCCAAAAATATCAAATTATTAACACAGATAGTTCCTGGTCCTCAAAGGGTTAAGAGACTCGAAACTTTGATCTCGATTTTCTCGGGCTCACGCGCCGTATCCATCCTTCAACTTGATTTTATCCGGCCCTCGCAACAATTTTTAAACCTGGCAGAGTGTTTTTACAAGATTTCGTAGTTTTAGCGACATCAAGTCTATGAAGACTAATTATAGATTAATTGTTTGTTACTTATAAAAACTCAATATGTGAATGAACCTATTTACAGCTATAATTAATAATCCTTGCAAACACGAATCACTTAACTAGCTGTGAAAAATCACAAATCTTAGTTTCTAGCAGTTATTCGAATTGTGTTTTTTTTGTGTGTTTATTTTACAACACAAATCTCAATGTAAATTACGTATTGTAACGTAATTACGTCTTTAGATCTTTCAAATGTTTCTTTAATATTTCCAGATCTAAGAACAGCGTTTGAGTTAATAGATTCAGATCAAGATGGACGCTTGCATACGAACGAATTGCATCTCATGTTAACAAAATTAGGAATTGACGTCAGAGAAGATATTCTGGAAGATTTGATTAGAACTGCGAGTCATACAGGTAAACATTTTATATACTTTTGACATCGTGCCCATGTTATTTGCACGAACATTCTCGCTGTTGTTTAAACTGTTTAGACAGACAAGACTTTTTTTTTGCACGTGTTGGGATGTAGAGATGAGCATGGGATCCCATCGTCCCATCCCATCCCAGCGTCCCATGGTATGGAATGAGTGGGATGAAACTCGCGTGGGATGGGATGGGATGGGACGACAATTTTGTATGGGACGGAGTGATCCATCCCACTCCGTCCCATACAAAATTGTCGTTTAATAATCTAGTAAATCTAGTTCGTGCATAATTAATTGCTTCCGAATACAAATCACTTTATTTTTGTTAGCTATTTCTAGATTTTGTTTCTTTTTTGTAGCGCATCTTTTTTGTGTGGGTTTTAGTTAAGTTTTTCACGACTCGGCGCGGTAGTTTGTCGGTTATCGAATCGCGCTTGCGCAGTTCGGCTGGTATTTTTCTTTTGTGAAAAAGAAAAGTCCTATTTTATCCTTGAAAATTGTGCAGCTTTGTTTTTTTACGATTATAACGGTTATATTGAAAATAGACAAAAATCCAAAATTAAGGTTTATCGTGCCAACACGCAACATTTTAATACATGTCCAGCTCAGGAGATTTATGCGATAACGATGTAGTTCCTGAAAAATCTTCCGATCCGTTTGCGACGAAAAAGAATTACTCATTGTCGAAAAACCGAAAAGAAAGTCTGGTGTATGGGAAAAATTGGACGAATGGGACGGGCCGCGCGACCGGGATGGGATGGGGTGGGATGTGTTGTGATGTGATGTGATGGGATTGGATGGTATGGGATGGGGTGGGATGGGATGTGATGGGATGGGATGGAATGGGATGGTATGGGATGGGATGTGATGGGATGGGATGGGATGGGATGGAATGGGATGGGATGGGATGGGATGGGATGGGATGGGACAGTGACAGATACGTCCCACGGGATGGGATCTGGGACGAGAAACTCGTCCCATGCTCATCTCTACTGGGAGGTTAAAATCTGCAGACACCACCCGGCTGCCCACTATTGGGCGACCCACTAAAAACCCCTTATTAGTTATTGTTCCCTGGTTGATCCTGCCAGTAGTCATATGCTTGACTCAAAGATTAAGGCATGCATGTCTCAGTACAAACCGAATTAAGGTGAAACCGCGAAAGGCTCATTAAATCAGTTTTGGTTGCTTGGACCGTACAAAAACTTACATGGATAACTGTGGTAATTCTAGAGGTAATATATAAGCATAGAGTTCCGACCGGAGACGGGAGGAATGCTTTTATTAGACCAAAGCCAATCGGCTGGGGGGCGCGAGCCTCGTCCTTAAATCCTCGTCTTTCAAATGTATGCCTTATCAACTGTCGATGGTAGGCTCTGCGCGTACCATGGTTATAACGGGTAACGGAGAATCAGGGTTTCGATTCCGGAGAGGGAGCCTGAGAAACGGGTACTACATCGGGAAGGCAGAGGCGCGTAAATTACCCACTCCCAGTACGGGGAGGTAGTGACGAAAAATAACGATACGCATTGTGTTCGCCGATATGACAGCTGGTTCCGGTTTCTTCGTCGAGCAGCAGTACTCACTTCTTCTACGGCGACGCCGCCGCGGCTTTCTTCGCAGCGACTGTTTTCGGAACGGCCTTTCGGTGCGTTTGGGTTTGGGAGTTTTCGGTTTCTTGGTCGGTCCTTTAGTGATTTTCTTAGCTTTCGTCGGGGACTTGGGGGCGGCGACCGTGGCTTTCGTTTTGGCCGGCGACTTCTTTTCTGCCGCCGCGGCTTTTTTCTACTCTAAGGTCGGTGGTTTAGCCTCTGCGGCCGCCGTTTTCTTCGATTTAGAAAATGCGGCAGCTGTAGCCGCCGCCGCCGCGGCCGCGTACGACTCGTTGTTTTCGGTTTGGAATCTGCGGACGAGGACTGTTTACTGCCGCTGGTGGCGCTGGCCGCCAACTTGAAAGAGCTGAGGCGCTTTTTCCCTTGGTCTGCACGAGGGTGCCGTTCGTGACTGCGGACTTCAGGTATTTCTTGATGAACGGCGCCATCCTCTCAGAGTCGACCTTGTAATTGGCGGCGAGATATTTCTTGGTAGCCTGCAGCGACGAATCGCCGCGTTCCTTCAGACTTTTAATCGCGCTGTTCACCATCTCGGAGGTGGGCGGGTGCGTCGGATTGGCTTTCGAACTCTTAGCTTTATTGGTTCTTTCCGGCAGGACTCGCCGCGACTCCGCTGGCTGGCTGAACGGACGCGGGTGAGGACGCTGCGCCGGTCGCCGCAGTTGCTGGAGCTGCCGCTGTGTCTGCCATGGTAGAGAAAGTTGTCGTTCACGCCTGCCCAGCCCAAACCAGAGAAGCGTGCTGGAATCTAAAAATTGACATTACTTCATCACGCTCTTCCCCCTTGCATTTCCAAAGCAGTCATCTGCATTCACTCGTTTTGCCGGGTGCGCCGTCAATCGCCGTGCCCCCTTTACATCAAAGTTTACAAAGTTTAAAGGGCCCGGCGATTGGCACGCACGGCTCGCACTTCGTACCACCCCGGCCCGACTCGTGCTCAACCCTATCATCCTTCTCTTCGCCCCATCCATACTCACTGCGGAGCATGATCCTCACCATGCTCTCCTTGTTTATATTCTCTCCCACCCTGCGTTCTGCCTCGCTCCTCATTCGCACCCATCTCGTACACTCAGAAAAAATGGTATGCTCCACTGTGCCCTCATTTGCTCCACAGTACCTACAGTGCGCCTCAACCAGTTTCCCGTTGTGCACCAGGTATGACCCAAAACATCGATGCCCCGTGACTGCCTGGGTGAGGTTCTTATAAGAGATCTCCCCGTGCCTAAGGTTGACCCATTCATCGATAGCCGGAATCAGTTGCCTGGTCCAGGCTCCCTTTTCCGACCCCTCATATCAAAAGTCAGACAAGATTAGACGGACTTAGACTTTTTTTTAAATTGTAGTTTGAGGGAACCTCTCACTAAACCGCCTTTTTCACTTGGCATTTAGAATGCACCACCCGATATTGCATATTTAACATTCCTTCAGCGTGGGCAGCCCGGACGGTTAGTGCCACCCAGGTTGAAAATGACTATGTCTCGGGGAATCAAACCCCGTTCCCTCGTTTGTCAGGCGGGTATGTTGTCCACTACACTACCGAGGAGGACGGTCGGAAAAGATTAGACGGATAAGACTGGACCGACAAGACTAGGAGGATAAGACTAGATGGACAAGACTTTTTTTTGAGGGGCGTAGCTGGCAATTATGCATCTGACCATTATTGAAAATAATGATGTTGAAAAATTTGGAAGAGGCCTACGTTCAGGAGTGGACGAAAACAGGCTAAAAGAAGAAAGAATTATCGCCTTAATTCACATCGTTATAGTTCAAAATAACTCTTTAAAGTTCAAATAATTTCAGTTTGACTATGTATTTTCGTAACAAAAGTGATTTGGTCGTTTTTTGGAAGCGTTTGCGTTTTACACATTTAGTGGTTACTATAAATATTACACAAAAAGTATTGTTTTTATACCGGCTTTGTGTACTAAAAATATATGGCACAAGTTGAAAATTGCCTTAAACATTTCACTTTTGGCAAAAGAAAAAATTCCTGTGACGTGATCTAGAACAAAATATTTGCAGTCGTATCTATCCTAAGTATCTCACTCAATCGTTTCGCAAATATAACTGTTTTATCTAAATTAATTTAATACAAATATTATTTGTTTTTTGTTGTGTTAGGTAGAGAATTATTAGATGAATCGGAATTTATGCAATGGGTAAAAAAGATACAGGAATTGCGACCCGAAGAAGCGTCTGAAGACAACCAAAAAGATTTAATGGCAGCTTTCAGAGTTTTCGATCTGGACCACAATGGATACATTACGAGGGATGAGTTGAAAACTGCGATGGACACGATAGGCGAGCCAGTCACAGAACAACAATTGACTGATTTTCTCACGATGGCCGACACTGACAAAGATGGGAAAATAAATTACGAAGGTAAACAATTCATCACAAATCTATAACCGTTAATCCTTAAAATAAATAAATTGTTTTTACGACGATTTGCAATCTTATCTAAATCTTCTTTTTAGAATAAATTATCCTCACGCCTTTCTTGCTAATATAACAATTGACCTTACTTGGATATTGTTATTTAGATATAATATAATACAAAGTATAGTTCTGGCTTTATTAATATTTATAAACTTATATTATTAGTTTTTCAAAGAATAGCGCAAGATTTATTTTTAGGCACACTGCTATTGAAAGCACGGGTTGTGTACTTTGTATGCCATTTGTTTCAAAAAGGTTCTTGTTGACTGAAATAATGTTGAATAAAATCCACTTTAACAAACAGAACATGCCTGCAGCATTTTTATATTACTTGTAAAAGTGTTTATTACGTTTTTTGTATTCGCTCCGTTCATAACCGCGCTTAGTGGCCAAAAAGACAACCTCGTCTCCAATAATAGTGTATAAAAACAACAGGCAAAAACAGAAAATTAATTTAATTCGATACACTAAACACTAAAATACACTATTTCGCATTTCCGATTGACTTCACGCTGTCATAACTTTTGAATGGCCCACCACAGAGACTTCTAGTTTTCACCAATCGATTCAGCGTCCCAAAATTAGTAGAAGAACATATATAATATTCCCTGGGAATCTTTCAATTAAGAAATACCATCGACTCGGGAAGTCTAAACCCCGCGGAAACGACGAAATGCGAGAAAATCGATTTTTTCAAAATCGTTATTTTTGAGTCACAGCAAAATTTAAAAACGTTTCTGAAAGCATTTTTGCTGCTGATTACAGATATGCAAATTATATTTCGCTAGCTCTTTCGGTTCACTTTCGCATGCAAAAATTGAAGAAATTTTTATGAAATTTCGGCGCTCTAGTGGAGATCTCGGAAAGTCGTGAATTTCCCGTGGAGAATCTTAGTGTATCCATAGGAAAACCACCCTCTGAAAACGATGCCGCAATCCGTTTTTAATTATCTGCAACCGTTTCCGAGATATCTACTTAGCAAATCGAGAATCGGGTAAATTTCAGTTTGAAATTTATCGATGAATTATTGAATATTTCCGGACAATTTACACATCGACTTGTTCGTCTTGTCGTGTAGTTTCTGTGTGCTCAAAATGATTTCGCTGTTCTTTACCGTTTTTCAAAAAATCGAAAAAAAAAAACGAAAAAGCATGTATTTTTCGAACGAAATGATGGAAAATTTTTGTCGATTTTTTTTGCAAATTTTTTTCGTGATTTTTTTTTGTTACACGAAGGATATCGAAGTGCTGAAAACGGTTTTCCAGTTTATTTCGTTCTAAAGTTACAAATAAACAAATTTTATATTTTTTTTCGCTGTACACAATCACACATTTCCTACCGATTTGATTGCTGTCATAACTTTTGAACCGCTCACCACAGAGACTTCTAGTCTTCACCAATCCATTCAGCGTCCCAAAATTAGTCGGAGAACGTATATAATATTCCTTGGTAAGCTTTAAGTTAAGAAATACCTTCGACTCGGTAAGTCTAGACCGCGGAAACAATGAAATGCGAAAAATCGATTTTTTCAAAATCGTTATTTTTTGAGTCACAGCAAAATTTAAAAACGTTTCTGACAGCATTTTTGCTGCTAATTACAGATATGCAAATTATATTGCTCTAGCTCTTTCGGTTCACTTTTGCCTGCAAAAATTGAAGAAATTTTTATGAAATTTCGGCGCTCTAGTGGAGATCTCGGAAAGTCGTGAATTTCACTCGGACAATCTTATTGTATCGATAGGGAAATAACCTTCTGAAAACGATGCAGCAATCCGATTTTAATTATATGCAACCGTTTCCGAGATATCTACTTAGCAAATCGAGAATCGGGTAAATTTCAGTTTGAAATTTATCGACGAATTATTGAATATTTCCGGATAATTTACACATCGACTTGTTCGTGTTGTCGTGTAGTTTCTGTGTGCTCAAAATGATTTCGCTGCTCTTTGCCGTTTTCGAAAAAATCGAAAAAAACCGAAAAAGCATGTATTTTTCGAACGAAATGATGGAAAATTTTTGTCGAACATTTTTTTGCAAATTTTTTTCGTAATTTTTTTTTTGTTACACGTAGGAAATCGAAGTGCTAAAAACGGTTTTCCATTTTATTTCGCTCTAAAGTTTCAAATAAACAAATTTTATATTTTTTTTCGCTGTACACATTCACACATTTCCTACTGATTTCACGCTGTCATAACTTTTGAACCGCTAACCACAGAGACTTCTAGTCTTCACCTATCGATTCGGCGTCCCAAAATTAGTCGGAGAACGTATATAATATTCCCTGGGAAGCTTTCAGTTAATAAGTACCATCGACTCGGGAAGTCTAGACCGCGGAAACGACGAAATTCGAAAAAATCGATTTTTTCAAAATCGTTATTTTTTGAGTAACAGCAAAATTTAAAAACGTTTCTGAAAGCATTTTTGCTGTTGATTACAGATATACAAATTATATTTCGCTAGCTCTTTCGGTTCACTTTCGACTGCAAAAATTGAAGAAAATTTTTATGAAATTTCGGCGTTCTAGTAGAGATCTCGGAAAGTGGTGAATTTTCCGCGGACAATCTTAGTGTACCTATAGGAAAATGACCTTCTGAACGATGCCGCAATCCGTTTTTAATTATCTGCAACTGTTTCCGAGATATCTGCTTAGTAAATCGAGAATCGGGTAAATTTCAGTTTGAAATTTATCGACGAATTATTGAATATTTCCGGACAATTTATACATCGACTTGTTCGTCTTGTCGTGTAGTTTCAGTGTGCCGAAAATGATTTCGCTGCTCTTTACCGTTTTCGAAAAAATCGAAAAAAAACGAAAAAGCATGTTTTTTTCCAACGAAATGATGGAAAATTTGTGTCGAAAATTTTTTTCGTGATTTTTTTTTGGTTACACAAGGAAATCGAAGTGCTGAAAACGGTTTTCCAGTTTATTTCGCTCTAAAGTTACAAATAAACAAGTTTTATATATTTTTTCGCTGTACACCATCTCGCATTTCCGACTGATTCCACGCTGTCATAACTTTTGAACGGCTCACCACAGAGACTTCTAGTCTTCATCAGTCGATTTAGCGTCCCAAAATTAGTTGGGAACGAAAAATTAGTATATAATATTCCTTAGGGAAGCTTTCAATTTAGAAATACCATCGAGACTATATTATAGAGCTACGAACATGTTGTATATATTTAAGCTATATTTGGTTTTAATAAGATTGTACTTATTTACGCAGTTACTCGATTTATTTTAAGATCAATATTGCTAAAATCTCTTCTTTCTTTTTCAGAATTTGCAAGACTGCTGTTATAAGGTGTTATTCGAATATGCTCATTTGTAGGTAACAAATATTTTCATTATTTATATTTAAAAAAACAAGGTGATTTTGTATTTAAATAATACTGTAATTGTGGAAAAGTTTATTAATTTACGTTTACATTACAATGTCTCATTATCTATTTCACAGAAAAAAAAAATCGTTGACAAATAAATAAATATGTGAAGATCTCGTAGAAAAATGCTAATACATCTATCAAGCAGTGTTGAATAATTTGTTCATTGGATGTGCCAAAAAAACTCGGTATTTAAAACCGATTTACGGCCAATTTTTTTGGCGACCTTCCAATCCATATGCACTCATTATTTTCGCAGTGATTTCCGCGCTTGTTATCACCTCACTACAAAATACCTACTTAACTCTTTGAAGCACGGAATGTAATAAATCCCACCATGCATATTTACAAATTAAAGATGGGACACTTTGAACAATTCAATATATCCCAACATGCTTATCCATGAAATATATATATATATATATATATATATATATATATATATATATATATATATATATATATATATATATAAATATTATATATATATATATATATATATATATATATATATATATATATATATATTTCATGGATTATATATATATCACCATGTATATTTACGCATCAAAGGTGGGACAGTTTTAATACCACCAAGTATCAAAGAGTTAAGACCAGAATCAATTACATACTGATCATCAGCTGATCATAACCGCAATCACACGGCTTTTATCTCATGTCATACACTACGTGTTAGCATACTTTGATAACCGTGATACCTATCACTACGTAAACTTTCGTTGTGTTTTGGTCGAAACACCGTCCCTCCGTGTCCAACTTCCACGTCCTTCAAATTGTGCAACATGAAGATCGCAATGATCACAATGGAAAACCCCGAGATATTCCCTAAGACATCTTCAAAACTCAAACTGGTCCATTCGTTGAAGACTATTGATGAGGCGACGATGACAAGCGTGGTGAAGAACACGTAGTATACGGGGGTCACGACGCTGGTGTTGAATAAATCTAAAGCCTTATTTAAATAATTCATTTGTATGACGATGCAAATAATGACGATCACGAAGAAAGCATACATAAGCCATCCGTTCATATCGTTCCTTTCCTCGCCACCTGATAGAGTTTCCTTAATCGCTAATCCTAAGCCCTTGCAGAACATCACGGTGAGACTACCGATTCCCGAACAAAGGATTATGTAAACTAAAACGTTTTGATCCCCGTACTTTGGCCCCAAATAAAAACTTATCACAAACGAGAGCAGGATCACTATCAACGCATATACTATAAATGCTGGGGTCTGCAGTCGCTCCATTAACACATCCAACGATTGAACAGATTCTTCTTTTGGAGCATGGATGACTATGACAGTTGAGCCTAAAATGCACAAGACACACCCAAGCTGAAACAATGCGGGGTTTTAGTGAAGGTTTCAGTTTAGGTTTGGATTGGATTTACTTTTCCCAGGAGGTTTAGAGATTCGTTTAAATATCTAGAAGCCAAAATGGCCGAGACCAAGACGCTGAGGGCTCCTAATGGTGTCACCAAGGAGGCTGGAGAAAAGGCATAAGCTGCAAAATTTGCTAACTCGCCCAAACCCACTAAAATAAAAAAGCAGAAAAATACACAAATTTGAATAATTGTATTTGTTAATTAAACTAAATAAAAATAAGATAATGAAAATGTTTTTTGTTTCATGTAAGATGTAGCTAACGAGCTATTTACCAATACATGGGCCGTAATTAGGTAGGGGTAACAGGGGCACGTGCCCTAGATTGAAGAGGTCGCAAAAAGGTATAGATAATTCGTAATAAATTAAAAACAAAACTTGCGCCTTTAAATTTTTTTTTGAGAACTTGTCTGAAAATAGTAAGTACAGTCAAACCTGGGTAAGTGAGAATTGGGTAAGGGAACAATCTCTATAAATGAGCAGCGCCGTCGTTTGGATTTTGAGGGCATAAATATTCAGGTGGCCCCCCCAGTAAATAAAAAAAAGTGAATAAACAAATAAATTCTTTAATTTTTAATACATACAAGAAAGGAACATATGTATAGAAGAAATATAATATAATAATATTTTAATATAAAAGAAAAACAACATTACTTGAACTTTAATTCACACACTTTTATTTCTTTATAGAGATCATTTCCGTTGATGTCTCCATTGTTGGCATCATCATATTTTAATGCTAGATGCAAATTCATACAAAACTTTTTTAATTTGTCATTTTCTTCATATTTTAAATTTGGTATATTATATAGGAAGCCAAATAAGTCATTATGTTTCTCTAGCTGTTTAAATCTCTCCTGAATTGAAATTATACCTAAGTATTCTCGATAAAAGTTAATTTCAGAATCGTTAACTCGATAATCTTCTCCTTCGTAATCACAATGGCGCTTTCTTTTTCTAATTCTATTTTTCTTAAATTATGGAGGAATATTATATTTTGAACATAATTTTTCAGATTCGACTTTTGATTCCTCAAAATCGACATTTCTAGTATTTCAAAAACTTTTCCAAGCCCTTCAAAAGAGAAACTGCTGCCGAAAGATCGGTTTTTGGGTTTTGTAAAGTTTTACTAACAGTATTTACGTTCAATAATATGTCATACCAGATGATATTTGACAGCACAAATTCAAAATTCATTTCATGTTCGTACATTGATATTGATTGGCTTTTATTTGAAACTTCAACCACGAACTACGAACGAAATGCATACTTAAAAAAATTGAAAATTCAATATTACTTTATAATATTCTATAATTTACACTATTTGTTGATAATCTGTAAAATAAAATTGAACAAAAATATCGCTCGGGCAGGATTTGAACTCGGTACCTCTACAGCAGAAGCCGTAAAAAAAACCTAACCTAACCTTAACCAATACGCTACGCACGCTTGGTTGAAAAATAGATGAAGTTACGGGTATACAAAATTGTCGGAAAAATTTCAAAATCGATTTTCTCGAAAACCAAGGCCCGTTTGATGAAAAGCAGATAGCCTGGTACTCAGGGCATATACCCCTACAACATATTTGAAACATCAAAATCCGTGATTTACAGTACTGATGGTCCCCTTGTGAGCTAGAAAAAGTTCTGTAGAACCTTTGAATTACACCAAAAATGTTATTGCCATTGGAACAGTCGAAGCCATGTCTCATAGTAATAAATTTAAAATATGCGCTGCAAATAGCGCAAAAATGACAATGGATCTTCTGACAAAATTCTGGCTAATTGAGTTTTTAACACTTCAGTCAAATCAAAACCCGTAGTTCTCGTATAAATTGGTGTAAAACCAATAAAAGGTTCCTTAATTTCGATTTCATTCTCATTTTCATTAGGCAATTGAACAGTTTTAATTATAAAAGTTAATTGTTCAACATGGACATTGTCTGCATCGTTATGTTTGACCAAATATTATATACAGTGTAAAATATATATTGTCAAAACTTCGTGTCAATGCTATATTTCCGCATTTATTTCTCTGTTGAATACAGTCAATTGTTTGATCTTTAATTGATCCCTTTTTAATGTCAATATTTTAATTTGTGATTTCCGATGTCCTTCAGAATCTTCATGTTCTTTTATAAATGTTTCCAGTCGGAAGTACCTTCATTGCATAAAGGTGATCTTGCGCTTGAATTAAATAAAACACAATAATAACACATAACTTTGTTTTTCTTGGTAGAATATAACAGCCAATCTCTAGATATATTTTCGCCGTTTGGAAGACGTTTTGTCAACATTGAATTTTTGGTATTCTGAATCAATTGGAAATTCATAATCAACAATTTTCTTGGAATTATTTCTTATTGAAAAAAGTCGTTCCTTATCTGAAAGATGTGTAGACCACAAACCAGGATCATCTAGTAAATTTATTTCTTCTTCGTCGTCTAATTCTTTTACGCATTCCGGTTCATAATTTTCCTTTTGTTCTTCACTCACAAACATCTCAATAATTTGTTCTGAATCAGAATCTGTATCCTCTGTATCTAGATTTTCACATGTAACTACATCGGTTTCGTTTTCTCCTTTTCCGCTAATTGATTCAGTTTCAAGTGGTTGGGGTTTAGTTTGTTTTTTGGTCTCCAATTAATTTCTTTTTATATACATTTTCTTCTAATTCAGTTTGACTACTCGAAGTTGAAGCATTTGGAATAAACTTTAGTAAACTTCATTTTTGTAGATTTGCAATTTTTTTTTTTTTTGATTCGGTTTTTTCTTTTTTGGTAGCCAGATTCATATTTCTTTCCAGGTATCATTTTTGCAGTTTCTGTTATATAATGATAAATTAATTTAAAAAAATGGTTATAATTTAAAGTAATCGCCAATCTTACCTATAATTAAGGTCCAGTTGCAGGGGCACTGTGCAGGGGTATTAGTAATGCATACAAACACAAATTAAATTGTCCACCGGCCAGCTTATAATAGACGCACAATACTTATTTGTCATTTACAGTTAGAAAACTGTGATATATGGCACCGTCGATGTAAACAGCAGACTGGTACACGGAGTTGCTAGACATACTATAAAATTAGACAAGACGTTTCTACTTTTTAAAAGGTCTGTTCGCAGAAGCAGTTTGCAAAGCGATTTCTGCGTATTCTGCATGCATATTAAATAAATAATTATTGCATACTCGCTTGATTTAATACATTTCAAGAGGTAACTTTCAAAACGCAGTATTTGACAAAAAACTTTTTCTGTAAATCCTTGCCCTTATTTATTCGAATATTTTATTTTTTAATATACCAATATGCAATTGTGGTAGAATGGTTAACAATGACACAACATTGAGAAATCTATATCTGAAAGTTACAATAAGGCTATTAAAAAAGAAAAATAAAACTAAAATAAGAGTTAAATAATGCGTTTTAAAAGTTACCTCCTTATTTATTATTACGCATCTTTGACGTTTGCAAACGGTTTCAAATTGTCTGAATTCTTGATTAAAATAAGGTGGCTCTGTGGCCCCCCTAACCCGTGGGCCCCGGACATTCGCCCGATTGACCGACGCTACTGTAAATGAGTCATTGTTTGGTCCCGTCATTTTTAAGCTCTACAGCCTCTATGAGTGAAAAATAGAAACCTCTATAAGAGAGAGTCGATTATTTATACGAGTCGTTTTATAATCCAATCAAAGAAGTTTGCGGCAAGCGTTTGTGCGATATCCATACGCTTGTATTTACATATTCAAGAATTTGTATAGGTTTGTAGTTTGCGGCAAGTGGCAAAGGTGTGGATCGGGAATAACAAGTTAGTCTGCAACAAATTTCTCAAGGGTGAAGGAAGACGCATTTCAAAACGCAATCTTTTTAAATACCTAAGACATGTCTAAAAGAAAACTCCAAGTTATGTCTCTAAGTAATAAACTCAAAATCGTGAATGCGAATCGTGAAATTCAAAGCGAGATTGGTCTACCAGAATCCATCTATTATAAAATTATTAAATCAAAATATTCTATTAAGTCTCAGTGCTCTGAGGGACACGGAAATGTTAAGAGGAGTCGACTTCCCGAGTTTCCCGATATCGAAAACTGCCTTTTAGAATGGATCAAACAAACTCTCGACAAGAATATTCCCAGAGATGGACCCTTGTTAAAACAAAAATCTAAAGATTTTGCTTCAAAATTGGGAATTCAGAACTTCGGCTAGTAATGGCTGGTTAGAGGGTTTTAAAAGGCGTAATGATATAGCTTTTAAAAAAGTAGCCGGAGATAGTAAATCTGTGGACCAAAGCCTGTGTAATTAACGGACTGAAGATTTGCCTAGTTTCTTAAAAGAGTATCATCCAGACGATATTTACAATGCGGATGACTGCTTTGTTCTTAAAGTGCCTTTCCGATAAAACATTTACATTTAAAGGAGAAAAATGTCATGGAGGGAAATAAAGTATGGAACGTCTAACTATTCTTCAATGCGTAAACATGATCGGTACGGACAAGCTCTATCTTTTCATCATCGGAAAATCAAAACGACCTGGTTGTTTTAAAGGTGTCAAGACTACCAGTTGATTATGCCAATAATACAAAAGCTTGGATGGCAAAGATATTATTTCAAGATTGTTTGATAACAGTTAACAAGGAAATGAAACGTAAAAAATCCTGCTTTTTATTGATAACTGTGCTGTCCATATGGAATTACCAACATTTGAAAATGTAAGTCATGTTCTTACCTGCAAATACCACCAGTAAACTTCAACCTTTAGATCAAGGTATCATACACACATTTAAATGCTTTTATCGCAGAGAAGTTGTTCAGAATACTCTTAGGTGCCTCGAAGCAAATCATAGCCCGGATATTAACGTACTTCTAGCCATGAAATTTGCAAGGAAAGTATGGTTCACAGTAAGTGATATTACTGTCAAAAACTGTTTCAAGAAAGCCGAATTTTGTATCAGTACAGATAAACAAGAATTTCGGCCAGAAGATAATGAAGTTAACGCTGGACCTATCAATGAGGAATGGACCAGGGTTGTGGCTCAAGAATCTATTGGTGATGAGGTAACGCCAACCTTTTAAGATTTTGTACAAATTGACGACGACCTAGCTACCAACGAAGAATTTACCGATGACGATATCGTGCTGAAATATGTGAGAACGTGTATATGACAGTGAAGATGAAACCGACCGATCATAAACTTTGGATATAGAAGTAGAGAACATTCCAAAGAAGAAAGGAATTTTTAAGGCACTGGGAAGATACACAAGTTTTTTGAATACTCGCCGGTTGTTGATAAGACAATATTCGATAAAATTTATGAATTAGAAAAGCATGCACAAAATGTAAAAGCGGAAAAACAGAAAAAGCTAACGATTTTTTTTTAATAAATGTGTAAAATTGTTTCTTTCCTTTTTGTAAATAAGTAAATCTATGTATATAATGCATACAAATATTTATTCATTCCATATTTGCTGTATCGTTTATTAACCTCTATGAGTGAGAAAGGCCCACTCCTGTACCTCTATAAGCTAGGAACTCGGGTTTGTGTGAAACCTCTATGAGCGAAAAAGAAATCGGGGTCCCTTGAGCTCTCACTTATCCAGGTTCGACTGTATATTATTTTAGGAAAAGTTCATATAAAATTGTATAAATTTATTGTAAATTGAAAATATAAATTTAGTTTTAGTCTTACACAGGGCTCCAAAAAGTTAGTTACGGCTCTGACCAAGACTACTTGTTAAGGTCGAGAATCCAATAAAATATTAAATACAATAAAAACTTTTTAAAAAGAAGCAAAAAGTAACCTATTTGCATATTGCGATGTGCAATTTTGCGATGTGCATATTGCGATGTATATAGCTTACTTTTCAAAATTTCGAAAAATTCAATATTTCGAATTTCTTCCGAATTTCGCGCGAGTTGAACCGAAGTTGCAGTTCGTTTGTTTCAAATGGCGACAGATATGTCTTCGAGAAATCGCGACAAATTTTCACAATTTTTGGTGGTGTAAAAGTGTTACAGCCGCTAGAAACCGGTTTCATCATTTCGGTGAGTTCCTTAGCTTTAGTTTGATACAATTCACTCGCCTGGGGAACATTTTTTAAGTTCGCAATTTTTAAATATATCTGACATTTTTTCACAGGTTAAGTTTTTTGACGCAAGGAGAAAATGACGGCCATTTACATTTGAAAACTTGCAATATATTTATTTTTTAAATTCCATAATTTTATTAAATTAATTAATATTGCGTGTTGGTTCTTATAATACCTAATATTCATTTTGTTTTTGGGAATGGGATATTATTAAGTTACTTTTCTAACATTTATATTTATATGCCTGACAAGTTTCAGTGGCTTTCTGTCACCTTAATCATAGGCTCTAAATAAGTTATTTTTGCTTCAAGAGTTTCGATTCAAAATTTAAACATTTTGAATGAGTCTGAACGACAAGACTAGACAGAATTTTATTATTTTAAATTCAAACGTTTTCCTCTTACTTTATGATTTGACAAACATGCCATTTTCTTTACACTTCGTTTTTACATTTTTCTAATCAAATAATTTCTTAGGGCATGAAAACAACTACACTAGTGTCACTAATAACTTTCTAATAATGTGAAAATAAATATTTAATTTCTAAGTTTCCAAGAAGTGTAGCACCCTTGAACTTGAACCTCTTCTACGACTATATTTTCATCTGTGCAAATGTTACAGCACATGTGTGTATAAAGGGATCCTCACACATAATTGCAATCATATTGCTGTTAATACGATCAACGTCAATTAGACACATGAAATAAATTTTTATTGAAGCTCTTTCAATGTATTGAAGCACTGTCAAAATTTAGTATTTGTGATCTTTCCAATGAATTGCTAACAGTGTCAACTTGTGGAAATAATCTTTACTGTACGAGGGGCCTCTTTGTCATAATGACCTTGTTAGGGGCATCTTTAATATTTTTTCTTTCAAAATATACACAGGACCGTAACCGCTACATACAAACTAAATATTTATATTTTATGTATTGTAATTATTAAGCTTTTAGTTTTAAGATTTTCTTAAATGATATATTTTCATTATGCTCATTTTTATTGAAGGTTTATTTGTAAGAATAAATATTCATTTAAAAACATACTTGTTATAAGACCGAGCCACCAAATCCATTCTTTTAGATAACCGAATCCTCCGGATCCGGCTCTTAAAGCACCTCTATGATTCAACCGAATCAAACCAATTTTCTTGATAACAAAACTGGATCCTATAAAGAATGTGGAGGCAATAGCTAATGTTAGTCCAAGATAAAAATCATTTGTTCTTTCTTCTTTTATGGAATGTGGCGTTGTATGATCCATTTTCTAAAAAATTACTCCTATTCATTTTTATTTGTAAAAACATGCGATGTTATTTACTTACAGAATGAATCTATTGTGAAAAACGTAACCTAAACACTAATGTCAAAACAATGTTACGACCTTTACATATTTGTCTCTCCTTACGACTACCTACTTGCATATGCTAAAACTAGATGGCCAAAAGCACCTTAAACCGTGGACCTATGAATACTATTCATCAGTGTTGCCAATTTAGCATATTTTATGCTAGATTTGGCATATTTTTATGCTGGTTAGCATATTTTGTTGTTGTTTAGCATATAGCATATTTTTTAGCATATAAAATAATTATTGGATAAAAGTTTAACTATGAAACACACGATCCGTTTTGCTACCGATAAGAGTACGTAATTAATTTAGCAACTTCAATAACAGTTGTGGCTGTTATCTTTACCTTTACTTATTATAACCTTATTATATGTTAGTTCGGGTACGTCTAGGTTTATTGTTTGGTTATTTATCCCGGCTCTGTGTATCCCGGCTCTGTGGTATCCCGGCTCCCGGTTATGTACCCACTTATGTTTGATACAATTTACATAGTACAGTTTTATGTGCATTAATAACACCTGCACACATAAAAATAAAAGTGGTCACTACATTTTACCAGACCTATCTACTTATATGGATTTCGATGCGCTGAATCCGAATCCGAAGTCCGTTTGATTCGTCTTCTTCTTCTTCTATAGCTCTACAGTTCTGGGTGGGCCTTGGCTTGAGTTGCAATATCCTTCCATCTCTCCCTGCTGTTAACCAATTGCAGCCAGTTTTAATTCGTACACCCTCAAAATTTCAAGTAAATTGGGAAAAAACATTAAATTGTCAAAAACTGCTGTTGTGAAGATGCATTTTTTGTAGAACTAATTTACGTCAACTTTGCCTGAATTTCACACTGAAACTTCTAATAGAGCTAAGAAAGTATCTATTTACTTGAGAAAGTATCTTTATTTTCGGTAGAAGAAACTTTAAAAGTAGTCAAACCTTCACTAATTGATATTGCTCACACACACATAGTGCACAATAAATGGAAACACACATCTTCCACTATAGAATTCTGCAATGAAGTATTCGATTGTAAATGGATTGGATGCAGCTGGTAATAACCCCTTTCAAGATTTATCTCAGGTAGCAATATAATTATTATAACTACCACATTCCAACGCGGAAATTGACCGCGTTTTCAGCCAAATGAATGTAGTCCAAACGCAACCGTTTGCCGGTAAAAACTTTAAATGCCATTTTATACATCAGATTCGGGCTAAAGAGGGCCGGGAAATGCGGCTATTCTTACACGGTTCCAGATAACGTACTGTGCTCTTTAGGTACTAAGGAGATTTATAATGAGGCTTCCTCGACTACATGTACATCAACTGCCGATGAAAACCAAGATATTAACATTTTATTTGATAACATTGTCGATTAAAACATAAATTTTGTTGACTAATGAACATTTAACATTAAATTACGCTTAATTTGAAATTGAAGAAAGTTGGCATAATTTTTAGCATAATTACAAAGCAATTAGCATAATTTTGGCAAAATTTTAACAGCAGTTTAGCATATTTTATATTAGTCCTGTTGGCAACAGTGCTATTCATAAGTCCATGCCTTAAACCCATGTCTTGACGTACTAGAAATAGATGGACAATATTAGACAGATAAGACTTTTTTTTATAAAAGTGGGGAAGCTAATCGTTGCCTCCTCGACCGGCAATCGAACCTGGGTGGCCCGCTTGCCAGGCGGGTATGTTAACTACAGTACCGAGGAGGACAGACAGATAACTAGACGGACAAGAGTAAACGAACGAGACTAAATGGACAAGACTAGAGAGACAATGGTCTTGTTTGTCTAGTCTTATCTTAACAGTATTCTCACAAGACTAGACATACAAGACTACACAAACAAGACTAGACAGACCTCCAGCGGATCGTTGGCTGGTTCGATGGTATTTTTTAATTAAAAGCTTCCTATGAATATGATATATATATTCCGACTAATTTTGTGAAGCTGAATGGATTGGTAAAAACTCTCTCTGATATGACGTTCAAAAGGTATGACATCGTGAAATCTGCGAAAAATGCGAGAAAATGTATTTTTGACCTCCTGAATTGTTAGCTTTGACAGCCTGTATACGTATTTATTTTTTTCATTAAAGTGGGACACCCGCAGAATTATGTAAAAAAAACCTTGTTGGTATTTTACTAGTGTTTATCAGGGAAAAAAAAATGAATAATACTAAGTTTTTTTAGTAGGTACATATAGGTATTAGTTGAGTACATATATTAGTAGAGTTACTATTCATTAGTCACATGACTTCTAATGTCTAAGCAGTTGTTTTATATTTTTTCGAGGAACAAATCAGTTTCAAAATATCGGATCAAGTATCAATGAAGCTCATTAGATGATTTGTTGGCTTTGGCTTTCAATGGCTTTCAATACTGCGACACTTAACTGCGTTTTGTCACTTGTCCATATTTTATTCATTAGAGAAAGAACTCTTTCGACTGGTGCGTTACCTCCCGGTAGACACATAGCGTACTCAATAATTATATGAAAGTTCGTACAGTTGAGGTTGCTAGCACGAAAATACTGGAATAGTTGCACCTAGCGGTTTTTAGCAGGAAAATTCTCAGCATTCCAGCTAGCGATTTTTTCATCTGTAACGTAGTTTGAATTTAGCGAAAATTCGTCTAACACTTAACGTATCTTGGCTGCTGCTAATAAATCCCTGTGTGATCAGAAAATCCATCACATTCTGTACTTCTTCCCACGTGGGTATTTTTGACAAAACCCATTCTAATACTTCTAGTTCTGCGGTAAAGTGACACAACTGCTCCGTAATCCTGCTAAGTATTCTTTACTCGTTTTATAAAACTCAGGCGCCTCAGTTTTTACATTCTGCTGATCAACAGCAGTGTCGTTTTCTTGTTAGTTACTGAAACGTTTTGGACAGTGTGAGCAAGAAAAAGTGAATTCTCTAGGTGCCAGGTTATCTCGGAGACGATTAATTTCATTCGCAGAATCTATTTCAGACACGTAATGTCCCTCGATTTTCAACATGGCTTAGTGGAAAATCGCTGCCAGTGCATGCAAAAAATGTAACCACAATTCGGTGCTGGGATTTTCGAAATACACTTTCAAAATATTTAGACTTGGTCGATGCTCAGAAAATAGCTTTTCAAAGGAACATTTTTAGAACTCCCTCAAGCGCGGGCATCAACGCAAGCCCCCGTGTTTTATTGTAGCTATTGTTTTCGCGTACCCGACTTTTTTTAATACCCGGGTATCGGGTATTATTTTTTTATATACCCGGGTATACTCGGGTACCCGGGTATTTGCAATTTTTGCAAAAAAAGGCAATTTTTTATTTAATGTATTTAATGTGAGTGAGAGTATGTCAATAAGTCTCCTTAACTTATAGTACAATCAGTCACACAACAGTCTTGTTATCATTAACTAATTAGGAACTAGTTCCATTTTCCTGACTTCGCTGTTCGGTAGAGTTAGCTGTATATGATGAAAAGATTTTCGGATGAATTTACTACGAGTGACGGCCCGATTGGAAATACCGTCTTGTGCAACCAAGCGTGCAAAAATTTCGGAAATTTTAGTACAAAGTCGAAAAAAAATTGTTATTCGCGGTCTTTTTGGAACTAGGCTTGAACTTTGTTTAGAATCATATTGAGAAGACGATGTCGATGGCACTTCTTTTTCTCACAAAGTTCTGTTTTTCGATCTTTATTTTATTTACTTTATCTAAATGTTTTAATAAAACTCTTGTTGAAAAGCCGTTATAGGATAATATTTTTGGGCATATTGAACATTGTACTGATTCCTTATTCCGTTTTTATTTATAAAAATTTTGCCTATCCATTTTGCCTACGAAAAGTAAACCATCGTTCAGTAAAATTTTATATGTTATCCACTAGATACAATTTCTTATTTTGTATTAATAATATTTAATTCAATTACTCAACGACGTTCAATTACTCAACGAAATAAAATTAAAACATGCGACATAACCAAACCTAATCTCATATTTACTGCATTTTTGTAAAAAAACAACGCCTTCTTTAGAGTTATTTTAATTGTTGGTTGTTAAAATTTGCTAATATTATTTTAAGGAGCTACTTAGTAATAATTTTCCGAGAATTTTGATGAATTCTTTGATCAAAGTTGGTACCCGGGTACCCGGGTCTGACAAAGAAATAGTACCCGGGTACTAAAAATTTCAAATACTCGGGTATACCCGGATCCGGGTACCCGGGTAGAAAACCCTAATTGTAGCCCTGCAGTTTGTGATACTCTGTGTCAATTGAAACACAGAACTCTTACTACGTTCTAAGCTTCTACTCGCACGCTGTAGATGTAGAAAAAAGTATAAATTTTCATGATGCATTATAAGTCAACAGGGAGACAATATGCGGCTGTTTTGATTACGTTGTGAACTATGTGGGCTCCACATCGCATCCCAATGAGCTGTCTTCCGAGTGATTTGTTCAATTTTGCGTAAACATTATTATTCTTTTTTATGTTATTTCCTTCAAAATTGCAGTTTGTATTATCTCCGTATTACTTCCGTTAAATAATATTTCACCTGGCTGTTCTCGAAACTCTAAAACCTTGACTTTGACTTTTTTATGGTAAAAAATAGCTTATTAAAACTGGGAATAGTTTCATCTATGTTGAAACAAAACATGTTTGAATCAAATGAGAAGCACAGTCATTTGAAAGCTGTGATTTTCTTGCACCGTATGAAACGGCCACGCATCCTCCGCTGAGGCTACATGCAAATCTTTCGAAGTAGGCAAATCGGTTCTTAAAAAAAAAAACCGCAAGCATTGACGAGCTTGACGCCGTAGCTTAATCTGAAAGCCTGATTTTTTTTTCTATTATAAATGTTGCTAACACTATTCACATGTAAAGGCCGGTCCAGACGCTCCGTTTTGCACAACCTTTTGTCTGCGCAGTCTGAAAACAGAAAACATTGCAATTTGTAGAGCGTCTAAACGGTGCATATTTGCTGTATATTTCGAACAGTTTTAGTGAAATCGTCATGGATGAGGTACTACTCTGGTCAATTTTGCACAAAATGAATCGGAAAACGGAGCTACCGTCTACATGCGCCGAGTTGTCTGCACAGTTCATGGATATCTATGCTCTTTAGCTCTCTTTAGTTATCGCTGCAACTGTACCGTCTCCGCGCAGTTTTCAAAACTGCGCAGATTTCCTATCTACACCAACGTTTTATCTGCAACTTGTTGAACTGCGCAGACAAAAGGTTGTGCAAAACGGAGGGTCTGGACCTGCTCTCTATCTCTCTCTCTCTCGTCGCCCGCCGCTTCGGTCAAGCGCTTATACATTAGTAAGTAGATACCTACCCACCCGCAAAAGCAGGACGTTTTTGCCCTCGCTGGGGACAGCGGGACACACAGCCTGAAAGCGGGACTGTCCCGCCCAAATTTGGACGTATGGTCACGTTATGTATACGTCAAGCGAAACTAGATTTTTACACACAATGTTGCAGAGTATGTCTACTATGCGATAAAGTCACTTTTCCGCATAGTAGCCGTACTTGCAACATTGAGCCAAAAAAATGAAATAATTTTCAATATTATAAATGGTCTAAATCTATTTATTTCTTATATAATAATTGTCGCCCAAATACTTTTATACACATTTCGTGCGTACATGATTTTATCTACGACCACAATTGTAAATGCCCATTATTGTACAGTTCTTGGACTATGTAAATACATCATACTACACATATATGTAACAATCCGCGATTAATGTTATGTAATAATTCAAAATCACCCTTGTTTATTTGGTTTACGATTCGTTGATTGGTTGAGAGCTGCACGTTGATACTATTTTTAAATATAGTACTCCGTGATTTCCAAACAATCATCAAATGTCACATCATTCACATAGAACCTGTCATTCGTTTCGTATTTTCACGTTTAAATCTAACGAAAACTACAAATAAGTACTAAATAAAAAGGTATGTAACCATTATGAATGTATTTCTTTTCATTTCTATCAAGTTAAATAAGGTCGAAGGTGTTACATCAATAGTATATTTTACAACAAGAGATGAAAGTGGTGTTTTTTTGGTGAGGTGCGAGTTTGCTCACGAGCGTCAGCGAGTTAGCATTCACACCGAACCAAAAAAATGCTTTCATTTCGAGTAGTAAATGTAATTTTGTCTACTGATATGTGATAAATCTTAAAATAAACTGTAATAAATCCAATTCGATGCGAAATGTCGGAACTGTCAATACAAATTTAATTGTTGGTTTGGTCGTTTCCATTGTAACATATTTCAAATATAATAATAATAATGGTATTTATTGTAACACAAAAAAAATATACAATGGGCTATCGACCTCGAGGTCCTTCTGCCAAAATATTTCATTTTCATATTTCATTCTCATATCTTATTCTTCATTCTCCTGGTGATACTTTTCAAGTCAAATGTCCTAATTTTATTTCGTTTTTTTTAATAGTTTCAGGCTCGTTCTAGGTTTGTACATAAAATATTTCATTGAAATTGAAGTAATTAATAAGAAAGTCTATGCAAATGTGGTTAGTTTAGTGTTTTAATCGAGAAAGTCATGAATTTAAAATGCTCATTTTCATCTCTAGATGTGAAAATATTTTCATCTGTAGATTTTTATCTCTAGAATGAAAAAATGTCACTTTCATGTAGCGTTAGCCATGGAAAAATTGCCATTTTCACATATATCAGTAGAAAAACAAATTTTTCTTATTAAACAGAAACAAATTAGTGTGGTCGTAGATAAAGTGTAGTACATAATTCGAGTTGTAAGGCAATTACGTACTCGCGGAATTACGCGCTCCCTGTTACGCGGGTCGTGCGTAACTGTTCCGCTCGTACGTAATATTCTTATTACAACTCTTGCCACGTAATATACTATTACAACGCTGCTGCTAATGGGCTGTCGCGTTGTAAAATCAACTTTTCCGCACTCTAATATAAATAACTATTCCTTAAAATCATTATTTATCATCTGAATGGAAAATTTAAAAATGTGTCTGAAAGTGTTTTCCCTGCTGGTTATAAATATACAAATTGCATTTCGCTAGACGTTTCCGTTCACGATATATAACTTGATATAATTGACAAAATTGAGCGAAATTTCGCGAAATTTGATTGTCCCAGCAGAGAAGTGGGAAACTAGTTAATATTTTTACTGAAATCTAAGTGCTTCCATATGGAAATGACCTCCTTAAAACGATTCTGTAATCCGTTAAATTAACTCTCAACCGTTTTCGAGATATAGACTTTTCAAGTTAAAATTCTGGAAAATTTGAACTCGCAAATTTCGCAATTAAAATTCAATCTTTACACAATGTACACATCGATTTGCTCGTCTTGTGGTCTAGTTTTAGAGTGACGAAAAAGATTTCACTGGGATTTGTAGTTTCAGAGAGGTTCGTAAAAAACCGAAAACGCACTTTTTTCGTGGTCAAAACGATGACCTTGCTGACGATGACGAGGCCTTGTTCTCAGTTTCATCATCATCAGTGGCGCTACAGCCCTGTGCGGGTCCTGGCCTCCCAAAATGTCTTCCTCCATTCGTCCTTGTTTTGTGCTAGCCCTCTCCAGCCTCGAAGTCCTAACTTTGATGCATCTTCTGTTACTCCGTCTTCCCATCTGAGTTTTGGCCTGCCTCTTTTTCGTCCTCCCTGTAGTTGGGCGTCTAATAGCTTCTTTAGTACGCTGTCTTCTTTCGGGGCACATGTAGCAAGTGTTGCCCATGTGTCCTGCCCATTGTAACCGCATTATTTTCAATCTGGTTACGCTGTCGGGTTCTTCGTGCCTTTTTAGTAAGTGTTGCAGTTCAAAATTCTATCTACGTCGCCATTTACCGTTGTCTCATATCCCTATGAAGATTGTGCGTAAGATTTTCCTCTCAAAAATGCTTAGGAGGTTGGCGTCTTCTTGGCTTATTATCCATGTTTCCATAAGTTACTACAGGCAGTATTAAGGTCGATTCCCATATGCGCGACACTCAGCTACGCGACGTGCCTTAAATGGGCACGTCGCGTAGCTGTCACGTAGCCATAGTGAGAGCGTGCCCATTTAAAACAATGTAATCATTATTTGACAGGCGATGTCGCGTGACTTCGCGTAGCTGAGTGTCGCGTATTTGAGAATCGGCCTTTAGAGTCTTGTATATGACCATCTTCGTCTTTCTAGTAATGCTAGGGTTTGCTAGTTGTTTTCGTAGTGCGTTGTAGCACCTATTACTGAGCATTATTCTTTTTCCTATTTCATCCATGTAGTTATTTTTTGCGTTTACGTTGACGCCCAGGCACGTGAACTCTTGTACGATTTCGATTTTTTTGTTCCGATTGTAAGTGCTTCACCGAGTTCATGCAGGGCCCTTGACGTGGTTACTGGCATGATTTTTGTTTTTTCCTCGTTTCTTTGTAGGCCGACGTTGTTGGCCGCCTCCTCGAGGGCTGAATAAGTTCTAGTCATTTCTCTTGTCGTCCTGGTAATTATGTCAAAGTCGTCTGATTATGCGAGTAGTTGTGCAGATCTAGTTACAATCGTGCCTCTTCTGTTTGCGTTCGCGTCACTGATTGCTTTTTGTAGGCATATGTAAAATAGGAGGCACGCTAGCGCGTCTCCTTGACGTACCCCGTTGTGTATTTCTATGCGCTCTGAGATATTGTTTTGTATTTTTATGGTACACTTAAGAATAGCTCAAAAATCCCATAAGGATTGACATATGGATCTGAATTCACATTTCTTCCGGGCACGTGTCTGATTCTAGCGCATGCGCAAACCGCCAATACCTGTTTATTAGCTGATTATACCTGATTACTACCTGTTTAACCTGTCATATAAAATACTGCATGAACAGGTATTGGCGGTTTACGCATGCGCTAGAACCATACGTGACCGGAAGAAATGTGAATTCAGACCCCTATGTAAATCCTTATGGGATTTTGCGCTAGAACTGTCCTAGTTATTCTACAAATTGTCATCCACTAGCTTCGTTGGTATTTCTAGGGCCGTTAGAGCATCATATAGTTTGGTTCGTATAATACGTATATGCCGTTTTAAAATCGATGAACATATGGTACGTATCCATTTAGTGTTCCGTGCCCTTTTCTAATATTTGTCTTCTTCTAGATGTGCTTTATCCTCTCAGGACGTTGGCGATCACATTAGCCTATCTCACTTTATCCACTGCAGCTCGGAACAATTCAACTGAAGTCATATTCGTCCTTTGCCGTAAGTTTTTCAGCCATGAATTCCTTCTTCTGCCTGGCCCCCTTTTTCCGTCTATTTTTCCTTCAATTATGAGTTGAAGCGCTCTATATTTGTCTAAGCGCAAATATTTTATCAATTGTGGATTTTCCGGGTCGCAAAACCCCACTGATAGTCCCCTTTGAGTTTTCCACCTTTGGAAGTAGTCTTCCGTAGAGTATGTCGGAGAGGACTTTATATGCTACGTTTAACAACATAATGCCTATTGAGTCGCGGTGGTTGTTTGTCTTTAGACAAACGTTCGCGTGATCAAACCAAAGGCGGTTAATTCAGGGTTGCCTATAGATTTGATCGGCACTGGAAATTATATGTTTGGGCAAATAAAACTTGCACGCCTCGATAAACATATATTTATTATTTAATTTTTAGCACTTGTGACAACGTGCACTGTCGGAGTTTGGAATCTTCTTGGTGTGTTTGTGTCAAGAGGGTTACAACTGAAATGTGTGTGATTAGATACTGTTACAAATTGGAAAACTAAATCCCACCTCCTATTTGCCTGTCCCCACTGAACTAAGAAGAATTCCAACCCGAAGTGCACGTGGTAATTTCTATGGCTAATCTTAAAACTACCCAAAATTTAAATACTTTTCTAAGGAACCTTAAACATAAACATTGCATTGTATTTTCAATTGTTTACGACCACCAAGCATCCAAAAACCATTAGCGATCGTAAACATCCGCCGAAGCGTATTTATAAAGGATAGGTGATTACAAATGGTCTTTCAGATGCGTAGCGGCCATAAACAGCTCCAAACACAATCAACAAATACCCACTACCCTACTGACCAGATGTTGGGAATCTACTGGCCGGTTTAAGATAATATTGATGCAATTATTATTTACCTACTTTTAGAAATACACTAAAAAAGAAAATAGTTTTAAGACGAAAATAAAAATAACATTGTTGGATCTTAACAATGCTTCTGTAATAGGGAATTTGCATGAAATTTAAATTTGGTTAAAATATTTTTTTCAGCTGATTTCCTCCCTGTTTGAGGAATTCTGCAGGTATTCGGTTGCTGCCAGGCGACTTATTGTTTCTCATTTTTTTAAAGGCGTCTATAATTTCTTGTATGCTAGGTGGTTCCATATATTCTTCGCCCATTCGTTGTCCGATTTCCGGGGTTTCGTTTGCGTTTGTGTTCGCGTTTAGGAGTTGTTTAAAGTTAGTATCTCCTTTGGGTCCGTTAGTAGGTTTCCACTGCCGTCCTTACACAGTACGTTTCTGGGTTTTTATCCGTTTCTTCGTTTATCTGCGTATAGAAAAGTCTGGAACTGCTGTTTTGCCGGAGTTTTTCTAAATTCGCTATTTGTGCTTCTTCAAAAGCTCGTTTTTTTTTTCTCTGTGTAACTTCTTTTCACGCCTTCTTGCTCTTCTGTATTCTTCCACGTTTCCCCTCGTTCTTCTTTGTGTCATCTACTTGCATACTTCATTCTTTTCTGCTGTTTATCTTTCGCATTCCGCGTCGAACCAGCCGTTGGTCTTAGGCTGCCTCTGCAGGCCCAGGACTTTTGAGCCGGTCGAGAGGAGTGCTTCCTTGCATTTCTTCCACCTTTCTCCTATTGAAATATTTTCGTCCTTGGGCAGCTTTGAACTAAAGTTATCTTCGAAAAGCTTTTGTTTGTCCTCGTTCTGTGGTAGCTCTGTGTTAAATCTGGGTATCTTTTCTCTTCTGATTTGGTTGGTGTTTAAGATTCTCGCTCTTAATTTCGCTTTTATTAGGAAATGGTCTTGTTCTCAGTTTATCCGAAGGAAATGGAAGTGATGCACACCATTTTCCAGTTTATTTCGTTCAAATGCTCAAAATGTCCAAGAAATAGGCAATTTTTCAATTTCTAGCCATTTCGTTTGATTTATTGCAAGTTTTTCCAACAGAATAATTTAAATTTGTGGAAATTGTTGAAAATTGCCCGAGAAGGGAATTAAAGTGTAAGAGTCCTCCAACGGATCGATGGCTGATTCGATGGTATTTTTTAATTAAAGGCTTCCTATGAATGTGATATATGTTTTCCGACTAATTTTGGAAAACTGAATCGATTGGAAAAAACTAGAAGTCTCTGTGATAAGCCGTTCATACGTTATGACATCGTGAAATCTGCGGAAAATGCGACAAAATGTATTTCCTTAAAATCACTATTTATCAAGTGAATGGAAAATTTCAAAGTGTGTCTGAAAGCGTTTTCCCTGCTAGTTGTATGCGACTTGCATTTTGCAATATGCGAATTGCATTTTGCTAGCACCTCAAATTCTCAATATTTATTTATAGGCATCTTTCGATTAGCACGAGTTCGATTATGGTATATTAAAGAACGAGTTCAATAAGCGCGGTTTTGCAGCACGCGTTCAAGTTTAGAAAGTTTAGGAGTTTTCTAATGGACAAGTGCGAAAAACGTCTTATGAACGAGTTTTTTATATTATTTTTTCTATTTTACGCCCTTTTATGCCATCATTAAATAAAATAATTGCCTACATATATTGATACATTTTGATAAAATTGTATCGCACTCGGCGAGCCATAACCACACGCATATGAGTGCTGTTATGAGTCCATTACAGACGCAAAATAGAAAAACGATGATTTATAATTTTAGGTTCGATTTTTAAAATTAGGGAAACAAACATATTGCAGTTCCTTTGAAGCATTTTGTGTTTATTTTTATTTAGGATAATCCATCACTATTGACAATACGTTTCGGCCTCTTGCATATCATTAAATTCGTTTAGCGCGGTAATTTCTAGCAAGCCATTAATCGCGCTAATCGGGGAATGTCTATTACACAATACAGTTTTATATATGTATATATTATTATTATATCTATTATCAAATGTGTTTATGAGTTTACAATAGCCATCGCGGCTCCTTTGGCAGCGTCTCCTCCACTAGTAAAAACTAGGGGCAATTGATAAAACTGTTGAACTTCCTTCTGTAAGACTTTATTTCGGGATAATCCCGAGCCGTTGCCAACGATGCGAGTTATCTTTGCCTTTGAAAGAATATCCCTTGGCATCATACTAAAAAATATATCGTCAAAAAGAATCATTTACACTGTAACGGGTGGAAATTTTGCACCTGTGGAGATTCTGAAGAAGCCCTTGGCATAGAGAGCGAAACACTTGTCCGAGTCCTAAATTACCAATGTTGATATTAGTAACAGAGGCGCTGATATCTGCTAAATGACGTTCCCCCAGCAGCGTCGGTTGTATTTGCAAATCAGACACGACGTTATCATTATTAGCCAACTCAATCAGCTTATCCCAAACTTTTGCTGAAAAATTAAATGTTTAGCGTAAATCAAGTCTTATATTGGTTATTACATTGAGGAACAGGAAATCCTAATTCCATGCACCATTGCTGCAACATACGGACGAACGTCGCCAAAGCGTTGCCACCATTTAGGGAAGCAGCTACCGCTAGAAACTTCCCATCGAAATAGGGGAAATACTCAACCGGGCGCACCACTGGAACGTCATTTGTCGCTTCGAAGTCTTGGGCTATGAAAGCTAATTGGGCGGAAGTCGACACGTTTAAGACTGCGTCTAAGGGATTTTCTATTGTTGCTAAGACTGAACATTGTAAATCTCCCAAAGCCACACCTAGAACAAACGGATTATTATATCTAATTTCTCTAATAACCTACTTAGCATTAAACATTAAACTTAACATCGAATGTCTCATGTCTAGTCTTCTTTGTCTAGTCTTGTCTGTATAGTCTTGTCTGTCTAGTCTTGCCTGTCTAGACAGGACTAGACATACAAGACTAGACATACCAGACTAGACATACAAGACTAGACAGACAAGACAAGACAAACAAGACTAGACAGACAAGTCTTGTAGCCGCGGGCTAGAAGAGCTTCCCCCAAATCACAATAAAAATTATTGTAAAGTATTGTCTGTCTAGTCTTGCAAAGTAAGTAGCTATTGCAATATTTCGAGGTGGTTGAAAAAATATCCCACCATTATATTGTTTTGACCATTGCCGAAACAGCCTTAAAATAGTGTCATATTTACGCATCAAAAAGGTGGGACATCGATACCGCCGTGCGTCAAAGGCTTAAAAAGTGTTAAAATAAGTGCAGGTGCAGGATGTATGGGTGGTTCAAGCCCCTGGTTCTTGTCTTCATCGACTACGAAAAGGCCTTCGACACGGTCAACCACAGCGCAATGTTTAAAGCTCTCGTCGACTGCAAAGTTGACTACCGATACACAAACATCATTAAACGTGTATAAAAATGCAACCGCCTGCATAAGGCTACATGAAGACACTCCTGACTTCAAGATAGGGCCTAAAAGTTATTTACAACCCTCCTAGAATACAAGTTTAAAAGTGTTAGCATCGAAAACTTCGGAATAAACATCAATGGCGAAAAACTTAACCATCTACGCTTCGCTGATGACATAATAGCATAGGTGGGCATTAACTCGTTAATCCGTTAATCGTTAATTAAAGAAGTTAACAAAATGCTTAACAGATTAACTTTTAAGTTAACTCAAAAAAATGTTAACGCTCTTGTTAACTTCCGTTAAATTGAACTTCCGTTAACTTTAGTCCGTTACATTGGTTGTTTGTTGACATGTTGTCATTTTTAGGGTTCCGTACCGAAAACGGAACCCTTATAGGATCACTTTGTTGTCCGTCTGTCTGTCTGTCTGTCTGTCTATCTGTCTGTCTGTCCGTCTGTCTGTCTGTCAAGACCATTTTTCTCAGGAACGCGTAGAGAAAATGTTTTATTTTGCATTTTAATTAGAACGGTGTCCATGCATCGCTTTTGATAGCTTTACAATATCTGGCAAATAGCTACTTATTTTTAATTGAATACATGATTCTAAATTTTCATCCGTTATGCGGCTTCTGAGTTTATTTTTTACTTGATTCATAGTGGAAAATGTCTGTTCGCATATATATGTAGAGCCGAAGATTGTGAGAATACCAAAAGCTAGTTTTTTTAACGCGTCATATGTGTGAGGCAAACTATTCCATGTATCAAATATTATGGTTTCTACTTTAGGCAGTTGTTTTATAGCTGTCCACTTGTGTTGAGAAATTAAAATAGATTTCTCAGATTTCGTCAGATCTTTGAATTTGTTGCTCCACAGGTCCTTGCTTTTTAAATCTATTAACTGCATTTCGAGTGAACCAGCGTCTACGTCGAAAGGGGTTAAGTTGATTTCATTAACATTCACTTTAAGAGGATTTACGATGAAAGCTAGTGTAGCCTTATTTGCTATGATTTGTTGAAATCGTTCACCAAAACTGTTCTTGATTTTTCGTAATACGCTGCTGAAATATGTCGTATCGAGACAACTATTTTTTTCTTCGCGATACTGCCTTAAGTTCTTGAAATGAACTAATGCACCTTTCTCTATATCTTCGGTGAAAACTTCTAATTTATTTTCAAAGCACTCTACTTTCCCTTGCAATACTATATTCAAAGCATTAAGATGTGAAGTAATGTCGACCATAAAATGTAATTTTTGTAGCCAGGTGTCTTGTTCCAATTCTTGATGTTTGATGTTTTTTTCGCGTAGGAACAATTTTATTTCTTCTAAACATGAAGCAAAGCGTTTTAGTACATTACCTCTGGAAAGCCAGCGAACCTTATTGTGCAGAAGTAAATCTAGGTACTCGCTTTCCATTTCGGCCAAGAGTACCTTAAATTGGCGATGATGGAGTGGTTTGGCCAAGATGCTGTTAATTATTTTGATAACGAGGTTCATTACCGTAACCATGTCTTCGGGAAAAGTTTGGGCGCAAAAGCGCTTCTTGATGTATTGCGCAGTGGAACGTAAGAATTTCATGGTCAATTTTTCTCCTTAAAATTGAAACTGCTCCTTTATTTACGCCTGTCGTGCTTTTAGCTCCATCAGTAGCAATGGAAATGATTTTATTTAGGTCAATTCCAGTTTTTTCCATATATGCTTCTATCGCTGTCGCAATATCTTCTCCACGTGTTTTTCCCTTGAGCGGAAGCAGTCCAAGAAGTTCTTCTTTGGGACCTTGTGCCGAGATATATCGCACAAAGAGGGTTACTTGTGCGGTATCACTAAGGTCGCACGACTCATCAGTTGCAATTGATATTGCGGAAACCAGCTTGATATCTTCGACTCGCTGCTCGGTTACATTAGAAGACATTTTTGAAATTCTGTCTTGCACTGTTTTCGCAGATAGAGGTAATTCCTTTATTCTCTTCATGATTGCTTCTTTATTTTTAAAGTCGTAAAAAAGCTCTTCTGATGCTCTCACAAAGCATTCTTTAATGTAATCACCGTCTGTGAATGGTTTTCCTCTTTTAGAAATTTCCAGAGAGACCGCAAAGCTAGCATGATTCACTATATTTGCACTATGTGCCCAGTTTTCAAATACGGAAGTTGACTTCTGAATTTGACGCTGAAGTTCTGCAACAGCTCTCTTCCGTGCATCACGTGCAGGGTATTTGCTCGCGAATGATTTATGTTTTGAAGAGAAATGCCTCTCCAAGTTTGATTTTTTATTATTTGCCAACTTCTCGTGACAGATTAGACATGTCGGAAGGCCTTGCATATTTGGTAAAAACGCAAATGATTCGGTCCATTCTTTATTAAATTCTCTATTTTCATCACCTATTTTTCTCTTCTTATCAGCTGAAGCCATTTTGTCCATGGGCTGAGTCGTTAAAACTTAAATAAACCACAACCTGAAATGGTCCATAAAATAGTCCTTCATAATTTGATATTTAAGTTTTAAAAGGTTCAAGGAAAGAGGCGAAATTGAAAGAAACACACATGAAAGTTACGTATCGCAAAAACCGCACCGGAAAGAAGCGCACCCAGAAATAACCACACACACACGGCTCTTTCTGTGTACGTAGTAGTGTACGTTCTGTTCTGTTCTTTCCATGTAACGATCTTTTTGTGTGCCCTTCTTTCGGGTGCGCAACTTTTAAGTGCGTTTCTTTCCATCGCGCATCTTTCCGGTGTCCGTTTTAAAAATATTTACCGTGGATTTGTCCTTGTTTCCAAAAGCTTCAAATAATTACAAAACAAAATCGAAACACAACAAACATCCACGAAGGCCGAAGCTCAACTGCACCAGAGACAAGTATCTAAAGAGAGATGCGACACTCACTAAGGAATTTCTGTGACAGAAGTTTGCGCTAACTGTGAATGATACTTGGAACTAACTATAGGCGGGTTATATGAATGTTTTATTAAATATATGCGATAATATAATTTATTTAAAATTGGGTGAAAATTAAAAACAATTTGTTAATTATGTTTTTTACATATACTAATAAGATAGTAAATATGTATTAACATTAAAAAATATATATAAAACTTTGTAGAGGGTCATCTTTCATATTACTTTCAAAACCAGGAACAACACATCGGAAATATATGGAATCTATTGTCTGAAAATAAGGGATATGATGGTAATAAACCAATCATGTTTAATATAGTAAAAACATGCACACTTACCTTTCAATCTAGATTATAACTAATGTACAGATAATTATTTTCAAGAGTCTTGCACTAATAATGTCCTGCAGAGACGATATATTCTTCGATGTGGTGGCAGGAAAAGAGAGAGTCTATTTGTTTTGGGTGAAGAACTTTGTTTTGGGTTTATTACCATCTTATATTGTTAACACATGTTCCAATCCCTATCATATTGAGAGGGATTGGAACATGTACACGCGCGGTACCCGCGCTTTTAGGGTCGGATCTCAAGGGTAGTTTATATTGCTACCCTGGCTGTAAAATTCCTTAACCGCATATATAACACTTCACACAATCGACAAATCGACCA
The DNA here is from genome assembly GCA_944588485.1 of Phosphuga atrata. Taxonomy (NCBI): domain Eukaryota; kingdom Metazoa; phylum Arthropoda; class Insecta; order Coleoptera; family Silphidae; genus Phosphuga; species Phosphuga atrata. The sequence goes on from OX155899.1 coordinate 57,246,180, forward strand.
AATATAACGAATGAATATTTGACAAATTGGCGACATCATCTTTAAACTGATTGAATTTAGATACTTGTCGCTGGTTGACATTTTGCTAATATAAATGTAAACAACACTAGTCATTTACTAGAGATTTTAGGTGCTCAGTGCCATCTATCAGTTAATTTAAGCGACCAAGCCATCTATAATAAGTACTTCGAATTAAAACTTCTATCACAAATTTTCCCATAAGAGTGCCATACCCCTGAACTGCACTTAAGCTCTTAACTATACTTTGTGGTGTTCCACAGTGTTCCCCAACTCTAGTCGTGAGACGTAGTAGCGGTTCCCGAGCAGTATCGAGTGGTTCCGACCTTGGCGCAGCTTCTCCCGATCACGGTGTTACGCGGTTGAAACTGGTTTTTTAGCACGCGAACATGCTCTAAGCTCGGAACCGCTATTTCGTCATCGTGATGTCAGAACCTACATGGAAAAGTTAGCTTAAAGTTGGGGAACGCAACACTTCACTTGGCCGATCGCCGACCGTCTCGCTACGCGAGCATGCCTGCGTCGACACGTGAGAGCAAATGCGGAGTCCGGTACTACACCATATGCTGAAATTGGGATTTATATCCGAAGAGCCGCAAACGTCTTTGTAAAGAGCCGCATGCGGCTCGAGAGCCGCTCCTGCCGACCCCTGACCTAGAATCATTGAATCACAAGAAGCGGTGTCTTAGAGGACATGTAAAGGGAAAAATGTAATGAAAACCGTAAATATGTAGTTTAATTAAAAGAAAAATGCGAATTTACTATTAGAAACTTATGAAAATACACTAATGTGTATGTGCGTGGTATTGTCAGCCACCAGAAGCATATGGGTTGTATACAGTTAGGTCCTTCTCGGTTAGGTCCGAAGGTTAAAAAGTATGTGTCGGCACCAAGCTGTTTATTCTGAATTTTCTTTGTTTATATTCGTTATGCATTTCATCACGTACGCTCTCTATACATAATATATACAGGGTATATATTATGCTTGTAAAAAAAAACCTAATCTAAATTTTGCTTGTTTATAACCGACATGCGACATACTCAAGTCCCGTAACATCCTGTATATATTATATTTCGTCAAATTTTTCTTTATAATCTACATATACTTAAATCACGTACGCCCTATATTTTTTGGTAGTCAATTGCGCAAAGGCAGTCAATTGAACAACTGAATGTTAAGAGTATCGCAATAGATCTAGAAATAGTTAATATATTAGTCTATATTAGATCTAGAAATAGTTAGATCTTAATATAAGTTAGTGAATAAGTGTAATACTAAAATAAAGTTTTCTTTTTATAAGTTTAAAAATATTCGCGTTATTTAAAAAAAAAATACCCTGTATACCTTTATACAGGGTATATAGGTATACAGGCAAAATTGTGCAGTAAAAACAAATAGTAAAGTTCCAGAACCCCTAAACACTCATAGTGAATATGGGATGTATGGTAATAAAATGTAGGATATAATTACATCGTACGACAGCGACATCTTGAGGTTATGCTTGCAGCGGTACTAAGATGGTCGTGATTTCAGGAGGGCCACTTGTCAAGTTAACTGAATGTGCTTGCTACGTCCTCCATAAAGAAAAAGATACCTTACTTACAAGTTTGTACGGAACCCTATGTGCGCCAGTCACAACTCGCAGTTGGCCGTTTTTTTTTGTTTGAATTACGCGTCACATGGGCCACAAGTGCCACAGTGGACCAAAAGAGCAAAAGTCCAGAGCCGAGAACCTAAAGAGCCGAAAAAAATAAAGCGACCCTGTTGATTATTTGCTCTGTACGAGTGTATACGACAGGTTATTATAACCTGAATTTTAGCGTTTGCGTCTTTTTAAACGACTTAATTTATGTTTATTATCATCCTTCATTTATTTATCTTTTTTTTTTTGTGTTGGTTGTTGGTGGAAATAGTTGATGGTGTAATATTTAACTTTACTTCGTGAACACTACAACTTCTACTCAAAGTACGTAAAGCTCTGAAAGTGAAACTGAAACTAATCCTTGGCCACACTTGTATGCCAATCAAAACGCTCATCACTATCACATGACAATTTTAATATGCTGATGTACATGAAAGGCAACATGAACCTACAAATAATGAAAAATTATGAATAATACAATAAATAGCCTTTTTATTCCATATTAGTTAGTCTTCCATAGTAGGTGCGCATAGGCTCTGCTGCCTGTGCGATACCAGGGGGGCTCGCTACTGTCGTTTGTAATAATTAAACCAATTAATCTATCTACTTGTTTTTGCTTTAATGTATCCCATTCCAAAAGGTACCCTAAGCAGTATACGTTTTTGATAGTTTTTAACGGTTAACTTTAACTTGCGTTAAATTTTAGAAATTTTAACGATTAACGAAGTTAACTTTTTTATTAACGATTTAACGATTAACGAAGTTAACTTTTGAATTAACTGCGCCCACCTATGCATAATGTTAATAACAGATTGCCTTGGCGAGACACAAACGATGCTACATGAGCAAGCATTTAATTGCAAGCACAATTTGCAATTTAATTGCAAGCACAAATCTAACTCTCAACAACTCAAAAATAGAACAAGTATACTCGTGCAAGTATCTGCGCCACCAGATTCGCTAGAGCAGAGACAACCAAACTTGTGAGTTGTCAAGAAGAATTGGACTAGCTTGGGCAGCCTTTGGAAAGATAGGCTATTTCCTAAGATCCAGTGATATTCCCATCTGCCTTAAAAGATGAGTCTTCAATCAGTACGTCTTAGGGAAACATTATCCCTAACAAAACGCACAGCTAACAAAATCAGAGTAGCACAGAAAACAATGGAGAGAGCAATCCTGGGTCTGTCTTTGAGAGACAACGTTCCCAACACAACAGTGAGGGGAAGAAGTGGAGTAACCGACGCCATCGAGAGAATTGCCAACCTTAAATGGAATTGGGCGGGATACCTGGTTAGAGCTAGTGATGACAGATGGACGAGAAGGGCGACGGAGTGGAGACCGCGTAAAGATGCATTCCGAAATAGAGGAAGATCGATGGTCAGACGATCTTAAGCGTATCCGTCACATTTGGACGAGTGCAGCACGGGACAGAGGGGGATGCAAGTTGTTATGGGAGGCTTATGTCCAGCATTGGACAAGTACAGCTGGATGATGATGATGTTAACGGTGGTACTATTAAAATTTATAATTCTTACCAATCGGCGTTCCTTTTGGAATTGTATGCCAATCGTCCTCTAAGAGTCCAGCAATAGTTCCACTATTTACGACCTTTGGCAAGAGATCAACAGGAAAGCCACTGTCTTTAAGGATATCATGATTCCACTGATTTTCTTTGCAGTCGTAGTAACCCCAGCTGGCGGCACTTTGTGTCGACATCACAGGACGTTCCAAGTTACATAGCATGGCAACTGCGAAATCCTGGATCGTACCAGCACAATTATATTTCAATAATTTTTCCGGCCTAAGAATAAATAATATCATATTACGCCCATTGCAGGACGATCTAAGTTACAAATTATTATAATCGAAGCATTAGTAGGGCTAATAACGTTCCTACCACACTTTAGATTGTAGACTTAGATGTTTAATATATTGTGCAACTAGTGCGGCAAGTTGTTAATTGCCCACTAGAGCGAAATTGGGCGCACCAATGAAGTTGGTGCGCTCAAGTGCAAGTGCGCTCATTTCCTCGAAAGGGCAATTGACAATACCGCAGGAGTTGCAGATAATATTTTTTATTACTCATGCGAGGGGACGTATCTTACAAGTTTGGGGACCAGGGGCCATCCAAAAAGAAGAGAACCAAAAATGAATATTTTTTCAATTATATCTCCGGGGGCGTGGATACGTCAGAAGAACTTTTATCAATCCCCGGTATCACCATAGAACCACCACTTATTCTAAAACTTTTTATTTAATTTCAATTTGATTAATGAAAAAAAAGTTCACTGTCACTTTCACGTCACTTTGTTAATATTGATTTTGATTGTGTTTTTTTTTTAGTTACCTATTCGAGCTTTATTGAAAATAATTTGCGTGTGCCAAGCATAATTTCCGTGTTACAAGTTTACTTGTCGCACGCAAATAATTGAATTGACAAATAGCCATTTGTTTTAGCCATTATTTGATTTAATTACATACATTGATTAATTGTGTTTTTTTTAGTTACCTATTCGAGTTTTATTGAAAATTTACGTGTGCCAAGCATAATTTTGGCACACGCTTGACAATTCAATTTCAATGCTTGAAATTATGCTTGGCACACGCAAATTTTCAATAAAACTCGAATAGGTAACTAAAAAAAAAAAATTGAAAATTAATTGCAAATAATTAAATTGACAAATAGCCATTTGTCGCACTAAAAAAACGGGCGCCAAAATAGTACTTATCCCGCATGAGTAATAAAAATAATATAAATATATGATTTTTCGAATACATTTTTAATATGAACGACTAAACAAAGATTTTGCAAAAAATAAATGTGGCTTGCTGAATACTTTATTTTAACTCACCACTAGTAGTTATTGCATTATGTTTTATATTATTACATTATGCCTTATTTTATTACGTTTCAAATAATGGCATTAGGAGTAAAAGCGAAGCTTTTGTAACAAAAGCTTTGACGTGTTATTTTAAAATAATAAATTGTGTGCTCTTCTTTGGGACACCTTACATAAATTTATCAAAATATTTCCCAAATGCAAGCGTTCAATAAAATGAAAACCTTATTAGCGCTACTAATATCCGTCATCGTTTATTTTCGAAGATATATAGATTAAAACAGATAATTACTTGTGTTTAGCCATCCAGAATAATGTTGCTACTCCATATCCTGAATACGTTGGTAGGTGAGATTTAGATTGCGGTAACGAAGCCATAAAAGCTGCATCACACCGCGTATCTTGCCAAGTGTACAAAGCTGATACTTTCTCTTGGATAACGTCGTATCGTATAAGGACTCCATCCCTTTCTACTCGATCTAATATCTAATACTTGTTTTGATTATAACAAATGATTATTTATGAGAATCATTTTATGAGTGAGTAATCGTAATCTCATTTATGCCAAGTCACAAGTTGTTTTTGCCTTTGCAAATAATTCAATTTATTTTGTTTATTGGAGATTTTTAATTATCAACAAGCAACATATTTTCTATCTGAATATAAACCAGTTGCAAATTTCCTCTATTTTTATAGATCAGTGTGATGAATTACGTAATCCGAATATTTCGGAAACCCGTATTAAAAATAATCTCTTGGCTACACGAAGTGATTTACAAAAACCAAAGGTAAACGTTGTGACAAGTTATTGATATGTTGAAAGAATGTAAATTGATCACTTTCCAATATTTGTTTTTCGCTCCTCGAAAATAGGCTGGCTTAAAAAACAAATATTTACATTCTAAATTCCTAAGTGGACAATAAAATAGCTGTAATTAAGATAAGGGAAGCACACTTACTTGACTTAAATTACAATTTAAATACAAAATTATAATTATCATTTTGATAACTTTGTATTTTTTGTTGATATATTTCAGGTTGAGCAGAAATATAGCTATAGGGTTGAGGTCTTGTCTGGCCTTGTCTCGTCTTATCGGATCTTGTCTGGTATTATTTGGTCTTGTCTGGTCTTTTCTAGTCTTGTCTGGTCTTGCCTCGTCTTTTCAGATCTTGCCTGGTCTTATTTAATCTTTCTGCTCTTGTCTAGTCTTGTACGATCTTGATCTTGTCTGGCTTTGTCTGGTCTTGTCTAGTTTTGTCTAGTCTAAATATCATAACAACCTTCGAAATTGTTTGTTTTAGTTGTAAACATTTTTCTTCAATTTGGAATTGCCCAAGTGTATATTTATGAGTAATAAAAATCCCTTTTAAAAATATTTGGAATTTATTAGTATTTTATTTTTAGCAGCAAAAGTTTTCACATTGCAAAATGTAACGAAAGGAAATACCTTTTAATAGTTTATAAACGTGACAATTTCATGCTATATTGCAATATTTGTGTATTACATATTTACGTTTCTCGTTGCTTTGAAGTTGCGCCATATTTCAAAACGGCAAACAATGACGGATTTTAGATGAATTTCATTCAAAAGTTAATTTACAAACATTTTATTTATGAGAATTTCAAAATAAAAACAATGTTTCCAGTAATTTACCAAAAAAAGTACAGAAATGCCACAAACATTTTATTAATAGAATTATTTATAATATGCTTAAAAGACCACGGGTCGATAGCCAATTCTTATATTTATATGTATTATAAGTATAGCCATAAAGGATGTATTATTATTATAACGTGAGTCCCAAAAGTCTTGGAATCCACTCTTGCCATGAATTTGGAAAAGTAGGTCATTTCTTAATTCACACACATAAAATTAAACAAATTTTCAAATGTCATTTTTAAGTAACTGTCAGTGGTCTTGAGGTTATGTGGCATTGTTTTTAGTGTCAAGTTCAACAATCTCATTAGTTATAAACGAGCTGTTGCATTGTAAAATCAATGTTTCCGCACTCTAATGTAAATGACTATTAAATTACCAGATGACCCAAAAATTTATATCGTCCCAGATGTAAAATTAGCCGAATTTCAAGAATCTCCAATCAGGAATTTGTAAAACAATAGTTTTCTTTTATAAAATCGGTAAAAACTAATCAAGTATGGCCGAGCTTACTTTTACTCACGTAAAAGTGTGAATTTGCAAGAATATTCAATTGTTTCTAGTGTCAAATTTTCCCGGACACCATTTACCACGGAAAATGGAAGGAAACTTGTGTGGGGCGGAGTTGATTATGCAACCGTTGCTAGCCACCCCGAATCCTGGCAAATGAATTGCATTTAAAAAAATCCTGGTAAAACGGTTTACAATGGAATGATAAAATTTGCTCCACTGGTAGAGGAAAGTTTACTCTATCGATTCATGCTAGAAGAATTTCTTAGAAATGTAGGGAAATGAAAAACGCAAATGTTTGAAAATCAAGCAAACAGTTGGAGAGATTTCAAACGTTGGCCGCGTCTGGAACGTCAGCCGCAGAAAATTCATGCAACATATTTAAATAGAACCTGAGTTGTTTTCGAAATTGAATCGAAAATGCCGATAAATATTGAAATGGCTGTTCCTTCCGCAGTGAAATGGTAAAACTGACAGCCAATAACTCTGTTGATATACATTCGAGGAAGACGCGTGTTGTACCGTTGGAATCTAAATTCAATTTAAAAGCTCCAATTATTCTTTAAAAAAACTCGTAAATATTGCGGTTTATGAAATAAATTTTGGAATTCAAATGTGAACGGAAGCAACTGTTTCTGATGTAAAATGGTCTGAATTTTAAGAATCTGCTAAAAAAAAGTGTAAAATCTTCGTTTTCTTGTAGAAATTTGTGAAAAGTTGCGAATTTTGACGTTGCTATGTGTTGCTAATCAAGAGCTAGAGTCGCCGAAATCTGCAATTTATGGATTTCAAGAAATCGCTTTGAATTTGATTTGAATTTCAACGTAACAATGAGCAATGAAAAATCAGAATTTCGATTTAAATTCTTTTTTTTAATTTTATCTTCTCATAAGCACACGGATAATCGGTTAAACTTCAACAATGACATTTTCACATAACCTGAGCGAAAATCGTGTCAAAATGATCAGCTGTAAGTGTAAATTGGCGATTCAGCGGCAAGCAATGGTCGTAGTATTTTTGACCTGGAGTGCGAATGGAGTGCGTTGATGGATTTGAGAAATTCAAACGCCATACTGTTGGCCTTTTCGCCGGGCATGCACTTGTAAGACTGGAAATGTAAATTTTATTTTTCGCGTTTCCGTTTGAAGAGGTGAATAAAAAGTGACTTTGCGAATTGGGGCTTGCGGTACGTCCCCGGAGGTGCAATGCACCGAGAAAGGTGTCGTTCGAAAGTAGACTCGTGGGGCTATAATCCCGGAAAAGAGCAATGCAATTCTAAAATATTTCACCGAATATTAAAGGTTTCAATTTGCTCAATTTTAAAAAAATCGTTTCGAGTTTGGACGGGCGTCGAGACCCCCAAATGCGATCGAGCGGTGCGCCGTTCCTATCTTCTTATAGACCCTTTCGTTCTCTATTTAGAAACCGGCACCGCGACGCCATGCTATTTAATTTAGCGAATCCTGGAGGATTCTCCGCATGGTTTTTCCGGCGTCCCGGCGCCATCCGGCGCGCAATCGCAATTAAACTCCAAAACAAACTAAAAGGCACTATGCCGAATCGATTGGTGTCGGTCCGGTTGCGATCCGACTGTTGGGTATCCCAGGAGAGGGATCCCCGCAAATTAGGTGAAAAAAAAACACCGCGTTTTTCCGATTTTTGTGTTAAAATTGACCCAGAGCAGGAACAGGATGTCGCAGTTCGCATATTCTTCCACCGCCGGTTGCGGGTAAACATCTCGCATCGAACGAACCGGTTTGGAGACACGGCACTCTTCAATCAAAAGAACGGCGTCCACAGATGTGATGGAAAAAAACGGTTTTTTTTTCGCTTACATTTTCCGCCGCACCGGGTGAACTGACGGTCGCGTACTTTTCCGCATGGCGTCAAAAAAACGTGAAATCGACGCGGCAAGAAGACGCATTAAAAAAATCGAGTCGCTGACCAAAATTGCTCCTCAAAGGTGCTAGAAACGATCTCCTGTTTTTGGCACCTGGAGGACGCCATGTGGGACTTGCGAGCGGCAGACAGACAAGGGTCGAAGGCCCGTGTCTGGACAATTTCCCGTTTCGACGCGCAAGAGCAACGGATTTTTTGAAGAAAAAGTGAGAAATATAAAACGCACCTACAGCCGCCCCCTGCGGGGGCGGAACTTTGTAAAGCTCGTCTAAAAAAACTTAATTTTTTGTTCAATTTACCGGAAAAAATTCAAGACGTAAAACGCATTTTTAGACAATAATTCTTAATTCTCAAAAAATTGTCATTTTTTTACCCCTTTTGAGTCCAGGGAAGGCACCTTACTCGATTAGTACATTGTAATAAAACGCCTTCTCATAAATTTAACACTGATTTATTTTATAGTGTTGTGAATTATAAAATTAACAAACAAGAACAAACATTACAACAGATGTTGAATGTGTTGTCCAATTTCACGAATACACAAATTAATTCGCCGTTTTATGTTATTTCGGTCTTACTTAATTTATTTAATTTAAAAATGTTTACAAAGAGCAGAAAACTCTTATTGTCGAAAGTTATTTTCGTAATGGTAGACGCCTGGAAAATGGAGAATGGGAGTACTGTATGGACCCGTGCATTGAAGAATTTGGGCAACGTTTTCCTATGGCTGTATTTAATAGGAATCAGTTTAGAAGGCAGGTATTACGATCAGTTGATTGCTTTCGAAGTACCTACTGGTAACATTAACAACAAATCAAGAAGTGGAAGGCCTCGTATTAATAATGAGAATATTATAAACAACAGCAGAAATGCACTCCAAGACGAACCTACCACTTCAAATAGGAGACTAGCTCAACAGTTGAATTTAAGTCGTACTACCACTCAGAGGATTGATTATTCGTCAAGATCCTGTTGCAAATGGACCAAGAACTTTTACCACTCGATTATAATAAAAGACTGGCTCGATTATAATAAAAGATTTAACTTTTTTCACTGATGAAGCCTGGTTTCATCTAAATGTAGAGTGTTGACAACTCACCTTTGTTTAGAGAGACCCCACTGCATCCAATCAAAGTTGGTATGTGGTTAGCAATGTCAAGACGTAAAATTATCGGTCCAATATTTTTCGATAGTAATTTAAACGCTGCCACTTATAGAGCCACTATTTTGCAACAATTTATTAACGAACTTCATGATGATGAACTCCAAAATGGCTTCTTCCAACAAGATTCTGCTACATTGCCCGTGAAACATTAAATTATCTTCATGAATTCTTCGACGACGGGCTAATAAGCAAAGACCAATTTCCACCACGTTCTTGTGATCTAACTCTTCTGGAGCTTTTTCTTTTTCCATATTTAAAAAAAATCAGTATTCAGCAGTCCAGTGCATACTGTAGAAGATCTGCGAAACAATGCAATAAGAAAATGTGAAGAGATAGACAACACATTACAAAATGTGTTCGATAACATAAAACGGCGAATTAATTTGTGTATTCGTGAAAATGGACAACACATTCAACATCTGTTGTAATGTTTGTTCTTCCTTGTTAATTTTATAATTCACAACACTATAAAATAAATCAGTGTTAAATTTAGGAGAAGGCGTTTTATTTATAACTAATGAAATTTTTGAACTTAACACTAAAAACAATGCGACATAACTCAAGACCACTGACAGCTACTTAAAAATGACATTTGATGATTTCTTTAATTTAATGTGTGTGAATTAAGAAATGACCTACTTTTTCAAATTCATGGCAAGAGTGTACTCCAAGACTTTTGGGACTCACGTTATATAATTTCAATTAATAAATTTCAATTCAAGTAATGCCAATAAAATTTACATTTAGCTAGAGTTATTTAACTCGTTGAGGCACGGTGGTATATAAAAGTGTCTCTAAGGGTTAAAAGCTATTTGAACTAATAAAACTTGATTTCCAAACTAAATACGGGCAAATAAATGAGGTACTATAAACTTTCAAATTGAAGTCTGTTATAGGGAGATTGAGAGACTAATTGAGCCATTCTAAACTTCACCCCCATCCAATCTTCCAGCATCCTTGACTCCAATAGGTTTCCATGTACACTTGCTACTACGCAGCGATTTATTTTAGCAAAATATATATTTTTTCGTTCAATTAATAATGGCGTAAAATATTGAAAATGGGTTAAAATATAATTATTAATATATCGGCTATTGGTAATATGTATTCCCATTCTAGTATAATTCCCATTCTAGATAGTAAATATGTTATGGAACATATTTCGAATTGTCATAATAAAAGGAAATTCCACAAAACTATAAACACAAGATTAGACAGACAAGACCAGACAGGGCTAGACAGGCTAGACAGACAAAACTTGACAGACAATATTAGACAGTCGAGACAAGACAGACAAGACTAACCAGATAAGAGTAGACAGACAAGACTAAACATGCAACGGTACAAAACAAAAACGGTAGCAGAAGATCAAAACTTGGCAAATGGTGGAGAGGAAAGCAGGGACAAGCAAGGACTAGCACGAAAATGCCGTATGGAAACCAAATCCGCGCTAAACGGTCAGATGCATTGGCAGGTAACCCTTCAATTACCAGTGTCACCTCTAGGTGACGGGACTTTGCGATTTTTTTTTACATGCAATTTATTATATTTTAAAAACATTATTTACATATAGAGGGCCGGAGGTATAAGATTACTCCCGCCGCCGAAGTTTAAGGCCCGACGGAGGAGGGCCTTTATGAGGCGAAGGGCGTAATCTTCCTCCGGCCCGAGGCATGTACAACGTTTTACGCACAACTGTAGAAAACCTACAAAATTTAATTAAAAATGGTTAAAAACGTTGAAAAAAACACGACGGTGATTTAAATTCACAGCTCGTCACTTAGGTTATTTGTTGCTAAGGAAAAAAAACAAAAATGATTGTAAACAAAAATTTTCATAATTTCGGAATGGAACTAAGCGCTGAATTCTCTCCGAAATATTAATGGGAACTAATGAATTTGTGTTGGGTTTGATCACAAGCAAGTTTAAAGACCGATATGAAACGAGGTATTCATCTTGGGAAGTCTTAAGATGATAGATCTTGATGCGGGCTTTTCAATGATTTTACAGGCCCACGGGCCGGTAAAATTTTGACGGGCGTAATGTCCAATTTTCGGCCCTGGTAACTAAGATGAATATTTCGAATAAATTATCTATCTATCTAAGATGTAAAGGAACAATTTTGATGTAGTTGTGCGTAAAATATATTACTACTAAAATGTCAATACTTATTGTTAGTAGTGTTTGTGATTTTATTTTGGGCAACACTGGAGTTATGTTATCTGTCAAATTAATTCAATTGTTTCAAACAGTCTGGATTTTTTTGCTTGTATGTGTTTTGTGAAATTTATATTGTTGTAAAAATGTCAAAAGGATAAGTACTGTTATTGTTTTTATTGTAAATTATTGTTCAATAATCAAACTAATACTAGGAGTATATTTTTTTCAAAGAATAATTAGTTTTGTATTCAAAATAAAGGTAGAGTTATCGCGTGTCACCTGTAGGTGCCACCCCTTAAAAAAACTAGAGGATAGTTTTTTTTTCTTTTTTTTCCATATTTTGAACACCCAGGCACGATAATTAGCACAAAATTAAAAATTCGTAGATGGTAGCTTGAGAATTGAAGGGTTAAATCAGCGGAAGGTGTCTCATACGCAGACATGTTACGAAGGATTAAAAAAACATTGATCCACAAAAATGCGAGTCGAAATATCAGGGATAAGGCGGACTCGAAACGTCGAACTACTGGTAGAAATAAAAAAAGGGAGTGTTGAAACCGGAACCTTGAGAACTGCAGTCGCCAAGCTATTGAGAAAGCAGGCCACTGTGCCGACCATGACACGGAACTGCACAATCGAGATCCGGGGATCGAGGACGAGATTACGGAAGAAGCGGATGGGACTGCCGCCATATTAGCGGTAATAGAACAAACCTCCCCAGATTCGGTGAAAGTGCGATCACTCAGAAAAGGTTTTAGTGGCACACAAACAGCAGTAGTGGCAGCATCGAAGGAAATTGCAGAAACACTGCTGAAGACTGGCAAAGTCAAGGTAGGATGGGTTATGTGCAGAGTTAAACAGAAACCAGAGGTTATTCGATGCTTCCGCTGCTAAGGATTTGGCCACGTAGCACTGCTCCAAATCGTGCGGGTAAGGGACAGACAGATGCAAATCGTGCATTCTATGTGCAAAACCACATTGCTAACAATTGCAAAGAGGGGGGCTTATGCGCAGTCTGTAATGAAAAAAAAGAGATGCGAAACACATTCTTGGCGGCATAAGATGTCAGTCGTTCCAGGAGACATTAAAGAAAGCGAAGTAGTGACGATGTTCCTTCAGGTAAACCTAGGAAGAGGCCGCGAAGCACATGATCTCATGCTACAGACTGCTGCGGAATATATGGGGGTGAGGGGGTGGAGTGAGATATTACCTGTATTTATTTTTTCGTTGAACGTGTAATTTTTAAACCGAAAAGCGGCGCATGACTTGTACCAAAATACATGTGATTTGTGATACACGGAGGGGGGATGGTTCTTAACCTAAAACCTCACCACGTATCACCGGAGGGGTGGGGTGGCTTAAAAAGTTGCTAAAGAACATCACGTGATTAATGGACGACCCCTTACTGTTTCGCGAGAAACAAGAAGTCTATAAAGAGCTTCAACAGCACAGAGCGAAGAACGAAGTAAAGCATAAGAGGGCAGGCGCCAAGGAGAGAGCGTGTAAAAGACTCATGGACCGATGGCAGATAAGATGGGATAACGACACTAATGGACGGTGGACACACAGCCTTATCCCTAACGTGGCAGCATGGTACGACAGGTCACGCGGACATATGAGTTACCATCTTACACAGGCGCTCACAGGCCATGGGTGCTTCAACGCATACCTCGAACGATTAAAAAAAAACACAAAAGACACTGCGGAATGATTCTACTGCGGGCATATCCCAGACGATGGACAACACACTGTCTTCATGTGTACAGTATCAGAGAATGAAAGAACTCGCCTGGCGGAGACATTAGGCGGTACAAAACTAGAAGAACAGAACATCATGGAAGTTATGTTAGAAAGTGAGCATAACTGGGAAGCAGTACAAGCTTAGATAACCGGAATCATGATGGAAAAGTACAAATTGAGAGGGAATGAAAGGAGACCATAGTATCGCACGACACGAGATTTAATAAAGAACTGTTTCAGCTACCACAGCATGACTTAACACTTACGGAGAGAAATCCCCCATATAATACCATGAAATTATTTGACAGTTTACCGAGGGATATAAAGCATTTGAACAGTAGCAAACAATTTAAAATGCAGTTATTTAAACTGCTAATCAGTATTGAACCCTATAATGTGCAAGAGTTTTATTCAAAGGTTAATAGAGCAAATATCGGCATTTCATGTTAACCATATCTGTTTGACACATTTCATATAGGATGTATATATGTTTTCATTTTATTGTATATGTATGTACGTGCTTAAATTATGAAATAAACTGTTATGAATTTTGAATTTTGACACACAAGGAAGGTAACATGGTCGACTAGACAGACAAGACTAGACAGACAAGACTAGACAGACAAGACTAGACAGACAAGACTAGACAGACAAGACTAGACAGACAAGACTAGACAGACAAGACTAGACAGACAAGACTAGACAGACAAGACTAGACAGACAAGACTAGACAGACAAGACTAGACAGACAAGACTAGACAGACAAGACTAGACAGACAAGACTAGACAGACAAGACTAGACAGACAAGACTAGACAGACAAGACTAGACAGACAAGACTAGACAGACAAGACTAGACAGACAAGACTAGACAGACAAGACTAGACAGACAAGACTAGACAGACAAGACTAGACAGACAAGACTAGACAGACAAGACTAGACAGACAAGACTAGACAGACAAGACTAGACAGACAAGACTAGACAGACAAGACTAGACAGACAAGACTAGACAGACAAGACTAGACAGACAAGACTAGACAGACAAGACTAGACAGACAAGACTAGACAGACAAGACTAGACAGACAAGACTAGACAGACAAGACTAGACAGACAAGACTAGACAGACAAGACTAGACAGACAAGACTAGACAGACAAGACTAGACAGACAAGACTAGACAGACAAGACTAGACAGACAAGACTAGACAGACAAGACTAGACAGACAAGACTAGACAGACAAGACTAGACAGACAAGACTAGACAGACAAGACTAGACAGACAAGACTAGACAGACAAGACTAGACAGACAAGACTAGACAGACAAGACTAGACAGACAAGACTAGACAGACAAGACTAGACAGACAAGACTAGACAGACAAGTATAGACAGACAAGACTTTTTTTTTTAAAAGTGGTTCGGGGGAAGCTCTCACTAAACCCCCTATTCCACCTTGGCTTTAGTATGCGCCACCCTGGTATCGCATATTTTGCGTTCATTCAGGGTGGGCAGCCCGGACGGTTTACTGAAAAACCGCCCTAGTTGTAGTCTCCCCGACCAGGAATTGAACCCGGGTCTCCCGCATTGAAAGGCGGGTATGTTGTCAACTACACCACCGAGGAGGACAAGACAGACAAGACTAGACAGACAAGACTAGACAGACAAAAGTAGACAGACAAGACTAGACAGACAAGACTGGTTATGTTTGTCCACTAAATCATGTGGCACAAAGTCACTTCTGTGAGTAAGCGAAAAAATCATTTATAAAAGGAAACATGTAATTATAGATTTAATTGGATGAAACAAGTTGTGCATCATAAAAATGAATCGTAACTTTAGTCACATGCCAATAAGATGTTTTTGGCAAGATACATGCAACGGTTGTAAGTTGTTATGGCGTAATAACATTCACTTTAAGCTAACTTCAGCTAACGATTCTTATCAGAATCAAAATTCCCTTGATTGGATGATTAAGACATAATTTACATTGATTTCCAGAAAACACGGTTCACCCCTTTGAGGCACGGAATTTTCTTTAATTTTAAATATCCCTCCATGCATATTTACGCGTAAAAGGTGGGACACTTTTAATACCGCCGTGCTTCAAAAAGTTAATTTATATTTATAACATTTTTTATAAATTCCACTTTTTAATAATATGCTTTTTTACAATACCCATTATTATAATTTTATATACGTTTGATATATAGCTAATTAACATTTAACCCTAGCTGGATAACAGCTTGGTATAATGCTGTAGATCAGTGGTTCCCAAAGTATATTCCATGGAACCCTGGGGTTCCGCGATAAAAAATGGGGTTTCCGCGCGACAAATTTTATTTCATTAAAAAATAAGAATGGTGTTTTATTCTACGGTCTTCGTACAATATGGAAGGAATGTAGTCTTTATCGCGTGGTAAAATGCTTGTGCGAATATTTGATTTGCGAAGGGAACTGTTAACGTATTTTATTGGTCATAAATTTGAATTATCAGACAGATTATGTACTATGAATGGCTATCTACACTTGCATACCTTGCTGATATTTTTGGAAAATTGAACGAATTATGTTTGGCTCTGTAAGGAAAACAAATCAGCCTATTGTAGACAAAAGATAATTTAATTGCCTTTTCAAACAAAATAAAATATTGGATTTCAGCTGTGGAGCAAAATAACTTCGAGTGTTTCCAAACGCTTTGTGATTTTCTCGAAGAATGAGAACTTGATTTAGATATGGTAATCCATGATGGTATGAAAACAAATCTGTCCAGTTTACAGCAATGACTCAGTGATTACTTTCCAAATCTAGAGAATGAAGATAATTAGTCGGTACAAAACCCAGTCAAAATAAAAGAAAAACCAAAAGGATTTCACTCCATGGATTATGAAAATTTGATTGAATTGTTTGTTTTTTGAGTTTTTTTTTGATTCAATAAAATCTGAAATTACAAAATAATACTTGTTCAGATATTAAATTTTGAAAAGTTGTGGTTTAAAAAATATTTAGGGTTCCACGATCATTGGCAACACATTTGGGGGTTCCACGATCATTGGCAACAAATTTGGGGGTTCCACGACTAAAATAGTTTGGGAACCACTGGTGTAGATAATTAAGAAGATTGTTAAGTTGAATGTTTTAAACAATTAACATTCAACAACAATCTTCTTAATTGTCTACAACATTATATTAAGCAGTTATCCATCTCTGCTAATTTTTTTTTCTGTTAATAAGTAAATATTTTGTTTGTATATCGATACCACTCCTAAATCCTGTAAGTTTAAATAAAACGCGAATGATTGAAAATAGAATAAACATTTCAAAAGATAAAATATTGTGACCTTGTTTAAAACCGCAATTAATCTATCGTATTTCATAAACAAATTTTAACCCACATGCCAAAACTAATTAAGACCATTAAAGCTAAAATCTAAATTTCTAAATATATTCAAATTAAACATTTACCTGCCACAGAGCGCAACAAACAAATACTTGCAACCTTTACAACAGACAGTTCGAAAAAATCGAACGAATGAATTATGAATTAAATACCGCCACGCTGTTCTTTCTGCCCAAGACTAAGCAATTTGTTACTTATTCCTCGTTTTATTGCCAATTATATTTTTAGTCGGACGGAAGAATACAATTATTGTCGGCGACGGCGACAGAAACGTTACGCAATTGGTTGAAAAGGACTTTCTGAGAGAAGCAGCGTATCCTGCGGCAACGTGCAGGATTATAGTGTGTCGGGAAATACATGCGCGTAACGGTATCGCGACTGCAATCACGTACACCACGCGCGTCTTTAGAAATAATGATACTTGGAATTAGATTATACGTGACTGACCCCTCAATGCTATTTATATTCTTTCAGAAATAGTTTGAAAGACCATTAACAATAATTAGTTTTGGATCTAAGCTTTGTCTATTTATTTTTATTAATTGAAATCTAAATAAATATCTAAAGAATATCAAATATTAACTTAAAATATCATTTTGGTTGATGTTATTATTATTTTCTTCTGGAATTTTATTATTCTATCATCCAATAAGTTAATCAAACTTTTACGCCTTAGTCATATACAGTTATCTAAATAACAACAAAGAGGTGTCTGGATCAGTGGCGTACCTAACGTGAATGGAGCCTCTCCGACCGTCCCATTAAAAAAAAACTACTTTAAAAATGGATAAAAAAGCACACAAATTAAATCTACTAATACTTTTATCTTTCCCGCTATAGGTGACGCAAATTGTTTAATTACAAAAGTCAATTTCTTCGGTCATTTCTAGTTCCATGCTCAGTAAAGCAAGATCAGATAATTAACTTTATCCCATCGAGGCTCTCAAATATGAAAGTATAAATTTTAATATTTGCTAAATGATCATTCGCTACTGGCAATAGAAACCGCGATTATCAGCAATATTTGCAATGCTATAAGCATATTCGGACAAACGTTTTAATCTGAATACTGAATATACTCTATACTGAACTATAAAATTAAGTGACTACTTAAATTCACCCCGAACGTTAACCCCGAACAATTGTTCGGGACTTATATACACATTTACATAGACATATACACTTATATAGACGGATATTTTTTAGGTACGACTAGCAGCGGTCTAAAATTCAAAATTGCTTCATATAATTAATTCTTGCCCATCCACATCACAACTGTAGCCTTCTCCAAATTTTTCACAACGCTCTTTCAAATAGCTTTTTTCTCAAATATGCAATGGACCTTCCTAAAAACACATCAAATACCTTCTCATTCCACCTAGCAGGCTCTGCGACAATGGGGGGAGTATATTCCAGAGGCTTTCGAAGGTGTCCCAGTCTCAACTAAGGCCGCTTACAGAAAGGAAATAGAACAGAAAAATATGCTGTTCATGATTGAGAGATATACCGATGGCCCAGCGTTCCAAACACGCGGATGCAAATCAAAAACACCGACACATATTAACTCGCATCACCTGGCACGGCTTTCACCAGCTCCTATGCGTCAACCGACAATATCATCAAGCAGAGGAAGTCTGAATACGCCCAGAATTGAATTTAACTCACACGCTGGAAACTATCACAATCTCTCCTGCGGGAAAAGCAGGAACCAGGCATTGTATCAATTCGTCAGGGACATTTCCTGTTGATTGTTCCAACACCCCAATTCGCAATAATGACCTATCGAACCCACCATCTGGTCATTATAAACCTTGGCAATGTATAGTATTAGTCTGTTATCATAGCGGTTTTATCTGTTTTTGTAAAAACGAATAAAGATCTAATAATAAATAGCTTTTTCAACTTTAAAATGCACTAGTACAGGGGTGGGGAACCTCCGGGCCGCGGGCCGCATTCGGCCCGCGAAGTCATTTGATCTGGCCCGCGAGTGAATACGTTCATGTTGCAGTGATAATACGTCGACTGCTGACAGATATCGTGTTGACGTATTTCAGAGACGTATTTTGCTATTCGTGAGGGGATTGTGAATTTTTCCTTGTGGCACATGCGTGACTGTTCGTCATTCTTTTTGGTTCTTCGTGCGCAAACGGGAGTGATTTAGAAATTAAAACTTATATGGTGTGACGTCCTACAAATGGCGAGTATTAAAAAAAGAAAAGTGGATGCAGAAAGTCGGTCTTTTCAAGAAAAAACCGGCCAAGTGCGAGTTGTGACTCACGCACCGAGGGTTCCGTACAAACTTGTAAGTAAGGTATCTTTTTTGTGGAGGACGTAGCAAGCACATTCAGTTAACTTGACAAGTGGCCCTCCTGAAATCACGACCATCTTAGTACCGCTGCAAGCATAACCTCAAGATGTAGCTGTCGTTCGATGAAATTCTACCCTATATATTATTACCATACATCCCCCATTCACTATGAGTGTTTAGGGGTTCTGGAACTTCACTGTTTGTTTTTACTTCTCAATTTTGCCTGTATACTTATATACCCTGTATAAAAGTATACAGGGTATTTTTTTTTAAATAACACGAATATTTTTAAACTTATAAAAAGAAAACTTTATTTTAGTATTACACTTATTCACTAACTTATATTAAGATCTAACTATTTCTAGATCTAATATAAACTAACATATTAACTATTTCTAGATCTATTTCGATACTCTTAACATTCAGTTGTTCAATTGACTGCTTTTGGGCAATTGACTACCAAAAAATATAGGGCGTACGTGATTTAAGTATAATATACTTAAAACATATTATCTACAACATAATATGTAGATTATGTAGATTATAGTATAGTATTATTATGTAGATTATCAACATATTATGTAGATTATAAAGAAAAATTAGACGAAATATAATATATACAGGATGTTACGGGATTTGAGTATGTCGCATGTCGGTTATAAACAAGCAAAATTTAGACATAATATATACCCTGTATATATTATGTATATAGAGCGTACGTGATGAAATGCTTAACGAACATAAACAAAGAAAATTCAGAATAAACAGCTTGGTGCCAACACATACTTTTTAACCTTCGGACCTAACCGAGGAGGACCTAACTGTATGCAACCCATGTGCTTCTGGAGCCTGACAATACCACTACGACAACATTTGTGTATTTTCATAAGTTTCTAATAGTAAATTCGCATTTTCTTGTAATTAAACTACATATTTACGGTTTTCAGATTTTTCCCTTTACATGTGCTGTAAGACACCGCTTCTTGCCAAATTTTATGATTCTTGGTCAACGGGAAGTACCCTATAGGTTTTGATTCCCTTGTGAAATCGCAAAATATGCGACATAAACGGTCATATCTTTTGATCGCGTTGACTTACAAGTTTGATTTCACAGCTGAAAGAGACCGCAGACCCGAGTATTTGATACAAATTTCAACTTGTTACCTCTACGCGTTCCTGAGAAAAATGGTCTTGACAGACAGACAAACGGACAGACAGACAGACGGACAACAAAGTGATCCTATAAGGGTTCCGTTTTCGGTACGGAACCCTAAAAATGGACACATGATTAATTTTTTGTTGAGGAGAAAGTCAAGCCTGTGTGCCTAGTTTGTGAGGATGCGTTAGCTGTTATGAAAAAGGCTAATTTGGAGCGTCATTGCAGCACAAAACATGCAAATTTAAATGAATTGGGAGGCCAAATGCGCCTGGATAAAATCAAAGCTCTTCAGCAGAGTTTGAAATCACAACAAGCCGTTTTAACTAAGCTTCGTGGTGACAATGAAAACGTTATTCAGACAAGTTATGTAGTGAGCGAGCTAATCGCAAAGAAACTGAGGACTCATGTAGAGGGAGAGTTTGCGAAAGAGTGCATGGTGGCTTCTGCGGAGTTGATAGCACCAGAGAAACGAAAATTGTTTCATAGTGTTAGTGGTGTTAGTTTGTCTCGTAGAACCATTTCAAATCGGATTACTGACTTAGCACAAGATATTAAAAACATACTGAAGGAATCTGCAGAAGATTTCTAATTTTTCTCTCTGGCTTGTGACGAGACAACGGACATAACAAATACTGCTCAACTGGCCGTTTTCGTTCGTGGAATAAATGCAACAAATGAATAAATGAGTTTGACACGCGAGAAGAACTGCTGTCACTGGAAGTCATCTATGGCACTACAACAGGTGAGGACTTGTATGAGAGACTTGTTCTATCAATGAAGAAACTTGAGCTAACTTTTGAAAAGTTAAGTGGCCTTACTACAGATGGCGTTCCAGCCATGGTTGGATCGCACAGAGGGTTAATTGCATTTGTAAAGCAAGAAATGAATCGTCTCAGTCTTGACCCAAATGATTTAATTATATGCCACTGCATCATACATCAAGAAAGTCTCTGTACACCGTTGTTCGATAATGTGATCGACAATGTGATTTCAACAGTAGTGTCATGTATTAATTTTATCAAAATCATAGGGCTTAATAGCCGCCAATTTAAGGAATTTCTGAATGACCTTGACTTTGAGTACGGTGATCTTGTTTATCACTGTGAAGTACGGTGGCTGAGTCGCGGGAACTCATGAGGTTTTACAAACTGCGTGATGAAGTCAAGCAGTTCATGGAGATGATGGGAAAACGTGTCAGGGAACTCAGTAATAGCAAGTGGCTGTGTGATCTAACGTTCATGGTGGATATTACTAAGTACCTGTCAGAGCTAAACGTCAAGCTGCAGGCTCCCAACGAGCTTCTCAGCTCCCTGCTTTCAAACGTAAAATCATTTGAAGCTAAATTAAAGCGGTGGAAAGTGCAACTCGAAAGGAATAACACGGTGCATTTCCCTACGCTGGAAGGACAACAGCCTTCTACGACACTTGAGTATGCTGTTGAATGTGCGAAACTGATTGAGGCATTTAATGAAAGATTCAAGGACGTGAAAAGTAAGCAAATTGAATTGAACATCTTTCCTACACCGTTCAATGTGGAACCAGCTGATGTGTCTGATAACCTCCAACACGAAATCATCTGCAAACTAATATTGTAAAAGCTTGATACAACAATCTCCCACTGCTTGAGTTCTATAAACGTTACATACGCAATGATGAATTTCCCATTTTGAGGAGACATGCATTGAAATATGCATCTGTATTTGGAACAACTTACTGTTGCGAGCAGTTTTTTTTCTAAACTTCCGATCGCAAAGAATCGATTGCGTTCCAGATTGACCGACGTAAACCTGGAAAATCAGTTGCGAGTAGCCACATCGTCAATAGCTAATATCACACGACTCAGCAAAGAAAGGCAGTTCCAGCCATCACATTAGGATTAGGATGAGTTAATTATGTTTAAAAATGGATATATTTTATGTTGGTTTATTTTTTATTTGTTTATTTATAATATATATATATATATATATATATATATATATATATATATATATATATATATATATATATATATATATTTGGTTGAACAATAAAAACTAAAACAACTATTATTATTATTTGTCTGGCCCGCGAATGATTATAAATTTCCAAATGGCCCTTAGCAGAAAATAGTTTCCCCACCCCTGCTGTAGAATAATAATAGAATGTCTAAATATTATGTTCTATATGAACGAGACTTAGTTGTTTTGATTGTCAATAGTTTGCAACCAGGTAAGCACCTGTTAGTGCAAAGTTAGATGATGTCATTATTTACATTAACGTCTCGAATAACAGAACCTCCTTATTTTTAAGAAGAAAACAATATATTTTTTATACGATAATGTTTGGAACAAAGTGTGATTTAACAGTATTTTTCGTAATTGTAGTTTCATATGTAGAAGTTACACATTCCTATTTGAACTGTAAGTTTATACTAACAAAGAACTATTTTTTTTGTATTAAATGATTAAGTTTGTGATTGTCAACACAGCACTTTTTTGGTTGCTTGCAAGTATTTCCAGAGGTTAGGGTACTATTTTATTGACGATTCTGGTCTCACAGAATCAATCCTTACAGTACTAATCCTTACTATCCTTACTAATACTTTGTACGATTGTTATTTCATGAAATATTTAAACTTTCTTAACCCAATTGGTTGATATTTAAAAATACCTACCCTTATTGTCTTAGCGATATAAACAAAGTAAATATCTAATAATAGTAGTTAATGAAGTGAAGAAGCGCTTTTTTGCACAAGTTGCGGAGTAATCATAATGAGTGCATAAAAGCCTTTCACTCATGACATCTCTTGTACATCTCATAGATTATTCAATCCAGAATAAAATTATTATTTCTTACTGATCAGACTGACAAATTGTAACTTAACTTACCTAACCCCCTTTTCCACTTGGCTTTTACTATGCGCATTTGTTCAGGGTGTACGTGCCTTGGTTGAAAATGCCTCCTTGGCACGGAATCGAACCCTGGTCTCACACATGTCAGGCGGAGACAGACAAGACCAGTTAGAGAAGACTAGCTAGACTTCTTTTTAATTTTTTTATTTAACCCTGAGCACCCTGGGACCACTTGTAGCATTTACATACAGGGTGTTAGTTGTCATTACATGTAATAGAATATGTTAAATATGAGTCTTCTATCACAGTACATGCTAGCTGGGATTAGGAGCTGTTTAGATTGTTTTCCTCTTTTTCCAGAGATGTTCATCAGCTTCTTTTTGGGATAAGATCTTGTTGATCATTCCGTTTATAGTGTCCCAGATGTGTCCCAGTTCAATGGTATTCTTTGGATTTAGGTTGTCTATTGCTATCAGGGTCATTCAATGTAAAGTGGTCTACAGCTCCCCGCATGACCATCTCGGATTTGGCTGAAATTTTATGTG
This sequence comes from Phosphuga atrata, assembly GCA_944588485.1. Lineage (NCBI taxonomy): Eukaryota > Metazoa > Arthropoda > Insecta > Coleoptera > Silphidae > Phosphuga > Phosphuga atrata. The sequence goes on from OX155899.1 coordinate 57,270,053, forward strand.
GAGGTCTTCCTATATCCAAAATGAACTTTGGTAAAATTTTAGGTTCACTGATGGAATATTCATGGAGTTACAGTTCTTTGTTTGACCCCATACTGGAACCCATGACAGTATGCCAGCGAGATTTCAACAACTTTGAATCCCAATATCTCATTCACAAGTTTTTCAAAATGCATGAAATTTTGCCAACTTGTACAACTTTATGGGCATTATTCAATTAAATTAATCAAACTTTTTTTGCATTGCACCCAAAAAGTGTAAAGTGCTTCAAAGTTGGCCTAAAATTTTACTGTTCAAAAAAAATGTAAAGTTTAGGTTTCCACAACTATGGCTGTAGTTAAGCTACAGGCTTGATACTTTGCACATAGTGTCTCTGTATAACTGTGTTTTCGAATGAGCAGTTTTAACTTCCTAGTTACTCATGTTAGCTTACAAATTGAGTGTAAAGTTTGTGATTTGTGTAATGCGGCCAATAATAGAGTATTTTCAAACCGATTTTGCAAAAAAGAGTAATCCATAAACTTTTTGAAACCTATTCCATTAGAAAGAGCATGTTTAAAACCCCCTAAAAAAGTTGGATAGATGTTTCAACGCGGATATATAAGGCCCTAAAATCAGGTACAAAGCAGGGCGTCATTGCCATGGCGACGCTGTACGCTACAACATGCAATTCACCTTTATCTTTCAAGATTGTCAGTTGTTTTAACAGAGGTACATTAAATAAGTGTTTGTCTTGCAATGGTCCTTGGTGACTTTGTCACTACCAGTTCAGAAGCTTGAACTGGCAACCCCATCGCCATAGGGGTCACGCCCAATAACTGTGCAATACCAGTCACGGATGGGTTTTTTCATCCAGGTTCCCAAGCTTGTAGTTCGGTTTCTTTGTTGAGGTTCTAAAGCCTTGTGTGGGTATCTTTTTGGTTCCCAAGCCGATGATTGGGCTGCTTATCCTAGGTTCCCAAGCCTAAATTGGGTATCTTATAGGGTTCCCAAGCCGAAGTCTAATTTGATTTTAGCCACCAACAGTTCTTTTACATCTTTTTGTATTTACTAGCCACGTTCTTCAGTTCGGCTTCTGCAAATTGGTATTGTCGACCAGATGATGTAACAGAAGGAGCAGGAAGCATGCAAATGAAATGTTGTTCAGGAACCCAGCAAACATCTCGTTTTTCTGGCCAATAAAATGAAACAGTCGGACCATGTGGGTGCATAAATTTTACCAGTGCATCGTTTCGTTCTACTGAAATTTCCACTATGTTGCCGACCCACCATTTGTTGTCGTAAATACAGGCAACATAACAGCCAGGAAACAGCTTGGGTAATTTCAAACTCGAGATAGCAGCAGAAACTTTGGCAAAAAAATTTATTGAATTGTTTGAGATTCTGCTGACACAAACTGAATCTCTGAAACTGAAATCGACAGGAATAAATTGATGGTGTTCTCTTGTTCCGGCTATTGTGCTACTTTCTTTCCATCTTTCTTCTTGAATTTTCTTGCTTTCTTCAACTTCTTCTTTCGGAACATACACGTACTTAATTCCATGTATGTTTGGATCACAAAAGTCGAACAAACCTTTTGGTGTCAATATTTGGTCAGCTGATGGCCGTTGGAGGCTTGCGCGAGCAGCTAAGCGTTTAGTAGTGCCACCAAGGGTTGCAGTTATTAAGAAACAAATAATAAATATTAATACTAATAAAATAATTAAATTGACAAACTAATAATTACAATTAAAAAGTTAAACAATAATAAATAATAATAATAATAAAAGAGAGTCATTTTAAAAATTGGAAATAAAAGAAAAGCGGGGAATCGAACCAGCGATCCTCGTACTATGAACCCGAGATCTTACCGCTGCGCTGACCGGCCATTGAAATTTATGCTAACATAGCGGGCTTATGAATTATCAGTTTGGATCATTTTTTTAACGCTTGGTCATCTGTGCCTCCCGCTTGCGTCACTTTCATTTATAGTCAAGCCCTACATATACTGTAAATTTGGGCCAAATCGGTGATGACGAGTTGACAGGGCCCCCTTGTTAGTCCCTTCAGGTAGTTCCAGCCTACTCCATCGTAGAGTACGTTCCACAGTGTCGGTCCTAATAGAGAGCCCTGGGGACACCACTAGTGACGTTGTGGGGTAGCGTATCTTGTTCTGCTTGTAGTATGATGCGGCCCCGAAGTAGCTGCGAACTATTCGCAGTAGGTAGGGAGACATTTTTCTTGTTTTTCTTGTTCGGAGTTGTCTAGTAATATAAATATAAATCGTAACTAGGGCATATATTTTCCTGATACTAGATAGACTAGACAGACAAGGCTAGACAGACTAGACAGACCAGAGAGAGAAGACAGATTAGACCGACATGGGTCTATCATGGGTCAATCATGAGTCGCGACCCCCAGAGGGGTCGATAGAGAATCTTTTTGGGTCGTCGAATTTATCAAAAATTTCAGGCATTTCGTGTAAGTATTGGGTAGCAGTAAATAGTGAAATGTCAATATAAGGAATTCAAAAAACATTCAAATTTTCAAACTTAATTTTCTCAAAAACTAATTTGGAGATTTGTTTCAAATTTTGTGGAAATTTTTGTAGAGCTGTTCTGGAATTTTTAACAAATTTTCCAAATGTTTTAATATTTACTTCAGCAAATATTGCAAGCTTTGGAAATTCCACTTTAAAAATAAATTTTGTGAACAATGAAATTTTCAAACTTAATTTTCTCAAAAACTAATTTGGCGATGTGTTTCAAATTATGTGGAGATGTTGGTAGAACTGTTCCGAAATATTACGCAATTTTTCACAATATTTTAATATTTATTTTAGCAAATTTTGCAGTTTTTTTGTAAATTCCACCTTGAAAATCAAATTTGTAAATGTTGAAATTTTGAAACTTGATTTTCTCAAAAACTAATTTGGGGATTTGTTTTAAATTTTGTGTAGATGTTGGTAGAACTGTTTCGAAATATTTCGCAAATTTTCCCAATATTTTAATATTTATTTCAGCAAATATTGCAGTTTTTTGTATAATCCACCTTGGAAAATCAGAATTGTAAACATTTAAATTTTCTAATTTAATTTTCTCAAAAACTAATTTGGAGATTTGTTTCAAATTTTTTGGAGATGTTGGTAGAACTGTTACCGAATATTTAGTAAATTTTCTCAATTTTGTAATATTCACTTCAGCAAATATTGCAGTTTTTTTTATAAATTCTACCTTGAAAATCAAATTTGTAAATATTGATATTTTTAAACTTTTTGGGGATAGTAATAATATTATATATAATAATATTATATATAATAATATTATATATAATAATATTACACAAACGACTAATTTGGGGATTTGTTTAAAATTTTGTGGAGATGTTAGAACTGTTCCGAAATATTTCGCAAATTTTTCCAATATTTTAATAATTATTTCAGCAAATATTGCAATTTTTTGTAAATTCCACCTTGGAAATCAAATTTGTAAACATTGAAATTTTCAAACTTAATTTTCTCAAAAACTAATTTGAGAATTTGTTTCAAATTTTGTAGAGATGTTGGTAGAACTGTTTCGGAATACTTAGCAAATTTTTAATTAAGTGGTTCAGGGTGCTCTCACTAAACCCCCTATTCCACCTTGGCTTTTAGTATGCGCCACCCCGGTATCGCATATTTTGTATTCATTCAGGGTGGACAGCCCGGATGGTTAGTGAAAACCGCCCTAGTTGTTGTAGACAGACGATACTAGACAGACGAGACTAGATAGACGAGACTAGACAGACGAGAGGAGACAGACGAGACTAGACAGACGAGACTAGACAGACGAGACTAGACAGACGAGACTAGACAGACGAGACTAGACAGACGAGACTAGTCAGACGAGACTAGCCAGACGAGACTAGACAGACGAGACTAGTCAGACGAGAGTAGATAGACGAGACTAGACAGACGAGACTAGACAGAAGAGACTAGACAGACGAGACTAGACAGAAGAGACTAGACAGACGAGACTAGACAGACAAGACTAAAATATTAATAAAATGTAGGGATAAAATTGAAAAAATATTTAATGCCGACTTATTCAAATTATTTTTGCCTTATTCTTGCTTATTTAGCAATTTCTTACTTATTCTTGCCGAATATTCAAAGGACAACCATGAGGTCCTTCTGCCCTAACAAGGAGTATTAAATCAAGCAAAAAGAGATATAATGACATTTAAAGTTGTGCAAAAAAGTGATGTTCTGTCTATATCACTTTTTTGCACATTTTTAAATGCCAACTTTATTGTCAATGTGAACTTTAGTCATTATTTTAGTTTTTTAGTCTTTAATCATTTATGTCATTATTTGATGCTACTATTCTTGAAAGCGAGTTGTTCAAATCTTTAGGTAATTGTAACATAAATCCTAAATATAGTACAAACATTATTTCTGCATAAAGGATTGATTCATTTTGACAGTGTTTAGTTACCTGATACATTTTACATAAGGAACCGTTACGTGCATGCGGCGTAATATTAGATATAGGCATGAAATTAAAAGTATTTTTTTTCTTTTAGATTCATTGGAGAGTCCAGATTTATGTTCGCATGCCACAAAAAAACGCATAAGCTTGTCTTCTGAAGAAAAGTCAGGCCTGATAGTGACTCAGAAGCGCTTGAACAATCACAATCTAGAATGGACGTTAAACTCGATTTGCAAATTTCAAGTGAGTGTTAAAGAGAACAGGCCGTATAAAACTCACCGCAAAGGGATAATCGCAGTAATTCAAAAAATGTCATTTCGAAGGGATCCTGATACTTGGGAGTGCATAGATTATGTGCAATTTACGAGTCGTGATAGATACGCCAGTAAGAAGCTTTGTGGGACTTCCAGCGCTTCTTTAGCAATGCAACCTAATTCCTTAGATGGAACAGTTGATGATAGTTTCATGGCAGAAAATACATTTGTGGATGTAAATGGAGAGATTGATGTTTATATCTTTGTTGCCAAAGAACCTTTGTTAAGTCATGAGAATACGGATATAAGTATTGTTTTTACATCTTATCAAAGTAAGTATTATAATATAAGATTTACAAAAATATTTTGGAACTTATACTCAATTCATAATAGTTTTGAATATTGTGATCAGACTTGTGAAACAATTTAATAATTGGTAATAAACATTCAGACTTTCATTTGGTGGATGTTGGTTAATAATTTAACTAAGAGGTTTTGCCATTTTCATAAAATTCTGTTTATAAATAAAATTTAAACAAAAAATAATTTAGCTAAACTATTAGATTTCATTGCAAATTTAGGAATTCTAATATTATATAGCTTTTAACAATACACAAATTATGATGAGGTTATCGACGGAATAGAAAAACAGAAATATTTTTGTGAAAAATGATGTGGCTTGCTGACTATGTCCAATCGAGTTTGCTTTACTGCAAAAATGAAAATTTGAAAGATTCCACAGAAGACACATACCAATATATGGAATTGCCATTAACACAATAGGGAATATGCAAGAGATTTAGATTTACTTGATTTTTTTATCCCTGATACTTTATGATCTTGACATTACACTTATACCATTATTTTCTTATTTAGTTTGTATTTAATTCAGTTCGTATTTAATTTAGTTTGTATTTAATTGTATATAATATTTAGTTTGTAATTAATAAAACAGTTTATCTGGTGTAATTATAATAGTGTTTTTGTATTTTTGTACCAGACAATATGTATAAAATGGTTTTTTAGCTTTTTCCATTATCGAAATAGCGATTCAAACTAAAAATCCTTAACTCTCTATGCAAATAGTAAACAACACAGAATGACAACGAGAACTTTGAGAGAACAGGTCAAATTTAATCGGTATTTTATATATTTTTTAAAAAAATAATTAAACCACTTTCAACTGTATTTATATTTTTTACTATGTTAAAACAAAGTAAAAAATGAATTAAGCAAATAAAAAAAATTGATGCATATTCCCTATTATAAAATAAAAATAGAACTGAGAAGAGGAACTGTGGAACTGTGTCGACTAAGATTCAACCAAATTTATTCTCTCTAATATTTAATTTTAAAAGGTCACAGTATAACAAGTCATCACCAAGTCTAGAATATACAATATTTTCTATATAATTATATCATTTCTAACTTTTTTCGTTTTATAAATAATTATGTTTCAGGATGTGAATCGGGTAAACTGGGAGTAGATCAGGCTTGCGACTCAAACTTAAATATTTGCATATATTCTGGGTTCTTCAGAGATGGGTATTACAATTGTCCATATATGAATTGTATGGATGAAGATGGTTGTTTACCTCTTGATCAAGATCCTACAGTAAGGAAAGATCACATTGGCAATAAGGTTCTTATAGGATCTGTCACGTCACTCTTAGTAACATTTTCTATATTCATTTGCTGCATTTATATATGTAGAAAATACGGAAAGTTGTGTTGGGCAGAGGAATTTGCACGACCTTCAATAATCATTGCCTCAGAAAACCATTCAGTGAATCTGGATGATATAAATATACATCCACAAACTGGAGAGGATCTTTCCGTTTCTCCAAGTGCTCCAGTTGATGATAAAGATTTGCCACCATCTTATGACAGTCTCTTTCCTATACCACCTAATAGGCAATTACCTACTTCCACTAATAGAGAATAATATAGACAATAATATTTATTTTAAGGAGGTGATATCTCTTTTCAAGAGGATGCAAACGCGTATCTGTGATTTTAGTATCACAGGTGAGATGAGTATTGAAATTAGTATGATATTCTAGTTAAGGACCAATTAATTATTTATAGATTATTGTGTTTGATATTGTTATTATTTTTGTATGCAGCGAAACTGGAAGTCTTCTGGGCTAAAGAACTATAGCTAAACAATGAAGAGTTCGAATAAATTAAATATATGGTATTGCATATTTGTAAATATTTTTTATATGTGTATATAATGAAATAAAAAAAAAGAATTGAACGAAATTACAAGAAAAGTATTTTTTAGCAGAAAAATATTTGGTTTCAATTTTCATTCCCGCTCCTGACAAGTCTAGACAGACAAGACTAGACAGAGAAGACTAGACAGACAAGACTAGACAGACAAGACTAGACAGACAAGACTAGACAGACAAGGCTAGACAGACAAGACTAGACAGATAAGACGAGACAGACATTACTAGACAGATAAGACTAGACAGACAAGACTAGACAGACAAGACTAGACGGACAAGACTAGACAAACAAGACTAGACAGACAAGAGTAGACAGCTTATTTTGTTGTTTCTTCATATGTAGGCATATGAAAGCATTCTGTCAAATACGACACTATGCTGGCTGTAACGATTTCTACTGACTAATTACAGGGGTGTCTCTTGACCTAAATTATTAACATATGAACTATCATGGTCCAGTCTGGATAATTTCTTGGCGTGTTTATCGAATATGTACCATATTTTTTTTTGTTTTTCTACTCTACTTAACCCTTTGTTGCCCAACATAAGTAAAAATTGGAAATTTTCAACTTTTTGGAAAAATATTTTAATTTTAGTGTTCAACAAAGACTGATTTCTTTACATTTTTTTACCAATCAGATTTTTAGATAATTAACCGGTACTTATAAGTACCATTCGTCATTAAGAATAACAATTTTGTCATTGTTTTTTAAAAAAGTAGCCTGCTTTATTTATTTATTTTTCAATTTATTAATCGAAATAACAAAAATTTCCGATTATCAATTTGAAAAACATTTTGAAATTTGGCTCGTGAACGAAGATAAATATTGCACGTTTGGAAATAGCGTCAACACTCGTGTGCTCACTATACAAAACTGAATACCACGTGTAAACGACTGACGGTATTTTTGGCTACGAATTCTACGCGATCTTTGCATAGTACTCAGAAGTTCCTACAGGCAGATGTAGACAAATATAACTCTGCTTTAGTTTCAAACATATTTTTATACGGTGGTACTTTAGAGTACCGTCAGACGACAAAGGTTTAAATCATCCTCATTATCGGGTCAGGTCAGTCCATGCTGTTGCATTTCTGTCAGTAAGGATCGTGTCCATAGTGCTGTATCGGGACAGGAAAATATAACGTGTGCCACGTCGTCGTTTTCCCCAAACTCACAGAGAGGTGAATCTTTTTTCCCAAAACTGTGGAGATATACCTTGAAGTTGCCATGGCCTGTTATAATTTGGATTACATGATGGGATAGACTGACGTTTAAGCTGCACCAAGCCTTTATTGATGGTATAAACAGCTTAGTTCACAAGCCTGTTGTAGCTGCATTCCATCTGTCCTGCCAGAGTTTCTTGAAATGTACCTTGGAACCAGATTTCAGCGCTTGTTTAGGCAATTTGTATGCAATTGGCAGATGACCAATGATGGCAGATGACAAACTTGCTGCGAGTTTCGCGAGCAAATCCGCTCCCTCATTGCCTTATTTGCAGTATGAGCTTTAATCCAATGCCATCAGATCATATTTTTCCTTGAAACTCTTGCAGCTGTCGTCCATGCCTCCATCAACAGTTCAGTGGCTCCTTTCAAACTTTTCAGTGCATCGAGGACATCGCCTGTCACATATAATCGAGCAGGGACTATAATTTTCAAAATATTGAAAGGCATGTAGTATGGCGATGAGCTTTGCTTGGAATATTGAGCAGTAGTGTCCCAATGAGTTTGTGGTAAACCTCTTCGCCGTTGTAATAGGCAACGAATGCAGCTCCTGTGCCTTTACTCTATTTCGAACCGTCCGTGTATACCCGAAGTATATGACAGTGTCAAATGGTACCTAACCAATGATATCTTTGAAGGGTGAATGTGTTCTTTTATGTTAACGTGCAGTTCGATATTTTTCAAAGTATTTGGTAAGCCTATGATGTCTTTAATTAATGTATCGTCTGCAAATTGGTGTAAGCTGTAGAGAGCTAGTTGCTTAAGGCGGATTTCTACTGGAAGGAGACCTGTAATCACACAAGCCGCCTCTGAGGATACTGTACGATAGGCTTTCGCAACGCGGATGGTGCTAATGCGCTGAATGTCCAAGAGCTTGAGGTTTTCCTTTACGCCACATGACTTCTGCCAGATCGGCCTCCATATAATAATGCGGGTTCTATCGCGCCGCGATTAATTTCGGAGAGCTCTGATCTTCCAAGACCCCACTCCTTCTTTGCAGCGTTACCTAAATTTATACTTAATTGTTTCACTTTACTACATGCCAGCTTTATGTGTTCCTTAAAGTTCAGAAATCTGTCACTCAAATAGTGACACCTACATACCGGAGATGTTGTTGGCGTTTAATTTTTACGTTTCCTAGAGTGAAAACGGGACTCATTTGACTTGATTATCTGCTGAAGAAGAGGGCATCAGTCTTTTGGGCATTGAAACTTAGCCTAGTTTCAGTTGCCTACTGGCGAAGATTTTCTAGAGCACAATCAGTGGTCTCTTTCTGACCTACAATAGTTCTGCTTTTACAAAGCAGAAGAGTATCATCGGCATAAACTATGATTTCATACTCTTCAGGCAGATTTCTTTCAAAGATGGTTCCATAGAAAATATTCCAAAAACCTGGACCTGATTTAGAACCCTGATTAGAATCCTTTGCTAATTCTTTTCTCGACGTACTAACCTGGTTCGCTGATAATGGCCTTGCGTTCTGAAAAGTAGCTCCAGGCTAATTTGATGAGATTGTCGAGACAACAGGCGTTATCGAATGCCCCACTAATATCTAAGGCTATGTAAGAACAATAATACTTAAATTTTAACGACTCACGTATGAACCTGACCGCCTCAGAAATAGCCTGAACTGTTCCAGTCCTTTTTCTAAAGCCAAATTGATTTTGGTTTATCGGTTTGTGCCGGTAGAAGCGATTCTCGAGATGAGTAAAGAATCTAGCACCTTTCCGGAAGCAGGAATTAAACTTATGGGTCTGAAGTCCTTCGTGGATAGTGCCGGTTTGATGGGTTTGAGGATGATCTTGATGAGTTGCTTTTTCCAACAAGATGGGAATATAGACTATTTTAGACACTCGCTGTACAGAGTAATGAATGTGTTTGGTGCCGAATAAAAGGCAGCCAATACTATGTCCGATGATATCCCGTCCAGACCAGGCGCCTTCTTCGGACTCATTCCGCGTATGACGCGTTCTATTTCAGAAAAGGTGAACTGCGTGTCATTAGGTCCACCTTTTTCGACTTCCGCCTGTGCTCTGGCCCGAGTGTGTAATTCAGAGTCGTCTTCATCGTTCTTTGGAAAGAATATGTCTCTAGGAGTTGTCGTGAGGTATCAAAAATATCCGACGATCTAGCCCCAACTTTAAGGTTATTTTATTTGTTTTGTCGGGGATTCCGCGTTGATGTTAAGGGTTGGTTCTGAAGAGAACCGGATTCTCGAAGGCTATAGCTTGCAAGTGTGGGTTGTTTTGACTGATTTTCCCAATTCTGTTGTGGCTGATTTCGTAGGTAGAACCATGACTAATTTGCAGACGATGTGCCATTTCATTTTTGGTAGGATATGTGGTCGATTTTGAAGGTGTATCGGGGGCCGCAACCTCCTGATATACTTCCCGAATACAAAAACCGGATCACTGGTCGTTGTTCCTCTTTGGTGCAAACTTGAGCGGACAAGATCTATCTGAATAAAAAGTAGACAAACAGAGGAATTGGTATCGAGATTCCATAGCGGGACTACACACTGTGAGTGTAGCACAAACAAATACGGACCAAGGAGTGAAGGGTGCGGTATATCCCTGCCTCCTAGGTGTGTAAGGATTAATTCCTGCCTTCCTACAAAAGGAAATACATACCGGGGCTAACTAACTAAATCCGATACATATCGGGGCTATGTATCCGGGGAAGGGCTAATGTGGTATTCATACCGAGGATGGGGAAAAAGACACTTGTCAACAAAAGTCATTTAGACCCATTAGTCTAACATCTTTCCTGTTAAAGACATTTGAGAAGATAATTGACAATTACCTTAGGACAACAGTGCTAGTAGTTAGACCACTACACAATTGTCAGCATGTGTATAGAGCAGGAAAATCCACAGAAACTGCCTTGGATCAGCTGACAAACAAACTAGTAGCTGCACTAGAGACAAAAGAAGTAGCGATATGCGCCTTCTTAGACATTGAAGGAGCCTTTGACAACACCCAACAAGGCTGTTAAATCGGCACTTGAAAGAAGGACTACATCGACAGCATCACCTCAAAGTGGATGTGAGAAATCCTGAGAACTAGAACAGCGCATATAAGCTCATACACCATCAGATCCAAAATGGTATAGGACTGCGTGGAAAAGCTAAACAAGCTTGGCTGAGACAATAAAGTAACGCTGTGCTGGGTACTAGGACACACTGGAATAGAGAGAAATGAACACGATCACCTAGCCAACAAGGGATGTAGTAATTCCCTTATAAGTCTGGAACTCTTTTGTGCTATGAGTATGAACACCATCTACAAAACTTTAGATGAAACGCCTATACATCCGCTCAAGGACTGCGGAATACTTCTCCGTAAGAGACAAATGTACCTTGGGGCCCACTGCTTGAACGAAGAGGAGTTGCAATCTTTGAAACCCACCCAGATCCGGAAATTGCTAAAGGAATCAGGGCTAGAGGAGGCGCTCTAAATGAGTAAGTATACCAACGATTAGAGGAAGACTGTGTGGTACAATATATCTACAAAGGTCGCAGTACAAGTCACCACCGAAATCTACATCTACATGCCTGGCTCGCTGCTCAGACGAAAACTTTCTTTTCTGATGGAATCAGGAAACTTGTGCAACGATGGACTAATTGCGTTGAAAGCAAGAAGGCCATTTTGAAAAGTGATGTGAAGTTCAGTTTGTTATTTCTTATTATATTGCGGATAATTTTGGACTGACCCTCGTGCCATATTTTAGCGCTAGTTTATAAATTACTCTAAATTTACTTCGCTATGTTCCATTTTGATAAAGAATATATTGAAATATGCTTATAAAATAAACTTAATTTGAGTCTAAAGTTGACCTCTTTAAAACAATATATTTACGTATAGAAAGTTTATTTTTAAACTTGAAAATAGAATGGCAGCACTAGATAAACAGGTATAAAAAGAAACATTTATGTCTCTACTAAATTTCCAGAACAGGTTTACTGCCACTCAAAATCTTACTGTAAATGTACCGCAAGTATTGCGATTCACTCGCGCTGCTCTTCTTGAAAACCAAACCAATCTTTATCCAAAGCAACATCATTTATTCCTATCCAAAGTTTTAATCAAATTTATATACCGCAGCAGTTTATAAATCAACTATTATATATATAATATAAATGTACCATAAACTGGTTTTATTATAAAACGCTATTTATAAAGTTAGTTTTTGTTGCGCGATATATGCGCGCGGTTGTTTTGTGCAAAATTTGTGGGCGATAGATAAGGTAGAGATCAAGTGGATAACAGAAGATAATAGATAACGAAATATAAGTGGATAGATAGGTGGGCAAGCCGGTTAAAACAGTGGTGAACGTTCGGTTCGGATAGAACAGCAGACTAGTGTAGCGATTGCGAGTACGCGATGTAAGTGCAATGTAAATTTGGAGATTAATTAACACAAAAGTTGTCTACCGAGGGCTTATGAAAGGACCATAAATTAAGTGACGCGTATTCTGGAATTTGATGAATTATTTCCATAAAAAATCTTCACTTTTGTTAGGAGATGGATAAGTTGTTTGAGTTTTTAATATTTTTCGGTGCGGCGCTAAATGTCGCAGGCTTTACGCTTACAGGCGACGGTGAGTAAACAACAACAACAATTATCTAATCGTAGCTATTCGTAATTTATTGCACTGTTGTGTCTTGCACACTGCTACGGTTATTTTTAGTTTGCATTTCATGCCACTAAAAATATTCTTATTTCTCTTTGATTAAACTTTTTTTGAACGCTTGTTTCAATTTTAGTAACCTTGTCGGATCATTACGGCTACGGCATTGACCTTCCTTAATAAAAAAAAACCACCGAAAAGAGATTGTTCGATTAGAATTTTTCGCTTTAATTATATCTTAGATCTGACAAAAAAAAAAACGGTTTTATTAATGTTTAACACCGTGTAACCATTCTATAGGAATAGTAAATATTAGTGGCCTTACGATGTTTGAAAATAAGTTATGTTACGTGCGTAGTTGAAACTTATTTATTTTTTTATGCCGGAAGAATTTTTGTGTGTGTTTAGTCTTAAATAATTGGTTTTAGAAGCTGTAGAATATTAAATTTCAAATTGTTTGCAGACAAACATTTGTGCTGCTAATTTAAAAATGATTTTGATACATTGGAATTGGTAAAACTATACTATATTATAGATAATCATATAAACTTAATAAAGTCGAAACACAACCTGAATATATAAATATATTCAGCCTTTCCGAAGCTCTATAACAATTATTGAGTCTTTTTAGGACTACAAAAACAAATCTCACATGAAATTTCTAAGTTATTTTACAGCTTTCAGTCCACCTTCGTGGTCCTCAACAAAAACCATAAAAATAACATTGTTTTTAAGATCATGTCTTTCCGATAAATTAAGTGGATAGCCATCTGTGGACGCGTTTCGAGGTGTATCTCTCATCAGCACAGCTTTGCTTCCATGAACAATAATTTGTAAACCACTCACTTGAAAACCCATTTGGTGTTTACGGTTTGATGTTTATAATGTTGACATTTTGTGAGAGTTTAAGTTTGTTGAGAGCTTAAGTTTGTACGATTTCTATAACGTAGGATGGTTTCACTAATTCTATCTTATCAGTTCAATCAATAACCTGCTAAGTTCATGTCTCTCTCACAAAATGTCAAAATTATAAACTATCTAACCCTAAACACCACATGGGTTTTCAAATGAGTGGTTTACAAATTATTGTTCATGGAAGCAAAGCTGTGCTGATGAGAGATAAATCTCGAAACGCGTCCACATATGGCTATCCACTTAAGGTATCGGAAAGACATGAACTTAAAAACAATGTTATTTTTATGGTTTTTGTTGAGTGCCACGAAGGTGGACTGAAAGTTATAAAATAACTTACAAATTTCATGGGAGATTTGTTTTGGTAGTCCTAAAAAGACTCAATAATTGTTATAGAGCTTCGGAAAGGCTGAGTGTATTTATATATTCAGACTGTGTTCCGTTTGTTTCAAGTTTGCGCCATAATTTGTTTGTGACGTCGAAAGGGTGAAACTTCATTCAAACATAAACATTCTTTATAAAATCGTCGTTTTAGTATTTCTTCGGCGCACTGTTTAAAACCATTGTTTTCGACGTTTAACAATGTGGGACATTTAAAAACATTTTTCTTCTTGTAGTAGTCTTGTAGTAGTCCGACACAATGGTACGAAACCAGCACGATATCTTTTAGTATTTGACATGTCTACTACAGCTACTGTATCAACAGTCAGGCGCGGGTAGAAATTTTAAGTCACAACGCGAAAAAAAAAACAGGCCGTTTTCGGTACCGAGTCTAAAAATATATTTTAAATTTGTTATAACTTTTTAATTTCAACGAAAAAAGAAGAGTTTTGTTATAAAACTTATATATGAGCTTTGAGAATTGCACACAACTGTTTCTAATATTTTACTTAATTACAACGAAAGAACATTTAGTGATTATTATGTAGAACTACAACTTTGTGAGAATACGTATACTTGAAATTACAGTTATACGATTTTAATATTTTTGTATGAATTACACCATGCTAATAATGCTATACATAATAAATTACCAGAATCATTAATTAAACACGTTGTATACGAATGTTAATAGTAACATTAGTTAGATCTATTTTTTTGTAATTACTTGATTAGTTAATCCTTGAGAATTGAACTGTAAAATATGACAGACTGAATATTAAATATGACAGACAAGACTAGACAGATAAGACTAGACACACAGGACTAGACAGACAAGACTAGACAGACAAGACTAGACAGACAAGACTAGACAGACAAGACTAGACAGACAAGACTAGACAGACAAGACTAGACAGACAAGACTAGACAGACAAGACTAGACAGACAAGACTAGACAGACAAGACTAGACAGACAAGACTAGACAGACAAGACTAGACAGACAAGACTAGACAGACAAGACTAGACAGACAAGACTAGACAGACAAGACTAGACAGACAAGACTAGACAGACAAGACTAGACAGACAAGACTAGACAGACAAGACTAGACAGACAAGACTAGACAGACAAGACTAGACAGACAAGACTAGACAGACAAGACTAGACAGACAAGACTAGACAGACAAGACTAGACAGACAAGACTAGACAGACAAGACTAGACAGACAAGACTAGACAGAAGACTAGACAGACAAGACTAGACAGACAAGACTAGACAGACAAGACTAGACAGACAAGACTAGACAGACAAGACTAGACAGACAAGACTAGACAGACAAGACTAGACAGACAAGACTAGACAGACAAGACTAGACAGACAAGAAGAGACAGACAAGACCATACAGACAAGACTAGACACACCAGACTGTCTAGTCTTGATGACAAAGACAACCTATAACTTACCACGAAAATGCCCAAGAAGAAAACTGGGCAGAGAAAAAAAGCTGAGGCTCTGCCAGAAGGTAATTCGAAATGCCAGGGAAAATGTACCCTTGGCTTCTCATCCGTGCAATGCAAATATGGATTGTAAAAGTACCACAGGAAACAAAGAAGTCTTGCTTTTTGCTATTTCTGCCAAAGTGTTCAAAGATTGTCAATCTGTGCCCAATGTGGCAAAACTAAGTTTATGTTAAAAACTGGAGATTGTGTAATAAGGCATTCAGGTGTTTACACCACTGGCTTAGCTATGGTTGCTGCAATTTGTGATTATTGTGAGACAAGGGTGTGTCACGCCAGGAAGTGCCTGCAAAGTCACGGCTGCACTTGTCCACTCCAAGAAGGTACATGCATAGAATGTGAACGTGGCGTCTGGGATCAAGGCGGAGGATTATTCAAGTGCCCAATTTGCGACAGTTTCCTGTGTGAAGGCGACCAGTTTGAACAAAATTATAAATGTCAATCTTGTAATAAATTGGGGCAGTATTCTTGTTTACGTTGCAAGAGTTATTACTGTGAAGATCATGTAAGAAGGAACGGGTTCAAGTATGAGAAGAGTAAAGTCATTCCATGCCCTAAGTGCAATTACGATACATCACAAACTAAAGATCTCAGCATGTCTACTAGGAGTCATAAATTTGGTAGGCAGGGCCTAAATTTGGCGAGGATTACGATGACGAAGAGGGGGCAAGTTATGACTATGGTGGTTCTAGCTATGGCAATTTTGAAGATGATGAAGACGATGATGATGACTACGATGACAGCGAGAGTGGCTCCGAGGATTCTTCAGATGAGCAGGAGGAGGTTGATGAAGAGGAGAAGGATAAGAAGAATGAGAACAAGTGAATATGTATTTCCTTGTAAATTTTCAGATAAATAAAGCAGATTTTTCAGATTGACTAGACAGACAAGACTAGACAGACTATAGACTAGATAAGCAAGACTCACTAAACCCCCTATTCCAGTTTGACTTTTAGTGTGTGCCACCCCGGTATCGCATATTTTGCATTCATTCAGGTTTGGTAGCCCGGACGGTTAGTGAAAACCGCCCTAGTTGTCGCCTCCTCGACCAGGATTCGAACACGGGTCTCCCGCATTGAAAGGCGGGCATGTTGTCAACTACTCTACCGAGGAGGACCGATAGGCAAGACTAGACAGACTAGACTAGTCACACAAGACTAGATAGACGAGACTCTTGTCCCGCTACTCTTCTCTCCTTAGTCTTGTCTGCCTAGTCTTGTCTGTTTAGTCTTATCTCTCTAGTCTTTTTGATATAGACTTTTTAGTTATCTTATTTATCGTTAATACGTGTTTATTAAAGCCAACATATAGTTGTATTTAATATTAATACTGTTTTTATGTATATGTTACCGTGAAAGACCGAAATTTGGGAAATGTCGACTTTCACCGGTGAATGTCAACATTCACATAGTCGCTTACATATGTCCGAAATATTTGCTAAATGCCCTTATTTCTGACTTACACCGGTGAATATCGACATTCACCATTCACTAATGGTGACACATGTCGGAGATTTATATTTTCTTCTCCGAAATTCAGTCGCAATAAAACGTCACAAGGGTGACGTAACTTTTTCGCCGCTCCTTCTGAGAGGAGTGACCAATAATTTAAAACCCACAGTACATCATCTAAATGAGAAACGAAAATAATATTAATAAAAAAATTACTTAATTATGTGATTCAAATCTTATTTATTGCAATATAAGACTGATAAAGCTGATTGACTCGCAGACCAGCAGAACAAAGAATTTGGCGGGAGAGAGCCAGTCGCCTCTTTGTCGCCATCCCTATTTTGGACATCCACCAGAGCGTATCTGTGATTATCGACATACACCGGTGAGGGTCCGAATGTACAACAAAGTAATGAAATATTCGATCTTTCACCGACGTATTTGGTATGTGTTGACATTCACCGGTGAAAGTCGACATTCTCCAATTTCGGTCATTCACAGTAACATAATATGTTATTATCTGCAACCGTTATCTTATCGAGAATCGGGTAAATTTCAGTTTGAAATTTATCGACGAATTATTGAATATTTCCCGACAATTTACAAATCGACTTGTTGATTTCGCCAAAATGATTTCGCTGCTCTTTACCGTTTTCGAAAAAACCGAAAAAGCATGTATTTTTCGAACGAAATGATGAAAATTTTTGTTGAAAATTTTTTTGCAAATTTTTTTCGTGATTTTTTTTGGTTTCACGAAAGAAATCGAAGTGCTGAAAACGGTTTTCCAGTTTATTTCGCTCTAAAGTTACAAATAAACAAATTTTATATTTTTTTTTTCGCTGTACACAATCACACATTTCCTACTGATTTGACTCTGTCAAAACTTTTGAACCGCTCACCACAGAGACTTCTAGTCTTCACCAATCGATTCAGCGTCCCAAAATTAGTCGGAGAACGTATATACTATTTCCTGGGAAGCTTTCAGTTAAGAAATACCATCGACTCGGGAAGTCTAGACCGCGGAAACGACGAAATGCGAGAAAATCGATTTTTTCAAAATAGTTATTTTTTGAGTCACAGCAAAATTTAAAAATGTTTCTGAATGCATTTTTGCTGCTGATTACAGATATGCAAATTATATTTCGCTAGCTCTTTCGGTTCACTTTCGCCTGCAAAAATTGAAGAAATTTTTATGAAATTTTCGCGCTCTAGTGGAGATCTCGGAAAGTCGTGAATTTCCCGCGGACAATCTTAGTGTAACCACAGGAAAATGACCTTCTGGAAACGATGCCGCAATCCGTTTTTAATTATCTGCAACCGTTTCCGAGATATCTACATAGCAAATCGAGAATCGGGTAAATTTCAGTTTGAAATTTATCGACGAATTATTGAATATTTCCGGACAATCTACCCATCGACTTGTTCTTCTTGTCTTGTAGTTTCTTTGTGCGCAAAATAATTTCGTTGCTCTTTATCGTTTTCGAAAAAATCGAAAAAACCGAAAAAGCATGTATTTTTCGAACGAAATGATGGAAAATTTTTGCCGAATTTTTTTTTGCAAATTTTTTTCGTGATTTTTCTTTGGTCACATGAAGGAAATCGAAGTGCTGAAAACGGTTTTCCAGTTTATTTCGCTCTAAAGTTACAAATAAATACATTTTATATTTATTTTCGCTGTACACAATCACACATTTCCTACTGATTTGACGCTGTCATAATTTTTGAACCGCTCACCGCAGAGACTTCTAGTCTTCACCAATCGATTCAGCGTCCCAAAATTAGTCGGAGAACGTATATACTATTCCCTGGGAAGCTTTCAGTTAAGAAATACCATCGACTCGGGAAGTCTAGACCGCGGAAACGACGAAATGCGAGAAAATAGATTTTTTCAAAATCGTTATTTTTGAGTCACAGCAAAATTTAAAAAAGTTTCTTAAAGCATTTTTGCTGCTGATTACAGATATGCAAATTATATTCCAAATTATATTAACAGAGATTAACAGTGAATATAATAAATATATTATATTTATTAAATTCACTGTTAATCTCTGTATTAATTAATCAAAGATTATTATTAATTTCTTGGCTTAATTGATATTTCCGACACAAAGTGAAAATTGCCTTTGTTAAATTTCTCAAAAGAGTTAAATAGATAAATCTTTCTAATAATAGATATTATCGAAGCGACGATATAAATCTTATAAATAGCAGTTTTACCTGCGACATCCGTTATCGATAACGCTGTTTACCGATAAGTGTCATTGAAATAATTACGAAAATAGTTTAAACTAATTATTTGTAATGGATAGAATTGCGGTTTTTATTCGCCTCTATCTCGCTTGAGTAAATAATGATAGCAAGTTGTTAAAGAAAACACCAATTTGTCACTTAAAGATAATTTTAGTCCGTTTAAAGTTCTCGTGATTTTACGTAAGAGTAAATAAATTCTAATTAAACATCAAGTATCTACCATCTTTATAGTATATTTTGTAACTAGGGCGATAAGTTGTCAATTTGATGCGAGAAAGAAATTGGGCGCGCGACAAGGGCGTACCCAGGATCTGAATTAGGGGGAGGGGGCAGCTTTTATTTGTTTGTGGAATTATGAAATTAATCATTCATTATGAAATCAAGTATCCATCTGTCGTACAATTTCAGAAGTGCTTCGCCGTGCTCTTTACACCCGAAGACGCCAGGGTGAGGTTTTAATATTGTTATAGATATTTCTGTGCGCCGGAGTGGGTTCTAGGGGGCGCAGCTGACCCCCCTGCACCTCGCTGGGGAGCAACGAAGTGAGTGCGCACATTCGCTCGAGAGGGCAATTGACAATACCGCCCGTGTTACAAACAATATTTTTCATTACTCATGCGAAGGGATGTATCTTACAAGTTTGAGATCCAGGTGCCATCCAAAAAAAAAATCAATCAAAAATGAAGAATTTGCTTTTCAATTGTCGCCGATGGTGTGGATTAGTCATAAGAACTCTCCTCAGTCCCCGGTATCACCATATAATTTACACTCATCTTAAAACGTTTTCATTAATTTTTATTACTATTTTGTAATGATAAAAATTTCTGACACTTTCACGTCACTTTTTTAATATTGAGGTCTTGATTGTGTTTATTTTATTTACTTATTTGTTTTTTTTAATGTAACCTAGCGATATTGAATATTTGCGTGCGTTACCCAGGTTATGTGGAAATACAACGAGAAGCGGCATTTCTCGTATTAAAAAATGTCCGTCAAGAAGTACTTTTCGCGCATGAGTAATAAAAAATATGTTTTAATTTGTATGAGAAATCGACTTTACAAAAAGTGACCACACGTCCCGATTTTGGCGGGACAGTCCCGCTTTTTGCAGGACAGTCCCGCGTCCCGCCGATTTTTAAAAATGTCCCGCTTTTTAGAAAATATCTGCATTTCTTATTTTAAATGTACTTTAATATATAAATAAGATTTTTTCACATATTCCCATAAAATCTCCTTTTTTAATGTCACGCAATGAATTTTTTTATTATCCTTGAATTGAACTGTCCATTCTTCAAGATATTACAAGCAGTTATTATAAAGATTTCTGACTTCTTTCAGAAAATTCGGTTGTTTAATGGCACCTTCATTATATTTACCAATAATTAATAATAAATACATTTTTGTATATTTATAGACAAGTATATGAATGCATACAATAATAGTAGTTTAGGATACAAGTGTGTGAAGAAGGGCTTTTGTGCATGAATTGCGAAGTAGATTTAATCTAGATTAGGTTATGGTTTGGTTAAATTATATTAGAGTCAGATATATGCAGATTAAGAAAAGAAAATTTAATTCAATTTTAATATATGTCAGAAAATTTATTTCATGTTGCCATAGTAACAACAAACAGAAATCGTTTAATAATGAAACTCCATTTGATTTACATTGGACTTTTACGCACGATTTGGATACTTTTACACACGATTATAATAATGGCATCCTTCACATACAATAATGTATGAATGTGTTCATTTTGGTGTGTGAGTAGATAAAATACATTTTTTTGAATTATTGGTCTGCTTTCATAACTAAAATATAATTATCATTTCATCCCATTTGTCACGCTTTGTCTCAATGAAAATGTGGTCACTTTAACTTTACGTGTTATCTTCAGACAGTTGAAGTACATATATGTGTAGGGTGGAGGTGTTACAAACGTTCTTAATGAATGCCATCGTTCAACTCTAGCAATAAACGTTTTTTTCCTTAAATTTCGAATTATTTATTTCTTGTAGTTCTTCTTGTACTCTTTAATATTATTTTTTCGTTTTAAATCCATTGGCAGCGCGTTAAATAGTTTGATGCTTGTAATTTACCCAATTTTGTCTGGTGTTCTTTCCATTGTTGACTTTTAAATCGGCAAAATAATTTTTATGTTTAAATAGAAATTCAGACTTTTGTATGTATCGTTTATCTGTATCTTTCGTGTATCTTTCGTAAGTAATCAGACTTTCGTATGTATAAGTTCCTGTTAGGATTTCCTCTTTTCTAAATTTTCCTATGCACGACTCGGTGAGTTCTAGGTCGAAAATTACTCGGATGGCTTCCTTTTGAATTTTGTTAACCGCTGCCGCAGAACATGATCCCGAACTTCAAAATGTTGACGCTGTGCACATTGGCCCAATGGACTGTTTTTTACGTATTCGTATCTAAATATCGTCTGAGTATTCTCAGCGCGTATACAGACCCATTGAGTTTGATAAATTAGTTAGAGTCGAACTTCCCTAAGTTGAATTACCATAGTTCATGAAAAAAAATTCGAGTTATAGAAAATTCGAGTTAGAGAAATATATAACTACAAAATGAATAAAAATCCACTTTACACATTTTATTGAAAATAAATATGTATATATTTATAAGCGAAAAATAAATATACATTATAAATATTATTATAATTAATCAAATATAATTATAATTAATCAAAAATAATTATAATTAATATATTATTTTTTGAAAAAATCAGTAATTTTTATTTGTTTTTCATTCAAAAAATCTCTATCTAAAAAGTTTCCCAAAGTAGATAATGCGCGATACACTTCGTCTGGAAGATTGTCTTTAGAACATAGATATTCCCTACACTTATTTTAATAATTACTCATTTCTTTGTTGGAGGGTGAAATTGGCACTCTTTCGTTGCTTGTTAAGACATCTTCATCTTCGCGTTTTGTAATCTTGTTTCTTCTTGTTTTTGTTCTTCTTGTTGTAAAAATGTCTTTTTCATGATAAGATGCTAAAATTTCCGGCAAGATATTGTTCCATCACTCTTCACAGTCATGTTCATAACGTCTGTACTTTCACCACACATAAGCTTTTGAATATATTATGCCTTTTTTTAAACTTATCTAGCCAACCTACACTAGCGATGAAATCAGTGTGTCCCAGACTCGCAACAAAATAAAGAGCCTTTTCTTCAATATCTAGTCCAGGCTTTGGTACATTTTTATCCCGTGCAATTTTAAACCGTACGCAGACGTACGCAGTACGCAGAGAGCATTATAGGACAGTATCAGACAGGTTTCCGGAAAGGAAGGCGACGACTGACCAAATGTTTACACTCAGACAAATACTAGAAAAGACATGGGAAATGAACATCAGCACATACCAGGTCTTCGTAGACTTTAAACAAGCGTATGATACTATCGATAGAAGAACTCTCATGAAGACAATGGAAGAATTCGAGATACCACAAAAGATCATTAAATTGGTAAATTGTACGTTAAAAAAGACTTGGAACCAAGTCGGTATCCAAAAAACGACATCGCACAAGTTTGAAACCATTACAGGTCTGAGACAAGGAGACAGTCTATCACCCATATTATTTAACATCGCGCTCGAAAAAGCTATAAGGAAAGCTCAGATAGAATGCAACGGTACCATCTACAATAAATCCACGCAACTTTTGGGCTATGCTGACGACCTAAACATCATCGGTAGATCGCTAACGGCAATGAAAGATGCTTACGGTAAAATGGAGAAGAGAGCCAAGGAGATAGGTCTGTCAATAAACAAGGATAAAACAAAAGTAATTATGGTAAGACCGGGAGCGCCAGTACACGCAGTAAATAATCTGGATATGGGAGAGTACACTGTAGAAGTCGTCAACAACTTTAAATATCTGGGATCAACCGTCACGGATCAGAACGACGAAGGGGTGGAAGTACAACATAGAATCATGCAAGCCAACAGGGCATACTTCACTCTTAAATCCATCCTTAAAACCATCCATCCCTCGAAGCTAGCTAGCAGACAAACGAAGTGTAATATATATAAAGCAATCATACGACCCATCCTCACATATGGAAGCGAAGCATGGACGCTGACCCAGAAATCGGAAAAGATGCTGGAGATTTTTGAGCGAAAGATCCTGAGGAAAATTTATGGGGCAATTAACAGCGCATTAATTAACACACATAAAGAGGGCTGGAGAATTAGGATGAACTTCGAACTATATCAGTTATACAAAAGCCCAGATGTGGTATCCCACATAAAACTAAGCAGGCTAAGATGGGCGGGACATGTGTGCCGGATGGCTCCAACAGCAGTGCCGAGACAAATACTCAGAGTGCCGGAAGGTAGAAGGAAAGCGGGCAGGCCAAGGGCGAGATGGGAGGAAAGTGTGAAAAGGGATGCGAGAGAGATGCTGGTGGTACGGAACTGGCGGGCGGCGGCAGAGGAAAGGGAACGCTGGAGACAACGTTTGGTGGAGGCCAGGGCTCGCTTCGGGCTGTAGCGCCATTGGAGAGAGAGAGGGCAATTTTAAACCATTCCAAAGGAGCTTTGTCAATGTCTTCGTAGGTACACTTTTTCAAACATTTGCGATCGTTAGTTGCACCATTTTCGGCTTTGTTCAGAATTTCTTCGCGGTTTCTTATAATTGTAGAAAGTGTACTAGGAGTAATCCCAAAGTCTTCAGTAATCACTTTTGTCTTTTTAATTCCTCTCAACTTCATCAACTTCAGGTAAGAAGAAAGAATGAGTTTAAACTCTAAAATGTAGCACCTTTTCTATAACAAAACAGAATACGGTTTATGATAGGCAATATCCGGCACCATACATTTTGAAGTACTCAGCGGTTAAAAAGTTGGAGTTATAGAGATTATTTTCTATGTAAAATTTTACCATAGTACACATTTTTACTAGGAGTTATGGTAACATTCGAGTTAAGGAAAATTCGAGTTTTGGAAGTTAATTTATATGTAAAATGCTATCTAAACGTATGAATTTCTAAAAATATTCGAGTTATAGAAAAAATGGAGTTATAGAAGTTCGAGTTATAGAAGTTCGACTGTATGTGCGCCCCAATAGAAAATTTGTGTCAAAATATATTCCGAACAGTTTATCGCATTTTTGTACTTTTAGTTTGTTGTGCGAGATCACTATTTCTTCTGGAACAATCTTTGAGGTGTTTAATCTGAGTCCATACCGTTCGCTTGTGGTTTTAACCTTGTTCATTATACTCTGTAGGCTCTCCTAGTTGTTTGCACATATGATGATATCATCAGCGAATCGTATGTTATTGGTGTTTTCGCCATTCAGTTCTTTCCTGGTCGTCTGAATTCCCAGTGTGAGTATCAGTTGAGGCCTCCTCGCTCTCCGCATTTGTCGCCTTTGGATTTTTTCTGATGGGGTCATATTAAATCTAAAGTTTATCAGAACCAACCTGATACCCTGGAAGACTTAAAATGAAATATTCAGAAAACAAGCTATTGGTGAGATTTTGCCAGAAATGTGCCAACGTGCATTGCGTTCATTGTTGCATAGATATCGATCTCAGTCATGCATCGAAGCAAACGGAGGTCATCTAATCCAGCTATTCTCAACCGCTGGTCCGGCGGACCACCAGTGGTCCGCGGAGAATTTTTACTAGTCCGCGGACAATTTTTTCTATCCGCGAAAAAAATTTACTTATAAAAAAAATAATAACTAAATTTTTATTTATAAAATTACGAAAAACAAATATCTTAAACTAATATTAATTCTATGTAATTTATGATTAGTACGACACTGAAGAAAAAAATAAGAAAAAGAAAAATAATTACATATTTTTACTTTTAAATATTATTGTATGTAAATGATAATCAAAATGTTACAATTAACTTATGTAGTAGTACTTTAATACCTAGTAAAATTTTGTTTTAAAAAAAATATTACTGGTCCGCGAATTTTGTTTTCAATTTTACTGGTCCGAGGGCCAAAAAAGATTTAGAAACGCTGAAATTATTATTAAATTTAAATTTAAATTATTATTAAACTTTAGATTTTGCTCTACAATGTTCAACAAAAACGTTGGTGTCCAACTTATTTCGTTGTTTGATAATTGCAGTTTAAAATCAGGACACTCTTAATTTGTCACCGTTTACCGTTTCGTTCCAACTTTCAATTTAAGTAGAATAATTGTAGAGATAAAATTTAAATATAATGCGCGATGACATTGAGGATTACGTCCGGATTACGTTTAAGCTTGTTTATCTATGTTATCGGAAAATTTTTGATTTATTATTGTCCCAAGATAATTGCTTCCCGAAAACAATCTTTTCTCAAAAGGTTTTTAATGACAAAGGTTTTAATTGATTGTTTAAAAAAATATATATAAAAAACGCTACAATGATTATCTGTTATTATAAATTGTTTACGGTTACAGAAATAGGTTGTGACGTAGTAGAAAATACATATTTTTGTTTCTCTGTGTCAGTATATTCCAACCCAAAACTTACCACAGACCCGTCTAATCATTTTTTTTTCGAGAAATTAAAACCAAATTATAAAATCATTTACAATATTGGTTTGTTCTTGGTTTATTCTGTCTATGCTCTTTCACATCAAAATGTTTCATCAATTGGACAGTTTAAATACATATATGTGTAGTGTGGAGATGCAATTGATGAATACAATTGATGCGCCATTTTTTAGCACGCGTCCATGTATAGAATTCTAATGGACAAGTGCGAAGAACGCCTTATGAACAAGCTTTTTTTATACTATTTTGCGCGCTTTTATTCCATTTCTAAAAAAAATAATCGGCGATCCATATTGCGAAAATTGTATCGCACTCGGCGAGCCATCATTGAACCAATATGAGTAATTTCATGACTTCATTCTTCTTCTTATACTTCTAGAAGACCTTGAGGTCTGTTTATTGCCAAGCGTCAATTCGGTTGGTTATCCTGTGAGGCGGAGCTCCAACTATCCTTCCATCTCTTAGGTGGTCTCTCTGGCGGGCGTCGGCCACCTGGTTTTCCATCTCTGACGATGTATGCTAGACTCTCTTGGTTTATTCTGTCTATGCGGTCACGCCAATATCTTCTCCTTTCGCTCCCCCATTTCACTATGCCTTCCACCCATGCCGCTCTTATGTCGTTGTTTCTCACACCATCTCTAAGTGTCTTCCCTGCGATGGTTCTTAATGTTTTCATCTCAGCTGTTCTGAGGATGCTTTTTGTCTTATTCGTGTCAGATCTCATTTCAATACCATAGGTTATCACCGGTCTAACACAGGATTTATATATCCGCATTTTACTATCAATGCGCATGTGGTTGTTTTTCCAGATGATATCTCTTAGGCATCCTGAGATTGTTGCGGCTTTGTTGACCTGTGATTTTATGTCGTTTATCGGGTTGTTGCTGCTTGATGTGTCCGCTCCTAAGTAGCGGATGCTCATTACCTGTTCTATTGATTTATTGTCTAATACGACTTTACATCTTGATGGTTCTTTGGAGAAGGTCATACATTTTGTTTTATCGATGGAGGTTGACATGTTGTATTTTTCACTAGTCTGGTAGAACTTATGTGTTTGCAAATTGTTCTGCAAATCGTTTTCTGTTTCTGCCAAGATTACCGCATCATTCGCATAGCTCACCATGCCGATTGATTTGTTATTCAGTCTGTATCCCCTGTTCATTGTTGTCACACTGTATATAATCTCGTCCATCACAAGGTTAAAAAGGAATGGGCTGAGACTATTACCCTGTCTTATTCCTGTTAGTGTCGGTATGTCTTTTGTTGTTTGCTGGTCCACTTTTATTCTTGCAGTGTTGCCTGTGATTTGTTTCTCTCTTAATAATGTCCAATATGTCTGGCAGCTGTACTTTGTCGAATGCCTTAGTTAGGTCGATAAGACACATAAGCAGTGTAGGCGAATTCAATCGTCTTCTTCTTTACCTGTCTCACAATGAACAAGGCATCAGTTGTCGATCTGTTCTTCCGATATCCTTGTTGTTCATCTTAGTTTTCGATGGTGCGTTCTAGAATGCTTTTGACAATTCTGGTGAGCAGTTTCATGGTGGTGCAAAGCAGGGTTATGCTTCTGTAGTTCTCCGGATTGTTTTCTTGTCCTTTTCTTACTAGCCCTTTATCTCCATATTTTATGAGTTCCTTGGGGATCTCGTCCACTCCCGGAGCTTTTCTGTTTATCAAGTTTTTAATCTTCACTCTAACTTCCTCCTCTGTAACCATTAATCTATTCGTGATTTCTTCCTCTGCTTCCTGTGATTGAGGTTCTGCCGTATTGTCCGTGTTGTCATATAAGTTTCCAAAATATGTTTCCCATTCGTTCAGTGGCACCTTTTTGGTCTGTATGTATTCGTTTACGGGCTTCTTTATGTTTTTTAGCATCTTCCAAACTCTCCTCTGGGCTCCATAAAGATTGTGTTCCATGTCTGTGGAGAATTTCTCCCAGTATTCCCTTTTGATTCTTCTGATTGACTGAGTTGACTCTATTTCTTGATTCTTTATAGTTATTGCAGTTTTCCTCTGTTGGCGTACTTTTATATTGTAGGTAGCCTAGCTTTCCTTTTTTTCCTCGGCCAGCCTTTTTACCTCCTGTATAAACCAGGGCTTGGTTTTGTTTTGCGAGTTTAAGTTTATTGTTCTTTTCTATATTGACTCGTTAGCCGCCTCCTGTATGCATCTCTTAATTATATTCCATCTGTCCTCCACATTCTTGTCTGTTATGTTTCCCTAAGTAAGTTTTCCACTTACTCTGCTTTCATATAGGTATTTGGTGCAGTCGTTATCCAATGATTCTAGGTTGTATTTTTCAATCATTATCGGTCTTTGTTTTATCCTTCGATGCCTCTCTATGAAGAACTTTCCGAGCACTAGCTTGTGATCTGTGCCGGTGTTAGCAGAGGTTAGTACTCTTATGTCTTGTATTACATTCGGAGTGATATTTCTATTTGTTATTATGTAATCGATCATTGATTTCTGGCCTCTGGTGTTGCAGAAAGTGTATTTATGTTGGTCTTTGTGAGGAAAATAGGTGTTGTTTATCTGCAGTTCATTTCTTGCCCAGAAGTTGTTCAGTTGGTCTCCATTTTCATTTAATATGTGCTCGTTAAATCTTTGCTTAACTCCAGGTATTTCGTCTGAGCCGATTCTCGCGTTGAAGTCTCCGAATAGGTTTATTTTTACATTGTTGTTTATTTGGTCAATGGAGTTTTGTAGCTTCTCATAGAAACTGATTCCTCTCTTGGTTTGGACATGTCCGTTTGGACATGGGCGTAGATACTCACAAGATGCAATGGACCTTTGGGGAAGTTAAATGTGACTTTCTATATTCGGTCGCTTACGTGTCGACGTTTTCTATTATGTCAGTGTACCTTTCGTGTAAAAGGATACCGACTCCCGAGTGGCTCCTTTCTTGTTTTGGTTTGCCACTATAGAGTAGGATATAGTTTTCGTACTTTGTCGTGCCCTGACCTTTACCTTTTGTCTCGGATAGTCCGCATATATCTATCTTCTGCTTGTTCATCTCCAAGATTACTTCCTGATCCCTTCCGTTCCATGAGGTAATATTCTAGCAGGCTATTCTAGTAGTAGTTTTCCGTTTTTGCTGAATCCTTTTCCGCGCGTGGGTTCTTTCCAAAGTTATCAGTCCATTTTCCTAGGCTGGGCCTTTTTCTCTGCGGTATGGGTTTTTTACCTTAGACAGGCAGTTAACCTGGCCTAAGAACCCTCTACACTTTATCCGGGCTTGGGACCGTCAGTGACCGCAGCAGAACTACTCAGTTCATCCCGCGCGTCGATCACAGGCGGTGTTAATGACTTCATTATAGACGCAAAATAGAAGAACGTTCTTAACGAATGCCATCACTCAACTCTGATTATCAATAATAGTAGTTTATGATACAAGTGTGTGAAGAAGGGCTGTTATGCAAGAGTTGCAAAGTTTAAACTTCACAACTCATGCACAAAAGCCTTTCACACACGAGTGTCATACATTATTTTATTTACGAAGCATGTTAAAATACTGTTGATTCTACAAAAAAAAATGTTTCTTACCCGATAATATTAAAAAATTGTAATTTTGACATACAACATACTTCAAATCACTGACACAATAAGGTTAGAACGTTCAGCGCCTCCGTAAGAAGAAACTAACTAGTAAAACGCACAGTGACGTTAACACTATTTGGTCGTTGCCGATGTAATCTAGGTTAACTTAGATTTAATCTAGATTAGGTTATGATTAGGTTAAGTTATATTAGAGCCAGATAAATCCAGATATTAGAGGCTGAGATTTCTTGATTCAAAATAAGAAAAATTAATTCAATTTTAATATACGTCAGAAAATTTATTTTCATTACGCCTATGTTTTTCATTTAGTGATGCGAGTTGTTGCCATAGCAACAACAAACAGAAATCGTTTAATATTGAAACTTGATTTGATCCACATTGGTCTTTTACTCACGATTTGGATACTTGTACACACGATTATAATAATGGCATACGATAATTTACTTATTATTGTCTTCATTTTGGTGTGTGAGTATAAACGATAGTTGGTATCAGAAAGCTATTATTAAATATCATAAAAAATCCGAACAAGAAGTTAAAGTCCATAAATTACATTTACACGTTATTTTGATGAACTGGGATGTCTACATTCCGATTCAGTGCAATAACATAAACGTAATTATTGTATAAATTGTAAGTCTGGCAGTTACTTAAATCGGTGCAGAGTTAACTGCACATAAAATTCCTTTTATTTCGATCATGTCACGCCCGTGACATTTAATACCAGATTTCCATTAATTTTCTAATAAGAACAAAAGTTCATGTGGATGTGGATTATGTTAAGTAAGTTATTGCTTTAAATTGCTGCTTGCAAAACGAGTTTTCATGTATTTCTGCATTACATTCGCCGCATCTTGAGAGATTGTGTTGGCGCAAACCAATAAAAGTAAATGATAATTTGTCAATCATTCAAAATATTTGATATTATAAAATATACAAACATAATAATGTCCAATATACCGGGCGTCTAAAAAAAATGAACTAACAATTTGAATGACAAGAAAAACTTTATTTATGAACATAGAGAGAAAGAAGTTGAAAGGCTTCAAGTACAAAAGAAGTAACAAATGTTATTGAAGAAACATGTTCAAATTGATGAGCTTTACTGTCGAGACAACGCTGATAACGCGCACGAAGGGTTTCGCAAACGCCACGAATACGAATATCGCAACAACGTCTTTCAATATCCAATTTCAATGCATTAATCGTTCTTGGTTTGGTGCCATAAATTCTGCCCTTAAGGCATCTCCAGGGGTCTGAGGAACGCGCAGGGTATTCAATGCGACCCCTTGGTCCAATCCGTGTTTCTCGAAAACCTGCATCGAGGTGAGCTCGTATATCGCGATGGTAGTGGAGAGATGCTCCTTTTTGCTGAAAGTAAATCTCGTCATCATAATCCAAACGTCTCAGTAATGTGTGGACCAACAAACTGCTGCAGCACGGAGAGGTAACTCTCACCAGTGACAGTTGGACAAAAATGGTCCACAGTGTTACTCCTGGTAAGTTTAAGTGGTGTTCAGTATTACATGAGGATTTCTAGGACCCCAGTATGTGCAATTATGACGATTAATGGAACCATTTAATTGAAGGGAGGCCTCAACGCTCCACACAATTTTGTGTAGAAACCCTACATCTTTTGCACATTTTGCCAGGTACCATTCACAGAATAATAGATTTTCAACAAACAAAAGAATAATAGATGTCATGGAGAGAAAAGCGGATCTCAAATGGCAATGGACAGGACATGTGGCCAGAAAGAATACAGAAGAATGGAGCCACAAGAGTACCTTCTGGAGACTCCGGGAAACAAAAAAGAAGCACGGGAAAACCCCAAACGAGATGGATCGATGCCATAACAGAAAAACAGTGGATGAGAACAGCAAATGACAAAGAAGCATGAAAAAAAAAATGAAAGAGGCCTATATCCAACAATGGAAGTATGAAGGCTAATAAGAAGAAGACCATTCACAGAATTGAACTCTCCGGTCGGGATCGTTTTCGTTGAGAGCATGGATTTGTATTGGAATGTAGAATTTCCAGCGCAGACGCCTCATAAGTTTAACCTTGTAGCAGACAGACCTTGTGGTCGATAGCCATTTGTTACTGTAGGTGACAAAAAAGATTATTATTATTAACATGCATTTAATTGTAAGCTTTAAATAAGTAATGTAAGTAATAATAAGTAATGTAAGCTTTTGTAATAAGTAAGCTTGCAATTGGCGATTATAAAAATGCGGAAAGTAGCTTACTTTAAGATTTTCACTCGAAACTTTATCCAAAATAATCTAAATTGCTTGAATCTTTTTGTAAATTATTATAAATTAAATTGAGATTAAAACTGTGTATGATACTTGCAGTTGCAAGGAGAATAAACCTTTCAAATTATCAATTTTTTCGGAGACTCGAAACTTTGATCTCGATTTTCTCTAAAACAAAAATAAGGTTTCGACTTTGTTCAAGGCTGATTATTAGCACGTTTATAAAATAAAAATCTCTATGGAAACAAGTTTCTTATTTATTTATTTATTTAGGCGGTAAAACTCCCATGAAGGAAGACGCTAAGCAATGTTGACTCATTTTTTGTTCTTTCTTTCTTATCCGCGTTGTTTAATTATCTGGCTGAACAATTGTTTTGTTTGATCCGACCATTTGGGTCTATATTGTTGTGTCTCTGTCTAAGATGTTTTCTTATTTTATGTTCGGTTCTTTCAGAGGTATTTTTGTGTTTGTATTACCCAGTTGGTTGTGCTTTTAGGGTTGTTGTTATATCATTCATGTATCTGTTTCGTCAGTCTTGTTGTCGTCAGTTTGTATGTGTCCATAGAATTTCTTTTCTTTAATTCTATTTCAATTTTTGAATATTTTTCTGTTGTTCTTCACGTTTGTAATCTAAATCCTTCTTCTGTTTTTCTCCGGCCTAATATTTTTCGAATGATTTTCCTTTCTTCATTCTTCAGCTCTTCTAATTGTCCTTTCAGGTTGAGTGCTAGTGTTTCCCTTGCGTATAGTGCCATTGGCCCGATTACTGTTTTGTGGTATCGGATTTTTGTGTTGATTGATATTGATTTTTTGTTGTAGATACTTTGTGTTATACGTTAATGCTCTTTTAACTTTTTGTATTCTCGCGTTCTGTGCTTGCTTTTCCAATCCTGTTTGTTAGATTATTTCTCCAAAGTATTTAAAATGATTGACTTTATGTATTTTCCCGCAGTTCTTTTGTGTTTGTTTTTGTTGCGGAAAATTCTGTTTTTTTCGAAGAAAAAATTTGTAGACCTACTTTTTCCGCGCATTCTTTTAATATTTTTATCCGTTCAATCGCTCCCGTTGGGCTCGTCGTTATTATTGCTAGGTCGTCAGCAACGGCCAGGTAGGGTATGACGACTGCTTTGTTTTATCTTCCTATATGTATCGGAGTCCACTTCGATTTAATCTCTAGTTCTTTCTGCCATTCTCTCATCGCTTTGTTCAGTATTATGTAAAACAGTTAAACAATTATACGGTGATAGTCCGTCCCCTTGTCTTACCCCGGTTTTTATTTCAAATGCACTTGATATTTCGCCTACAAATTTTTTCTTGTTTTTTCGTCTAGTCTAGGGATGGCCAACCTTTTTGAGTAGTGGGTCAAATTTTGTTCATTATATTTTTCGTACTAGCTCGGGGGTCACAAGGCAGGTGGCATCATTTGAAAAAGAGGAGGTAGGTCAAAGACTACTTTTAGACGTTCATGAATTCTTTCTCACTTTTAAAGGCTTTTACAAAATTCAAGTTTCCTTCTGGTTTTTTCACTGCTTTTCACTTTTACTTTGGAAGTGGAGAGCAAAAAATAAAGGCCGAAGTCAAAGAAAGTCGATAAAAAATTCTGATGTATTAAAAAAACCCAAATCTCAATAAAACCCAATTAGGGGAGGATGTATAATACTCTGCTTAAAATATTGAATGTTTCTTAGAACGTTCGATGCAAAAACGTGTGGCAAAAATTGCTAACTAATTCTCACTTTTAAAGCCTTTTATAAAATGCAAATTTCTTTCTTGATTTACAACTTTTACTTTGGAAGTGGAGAGCAAAAAATAATGTTCGAAGTCAAAAGTTCACAAAAATTTCTGATGTATTATACGATCAAATCCAATTAGAGGATGTGGCAATTAAAGCCTCCGTGGCAAAAATTGCTAACTAGTAAAAACGCACAGTGACGGGAACACTTTGTTCGTTGTCGATGTAATCTAAGTAAACGTAGATTTACTCTAGATTACAGTTATGGTTAGATTAAGTTATGTTAGAGACAGAGAAATTCAGACTGAGGGACCGAAACTTCTTGAATAAGAAAAATTAATGCAATTTGAATATACGTCAGCAAATTTATTTTCATTACGTCTATGTTTTTGGTTTAGTGACGCGAGTTGTTGCCATAGTGACAACAAACAAAAATCGTTTAATAATGAAACTCCATTTAATTTGCATTGGACTTGGATTTGCATTGGATTTTGGGGTGCGAGTGGATAAACATATTTAAAATACAATAATATGCGTATGCTTTATTGAAGTCTAAAAATGTGCATGTGATTGGTTGTATTCTTATTGTTTTGATTTTGAGTATTGTGTTGAGGTTGTGAATGTGTTCTGGACACGATCTGTTTGGTCTGCACCCTGCTTGAAATTCTGCTATTTTTTGCTTCCAATTGTTCTTGTGTTTTAGGAGGCATGACGATATAATCTTGTATGTTACCAGAAGTAGTGAGATCCCTCTGTAATTGTTATGTCTGTTTTGTTGCCTTTTTGTGCAATGGGGGGATGAGTGCTGTTTTCCAGTAGGTTGGTATGTTTTCTGTTTTCCAAATGTTTTGTATGTTTTGTGTAATTTCTTGTAATGATTTTGGTCCTAAATTCTTCAATAATTCTGCTACAATTAAGTCTTCTCTTGATATTTTGTTGTTCTTTAGCTTTTGGATGTGTTTTTGGATTTATTCCTTAGTTCCTGGTGGTAATTCTCGGTGTTTTTCGACAGAGGATATTTTCGGGAATCTTTCGATTCAGGGAAATTCAGAAGTTGTTTGAAATATCTTGCTAGATCTTGACAATTGTCTCTGTTTGTCAATGCTAGTTTGCCGTCAGCTTTTCTGAAACCAAGGTTTTGTGGGCTATATCCTTTGAACTGATTGGAAAATATCTTGTGGAACTCGTGAGTGTTGTGATTTCTAAAGTTTTGCTCTATTGAGTTTAGTTGTTCGTTGATATACAGTCGAACTTCCTGAAGTCGAATTACCATAGTTCACGAAAAAAAATTGGAGTTATAGAAAATTCGACTAGAGAAATACATAACTACAAAATGAGTAAAATTCACTTTATACAATTTCTTCGAAGTAAAGATGTACATATGTATATATTTATAAACAAAAATGGAATATACATTATTAATGTAATGTTGTATAATTATAATTAATTAAAAATAATTATAATTAATATATTATTTTTTGAAAAAGTCAGTAATTTTTAATTGCTTTCCATTAAAAAATTCTCTCATTTTCTTTTTATGTCTTCATTGTCTCATCTACAAAGTTCTCCAAAGTAGATAATGCGCGGTACACTTCGTCTGGAAGATTGTCTTTAGAACACAGATATTCGCTACAATTATATTTCGCTACTACTTATTATGCAAGTTATGCTGATTATATGTGTCATACGCGGACTTTAATTCTGACAGAAGAGTATCTATCATCTTCTTTATTACAGACGGTTTTCGGCATTGAATTTCTTGTCTAAACTAGAAAGCCATTCTTCATAAATTGCGCTTCTCATCTAAGCCGTTCTGTTGCTTCTGTGTTTCACTGGTAAAAAACGTTTATCTTTAAAGTATCCCGGATTTTTAGATTTTGAACCGTTTCAGTTTTTCAGTACCACACATATTGGCTCGCACCATGGCTTTGTTGTGTTTACCACCCAAGCATTTTTCGTCTTTAAATGTTAATGTTTTTTAGGCAAACATTAAAAAAAAAGCCCGTCTCGTCCGCGTTAAAAATGTCTTTTCATGATAAGATGCTAAAAGTTCCGGCAGGTTATTGTTGCACCACTCTTACTAGCGATGAAATCAGTGTGTCCCAGACTATCAGCAAAATAAAGAGCCTTTTCTGTAATAAGTGGTCCAGGCATTGGCACATTTCTATCAGGCGCAATTTTAAACCATTCTAAAGAAGCTTTGTCAATGTCTTCGTAGGTACACATTTTCAAACGTTTGCATCATTAGTTGCACCATTTTCGGCTTTTTTCAGAAGTTCTTCGCGGTTTCTTATAATTGAATAAAGTGTACTTGGTGGAATCCCAAAGTCTTCAGCAATCACTTTTTTCTTTTTAATTCCTTTGCCAACTTCACTTATCAACCTCGCTTTGTGAGATAACGACATCGTATTGAGTTTTCTTCTCTAACCACTCATATTTGCTATTGTAACGGTAGAGAGAAGAAGAAAGAATGATTTCTTTACTTTAATTGATTTTAAACTCTAAAATGTCATTAATATGATACCTGTATCTATAATATGCACCTTTACTATAACAAATAGGATACGGTTTATGATAGGCAATATCCGACACCATAAATTTAGGAAAGTACGCATCGATTAAAAAATTGGAGTTATAGAGATTATTTTCTAGTTAAAATTTTACCATTGTACACATTTTTACTACGAGTTATAGAAAAATTCGAGTTAAGCAAAATTCGAGTTATGGAAGTTAATTTATATATAAAATGCTATCTAAACCTACGTATAAATCTCTAAAAAAGTTCAAGTTATAAAAAAAATTGGAGTTATAGAAGTTTGAGTTATGGAAGTTCGTCTGTATTTTCTTTTGTTTTGTGGAATAATTGTCGTCTTGTTTTTAGTAGTTTTTCATGTGTTTTTTCTGTTTTGTGGGAGTTGTATGTTTGGTATGCTTTCCTTTTGATTTCCAGTGCGTGTTCACAGTCTTCGTTCCACCATAGGTGTTTCGGTGTTTTTGTCATCATTTCTTTGGCTGTGGTGATAATTTTTTCTTTGAATTCTTGCCAATTTTCCGTTACGTTTCTCTCCCGTTGTTCTGCGAGTTTTGTGTCCTTAATTGTAAATTAAAATTATGTAAATTAAAATTATTATGTTTCTTCTGCTTTTTCTACAGAAAATTTAATTCTCTTAAAGTTTTTTTCGAAATATTTTTCAAAATTTCACCTAGGTTCCGGGTTATTTATATTATTCGCTTCATTTTTGGTCTTTATACATTTATATTTTGTTTACAAATAAAAAATAATTTATGAACGATTTAAAAATTGTTGAGCAATAATATTTCCTCGTCGAATAAAAACAAGATTTATCGAGGTGAACCTTAATCAATTCATGTATAAGGCGAAGTAAAATAGATAATAACAAATTTTATTATTTTTAACATTATTTTATTTTTGACACGACCATAATTGTATATGAAACTTATAAACAAAAGTATTAATAATTTTTGTTTTATGCTCTGATATTATTTTTTTGTATGTGCAATTATTTGCAAGTACATACTGCTAATTTTATGTTGCTGTTCAATTTCATTTTCTCTTACAGCTATAAAAAATCGCCTATTTTTTTATTCATTATTATGCAAATTATATCAAGGATTATAAATTTTTTTCTATATTCATATTTTTTTGTTTGTTTTGAATTTTTTTACAACTGTTAATCAGGCCGATTCTATAAGAAAAACGTTGAAGTCAATTGAAAAGACGCCGCTAAAATTTCTTTATATCCGCTAAATTTATAAAAATATTAAAAATTTATGCATAAAATAATACTTCTTCTTTGAGTCTCCACTCAACATTACTAACAAAAATCATCAATTTCATGAAACATATATCAAAGTATTGCATCCATTATTTATTTATTTATTTATTATTAGTGGCAATACAGAAATAAACATTTTTACCGTTTATGCCCTATATCTGTCTAGTCTTGTCTGTTTAGTCAAAATCATTTTCATTATTTACGAAATTCATAGTAAACAGAAATACTCAATGAAATATGTCAGAAATCTGTCAAATTCACGCGCAAACACCCGTATTTCTTCACATAATCTTCTTACACTTAATCGTAAATATTAAATATTTTGTACTAGCATATAGAATTCCTCTAAATTGTTCAATTTCATCTACATTCAAGATTGGTAACCCTTTGGTTTGGTTTCATGTACTTCTCAAATAAATGCTTGTGCATCACTAAGAAGACAATACTTTCGAATATTTATATATATATATATATATATATATATATATATATATATATATATATATATATATATATATATATATATATATATATATATATATATATATATATGTTGCCTCTGTATTCTCTCTGTGTTTTCTATTGGCAAAGCAGAAGTAACAGTGGCCACGGATTCCTTAATAATATTATCCAAATTTAGATTATTTTCTGGTTCCACCAGCAAATTTCTTGCAGCTAATTTATCTTTCGAAAAAACTTTTTCTATGGGATTTAACATGGGTGAATATGCTGGAAGAAAAAATAGTCGACGGCTTGTTCCATTTATTTTATCACGAACTTCCTGAGTTTTATGGATTTTGGCGTTGTCCAGAACCAGCCAAGCTTCTACGATGTTACTTTCAGCCATTTTATTCAATAAACCATCAAAAAATTTAATAAAAATCTTAATCTGAATTTACTGATGAATTATAAATTATTTCAAAATGAATAATACCATGTAAATTCATGGCTGCAATGAATGAAACATTTCTGCCTCTTACTGTTGGAATTATTACATGGGCTGGAGTATTTATCTTTGATCGAGCTTTATTTCGCCGGAGATGGTAATTGAAACCATATTCATCAATGAAAATTATATTCTCCCGTGTTTGTGGAGCATTTTATGAAAATAAAATTGCATAGTTTTTGCGTTGTTCAATTCTTGACTTAGAGTTTAAACGGTCCAGACTAATTGCAAAAGTTTTCAATGTTATTTTTAAAGCTTTTAATGCATTGAATACAGATGTTGTGGCCAAGTTGACGTTTTTATTTTCAAATATCTTCATTTTCATATTTTTTAAAAGTAATCGATGGATTTTCTTCAATAATTTGCTCTACATAATTTAAAACCTCATCAGATAATTTACTATTCCTTTTTTTCACCACGATTTCGTCGAACCATCTCATATCCACCCTTCTTATAACGTCTAATAATAGATTTAGCGATGTTTTTATTAATAACTGCTATTTCTGCTGATTCTGCAATTGTTTTACCTTCTTCATAACATTTTATAAAAATATCCTTTTTGTCTAAACTTGTTTAAGAATAATTTCCTCTACGTTTTTTTTCACGACTAACAGGTAATTCATCAAGTTTTTTCTAAAGTTAAATTAGCTGCAAGAAATTTGCTGGCGGAACCAGAAAATAATCTAAATTTTTTAAATATTATTGAGGAATCCGTGGCCACTGTTACTTCTGCTGATTGTAATAAATATTATGTAGATATGGCGATGAAATTACCATTGGCCGTAGCAGGACAACCGATGCATTAACATTATTTTTATAATTTTTCATAATTGTTTTCTTTATAGTTTTTGATAATTAATTTGTTGTTTCTATATTAATTAATATTTAACTAAATTTAATAAAAGTTTAATTTGAATATAAAAAAGTTTAATTTGAATTTAAAAAAGGTTAATTTGAATTTAAAAAGGTTTAATTTGAATTTAAAAAGGTTTAATTTGAATTTAAAAAGGTTTAATTTGAAATTGAAAAGGTTTAATTTGAAGTTAAAAACCTATATACATGTTACTATATTGGTCTTTTTAAAATGTCCTCCACATGATTCTCGAAATGGTATGTTTAATAGTATTCGCAACACTTGTTTTTGCACTCTAAACACACTTTTTTTGTTAACTCCGTTAAGCGGCGCTTTTATGCAGAGGCGCACTAGGCGCGCGCCTAGGTCCTCCTATTTTAGGGAGCCACAAATTTCCAACTATGCAAGGTCAAACCAACTTTTGGCGGGTGACGACAATAAGCGGCAAAATTTGACAAAGTGTGGTGAATAAATTGGCACTTTGCGGTGGTTAAAAGTTGAAAAAAATATTAAGAAAAAAAACTAAAGAAGTATCATTGCATAGTTGTTAACACCACATAATCTTACAGAGGATTCAAATCCAAAGAATGTAGTTCATGTCCCTTCCACCACGTCGTCCAAGTTTAGAAGACGACAAGCGTAGCAAGGAGTTTTCTAATGGACAAGAAACATCCAATGTCACTATAAACGTGTTTAATGATAGTACCATTGGATGCATAGAATTTAAATTAAATATGTGTTATATCGTTTATTATCAATAATTCATTAAATTTGTGTATTCGCGATTTCCACACATCACATAACCTCAAAACTATCTCGTCGAAAATTTGACACTAACAGGTCTGAATTTCAGTGCCAACCTTGAAAAAATTAGCTCATAACAGCACTGGGCAAGCTATAACCGCACGCATATGAGTGCTGTTATGAGTTCATTACAGACGCAAAATAAAAAAAATGTCATAACAATTCGCGATTGAAATATTTACGTTTCATTGATTAATTTATTAAATCAGACATTTACCAAATTATTAAGTACTTTTTTTATAAATCTAAGTAAATTATTAATTTATATTGTAGGTAAAGCTTTGTACGATACACGTATCGTAAAATACTCTTACGTACGTAATTGTTATTTTTGAATGTGGTTTTACTATAATCTCGCATATTGAGAATTGGGACTCCCTAGACTAGGGCCTCCGAGTCACCTTGCGCCTAGGGCCACAAGTAATGTAAACGCGCCCCTGACTCCGTTACCCCAGAACAGGGATGGCGAACCTTTTTGAGTAGTGGGTCAAATTTTGTTCATTATATTTTTCGTACTAGCTCGTGGGTCACCATGTCAGTGGCATCATTTGGAAAAGAGGAGGAAGAAGTAGTCTTTGTAAAGACTACTTTTTTGTTCTCACTTTTATATGCTTTTACAAAATTCAAGTTTCCTAGCTCCCTAGGATTTACATCATTTATTTCATCTCCTTATCGCTCTTTGCCACCACTACCACGTCATCCGCGAACGCCAGACTCCATACTTTCTCTCTACCTATCATACACCCTCCCGCTTGCTCCCTCTTAAACATTCTTTCCATATCTGCTACATATATCTACTAGAATCATTATCAAAATTACTCATTATTAAAAAATCTTAAAGCATTCTTAAAATTGCTGCATACAACTTGTACCCTGTGTTGAGCATAGTCATTCCCCGATAGTTTTCTACTTTGGTTTTCTCTCCTTTTTTGGAAATCAGGCATATTACCTTTTCCCCAGTCTGCCGGGAATCCCTCCCCTCTACATACCCCAATCATTCCCTTCACCAGCCTCTCTGTCATTCCCTTCGTCCCATACATTCACACTTCGTTCTGCATTCCATTTCTCCCCGGTGCTTTTTTCTTTTTCAGCTTCTTGGCCTGCTTCTCTACCTCTTCTAATGTGATTTATGTACCCTCTGGAGCTGCCTACGTCTTCCCCATTGCTGTTTCTGCTTCCTCGTCTTCCTTGCTCCCTTCCAGGAGTCTCATGAAATGTTCTTCACACTCTCTCATCTTTATCTTCTCGCTCAATGTTTCTTTTTTCGTTCTCTCCCTGTTTATGCATTTCCACACCTCTTTCTCTGATTTTATTGCTTTCATTTCTCTCTCTCCTTCTTCTCGCTGTTTCTTCTTTTCTCTGCATCTTTCTATGTATATTCTCTTAATTTCTATAAAGCCACTCTTACTTGCTTTCGTCCTTATTCACTCTTTTAGCGCCTCGGTTGCTTTCCTTTTTTCAGTTCTTATACGTTTCTTAATTAAGTCTTGGTCTTTAAAACCTGGAAATAAAGTAGCACTCTAAAAACGCTTGTTTTACAAACTCTCTTTCTGAAAGATGTTTCTCGTGGCGAGTAATGCAATGGGCAACTTGAAAACTAGCAGTTGTAATGGTAGTTTATCTAGTAAATTATTATCTAATACTTATCAAGTAAATTATTGTATGTAAAAGTTGCCATTATTATAATCGTGTATAAAAGTATCCAAATTGCGCGTAAAAGTCCAATGTAAATCAAATGGAGTTTCATTATTAAACGATTTATGTTTCTTGTTACTATGGCAACAACTCACATCACTAAACAAAAAACATAGTGAAAATAACGTGTATTAAAATCGAATTAAAGTTTCTTATTCTGAATCAAGAAGTCTCGGCCTCTTAGTCTGGAGTTAACTTAACCTAACCATAACCTAATCTAGATTAAATCTAGGTTAGGTTAGGTTACATCGACAGCGACCAAATACTGTTCCCGTCACTGTGCCTTTTTACTAATAAGCAATTTTTGCCACGGAAGCCCTGAACGGTCTAATCTTATTGTGTCTCAAAATTACAATTTTTCAAAATTAATGTTAAGAAAGAATATTTTTTTGTAGATTCAACAGTATTTGAACATGTTTGGTAGATAAAATAATGTATAGTACACGTGTGTGAAAGGCTTTTGTGCGGGACTTGCAAAGTTTTTTTTAATCGGAAAGAATTTCTTCACACATTTGTATCATAAACTACTATTTTGGAATCAAAAATGCTTTTAAAACACATAATGATTTTCTTCTTTCTTTGATGAAAAATAAGATTTTCTTTCTTCATCTGTGGAAAAGCCGAGATTAGGATGCAAGTTTTCAAAATGTCTTTTAACATCCGTGAAGTAACTTTTTCGTAACAAATTACGCACCTTCAAGGTGGTGAATAAAAGGACTCGCGAGTCCTTTTATTCTCTTCAATCACACAATATTTATCAAAACATTCTGTTTGTTGTGATCTGGGATATGTATCGTTAGTTTTTCTTTTTTAAACCGCAGCCCTATTACAGGGTAATAACTAAAAACATTTAAAATATGATAATTTGAGAAGAAATTTCTTATTGATATATTTAATATTCATACTTTTGTGGTTGACAAACTTTGATAAGAAAATAATAGAAGTGTTGCGTCATTGGAAATTTCTAAAAGTTAAAATCAATGCCTGGGTCACTTAAAATGCCTGTGTGGGTCAGTGT
The DNA here is from genome assembly GCA_944588485.1 of Phosphuga atrata. Taxonomy (NCBI): domain Eukaryota; kingdom Metazoa; phylum Arthropoda; class Insecta; order Coleoptera; family Silphidae; genus Phosphuga; species Phosphuga atrata. Next base: position 57,312,534 of record OX155899.1, read on the forward strand.
CTGAGCCCCGGGTCATAGGTTCGCCATCACTGCCCCAGAACATGATGCCAAATCTCAGTATCGATTGGAAATTGGCAAAATAGACAATTTTCAAGATGTTTGTCTCTAAAGAGCGACTCATGATTCTAATGGCATACAATACAGTTTTTCTAAGTTTCATCCAGATTTTACTGATGTGAGAGGACCAGTCTAGAGTATTGTCGAAGTGAATTCCCAATAGCCGCACAGCCTGTTGAATTTGAATAGTTTCATTTCCAAGTACGAATTCTTTTGGAAATATGGATAATCATCTTTTTGTTTGGAAAATAATTGTATTTGCTTTTTTCTTTATTCACTATTAGGCGATTTTCAGCGAACTAGGACAGCATTGAGCTCATTACCAGATTCGCATTACGAGTAATATCTTGCGTAGCTTCATTTATAAAAAGGATGGTCGTGTCATCTGCATAATTGATCATCGTATGTTGGGGAGTTATAGGCGAGTTAAATCATTTATGAATAGTATAAATAATAGAGGGCCCAAGGTACTTCCTTGAGGAATACCTATGTGTGTGTATTAGCCTTGGTGGTGATTTCACTGTACCATGCTTTGTTAATAATTTAGTTATATGTGATCTGTTTGACAAAAATGATTGTAACCAGTGTAAGGCGACTCCTCGTATGCCATAATTATAAACAATAATGCCATAATTATAAACAAATTAACAATATGCTAAGGTCCACTAAGTCATAGGCTTTGGAGAGGTCCATTAGCATTCCCACATTCGCTTATAGCACTCATAACTTGGTAGCATGCAGTCTCGATGCCTTTCTGCCTAATTATTTTATATCTGCCTGCAAATGACTGCCCAAAGATCTTAGAGAATATCGACAGAATGTTGATTGGCCTATAATTGCCAATATCAGCTCTATCACCAGATTTGTATATCGGGGAAAGTAATGATACTTCTAAGACCTCTGGCAAAATAGCAAATGTAAACGAGTTGTTAATTATATGTTGCAATAGGCCGAGCAAATTGGTAATTGAATTTTTGATAATGATACTAGATATTTAATCATTACCAGCACTCTTTTTGTTTTTTAGGCTCTTTATTGTGTCAAAAAGTTCCTCCCTAGTCTTGTCTGTCGAGTCTTGTCTGTCTAGTCTTGTCTGTCGAGTCTTGTCTGTCTAGTCTTGTCTGTCTTGTCTTGTCTGTCTAGTCTTGTCTGTCTAGTCTTGTCTGTCTAGTCTTGTCTGCCTAGTCTTGTCTGCCTAGTCTAGTCTGTCTAGTCGTGTCTGTCTAGTCTTGGTTTTCTGATGAAGATTATCAACAAGCATTACCCTCGTTCGCTCTTGTAATAATGAACGCTTTTCTACTGGAAACTACTGGAAACTACTGGAACTACTGGAAACTTTCCAGATAAATGGAAACGTTCTATACAAGTTCTCATTAGGAAGAAAGATAAACCAATTGGGGAACCATCATCAGGCGGAAACACTCCTACTAACGAGGCTACAATAGAGCATATATTAATTTCAACACCTAGACCCGGCCAGTTCAACATCACGAATTCCGACCAAAACCGAACAGGAAAATTTAAAAATATTAAAAATTTCAATGAAACTTTTACTGAATGTGGGAATCCACAAGAGTACCCTTTAACCGCATTTTAACGCTCCGCCTCCAATGGAGGCGCCGTGGGGAATTATTTTTGCTACAAAAGTTTTTTTTGCAAATATCTGGTCTACGCTTCAAAATACAAAATCGTAACCCAGATCGCCGTATGTAAGACGTTGGTGTCTACAAAAAAGTATTCTTTGCAAATTTAGTTAAATCATTCGGTTTAGCCACAAAAGTAAAAAAAAATAAAAGCAAAATATTTTTCAATGGCCCTTCTTTGAATTTCGTTTCTCAATTTAAATGAGTATAAATGGTCAGGTCTAGGTGTTGAAATTAATGTATGCTCTACAATAGGAGCTTGATGCTGGGTCTGGGATTATCCGATAGACAGTATGGTTTTAGAAAAGGCAGGCAACTACATGGTATCGATCAAATTGTTTTCGACTATCCCGAATCGTTGCGGATTTCTGCCACGGCCTGCGCTGTGATCGCTATACTAACCTCCACCATGTACTTCGCACATAGCGAATAAAGATCTATCAGAAACAATTGTTAATTTACGAAATTATTTAAAACTGATTTCATTGCTAAATATCCTCGGGGTGTAAATGTTTCCACTTCGACAATCAAATCGTGTTTGTGCCGATTTGATTGTCGAAGTTATGTTAATTAATTAAGTGCATGTTAATAATAATAATCTAAAAAGTCGTTCTGCTAAAATCCTAAAAAATGTTAATTTGAAAAAAATGTTATTTTCTTTAATTAAATATTTATAAACTGAGACATATTGCCATCGAATCCCATTTTAATAGCAATTTCTCAATATATTAGTTATTTTTTATTACTAAACCACATTTCTTTATTATATTTGTCTATAACAAATGCAATGTTTACGTCCAAAACAAAACAAAAACAACGATAAATTATTTCGTGTATAAACAATACAAGATCATTCTTAGTATCCTTTCCATAATATATAGATTATATGGTTTAGTCTAGACACAATAACAATTTCATTGAAAAAATATAAATAATGGATATAGCAATAATATGTATTGCGATTGCGATCTGAATTTAATATCTGTTGATACGAACAGCTGTTGGTGATATGAAATATTTACCGAAGAAAAGGAAACAAGTGATAACGTTACTTGCGTTATCTCAGTTGATGAGAATTTTTTATCACCAACAAAATGTTTAATCGGAAAGTTTGGCATTATCTTCCGACCACGTAAGCACGAACAATATTATCGCGAAATATTGCACAATCTATTCAATGGAAATCACGACATTTCGAAGATCTAATTGCATAGCTAGAAAGAGGTAAATTCGAATTTCGAAAAATTGTAAAAGGTCTTGTTTGTCTAGTCTAGTCTAGCCTTGTCCGTCTAGTCTTATATGTCTTGTCTTTTCTCACTAGTCTTGTCTGTCTAGTCTTGTCTGTCTAGTCTTGTCTGTCTAGTCTTGTCTGTCTAGTCTTGTCTGTCTAGTCTTGTCTGTCTAGTCTTGTCTGTCTAGTCTTGTCTGTCTAGTCTGTCTAGTCTTGTCTGTCTAGTCTTGTCTGTCTAGTCTTGTCTGTCTAGTCTTGTCTGTCTAGTCTTGTCTGTCTAGTCTTGTCTGTCTAGTCTTGTCTGTCTAGTCTTGTCTGTCTAGTCTTGTCTGTCTAGTCTTGTCTGTCTAGTCTTGTCTGTCTAGTCTTGTCTGTCTAGTCTTGTCTGTCTAGTCTTGTCTGTCTAGTCTTGTCTGTCTAGTCTTGTCTGTCTAGTCTTGTCTGTCTAGTCTTGTCTGTCTAGTCTTGTCTGTCTAGTCTTGTCTGTCTAGTCTTGTCTGTCTAGTCTTGTCTGTCTAGTCTTGTCTGTCTAGTCTTGTCAGTCTAGTCTTGTCTGTCTAGTCTTGTCTGTCTAGTCTTGTCTGTCTAGTCTTGTCTGTCTAGTCTTGTCTGTCTAGTCTTGTCTGTCTAGTCTTGTCTGTCTAGTCTTGTCTGTCTAGTCTTGTCTGTCTAGTCTTGTCTGTCTAGTCTTGTCTGTCTAGTCTTGTCTGTCTAGTCTTGTCTGTCTAGTCTTGTCTGTCTAGTCTTGTCTGTCTAGTTTTGTCTGTCTAGTTTTGTCTCTCTAGTCTTGTCTGTTTAGTCTTGTATGTCTAGTCTTGTCTGTCTAGTCTTGTCTGTTTAGTCTTGTCTGTCTATTCTTGTTTATCTAGTCTTGTCTGTCTAGTCTTGCCTGTCTCGTCTAATCTGTCTAGCCTTGTATGTCTAGTCTTGCCTGTCTAGTCCTGTCTGTCTAGTCTTATCTGTCTAGTCTTGTCTGTCTAGTCTTGTCTGTCTAGACTTCTCTGTCTAGTCTTCTTTGTCTAGTCTTGTCGGTCTAGTTTTGTCTGTTTAGTATACCTAGTCTAGGCAGATTAGTCTGTCTAGTCTTGCCTGTCTAGTCTTCTTTGTCTAGTCTTGTCTGTCTGTCTTCCTCGGTGGTGTAGTTGACAACATACCCGCCTTTCAATTCGGGACACCCGAGTTCGAATCCTGGTCGGGGAGACCACAACTAGGGCGGTTTCCACTAAGCGTCCGGGCTGCCCACCCTGAATGAATGCAAAATATGCGATACCGGAGTGGCGCATACTAAAAGCCAAGGTGGAATAGGGGATTTATTGAGAGTTTCCCCAGAACCACCTTTTATTAATAGTCTTGTGTGTCTAGACTTCTCTGTCTAGTCTTCTTCGTCTAGTCTTGTCTGTCTAGACTTGTTTGTCTAGTCTTGTTTGTCTAGTCAGAGTAGTCTTGTCTTATCTGTCTAGTTTTGTTTGTCTAGTATTCCTAGTCTGTCTAGTCTTGCCTGTCTAGTCTTGTCTGTCTAGTCTTGTCTGTCTAGTCTTGTCTGTCTAGTCTTGTCTGTCTAGTCTTGTCTGTCTAGTCTTGTCTGTCTAGTCTTGTCTGTCTAGTCTTGTCTGTCTAGTCTTGTCTGTCTAGTCTTGTCTGTCTAGTCTTGTCTGTCTAGTCTTGCCTGTCTACTCTTGCCTGTCTAGTCTTGCCTGTCTTGTCTTGTCTAATCTTGCCTGTCTAGCTTTGCCTGTCTAATCTTGTCTGTCTAGTTAATCTAGTCTTGTATGTCTAATCTTGTTTGTATAGTCTTGCCTGCCTAGTATTGCCTGTCTATCGAATTCAATAACCAATCTGATGTAACATTTAGTGTATTGTGATGGGAAAATAAGTTTTCCCATGAGGAAACGAAACCAATGAGCTGTATTACCTAACATGTTTTACGCATTTTTTTATTGCTTTCCACGAGTTTTTTCGTTGATAAGAGGTAGAGAGTACCTATTTATATTCTGCGACAACACAGTAATTGGAAAACAGGGACGAGCTTATCGCAAAACTGAGATAAGCCACGCGCGATAAAACAATGTACGAACAAAGAACAATATTTGACATCTACTTGACAAAAAGGTGAAAGAACGGTGCGGATTAAATGAATTAAAAATGAATATTTTTGTGTAAAAAATAACAACGATACTGAATATTTTTACAAAATATAAGCAACATACTTTGTAATAATCACTCAAACTAATATTTGTCTTGGAATGCTGACAACAAACGGTTATTGTTAGATTTCGTGTTAGTTATTTTTCTAGACATGTCAACAGACGGAAAATATTTAACATGCAAAGTAAATAAATTTCAAATTAGATATTATCGACGTATATAAACAGAGGCGGATTAAATATCGACAGCGCCCTAGGCTAGCACCTTATCGGCGCCCCTCAGGTGGTTATAAGGTATTATAAGTTATATAGTGAAACAGGGCCGTATCCGAACAAACAATTCGTGAGGGTGGGGGGTTTGTGTGTAGGGTGGTTCTGTGTAGAGGCTTTCGACCGGTTAAAAAAACATTTTTGAATATTTTTTAATGATTTTAATGCAACAGGGTTTACATAATAGTATATTACGTAACAAGAGTTGTAAGAAGCATATTACGTCCGAGCGGAATAGTCACGCACGACCTGCGTAGCGGGAAGTGCGTAATTCCGCGAGTACGTAATTGCCTTACAACTCGAGTTATGTACTATACTTTATCTACGACCACACTAATTTAATTTAATTTAATAATTCTTCTGTTTAATAAGAAAATATGTTTGATGTAACAAATTTATTTTTTATTAGGTACATTATTTAACATTATAAGAAAACAGTTGTATTTTCATATATAACTGTTATTCGGCATTTTTAACTTGAAAGAAATGGAAAGAAATACATTCTTAATGGTTACATACATTATTATTTACTACTTATTTTGGTTAAACTAAAACTATATAGGCAACTAAATGTACGCAATGTCAATTTCTGTTAGTTTGAATTGTGGCACGGGGGGCGCTCTCAACGAATCGTAAACCAAACGCACGCGTGTGTTATCAATCATAACTTATCATTATTGGCGGACTGTTATATACGTGTGTGTTATGATCTATTTACATAGTCCACGAACTGTACAATAATGGTCATTTACAATAGTGGTCGTAGATAAACACATTTAACATACAAGTTTTGAAAAATAATTTTGATAATAATAAATTAATATTTCATTGCTTCTCTCTCGCAAGAAAATTTAACACCTCTTTGATATCGATGTTAATATTCCTTTGCACGCTTAAAAAGGCAAGACCTTGAAACATTACCTGTATCAACAGCTTCGTCGGAAAGATCATTTTCAACATTGATACGTTTAAAAGATTATTTGCGCAATTCAACCGGTCAATAGCATCTTAGATGCTATTGACCGGTTGAATTGCGCAAATAATTTTTTAAACGTATCCACGTTGAAAATGATATTTCCGACGAAGTTGTTGATACAGGTAATGTTTCAAGAATTCTTAAAAGACTATGTATATTGGGAAAAATACATAGATTACATACTGATTATGAATCAATAGCATTTGTTGGTCTGTCAAGTAGAGAAAACTCAGTAATTTTTTTCTTCTTAACTGTAACTCTGCAGACAACTCATCAATGTCCAAAAATTGGTCGTATAAAGAAGACTTCAGCCTTCACCGAATGTGGAACGCACATAGTTGGTAATAGAACATTATAATGAAGATAATCATAACCGTTTAGGGCGGCGGAGGTAATATGGAAAGTGTGTGTGAGAAGTATTTTGACGTATGGTTCGGAAGTATGGGGGACTAGAGAGGAAGAGAAGATAGAGACGGTTCAACAAAACTTGTACAGGAAATTCCTAAAGTTGGACAAATCGACACCAGGCTACATAGTTCTGCAAGAGGTGAAAGCCTACAAGAGGTGGCCGTTTTAGCGGCAAACAGGGTGATAAGGTATGAATGCAAGGTGAGTGAAATGGGGGATGAAAGAATAATAAAAGAGGTATTTAGAATGGCGAATCGGGAGGGTGAAAGAAGGAAGAATGGGAATGCGTGGGGAATGAATAAAAGGAAATTATATGAAAGAGGAGGGATATCTGGCGAGGGACTAGAAAAACTTAAGAGGGAAGGGGAAAACTGGGTGGAAATGATAGGTGAACGATTAGTAGAGGTAGAGTTACAGGAATGCCAAGGCCAAATTGCCAACAGTAGAATTTTCAAAGAATATGCAAAGATTCAGGTGCTTGGTCGTTTACCTACCTATTTAAACTCAACTAAAGAGGCGCGCAGGTCATACTGGCAAGGTTTAGGTGTGGAAGTGAAGAGCGTGGTAGGAAATACTGGATGAGTGAAGAATATCGGAAGTGCACAGTTTGTGGGACTGGAAAGGATAGATGGAAACATTGGATGGAAGAATGTACAAGCAATGAATGGTAGGAACAGGAGAAAAGGCTAGGACAAGAATGGAAGGAGTGCATGGATGAAAGGGGAAATGGTTTGGAATTGTTAAGGAGAATAAAAAAGTAGAATGAGCAAATAGGCAAAAAGGAAGAACCTATTCCTTTAGTATGTAACTTGTAATATATATAATATATATATATATATATATATATATATATATACATATATATATATATATATATATATATATATATATATATATATATATATATATATATATATATACTATGCTAATGTATGTAGTTAGGCAAAATATTTTGTATATATGTTATAATAATAATAATATCCAGTTGCTTTTCGACAGTAGTTTCATGACAACGATTTTTTCAAGCAGTGATTGATATTTCGTTGGAATCGAAGTTCAACATTTGAGTCATTTTGTACAAAATGATTATACAATTTTCTTTCCAATTCCAGATGATCTTTGCTGTAAATGCAACCGGTTCAAATTCTTATTCATCAGGATCCTTATCACAATCACTTTGTTCTTCAAATCATCACTCATTGACCGTCTAGGACACATTTGATGCGATTGTCTATCGATTGACGGCGATCGATAGATATTTTAATTGGCGGACATTGATTAGTGCAATTGTCAATTATATCATTGTTGCCGCTCATTGACCGTCTAGGAGACAATTGACGCGAGTGATGCTATGTGCGCAATGTCCGTCAAACGATTTATGCCGTTCTAAAAATGATAAACTGCCACCTTGTATTAATATATAATTAATTTTTTTGTATTAATATAGAATTAATATATATAGAGATTTTGAGAATATCAGCATAATATCAACATAACTAAATAATATCAACATTTCAAGCCTACTCTGTTGCAATTGATGAAGGTATAGCTACCATGACATATATTACTAAAGTAGTTTTTGAGGAATTAAAAGAAGTATGTAAACAACGTAGTGATAATATTTTGAGCATTTTCATGATAATATTTAACAGCAAGTCACCAAAATTATATTTAAGCACGTGGGCTTAATCATCGTCAATTTGTTTTATTTGTGGAAGATATAGAATGTGAATACACCGATCTACCTTATTATACGGAAGTGCGGTGGCTTTCCAATCATAAAGTGTTAAAACAATTTTTTTAAATTGCTGGACGAAATCATAATTTTCTTGGAAACAAAAACTTATGAATGTGCTGAATTAAAAGATGGACTATGTATAAAGGACTTGAATATTGGGGTGAAACCAAACTAATTATAGATACAATCATACCAACTAATTAAAGCGGAATTTAGCTTGAATATTTAAATATATTCATCCTTACCGTAGCTCTATAATATTATTAAGTCTTTTAAGACTACAAAACAAATCTCATGTTGAGACGCAACAGATATTTATATGCTATTTACTAGCCCTCAGTCCACTTTCGTAGCACTAAACAAGAACTAGATAAATAACATTCGAAACGCGCCTTCAGATGGTTATTAAAATGGGTTAAATAGAAAGATGTGATCTTAAAAACTATGTTATTTATCTGGTTCTTGTTTAGTGCCACAAAAGTGGACTGAGGGCTAGTAAATAGCATATAAATATCTGTTGTGTCTCGACATGAGATTTGTTTTGTAGCCTTAAAAAGACTTAATAATATTATAGAGCTACGGAAAGGTGGATTATATTTATATATTCAAGCTATATTCCGCTTTAATAAGTTGGTAAATAGAAAAAAGAAATCTTATCTCACTTTGGAATTTATGGAAGTTGGAATTCTAGAATTGTATATGTTACAGTTGAAGTATAAAATTCAGTTAGTGTATACATCCACCAGTCAATGTATACTTCTACGTATATTTTTTGACAAAGTATCAATTGAAAAATAAAGATGCATACTATATCCAATTAAAGTATACAACACCGCGATAATGAATACTTTCACGGCGGGGCATTGGTTAAAGTTTGAATGTGGTTTCAATTTTCCAACCTTAAATTGTAAAAACTAGGCATATTATGTTAACAAGGAACAAAACTAATACTTTTAAATTAGTTCACTTATGTTATTAAAATTATTAAATTTTAGTTATTATAAATTAACTAACCTATCTAAAGTAAGATTCAACTACTTCATTGTAGAAATCGTTTCTGTTAATATTTAATAGGTCATTTTTAACTCTATGTAATATTCATAAATTAATTCCTGTATAGTTTGTCTGAGCGATTCAGTTAATGTATGCTTTTACCAGTGACTGTATACACCGACTGAGTTAACGCTTTGACTGTAACATATACATATTTATCTGTAGATCGGTTTCCTAAATGGATGCAAAACCTGGAAAATGTCCAAATATCTTGTGGAGACGGAAACCTTGCTATGGTTTGCTACGCGTATACTGGCTATGTTCAGAAGAAGCACTTATTTGTGCGAGCAACTATTTTGTTTAATGAAAAATAACAAAAATACAGAAAGCTCAAAATTAACCGATCAACATATATCATCAAATTTAAAAATTGCAACAGTTATTCAACCAAAGATATTCAACCAAATATTGATGACTTGCTTTCCAACAAACAATGTCAAATATCTTCTAAGAAGTAGTATTAAACTGTGATTTTGTTTATTATAACTTTTATTTTAGTTTTTTTTTATACAATATTTATAGTTTCAGTAGAGCAAAATAACATGAATAAAATAATACATAATATAACCATTCTAACAATCGTATTTTATTAATTTTTTGAACTGTAAAAACATGCGCCCCCCAACTTAGTACAAAATAGAAAATGTGGCCCGCTATATTATATGAGCTTGACATGCCTGGTGTATAAAAACAACAGGCAAAAATAAAAATGATAAATTTAATAAAATAGACAATATATACACCAAAATACATTAGCTCGTATACACTATCTCGCATTTCCGGCAGATTTCACAAAAAAAAAAAAAATTACAAACAAAATTTTCATAACGTTTCAACGGCTTACCACATATACTTCTAGGCTTCACCAATCGATTCAGCGTCCCAAAATTAGTGGGAAAACGTATATAATATTCCTTAGAAAGCTTTCGATAAAGAAATACCATCGGTCCGGGAAGTTAATACCGCGGAAACGACGAAATGCGAGAAATCGATTTTGCTAAAATCGTTATTTTTTAAGTTACAGCAAAATTTAAAAACGTTCCTGAAAGCGTTTTTGTTGATGATTACAAATATGCAAATTATATTTCGCTAACTCTTTCCGTTCACTATCGCCTGCAAAAATTGAGGAAAATTTTATAAAATTTCGGCGCTCGAGTAGAGATCTTGGAAAGTAATGAATTTGTCGCGAATAATCTAAGTTCGTTGAGAGAAAAATGATCTTCTGAAAATGATGGCGCAATCCGTTTTTGATTATCTGCAACCGTTATTGAAATATTGACTTATCAAATCGACAATCGTAAAATTTCTGTTTGAAAATTCTCGATGAATGATTGAATCTTTCTAAACAATTTACACATCGACTTGTTTGTCTTGTCGAGTAGTTTCTGTGTGCCCAAAATGATTTCGTTGCTATTTAGCGTTTTTGAGAAAAAAAAAACGAAAAAAACACTTTTTTCTTCGACCGAAATGATGAAAAAAAAATTTGGAGGAATTTTTTTGAAAATTTTGTCGAGATTTTTTTTTTGATACTCGAAGGAAATCGAAGTGCTGAAAACGATTTTCGAGTTTATTTTGCTGTAAAGTTATACATAAGCAAGATATAGCCTATATTTTGGCCTTGAATCTATTCTCAATTGATTTACAATTTTTTAGTTTATGTAAAAAGTTTATGTAAAATAATAAAACACTTTTTTATTTATTAAAATACATGCCAATATATACAAATAAATGTTAAATAATGACGTAACTGGTCATAAAGTTCTTAAAAGTGTCACTTTTGGCGCTAGTGCTGTTGCGCTCGGATCGAATAGCCACTTGCTCTCGATATAGATTTGTAAGCAGATTTATTTATTTATCGTTTGACTACATCACAGTATATCACCGTATCACCGTATATAACCGTAAAAATCACCGTGTAACTCGGTGAATAGTTTATTAACAAACACTTTATTTACAATTTATATACAGTAAAACAGAGTAACAATAAATGGTGTAGAACTTTCTGTCAGAATCTCGAATAATCTTGTAAGGACGGACCTTGTAAAAACCGTTGAGATCTGGGTGAAGATCTCGAATAGTCTTGTAAGGACGGACCTTGTAAGAACAGTTGAGATCTGGGTGAAGATCTAATTTGTGTTGTGTATGGGATCCTTAGTTCAATGGCGGTTTTGGGCGCGAGCCCGTCCTTCCGCCGTCGTTGGTTTTGTGTTCAGTTGTTGTTTTGTTTTTTTTTCTGTTGTTGTCGTCTGTTTTTGTTTGTCCTTGGTTTTTTTTTTTTTTTTTCTGTGAGTTAGTTTTTCATTTCATTTCCTCCTTGGTTTCCTTCGGTGGGCTGTGTTGGGTTCTGCTTGGCTGCGGGTGGGTCTTGTTTTCTTAGCTGATTCTAGCTCCTTTGTCTTTCAGTCTTGATTTTATTTGTGCTGGTAGTTTTCTCTTTCTCTTCGTCTGGTTGCGCATCGGGCGGTTTCTTTTGGGGGATCCGGTCGTATTTTTGGGGGTGGCATCGGTGGTCGTATTTTTGGGGGCGGCATCGGTGGTCGTATTTTTGGGGGCGGCATCGGTGGTCGTATTTTTGGGGGCGGCATCGGTGGTTGTATTTTTGGGGGCGGCATCGGTGGTTATATTTTTGGGGGCGGCATCGGTGGTTGTATTTTTGGGGGCGGCGCCGGTGGTTGAATTTTTGGGGGCGGCGTCGGTGGTTGAATTTTTGGGGGCGGCGTCGGTGGTTGAATTTTTGGGGGCGGCATCGGTGGAATCCTCGGTGGCGGTTACGGTGGTCTTCTTGGCGGCGGATTCAGTGGGGTATTCGGCGGCGGTTTCGGTGGAATCTTCGGCGGCTTCGGCGGTTTCGGCGGTATCTTCGGCGGCTTCGGTGAAATCTTCGGCGGCTTCGGTGAAATCTTCGGCGGCTTCGGTGAAATCTTCGGCGGCTTCGGTGAAATCTTCTGCGGCGGTTTCGGTGGTATCTTCGGCGGTTTCGGTGGTATCTTCGGCGGTTTCGGTGGTATCTTCGGCGGTTTCGGTGGTATCTTCGGCGGCTTCGGTGAAATCTTCGGCGGCATCGGTGCAATCTTCGGCGGCGGTTTCGGTGGTGTCTTTGGCGGCGCTTTTTTTCTTCAGCAGAAGCGTTATATAGTCCATCATTTCGGCGAGGACGCTGTCGTCCACGGTGTCCAAGTAGTCGGGGTCGTAATACTTTGCCACGAGGGCTTCGTTGGGGTTTGTCGTTGTAACGGTGGTCATCTTGCGGCTGCGACGGTCGCTGAGACTATGATTTGTGTTGTATCATGTGTCCTTTGCTTCTTGACGGTCGTGAGCCTTCCGCCCAGCTGTTCCGTCGTCTTGTTGTTTGTTTCTGTGTTTTTTTTTTTTTTTTTTTGTGTCGGTTTGCTTGTTTGTTTGTCGGTTTGTTTGTTCTTCTATTGTGTTTCACTCATAAACGGTTTTTCTTTTCTCTCTTTTTTTTTTTTTTTTTTTTGGTTCTGTTTTTTTTGTTCTGTTTTTTTTTTTTTTTTTTCCCCTTCTTCTTCTCTTATGATTTGTGTTGGGCAGCGGGACGCCTTATATACGGTCCAGGATTGCGCACGAGTTAAGGGTAGTCGCAAGGGTAGTCGGGGTGCGCATTCAATAGGGTGGGAGTCTTTAGGAAGGGCGCGATGTGACTGCAGCGCTACTCTGGTGGGCGCTCGGAGGATCTCGGTTACAACCGTATATAACAAAAATAACAAAATTTCACAAACACTTAGGTTACCAATATATTCTATTGACTCTCTTGTCGCAATCTGGAAATCGGATGGGTTGCTACTGTAGGAACTAATTGGACAGTCCGCTACCAGGTGTTTAATAGTCTTTCAGCGCCGCAGTCACAATTTGGGGAAGGTATTTTTCCCATCTGAAAAGTGAGTCGGAGCACCTGCCGCAATTCGTCCTTATTCTATTAAGTGTTGTCCAGATTCGTCTTGGTTGATCAAAACCCTCTGGGTTGCTTGTAACGCATGGCATATCCCGGTTGGCAGGTGTGGCCTTCTCCCATTCTTCTTTCCACCGCTCAATTATTGTTTTCTTCGGTAAGAGTTTATGTCGTTCTAAGAGGGGATTTTGGTATTTAGCCTATTTATGATTCTGCCGGTTATTCCAACGTGGGAGCGGAGCACAGGGTCGGCGTTAATTTTTCCATACTTCCTGACCAGAGCATGTTCTCGGCGAATTTGTGGAGGCTCAGTGTGGGTAGCCAATAAGTGGGCGTTGCCTAGATTTTGCCTGATATAGTACGCATAGCTTGATTGAATTGGGCTTCAACACGTTTGATGTGTGGACTGTTGATCCACACTAGGGTACACTAAACCCAGTGCTGTCGATCTGTGTGTGAGTGCTGCGGAGCCCCATGTGGTGCCGCATTCCTCTTGTAGGATATTATTTCAGGTTCTGAGTTTTGCAGCTGTCTTCGTAAGGTGTTTCTTGAAGCTTAGCGTTCTGTCGTGTATGACACCTAAATATTTCGGGTGCATATTATGACTGAGAAGTCTGCCTTCAAAGTTGATTTTAAGTTGGTAGTTGGCCATCCTGTTATTTAGGTGGAAGCACGATACTTCTGTCTTTGCGGCACTGGGCTGCAATCTCCAGTCGCGAAAATATTTCCCTAGTGTAGCTAAGTCATTTATTAGAATTTGCTCAGTTATCTCAAACTCCTTATGGCTTGTAGCGAGCGCCCAGTCATCGTAGCCGAACTTCTTTGATGTAGTTCCGGGCATGTCTGCTATGTAAAGACTAAAGAGCGAGGAGCAAGCACCGATCCTTGTGGGAGGAAATTATTCAGTTTCATTTTTGTGCTGGTCTTGCCGCCCATAATGACTTGAAAAGATCTATTGGATAGCATGACATTGATAAAATCAGCCATCTTTCTGCATGGGATAGCTCGCATTAATATATATATATATATATTTATATATATATATATATATATATATATATATATATATATATATATATATATATATATAAATCCTTGTTGCCACACAGTGTCACATGCCGCTGACAGGTCTATGCTTTCATAGACCTGTCAGACCAGTAGATGTTTCTAGTTGCTTTTGGAAGCCAGTTTTCACGTAGTTAGTTAGTGCGAGTACTTGGTCTGTGCAGCTGCGGTCCGGACGAAATCCGGCTTGTTCCACAGGTATATGTTGCAGTATTGTTGGACCAATCCTGTTATATAGCAGTCTTTCAATGGTCTTAAAATAGCGAGGATTATTGTCCTTTTAGTTGATAAGGTACATTGCCCGTCTTGAGGATGTCTGACAAATTTTGCAAGCCATTGTTTAGTAAATTTGTCGCTATGCTTTAGGAATTCGGCATGGATGCCATCAAAACCAGGGCTTTTCCAGTTTTCATTTCGGTCAGAGCCCCCGTGACTTCTTCACCGGCAAAGGGGTTGGCATATTCTGTTTCAAGGGCACAAGTGGACTTGATGATCTTGAGATCTTTTTTAACTTTAATTGTGTTAAACGGTTTTGGGGTGCTCTTTAGATAGACACTATGTGGGACGCCACTTGGTTTAGCGTTACTAGATTGATTGGGCGATCTGGTGGGTTGCTACTGCCGAGCTTTCACAATAGGGACCAGGCTTGTCTGCTTGATTTTTGGAAGTCTAAATTTTCAACTGTTTCAGTCCATTTTTCGCGCTTAGCAGCTTCAATGCTGTGGAGTAGTTCATCTGCAATTTCCTGCCTTCCATCTTCACAAAATTCTTAATACAGTCTCTCGCTCTCCTCAGTCCATCCATATATATACTCTTTTCGGTGACCTCTAGGTATGGCTGCTTTCAATCAATCTGCGTCAATCTCTTGTAGTTTTTGCCCGTTGGTGGAATCCATCCCGAGCATTTATCGAGATTATTAGAGAAAGCATGCCAGTTAGCTTTTCTGAAGTTCTATCTGGGGCGTGGGAACGATTTTATGACTGGCTATGAGGGAAGTCGGGCATGATCTTTCTTGATGCTGGTAAAGGTTGTCCTCTGTTGTTAGTGGCAACCATACAGAGGTTACAAAAAGATATTGTCTAGAATATTTCCAAATTCTTATATGGAAACAGATTCTGATGAAGCACAAATCATAGAAACTACTTATCAGTGTAATGCATTTTTAAAGGAAGCCATGGAAAAATCAATTCATAAGTTTCTTGAAGACCCTGAAGAAAAACTTACGAATCCATAAACACTGAAAGCTCAATTTTCATTATTTGTGGCAACGAATAAAAGAACCAAAAACTTAAGTTTCTTATTTGATGCCCTAATTAAGAAACTACCAATGTGCTTCAAAATTCCAAATCCCTTTGTACCTAACATTCGTTGACTTCAAACAAGACTTCGACACACTGAAACACCAAGCTCTTTTCTGTCTATGGATTCGTAAGTTTTTCTTCAGGGTCTTCAAGAAACTTATGAATTGATTTTTCCATGGCTTCCTTTAAAAATGCATTACACTGATAAGTAGTTTTTATGATTTGCACTTCATCAGAATCTGTTTCCATATAAGAATTTGGAAATATTCTAGACAATATCTTTTTGTGACCTCTGTTTGGTTATAAGGGTTATATTCCCTCCTCCAGGCTGCAGATCCGAAAGTGCCTCTGTGTTTGGCGTCGAATGGAAGATGGATATCATGTTCCTCTGACCATTCCAAGAGGGACGTACCATTTATGTCATTGTCACGGTACTTCCACATTTCATGGTGGCTATTAAAATCCCCTACGTATATGGCTGGATGCTCGTAGAGGTTGAGTACATGGGCAGGCGAGGTGAGAGCTGGTGGTTTGTAAATGTTAGCTATTGTGATATCGCCAAGTTTTACGATTACCTCATGGATGTTATTTTCAGTGGAGGAGGAAAGCAGGGATGCATCTTCTATATTTGTGCGTACGTAGGTTGCCACACCATAGGCTCTGTCATAGGTAGCGCCCAATAGGTCAAAACCTGGAATCTTTCCTCTTGAGCTCAGATGAACTTCATTTTCAGTGTGGGTTTCCTGAATTGCGACCAGGTCAACATCGTTTTCTTTTAAAAATCTGTGCAGAAATTGGCGTTTTGCTCTGCTTATGCCTTTTATATTGAGGTGGCAAACTCGTATACTAGGTCCGAGCTCCTTTGTCAATTGGTCCTTAGTAGAACCATTTACTGATGGTGTCATCTTTTGTTGCGCCTGTGATTCTCTTGCCGGGAGATCTGAAGATGATCTAAAGATTGTCTGTCACCTCTTGTGTTAGTTTATTTAGCGTTACCCAGGGTGTACCAGGCGGAGGCGAACTAACTCTACACCCCAATATCTATCTCTTGTAAGCAGAATATAGACTTTACTTAACGTTTTTGTTCTTTTATTTCCGTCGGAAAAAAGTCTGAGTAACTTTCAAGTTTTGCTTCAAAAATAGTTTACAATAATGAATAACAAAACTATTTAATGTAAATTTTTGATAGCTAATATCAGCAAAAGCAATCAAAACAATTTTAAGCTGAGGAGATTTTAGGCTATAAATATATCCACTACTGGATTTTTTTTTTCATTAAACAACCATTAATGGCTAGTTATTTATAGAATGCAAATGGTATATGTGCTTTTCATAGAGCTATCAATAATTGTGGTACAATTAAATCAGTTCTACATCCTAAATTAAAGTAATATGTTTTAAGTTTTTTCAATAAACACATTTCAAGTATTTATTTAAGGCAGCGATATTTGAATTTTATTTTGGATAGACCGGAATAAACCGGTCGTAAAATGAATACATTAAAATTATCTTATCGCATTTCCAAGAACCTATTGAATTTTCTTAATTAAACAATTTTAAAAAAAAAAGTAACAATTATTTTTTTATTGCAGTGCCAAAAAACTATTCTTATCAATATAATTTTAGAATAGTTTTTTAATCACTGTTCATCTTCACGTTTACTTTGAAGTACAAACTAACCGTCTGATAATTTGATATCGCTCAAATATTAATTTGTTATAAATAAACTTGCGTGCATAGAAATCGGCTCACTGTAAACTTGTTACTTTAACTATTATTTTTAGAAACTATTTATGAGATGAAATTATCAAATGTGCCGTTTGAAAGACAATTTAATATGCTTTAATATGAGTTTAAATTTATTAACACTGCTTATTGTTTATAGGCGGGTAAACAAAAACGAACGTATTTATGTGGTGGTTATAACGAGAACGACAAACAATTATTGCTTTTGCAATTGAAATTTGAACATTTTTCGTTTTTCATAATATGATTAGTTTTCAAGAGTGTTTAATGCATACTACACCGCAAAAAGCCAACCAAGTTTTTGTTCTAATCAAAATTGGAGCATTGTTAGCCAGCGAACTGTTGCTCAACAACTGGATATAAGGGAACGTACCAGGGGTGGGCTGGAGCCGGCTCGGTCCGGCTCGCGCGAGCCGGTTGTTAAAATTTTGAAAACTCGGCGAGCTGCTTTTTAAATTACCACTAAAACCAAAAAAATAAGCCATTTTAAGAGTATGTTTATGCAAAATATGCACATCTCGCCGATGTGCCACACACTCGCAAACATATCACGTGCGTAACACACTACACACATCATGTGCGTACGTAAAATGAGTTTGATAAAAATTATTTACAAAGAAATCTCAGAATTCTCTTGGTGCACATGGTGCATTGACAATGTTGGAACAAAATCTGGAGTAGCCACAAAATTAACTGAAATGTGTCCAAATGTAATCGTGTGGCTAGGGCTTTCAATACCGGAGCAAAAATGAAAACCGGTATTTTGGTATTATTCGTTTTCAAAACCGGAATACCGGTATTGATACCGGTATTACCAGAAAAAATATTTTCGACAGATTTTTATAAATATTAATGGTAATGGTGATTTATGAAAAAGAAAACAAAGGAAAAACTTAAAAATATATTTATTTAGTTATAAACTATACAAAAAAATATTTAAACGAAATAAGTATAAAAACTAAACATTTGTTTACTCCTTCTGTATATAAAAAAAACAAATTATTTATAGCAAACATTCGGAACAAAGTTATCATAAACATTACTACATTTCGCAATTTGAGTTTGTTTTATTAAAATATGCCCGAAAAAACATAAACAATCAATTGTTTTGTGGTTCAGACTGGAGCGAATCTTTGTATATAAGTGACTTGCTGCAGAAAACGCCCTTTCCGATTCTACACTTGTTGGTGCAATTGTACTTAATTGGTCTTACGTCAGTGGCAAATATTTTCCTCTTACTCCTGTTTTTCCAAAAATAGCAATTTCGTCTTTTATAATTGGTTCTACCCCTTGCACTTTTGTAATTTTAGGTTGAACTGAGAGTTTTTGTTGGATTGCTGATTGAAGTTGCAGTTTTAATTTGTCATGGTCATGAAAAGCAAAGTTGGAGCCAGTCCTTAATGTATTGGTCAGATTTCTTTCCAAGGATTCTTCGGAATTTTCGTCTTTATCTGAATCTGATCCAACATGTTCTTCTGCGGTTTCGGGCGAAAGTCGTTTAATCTCGTTTGATTAAACGACAATTATTTAACGTATTAAGTGACTATGGAAATATGGTTTGAACTAAATGGCTATTATGTTGTTCTCCACTATGTAAGTACTGAAGTACCTGCGATAAATTATTTCGTCTTTGTAATATGCGATTTTTTGTGTCATAAACTTCTTTAGCAATTTCAAAATTTTGATTCGGAAGAGGTTCCATCATAAATTTTATTGTTTCATCTGCTATAAGAAGATTAGAATATTGGTGACATAATGCATCAACTGCTAATTTTGTAGGAGTAAGGGAAGTGATAATTTCAGATAATAAATTAAAGTCTCTGTCATAAAAATTAATTCCGGAATTTTTGTCAATAAGGGCTTTTTGAACACAATATCTCAATTGGTAAAATGTTTCTAAGATAAGTAACATGCTATTCCATCTTGTTTTACAGTCTAATTTTAAAGCAAATTCTCTAACAAAATCTTCTTTTAGATATTTCTATAAAAAGTTATCATTTTTAGTAGGTGAATTTATAAATATTTTGACTACCTTTCTTATTTTTTGTTACAAGAGGAGAAATAGTAGCATGACTAATACTGACTAAGAAATCTACTAAATACTGAAATCTACTAAATTAGATTCTATAACGACGCCGTCAACATATTCTCCATTCTCATCATCTTCTACTTCAACATTCATGCCGTTATCAACAATTTCATCGTTTGGTTCTGAGTCAGAACCAAACGATGAAATTGTCAGAACTTCTGACCTTGACTTATAAAGTATATCGGTTATAGCTACACCAAGCAGATCTGATGATCAGCATCAATAAGTTTGCCTAATTTAACCACAACCGATGCTTCATCAGTGGTTATGCTGAATATATCTTTAGAAATACAGAAGCCAAATTCTTCTAACTTTTCTCTAACCAGCTTTAAACACCTTTCTGCTGGCAGACTTCCAAATGCTCGTACTAGTCCAATATTAAAAAAATCCTCCAGCAGTATGTATTTAATATGTAATTATATTTAGATATCGTAGATTGCAAATCGATGTCCATTCATCAAATGTTGCACTGAATCGTTTGCCTTTAGATTTAAACTGAGCTATTTCATCTTTTATGGTAATTCGAATAGTTTTATTATATTCGAGTATAATATTTCTTTTTGTACTTGCTGATTTTGGAACATCTTTAAAACCACGAGCAATTAATCCTTCTCTAATATCAATAGATGTTTTCAAAATATTAAATAATAAGCCGTCTCGAGCTGCCATTCGAGCTAGTACTTTATGTAGGCTTCCGTTTTTATTGCTTTTTAAATAACTTGTTATTAAATTAGGTTTTTTAGACTGACTTGGTTGATCTTGATCATTGTTATCATTCAAAGTTACCTCACTGCTTTTTCTTAGATTTATTCCATGCATTGTCTTTAATGAGTATGTAGTCCACTAGTAGAGCCTCCACCACATTTTATTTCCTTTGAACACTGTTTACACCTGGCTAGATGAACATTTGTTTCATATAAAAAAAAGTGCCAAACCGAAGATGCATCGTTGCCCTTTTGTATTTGAAGAACTCCTTTTGTGTGGACGTAGACATGGCGTCCGATACGCCGCGTATCGTATATGTATATCCAAAACTTAATAAAATCATTATAAAAATTTGATGTTGTATAATAAAAAACTTACGGTTTCAAACAACAAACATTACAGCAATTTGCAGCAAATAATAAATTCAGAAATATAGCTTATATCGTTAAATGTATGTGTTGTTAATCGTGAGATGAGAGATGGCGCGTAAACAGGAAACCAAGTTTCTTTTTAACGAAATTCAGTGACTAACTTCACTATGCATTGAAGAGGTATAAATACGAATTTATTATTCTTGTTCTTATTCTGTTCTGTTAATTGAAATAACTAATATAAATAAAAAGCAAGATATTTTAGACAAATACCGAAATACCGGTATTTTTCTTGTAATACCGATTTTCTAATACCGGAAAAAAATAGACTAAAATCCCGGTTTTCGGGATCCCGGGATTCCGGTATTGAAAGCCCTACGTGTGGCATAATAGTATGGATAATGATGATAAAAATGAGAACAATGACACTGATAACAATGAAAAATTTGTGCAGCTCTTCGAGATTTTAGATCCTTCTACCTGGCCATTAGATAAAATTATGTCACCATGACTAGAAGGTGAAGAAATGGTTAGAAAATTATGTGAAATTTTAAAGTTTCAAGTAGATGTTTGTCAATGATTTTCGTGACTTTATAGACTTAAACATACAACTGAAAAATGTTCAATTACCTAATTCAATTTTAACACGTTGACTGCCAACTACGAGATAACTCGTAGTTATACTACGAGATGACTCGTACCGTGGCATTGAACGTGTTAAGGGATAAAAAATAACAAGCACAATTGCTATTAGCAGTTCAGAAGCTGAATTACACAATTACTGTACTAAAATAGACAATGTACTCATTTATCGTTTTTTCTTCTTTGAAATAATAGCGAGCTGGTTGTTCAAAATTTGGCAGCCCACCCCTGGAACGTACCCATACTACGTGACCCGTTCAGGGTTGGGGAAGGAGGCGTCTTAGGTTTTCGTCACGTAGTCAATATCCTCTAGGCCTTCTAGGGAAATGTCGTGCTTTTTCGAGCTATATTCAAATATGTCGCGCAGCATTAGCGCTTTTTAAAGTCATAGGTGGCAACACTGACGCACATATTTATGCCGGGACGTTAGCTGGTTAAAAACGGACAGTTTGCAGTGCTGTGCAATTGTTAAGCAAGTCGATGAGAGTTCGTGTCGATACAATAATGTTGTACGATCGGCTGTACAACGCGTTTATTAAATGTCACAAGGATTCTTTGTCAATGCAAAAAAAGCAAAATAAATTTTAGGTGCCTTTAACTCTTTTAGTGCCGGAGGCCGATATATGGGCCCTCGCTGCACGAGCGAAAAGTGCCAGAGCCGATATATCGGCCCGCACCTTCCAACGCTTTACTATTCGGCGTTCGGTTTTCTTCGCATAAGCACCTCTTTTTCGTCCGGCACTAAAAGGGTTAAGAAATGAGTGCAGAAAGAATCCGCAGTGCACTAAGGAATATTCTGTACCAATGCTTTTTGCCGTCATCTTTTACGATGTCACAAAATCCTTTCCGTATACCAAACCCAGATGAAGTCGGATCGGAAAGTTTTCCGTCATTGCTTGTGCGGCAATGTATAACACTACGATCGGATCTCTCACAGGGTAGAAAAATACCCTACAATTCATATTGTCAATCTATTAAAGATGAGATCACCGGAAGGACGTGTTCAATTTGTGGACTTTATTTTGCCTCAAAAACTTCCATGAACAACCATCACAAAAACATGCATGGTGATGCAGTGAACGTGTCTCGCGTGCGACCGCTGCGGGTTCTCTCCAGGAGACCACAGGAGGTCTTGTGTGTCGTGGAGCAAAGTGTGGAGTGGATAGAGGTCGAGGCCGTCGATGAGGAGAAAGTAAAATATAAATAAATAAATGTAAAAAATGGGTCACGTAGTATGGGTACGTTCCATAATACGCGCCGCGGTTCGAAGAGTGTTCCAACGTTATGGGGAAGACTGGATCCTTTCATAGATGACCTGGTACAGACAGAATGATGACCTGGTATAGACAGAATATCGGCTCGGGATGACCGCTTTATTGTGTCAACATCATTAAGAAATCGTAACCTTACTGCTGTTTAACTGCAACAACAGCTGCGTGAAGTATGAAGAGTGGCTATTAGTCAGTGGACAGTAAGATGAAGACTGCAGGAAAGTAACTTGACCCCTAAGACACTTGCAGTTTGTCAAAAACTTACCCCAGCTCATCGTCAGGCGTGCTGCGTTTTGCAAGGGATCATTTAAATTGGACGTTGGAACAATGGGGGTCTGTTATGTTCTCATATGCGACCAGAATATGCATCTATGGTAGCGACAGATAAAGAAAAGTGTACCGGAGACCAAGAGAGCGAATTGCTGAAGCAGCGCGGGCTGCTTAAGGAGGTGGTTCCTGCATGATTTGGGGTGCAATTTCTATGGTAGCACGAACCGTGGAAGCTATGGTGCTTCCATCATTAGGGGCGCCCGTGGTCACGGATAGGAGGTTTAACGGGTGCTCGGTACATCGAGGAGATTTTAGCAGTTCACGTGGTACCTTTCATCTACTACTTTAGATAAGAATTTATCTTTATGCCTGATAAACTGAAATCTATGGATCAAAATATAATTCCAACTTAATGAAACATCTTACATAATAAATTGACACAACCAGAAAGATGTCTATCGCACCCAGTATCAACGGCCGTCACAGTAGATGTAATTAATCTTTTCTACAGCTACGATTTTTCGTTTCCTGCCGACTAGTGTGAATTTACATTTGCACTTACAAATCCTTCAAGTAAAGATGTTGTCTTCCATGCCAAATTTGACTTCTCCAATGCAGAAAACCAAGTGACTGCAACCTTTACTGACCTATGTTTAAGTTTACCACTTACACTTGCTTCTAGCAAATAATGGTACACACTTGGCCTTTTTCTTTTTTCGTGCTTCAGGAACTTCTCCGCCGTTCATTATGTAGCCATACCGCTATTTTTAGAAATGACAAGACAATGTGTGATTTTTAAATAACTACCCAAAGTTGAGCTGACGTGTTCAAACTTTTTAATAAAATAAAAATGTCTATTTTCATTCACTCACTCCATTGGCTTCTTTGGATCGTGACGATTCCGTCCCGCTCTCACTATCTGCCTCCTATCCAGCGCCGCATCCTCCCATCCAGTGACGCCAATCTGTCTGCAGTCAGAGGTCACCTCATCTTGCCATCTACTCCTCGCTCTTCTACGAGATCTTCAGCCTTCCGTCTTCTTCTCATAGATCTGGCGAACTATTCTAGGAGCATCAATTCTGATCACATGTCCTGCCCATTGCAGCCGCCTCGCTTTCATGATGTTCACTACTCTGGGTTGATTGGCTTGTACAGCTCATGGTTTGATCTGAGAACCCATCTTTGAGTTTCCTGGTCAAAAGTGAAAATTTTCTGGGTATGGAAGTACTGGTCTGATAATCGTATTGTATAGCTTTAGTTTGGTTTTTATGGTCAGCAGCTTGGAGGAAAGTAATTTCTGCAGAGAAAAGTAAACTTTGGGTTCTGTAATCTAATTGGGTGTTCAACTTGTCTTCTGTTGCAGTCATTTATATTGACGCCTAGGTATTTGAAGTTTGGATTGTTCTTAAACGTGAAATTGTCTATATTAAGGTTATAGCGTTGATCTGTAGTCATGTTTTCTCTCTGCATGATCATGTATTCTGTCACCTCTTCATTAATTTATAGACCTATTTTAACAGCGGTTTCATTTAATTTCCTGATCACTTCCTATTAATACTATGTCATCTGCATATGCGAGGATTTTGTGATTGTTATTTGTAAGGTCTCTGGTTGTGGCTTCTTTGGTTTCCTGAATTACTTTTTCTAGAACAATGTTGAAGAGAAGTGGGGAGAGCGCATCACCTTGTTTTAGTCCAGTTCTGTTTTCAAAACTGTCTAATATAGAGCCACAGTGTGTCTTCTCCATGCATATTTTGACCAAGCTGATTAGTTTTTGTGGGATTCCGTATTCTGCCATGATCTACCATGATGAGTCGTAGGCTTTTGGAAACAGCACTACAGGTAGACACAAAGAGAAACAAGCAAAACCTTAAGGAAAGAGAAGAAACTCACATTAGAGAAAACCTTAAACTCACATTGAGAATGACCAGAAAGAGAACAACATCCGTAATATATACGGGACAGTAAATAACATTAGGAAAGGATATCAACCGCGATCATTAGTTCTTCACGACAACAATGGTAACATCATAGCAGGAACAACCCACACTTTACAGACATGGAAAGCGTACTTTGACTACTTATTGAACTGCCCTGAACCAGAGAACAAGCTGGAGAAAAACACCCGTTCAACGGTAGAACCTTTCATCAATGATCCCTGGTTTTTGTTGCGTGCCACGAAGGTGGACTGAAACCTATAAAACAAGTGACAAATTTCACATGAGATTTGTTTTTGGTTGTCCTAAAAATACTCATTAATATTATAGAGCTCCAGAAAAGTTGAATTAATCCAGAAAAGTTGAATAATTAATATTAATATATATTCATTATATATATATATATATATATATATATATATATATATATATATATATATATATATATATATATATATATATTAATATATTATATATTCAGGCTGTGTTCCGACTTTATAAAGTTTATATGATTATCTATAATGTAGTATGCTTTTACCAATTCTAAAACAGGGATTACTATTTACTTCTAGCTTATTAATAAAGGTTTTATATATAGTAGCTTATTGAATTAATCAATATCTCGTAATTACACGAAAACAGATTAAATCTATTTTTATTATGAAAAAAAAATTGTTTGTCCCCATTTTTACCGCTTTAAAAAAAATTGCGCGTCCAAAATTTAACCTGATAACATCAAATTCAAATAAGCTTATCAGAAAATCCTCATATTGTTTTTGACCTAGAAATGTCTTATGAATGCTATTTTTTAGGCACCGATCCGTCACTCATCACAACGGAACAGAAGACCTTAATTAACGATTACTTGAAACGTTTCTTGCTCAACCAGATCAGCGAGCAAGAGAGAATTCAGCATGAAAGGAATGTGGTGGATAATTCAGGAACTACTCGACCCGGTCCACGCGGAGGGTGGGAAATTTCCACATCCCTAGACAATGGTAACCATAATGGTAACAATATTTAATAAACAAATATTTAACAAATTTAATTTTGGGGAAATGCATTAGTGCACACACAGGGACTAGGTTCTTGTGTAGCGTGGGGCTTTCTGGTTCTTCGCCAGCATACCCACTTAAAACTCTCCTCAAGTTCCTCACTTCACTCCGGAACCGAGCGAGCATTAATTCGTAGAAGAGACCCGGGATCTAGAGTTGGCCTTTGTTACTTGCCACTTGTTACTTCCCTTCTTTCATCTTCGTCCTTTGTTTTAAGGTTTTTCCGTACAAAGGGTTGTTATTGTCTTCCAGTTGTCTTCGCCCTTTATCATAAGATTAACCATATTATTCGTGTTAATGGGTTCTCTTACTTCCTGTTCAGCTACGGCCCTAATATCAGCCCATTTCGAGCATTGAAAGATAGTATCCGTTGCTAAACAATATCGGCAGCTGTTGCTTTCCATTTTTCCTATTCTTTTAACATAAGCGGTAAAATATGACTTAGCGTGTTTTCGATTATACCATAAATCAATTTAGGGGATGAGGGTTCGGGTCCACCCCCCTTCCTTGATATGAGCCCAACGTTGCCGCCATTTGCTCATGAGTTGGTTTCTGTGTGAGATCGTATCCTCTTTGTTCGTACCTTGGTTGGAAGCCCGTTTCTCCGCCATAAGGTCTATCGGCGGGACTGCCGCTATGACTTGTAGTGCGAGGTTGGACACTGTGCGGTAGGCATATGCTTATAAGCCAACATTCTATTCTTGTTGGAAGCTTTTTTTTATTAATTGAGAAAAGGGTTTGTTACAATATAAAAGACACAGTATAACACATTTTCCTCCCACTTTCCCCTGGAAACCTCCGTAGTATTACTTCAGGGAAAAGCAGTGTCGTCTATTTTTCCTGTCTATTTATCCCGTTCACCTCTTTCGTCCTTTACTTTCGTTTTCATTATTTCTTTTAAAATTCTTGTTATGGTTCTCCATGTTTCCTTGCTCTCCAGCATATACCCAGTAAGATTTTCCGCAGTTACTCTTTCGCCAATGCTTTCCGTCATTTTTCCCTTTGCGCTTCGCATCTTGGAAAATCGAAGACTGTGTTAGTACTAGTACTAGTACTGTGCTAGTTTGAACCTTTTAAGGTAGTAGCCAAAACATCCATGCCCCGTCAATACTTGTGTCAAGTAATAGTCCACTTCACCATGCTCCCGGTTTATCCAATTTTTTACATTTGGTTTGAATGAGCCTTCGCGTTCATTCCGCCTTTCCCTTCAAGTTCTCCCATCTTTTCTGCCACAGGTTTGTTATCTGTGTTCTGCTCTCTGATGCGGATGATTTCTTGCTTTTCTTCCAGCCTTCTACATCTTTCTTCTATTATTAAATCGATGGGTGGGCTTCCCGCCACCACTCGCAGTGCATCGCTAGATACAGTCCGGTATGCGCAACAGACTCTAATCAGAATTTTTCGCTGGAAACGTTCTAAAATTTGATTATATTTTTTCTTTGCCATGGCCTTTCGCCATATAGGTGCACCATAAAGTATGATGGAGTAAACTACCGATGCGAGCAGTCGTCGTTTGGTACATCGTGGTCCTCCGATTTTTGGCATTAGTCGCCCTAGATTGGCCGGGACGGCCTCGGCTTTCATAGCTATTTGTATCACGTGCTGTGTCATACTCATATTTCTGTTGAATATGACTCCAAGATACCTTAATGTCTCTGATGTCGTTATTATTGCATCTTCTACTTTGATTTCCATTTTAGAGTGCTTTCTCCTTGCTGTTAATATTATAGCTTTCGTTTTAGTCGGTGCCAGTTTTAGGCTTTTGGAGTTCATCCACCGGCTCTGTATCGCTTCGTTTATTTTAAGAAACAGCTCCTCTTCTTTTTTGCCTCTTACGATCACAGCCAAGTCATCTGCATAACCCATTAGGGTTACTCCTGCAGGCATGCGCAGCCCTAGTACCTGATCGTAGAAGATATTCCAAAGTAACGGTCCTAGGATAGATCCCTGAGGGATGCCTCTTGTTATATTTATGTTGGCAGTTTGGAAGCAGTTTTCTTGTTGGAAGCTGCTTTTAGACCATCCGCCAAGGCTGCGGCGTAGATGAGGATGGAGTTTACGACTTCGCTTAGTAGCCTTTGAGTTTTAATAGGAGGGTCCTTCTTCAGTCTAGGCATTAGTTTGCGGAGTGTTGCACCAGCGCCTTCGGCTTTCATGGCCGTGTTTTGAATGTGTCTGCTACAGGATAGCCGTTGGTCAATATGAACGCCGAGGTATTTTATGGTCAGTTTTGCCGATACCAACCTGCCTAGGATGTTAACAGTTATGTTACCTATTCTCTTGCGAGCTATTAGTGCAATTTACTCTGGAGCTATTTACAATTTGTTTCTTTCCATCCAGTTATGAATGGCTTTTACTCCAGGCTGCCACTGCTTCTTCATTGGTGTCCACGAACCCCACATGGAGGTCGTTGGCGAATGCTGCCAGTCTGCAGTTCTTGAGGTCGTTTGTCTTTTCTAGGTCTAAAACGCTATCGTAGAGGATGTTCCACAGGTGTGACCCTAGAACCCAGCCCTGCGGGGCACCACACGTCACCCGCCTGGTTGTGTCTATTATTAGGCTCCTGTCCGTGAAGAAGCTTTTACTTATGTCTATGAATTACCGGGTGTCCCATTTTAATCCGCCAGTAGCGATAATTCTGAACCAGTACATTGAAGCAAAAAGTGTTCTGAATAAAAAGTTATCGGTTATGAGGGGGACATCGGATGCCGTCGACTTTGCCCCCCAGATCCCAAAGGGGAGCGGGAACAGGGGGCAACTTTAAAATCTTAAATGGAAACCCCTATTTTTATTTCAGATTCGGATAGAGCGTTAAAAAGTAGGTACATTTTATTCGGGTTGTTTTCCAAAATTCAAGTCAAGTCCAGAGATCGGGGTGGCCAAACAATAGGTCCCCCGCGTCCAATCCAGTGCGCGCTGGAAACAGCCCATCCAAATGTTGTCGAACAACACGAGCGTAGTGTGGTAGAGCACCGTCCTGCTGGAACCACATCGTCCTCCGGGTACGCAAATCGAATTCTTCTAATAGCACGGGAAGATCGTTCTGGAGAAATTCCAAGTACCTTGCGCCATTTAACACGAGCCGAGAAGTCCACACCACACGTTGACACTCCATCGCTGCTGTGCGTTCCCTTGTCGAACCCAGTGGGGATTTTCAGCACTCCAATAATGGACATTGTGGGTGTTGACGAACCAGGTATTCTGGAAAGTGCACGCGTCAGAGAACAGGACTCCGTGGAAGAATAAACGGTCACGGTCGATCTTCTGCAAAGCCCAATTGCAAAAATCCACGCGATTGGCGAAATCATTTCCATGCAGTTCTTGAACGCGCATGATGTGGAAGGGATATACCATGATACGCATGATGTTGAGCCGTCGATTTCGGTATGCCGATATCTGCCTGGATTTCCCGGAGACTGATGCAGGGATTGAGGTGTACAGGTCCAAGTATGGCGATGGTCCGGGGGTCGTCATCCACAAAATTCGCTCGAGGTCGGTGTCGTTGTAGGTCACCTTGGCGCAAACGTTCTTCCAGACCTGGCATTGTACTGCAAGACGTGCACCGACTGTATGTCTTTGGCCATACAGTTCTACTGCTCTGGTGTAATTGTTCAGTGACTCTCCAATAACTTTTAGGATGTCCATAATTTCCGTCGGTGAGTACTCAACGACTTGACTTTGCGGACTGAACTCATTTTAAAAAACTAAATTTATAAAAGAAACGAAAAAAAAATCCAGGAAATCTGTTTGTGAATGTAAACAAAACAATCGAGTTCGACGTTGAAAATGTACAATTCTCACGTTTTCTGCGCCATCTATCAACAATTTTTGAAAACAACCCGGATAAGAGTTACCTACTTTTTAACGCTCTATCCAAATCTACAATAAAAAATAGGGGATTCCATTTAAGATTTTAAAATTGCCTCCTGTTCCCGCCCCCACTGCGGGGCTGTGGGGGCAAAGTCGACGGCATCAGATATCCCCCTCATAACCGTTAACTTTTTATTTAGAACACTATTTGCTTCAATGCTCTGGTTCAAAATTATCGCTACTGGCTTATTAAAATGGGACACCCGGTATGTAGTTATCCCTTTCCTTTTGCTTTCATCTAAAATTTGCTGCCAGGGCACGGTATTAAACGAATTCTTAACGTCTAGTGCAACGGGTAGACATACTTTCCTGTGCTTATGTTTACCCAAGTTAGTATAGTGAGCGATCATAATAACCTCCTGGATGGCGTCTGTGGTCGACCTCTCCATCAAACCATGTTGTGATGTTGATAGCCCTTCGTGTAGATCAAGTTCTTGTTAACACATATAATACATACGTGGTCTGTTATAAAAGTATCCGACCTTTAGCCGGTAAAAAAAACTGCCATACCTGGAGCGTTGGAAACCTAATCACCCTCAAAGTAGTCTCATTGGGACTGCACACACTTCTCCCAGCGGTGCCGCCATTGTTGGAAGCATTCCATTCGGAATCGACTTTAGCTCGGCTGTCGTTGCAGCCATAATGTCCTCTCTTGTCTAAAATCGCTTTCCTTTCAATGGCCTCTTGACTTTGGGGAATAGCCAACAGTCGCATGGGGCCATATCAGGAGAGTAGAGAGCCTGTCGAACCAGAGGAGTCTGGTTTTTGGCCATAAAAATGTGAACCAAGAGCGAAGAATGTGCTGGAGCATTGTCGTGATGGAGTCGGCAATTTCCTGATGACCACAACTCCAGTCGCTTGCGCCGCACAGCATCACGTATGCGACGTAGGACATCCCTCATTTCACTTGTAGTCATTTTACTTGCATTGAAAAACCGACGAGAGCACTACACACTACGCACTCGAACACTGCTCGACAGCAACTGACGTTATCTACAGGCGGGAAAAAAATCACACATGCGCACGAAGGTTCAAGGTCGGCTCATGCAAGCGCGCTTGATTCAAACCATCAGGTTTTCAAAATAAAAAATAACGTCGGATACTTTTCTAACAGACCACGTATAATAGTAAATAACGTAGTAAATAACGATTAGGGTTTTAGTCGCCCAAAAGAATGAATCATCGAATCAGTTGCTCATCCTCGTCTAGAAACTGAATTCTGTTTATGTATACATACTAACTTATGTGTATAAATATTCCATTTAGGAATACAATATCAACAAATCTTCTGGTAGCTTCCAAAGACATATAATTTCCAAACTTCGTTTTTCAGATATTTTCTTCTTGTAGCCCTTCTCTTATCGGAGGTTGGACACCATCATAACTATTCATTATTGTATTCATCGCTGCTTTGAATAGTTCCGTGCTGCTCCAGGTGCTCCAGTCTAGCAGGTTCTTCAGCTAGGAGATTCTACGCCTACCAATACTACTTTAGTTTTCCCTTGCACAATGAGCTTCAGGAATGTATATTTGGGACCTCTCATGACATGGCCTATACTAACAAATTTTGTTTTCCTAATGGCCATTACAACTCCATATTCTTTCTTATTTTTTTCTAGGATCTCTTTATTGGTGGGTTTATCTACCTGGGGTATTCGCCACAATTTTTGACAGCACTACATCTCGAAAGATTCCAAACTCGCGCAGGCTCTTCAACCAGGAGACTCTACGTCTACCAATACTACTTTTTCCTTTACTTTTCCCTTGCACAATGAGCTTCAGGAAAGTATATTTGGGACCTCTCATGACATGGCCTACACAGACAAATTTTCATTTCTTAATGGCAATTACAACTCCGCATTCCTTTTTATTTTTTGTCTAGGATCTCTTTCTTGATGGGTTTATCTACCCAGGCATTCGCCACATTTTTTGAGAGCACCACATATCGAAAGATTACAAACTCGCGCAGGTTCTTCAGCCTGGAGACTCTACGTCCACCAATACGCTTTTTCCTTTAATTTTCCCTTGCATAATGAGGTTTAGAAGAGTATATTTGGGATGCCACCAGATATACTTAGAAGAGTATATATCATGACATGCACCATGACGAGCAACACATCTCGAAAGATTCCAAACTCGCGCAGGTTCTTCAGCCTGGAGACTCTTCTTCTTCTTCCTTGGCGCTACAGCCCTCTATGGGCCTTGGCCTGCTTTACAACGTCCCTCCATATCACCCTGTCCTGTACTGTGTGGGGCCATTGCCGCACCTTGAGTACTTTCAAGTCTTTAATAACGTCGTCTCTCCATCGTATTCGTGGCCTGCCTCTCGATCTCTTTTCGGCAGGCAACCATAGCGTCAGAGTTTTTGGGGTTCGGTCGTCCTTCATTCGCATGATGTGCCCGAACCACCTTAGCCTCTGCGCCTTCACATGCCTCACAATGTCTCTTCCCTCGAGTATTCCATCTATTTCTGCGTATGTTCTTATTCTCCATCCTTCCTCTTCCTGTATCCCTCCATAGAACCTGGAGACTCTAAGTCTACCAATACTCCTTTTTCCTTTAATTTTCCCTTGCATAGTGATGCTTAGAAGAGTATATTTGGGATTCCACCAGATATACTTAGAAGAGTATATTTCATGACATGGCCTAGATATTCAAGGTTTCACTTCGTAATGGACACCACAACTTCACATTCCGTTTTCATTTCTTGGAAGGACGTATTTGTTGGTGATTTTATCTACCCAAGTTATTTGCAACATTTTTTGATACCAACACATCTCAAGCTTCCAACCATTTTAACTCCGCTTGCTTAATCCTTTTAATCCTTTCAGATATACAACAAATAGTATATTTTATAACTAGGGTGGTAGGTTGTCAATTGGACACGAGAGCGAAATACTAGATAAAATTAACTTTTTTATTACTCATGCACTGAAAGTACTATCTTGGCGCACGTTTTT
Organism: Phosphuga atrata; assembly: GCA_944588485.1. Taxonomy (NCBI): domain Eukaryota; kingdom Metazoa; phylum Arthropoda; class Insecta; order Coleoptera; family Silphidae; genus Phosphuga; species Phosphuga atrata. The sequence goes on from OX155899.1 coordinate 57,345,246, forward strand.
TAGTACGAGAAATGCTACTTTTGGTTGTATTACCACATAACTTGGGCAACGCACGCAAATATTCAATATCGCTAGGTTACATTAAAAAAAAAAACATTTAAATAAATGAAATAAACACAATCAAGACCTCGAAATTAAAAAAGTGACGTGAAAGTGACAGAATTTTTTTTTTCATTACAAAATAAAAATTAAAGAAAACGTTTTAAAATGCACTCAAAACGTTTTGAGCCCACGAACGAAGTGAGTGCGCACTTTTGCTCGAGAAGGCAATTGACAATACCGCCCGTGTTGCAAACAATATGTTTTATTACTCATGCGAGGGGATGAATCTTACAAGTTTGGAACCAGGTGCCATCAAAAAAAAAATAGAACAAAAAATGAAGAATTTGCTTTTTCAATTGTTTCCGGTGGTGTGGACTCGTCATAATAACTCTCATCAGTCCCCGGTATAACCGTAGAATTCACACTCATTTTAAAACGTTTTCTTTAATTTTTATTTTGTAATGAAAACAAAAAATCTGTCACATTCACGTCACTTTTTTAATTGCGAGGTCTTGATTGTGTTTATTTCATTTATTTAATTGTTTTTTTTTTAATGTAACCTAGCAATATTGAATATTTGCGTGCGTTACCCAAGTTATATAGTAATACAAGCAAAAGTAGCATTTCTCGTACTAAAAAACGTGCGCCAAGACTTTCAATGCATGAGTAATATAAAAGTTAATTTTATCATTTCACAATATAGAATAGAAATACCTTTAAATGTCTTAATTTCTTTTTCCAAATAGTTATAGGTGAACAAACATCGTGGTCAATAACCTGGTATATAGTAAGCTTCAGCGGATTAATCGCATTTTTTGTGATAATATCCTGTTCGGAATGGTGTTGCAGGAAAAAGAATCGTGCAGTGCCTCAACAGCAGCCAGTGCGAAGTACGGGATCGCCGGTAGGGACATCCTCAACGCAAACGTCTTCGGCGCCTGTTCAAGAAACAATGCCGCCCCCAGCTTACGATTTATTCGCTCCGCCGAGCTACGATACCGTGAACGATCGCCGCGGCGAAAAAACCGAGTTTGATGTGTACGTGGTGCCCGTCCATGCGATCACGACGGTGCTAGAAGATGCACCACCTAGCTATACAGCTATAAATGCAAGAAATGAAGATGCTAGGAGTTTGAGTAACGCAGAGGCAACAAACTCGGACAGTGAGCATCCTAATAGACTTAATGACACTGATCTCGCTAGCAGTGGTGCTGCAAGTGCGGCTACAAACGTTGGAATAAGTCTTCATGTCTTAAGGCAAAGTGAATTATAATGTGATGCGTTATTGTGATAAGTGTTAGAGTATTTAGAACGTAATGCACGTGCCATAGTTACCATCTGCTTCAAGACCAAATTTTGTATTTGTTATTTCTGTGTGGATCTTTACGTTGTAATCTAACATTAAATGTTACTTGTATTATTTTAAGACTATTGTGTTAATTTTAATTGTATGATGAAAGCCATTTTGTATGTATTACCAGAGCGTGCTTGTCGAATGGCGGGATAAGATAGCGAGGGTGTAACAAGAAAATTTAATCACTGACAAGTTATTGCCAAAAATATTATTTGATAATAAAATAAATATTCAGGTGTTAATTAAGGAGAAATTTATTTTATTACAAAACTAGACAAGACAGACAAGACTATTTTTGTATGGGGCGTAGCTGACAAAATATAATTGCACAGACAAGTAGTCCCCATGAACTAGCTGAGCTGGTAAATGTAATTCCAACAGGAACACCCTGGAACCGCCATTGGCATTACTTCGAAGTGTCTGTTAGGTTTTCTACCTATTTTGTAGCAACCTCGTATCTGAAACTTCTTCAAAATTGCCATCCTTTTCTAGATCCGGGTCTCTCTTTCGTGCCTTTCTTTTCCTCTCATTGTGTCCCTCATCATCGCCGTTATTGCATACCAGTCTGATTCTGTTCTAAGGAGTAAGTCTGCCACGTTTGTTGTTGAAACTACTGTGCCGCATAACCGATTTGCTGTTAGTTGGTAGTCTGTCCATTTTGCGCACTGAAAGATGGTATGTTCGGCGGTGTCGATCTTCAGAGAGAACCAACAGATGGGGTTATCTTTCTTTTTGATTTTAAAAAGGAATGATCCAAAGACCCCATGTCCAGTAAAGGCTTGCGTGACATAATAGTCAACCTCTCCCCACTTTCTTTCCTTCCACCGTCTCACGTCCTTAATGAAAGTTTTCGTCTATCCGTCGCATCCTTCCCATCTATGCTGCCATTCATCCATACATTTGTTTTTTGCATCAGACCTACTGTCCTTCCCGTGCCGATATATGCTTACCATCTCCCGAACCCTCAGCTCGATAGGCGAAAGTGAGGTTAAAGCTGTTGCTGCAGTCGTGGATAGGGTTCTGTTGGCCGAAATCACTCTAAGAGCCATTTTTCGGTTAAGAGCTTCTAGCTTATTTCTGTACAAGGAATATTTAAGCGCCTGTGACCAGATTGGTGCCCCCGTACATGATAGTTGAGGACGCAGCGATCATAAGCAATCGGCGTTTCCTTTCGCGCGGTTCCCATAGATTTGTGGTGATGCTATTGAGAGCCATTAAAGATTTATGGACTTTCTCGCATTTGATTTTGATGTGAGTAGTCATACGAGTGTTTTTATCCATGTATACACCCAAATACTTGATAGCCGGCTTACTTGTAACCATAGTATTCCCAATTTTTGCCGACAGACTTTTAAGTTTCCTTCTGTCTGTAAGAATTACCATTTTGGTCTTAGCATATATTTTATAACAAAATCCTACAGCTGGACCTAGGAAAAAACTCAACCTCGATGGCCTATGCTAATATGCCTAAAACTTGCAGAAGCCGCTCATTCTGCAAGTTTTGTTGTATTCCTTCGGCGGACGATGACTGCCAGGTCGTCGGCATATTCCACCGAGGTTACGTTTTTTCCTAGGTCCAGCTGTAGGATTTTGTTATAAAATATATTCCATAAAGTTGGTTTTAATATGGAGCCCTGAGGAACACCGCAAGTTATTTCAATTTTTGATCCTTGGTTGGTGACAATGTAACGGTTGGTGAGGTACGACTGGATCATTTTTACCAGGTATGGGCTGATGTTTGCTGTAATTAACGCGTCTATTATTTGATCCCAAGGGGCCGAGTTAAATGCGTTTTCTACGTCTAGAGTAATTAGTACAGAGTACTCTTGGTTACTTTAGAAAGTGCATCTATAGTCGACCTGCCCGCGCGAAATCCGTACTGTCTGTGGTGTATTATTTCTTTTGTAGCTAGTTCCTCCTCTAGGCGTGCCTTAATAAGCATTTCTAAACATTTACCTGGACTGTTAAGTATACATATTGGGCGATATGTTGTATCGTCTGTCGGGTCTTTTTTAGAGTTTTCAATCAGAACGAGTCGTTCCACCTTCCAAATATCAGGGATTTCTCCCTTGTATAGGCAGTTTCCCACGCAGCGTCTGACCCAGATTGGGCGGCTTGCAAACAGCGTCTGTTCTCCATGTTAGGAGCGGCTGAAATTCACATTCGCCAACCCGTCCGGCCAGCGTGGCGAATTATGGCCAAAACCCCCAAAAAAACATGGCGATTTTTCAAACAAGTGAAAGTGAACCCCAGGTGGGTAGACCACACACTGGCAACTCCCACACCCCTGTCGGGGTCTGCCTCAAAGATTCTGGGGGAGGCAAAAGATCGCTATTACCGCACCCCAACACCAAAATAGACTCAAGGAAGAGTACCAACACCAAAAGACTAAACATCGTAACATACAATGTGAGAACACTACTCTCGGAATGAAATCTGGCTGAGTTGGAAATTGAAACGCAAAAGATCAAATGGGATGTTATCGTACTCAGCGAGGTCAGGAGACGAGGCGAAAGTTTAACAACACTAAAATCTGGTCATTTACTATACTACGCCGGAGAGGACGACAAATCAGAGGGAGGCATCGGCTTTCTTATCAACAAACGCCTAAAAAACCAAGTTCAAACGATTAAGAAAATCTCAACTAGAGTGGCCTACCTTGTAATAAAACTGAGCACAAAATACAGAATCAAGATTGTACAGGTTTACGTCCCAACATCATCACATACAGAAGAAGAAGTGGACTTTTTCTATGAAGATGTAACATAAGTCTTGAACAACACAAAAACACGGTCCACCATAATTTGCGGAGACTTCAATGCAAAAATAGGTTTGAAAACAAATAAATCGGAGACATGCCTAGGAAATTTCGGGTCTGAAGGAAGAAATGCCCGGGGTGAGACCATGTTGGGCTTTCTGCTGCAGCACAACCTATACAATATGAACAGCTTCTTCAGTAAGAAACCCCACAGAAGATGAACATGGGAAAGTCCAGATGGTAAAACCCGAAATGAGATCGATTTCATAATTGCGGACAAGTTACAAATTGTGGAAGACGTGATAGTGCTGAACAACTGTAGGACCGGAAGCGACCACAGAATGGTGCGTTGCAAGATCCGTATAGAGCCCGGTAAAGAACGATACAAATTGATAAGGAAAACAAACAAACAGATGTGGACAGGACTAACAGATATTCAAGGATTCGAGACCCACATTACAAATACACTACAAAAAGATGTCTTCCATGATTCAAACATCAACAGTTTGAACCACGAAATAATCGAGACTTTAAAGCAGGGCCAAGAAATGTTTCGCCCCAAAAACAACAAAGACGAGAAAATCAGCCAAACTACGAAAAACCTTATCGTCGAACGAAACCAAATGAGAGCACTCAGAAATACCAACAGTTCAGAAATGAGAGAAAAAAATAAGGAAATCTCTAAAGCAATTCTAATTGACATTCTAAGGGATTCTAAGGGACATCAGAAACTACCACGGTAGGAAAACCCAAGAAACAATAGAGAAGAATAAAAGTTTGAAAGTACTACGCAGAAATCTTGCCGAGGGTAAATCTGAAATAACCAAATTAAAGGATAAACATGGCAACATCACCTCAAATACAGACGAAATCCTGAACATCGTGGAAGAGTTCTATTACGAATTATACCGGAGCCGCATCCAAGAACCCCTAAACCTACACGGAGTTACACAAGAACGAGGCGTTGTGAACCAGGGATCGGAAGAGATGCCAGACATCATTATCGTAGAAATTAAAAACGCTCTGTCAAGAATGAAAAATAATAAAGCACCAGGAGAAGACGAGGTGGTTGCAGAAGCAATAAAAGCCGGAGGTTTCCTCCTACTAGAGAAAATACGAACACTGTTCAACCTATGTCTACATTCATGCACCGTCCCGGATCAGTGGCACGAAGCGACCACTATACTACTCCATAAAAAGGGAGACAAAACGAACCTGGAAAATTACCGCCCAATAACTCTCCTCAGTCATCTACACAAACTGTTCACTAGGGTCATAACATCAAGGCTAGAAAATAAACTCGAGCATTACCAGCCAAGAGAACAAGCAGGCTTCAGACCGGGCTTTGGGACACATGATCACCTACAGAGTATTAAGACCCTCATTGAGAAAACCATAGAATACAACAGACCACTAGTCCTCCTATTTGTAGACTTTCACAAAGCTTTTGACACCATTGAGGTGAAAGCTATACTAAACGCCTTGAAAGAATGTCGAGTAGATTTTAGATATTCAAAACTCATCTATAATATATACAGAAACGCTACTATGTCAGTTAGACTACATGAAACTAGCAACTCCATTGAAATCGGAAGAGGTGTGAGACAAGGAGCACCGTGTCTCCTAAATTATTTATTACCGTTCTAGAACATGCCTTCAAAAAACTCGACTGGGGCACAAAGGGAATAAACATAGATGGTCGGAACCTTAGCCACCTCCGCTTCGCGGACGACATAGTCATAACAACTGACGACTTGGGAGAGGCGAGACAAATGCTCTGCGAATTGGAGGAGGCATGTTCCGGGGTTGGTCTGAAAATGAACTTCTCCAAAACGAAGATCATGACAAATCTCGTCATGAGCGAAAGTATAAACATCGATAACACCGAATATCAAATGGTTCGAAAAATATATGTACCTGGGCCACGAGGTAAGAATATCTAGAGACAATCAAACATGCGAGCTGCACAGAAGAATCGGCCTAGGATGGGCGGCCTATGGAAAGTTAAAACATGTCTTCAAGAGCGAACTCCCCATCTGCCAGAAAAGAAAAGTGTTCAACCAATGCGTTCTGCCAGTGCTCACATATGGCGCAGAAACACTCACCTTAACGACGACATCCGCAAAAAACTCAAATTAGCACAACGCAAGATGGAAAGGTCAATGATTGGATTCAGTTTGAGAGACCACGTCACAAACCAGGACCTGCGGCGAAGAACCGGCGTGAAAGACATCGTCGAGCAAATAACCACATTAAAGGGGTATTGGGCGGGACACGTGGCCAGAACGGGCGACGACAGGTGGACAAAGAGGTTGTTGGAATGGAGGCCTCGCACCGATAAGCGAAACAGAGGAAGACCACCTACACGTTGGACCGATGACCTGAAAAGAATCGCAAATAATTGGATCCAGACAGGCCAAGATAGAAATGGGTGGAGGGCCATGAGGGAGGCCTATGTCCAGCAGTGGACTTTCTAAGGGCTGGTTGATGATGATAGGCAGTTATTCATCACTCTTAAGACATATTCGGGTTTCTTGTTTACTAACACTTTAAGCACGTCTGGGGATATACAATCAGGACCTGGAGTTTTACCTGTCTTAATCCGTTGCGCAGTTGCTAAAATTTCTTCTAGGACAAAGGGCTTTATTTCTATGTGTTCGGGGTCCACCCAATTGATTTTTGGTCTTATTGGAAACTTATTTTTCATTTAGTTTATTATATTTTTCTCGCTCAGCGTGATTTTTGGCCTTAGTTTTAGTTTGCCCGAAATGATTTTGAAACCTTGGCCCCATATATCCTCCTCAAGTTGATTACGAAGATCCTTCCAGAGTTCTTTTTTGCGAGTATTTATAAAAGTCTTCAAATCCCTTTTTGAGTTGAGATATACATTTTTCGCCGCTAGCTTCTGCGCATCGATTGAGTTTGTTTTATATATCCTCACCAGTACTCTTGGCTTCCTGATATATTCGGCTCATTTTAGGGTTCCGTACCGAAAACGGAACCCTTATAGGATCACTTGTTGTCCGTCTGTTTGTTTGCTAGGACAGGTCTGTCTGTCTGCTAGGACCGCTGTCTGTCTGTCTGTCTGTCTGTCTGTCCGTCTCTCCGTCCGTTCGTCCGTCCGCCTGTCTGTCTGTCAAGACCATTTTTCTCAGGAAGGCGTAGAGGTAATAAGTTGGAATTTGTATCAAATACTCGGGTCTGCGGTCTCTTTCAGCTATGAAAAAATCAAACTTGTAAGTCATCGCGATCAAAAGATATGACCGTTTATGTCGCATATTTTGCGATTTCACAAGGGAATCAAAACCTGTAGGGTACGTTGACCTAGAATCATGAAATTTGGCAAGAAGCGGTGTGTTACAGCACATGTAAAGGGAAAAATCTGAAAACCGTAAATATGTAGTTGAATTACAAGAAAAATGCGAATTAACTATTAGAAACTTTTGAAAATACACTAATGTGTTGCGTGGTATTGTCAGGCACCAGAAGCATATGGGTTGCATACAGTTAGGTCCTCCTAAAGATACCTTACTTACAAGTTTGTACGGAACCCTCGGTGCGCGAGTCACAACTTGCACTAGGCCGGTTTTTTTTCAGCTATTATTGCTGTCCACCAGTATAAAGGTTGGTGACATTGATTTGGTCGACGTCATTTTGAAAAACATTTATCGCACAATTTTAGAATATATTCGGGGAATTCTGTCGGGTTATTAGCAAGTTGGGGATGCACTTGCAGTGTTTCGTTGTTTTCATCAGGTAGAATTGTTAGAAACTTCGACCAACCGCTGGCTGTCATCTTGCAGCGTTGCTGTTTTGGTCCTCTCCGAACCTGCATATTCTGTTGTGGTTCATTAACCTCAAAGTATATTGTGCTGTGATCGCTTAGGTTTTCCTAATTTTCCGGCCGAGAGACATTGTCACCATAGTTACGTCCATCAGAGAAGAACCGTTGTGATTTGAGAAGGTAGATATGCCTTGCCTTCATTAATGACTAACAGATCATTTACTTCGATCCATTCTTCCAGAATCATCCCCTTGATATCTTTGATTTTCGAACCGAAGATATGAGCTTTGGCGTTTAAGTCGCCCCCGAGTATTATTTCCTTGCGCCTAAAATTTGCTTTTAGGTGTATTACTACGTTGTAAAGATATACTTCAAATTCCTCTGGAGTTTTCCTTGGAGACAGATAGCATGAGTAGACATAAAAACTTGGTAATTCGAACAGTCGCGGTCTGAGTCAAGGAATCAGTTGCCGGGCATACGCTTATTTGGTTCTTGACCTAAGTCGATGCCATTTTCGTATATTGTCTATTCCAATAGATTTTGAGCTGTCTTGAAGCGGTATAGGTTTAGTTGTAGTATCTTCAGTTTTGTTGCTGTTGGAGAATTAGGCTAGTTTTGGTCTATCGCAAAATAAATATAACATGTTATTATTTTGTATTATTTTTGTTGGCAGTATCTTTTGCTGGAGATGGTATTCTTGGGTGGAGTCTGTTTCTTTACCACCCTTCACCCTTGTTTTTGGCCCAGTTTCTCTTTGGGTCTGGTTGTGATTCGGAGCCCTCTTCGGAGATGAATGGAGAGCGAATTAGGAGGCCAGTGTATAAACGGTTCTCGTGATTCTCGTGGTATGGGTGGTGGTGGTGCAATGACTTCCACTACCTCGGATGGGCTGTTTTGGTCGGTGCTAGGAACCAGAACGTTATAACCTGAACTGGGTTTTTTCATTTGTTGTTGGATCTCATTAGCGATGATGTCTTTCAAGGTGGACATAATGAAAAGAATAAGAGCTGCCGCCAATTCCGTTACGTCAATTACAGGTTTATCAGCCTGAGAAGAGGTTGCTTTTGCGTATGATAGGTTTCTGATTGACTGATAGACTAGACTAGACTAGACAGACATGACTACACAGACAAGACTAGACAGACAAGATTAGATATACAAGACTAGATTTACTAGACTAGATATACAAATCTAGACAGACAAGACTAGATTATCAAGATAAAAAAGACTAGTTTTAAGCTAATGTTCGTTTTAAATAATATGTATTCGGTGAGTAAATGTTTATTGAGTTAGTATGTGAGAGAATAATGTGTTTACGCTAATCTTACTATATCTCAAACTCTAAATAAAATAATTTAATTCCTCGGTTGTAAATCTAAGGCTATAAAAGCATTAAAAAATGGAATAATTTTCTACGCGTTTCTTTCAACATTTAAGTCAACATCAACAATTAAGATAATACATGTTCCAAGTAATGTTTATTCCCTTTTTTCTCGTGAATGAATAATTCGCATACAAATACTCTTGGAACAAAACAGCCAAACTGAAATATGAACTCTGTCGTGCGAGGCGATGTTTGTATGGAATTGTTGATAACTGAACGGGCAAAGATAAGTCCGAACAGTCGGCGCGAGAGCGTTTAAAGGGAAGAACGTGCGGCGCGAATGTTCACAGGATGTTAGAAATGCAGTGCAAAAGAAATTTGTTTTAACGAAAGCGGCTTCAGAGAACGTACAGGATGACAGGAATGCGAGGTGTTTACTTTGTGATCCTTTTTGTGCGCATGGAAGGGATGTTTATCGAAGAAAGAAATAAATGTAAGTATACTACCCAGTTTTTAAACGAATGTATTGTAGTACATTGAATCTAATTATCGTTAACCAAATGTGAAGAAAAAGTATTAACGCTTGGATTATCTTCACTCGCTGTAAGAAATAATGTCGACGATAACCTCTGGTATCAATAAATCCTCTTTTCTTTTCTGTGTCAAAAAAAAAACTGCAGTTGAAAATATTTAATACATTTCAAAGTTGAGACTATTTATAACATCATTAAGATAAAGAATGTGTTTTGAAACGAAGCGCACATTTTATCTTTAGGAAAACCCAAAATAAGGAAAAATGCTTGTTAAAAGAAAGACAAGACTTGACAGACTAAACAGACAATACTAGACAGACAAAACTAGACTAAGACAGACAAGGCTACACTTTGATCTTAGCCATAGGTCGAGAAGCGATTAGACAGACAAGGCTAGACAGACTAGACAGCCAAGTCTAGATACACATGGATAGACAGACAAGACTAGACAGATAAGACTAGACAAGTAAGACTAGACAGACAAGACTAGATAGATAAGACTAGACAGAGAAAACTAGACAGACAAAACTAGACAGACAAGACTAGACAGACAAGACTAGACAGACAAGACTAGATAGACAAGACTGGACAGAAAAGACTAGACAGACAAGACTAGACAGACAAGACTAGACAGACAAGACTAGACAGACAAGACTAGACAGACAAGACTAGACAGACAAGACTAGACAGACAAGACTAGACAGACAAGACTAGACAGACAAGACTAGACAGACAAGACTAGACAGACAAGACTAGACAGACAAGACTAGACAGACAAGACTAGACAGACAAGACTAGACAGACAAGACTAGACAGACAAGACTAGACAGACAAGACTAGACAGACAAGACTAGACAGACAAGACTAGACAGACAAGACTAGACAGACAAGACTAGACAGACAAGACTAGACAGACAAGACTAGACAGACAAGACTAGACAGACAAGACTAGACAGACAAGACTAGACAGACAAGACTAGACAGACAAGACTAGACAGACAAGACTAGACAGACAAGACTAGACAGACAAGACTAGACAGACAAGACTAGACAGACAAGACTAGACAGACAAGACTAGACAGACAAGACTAGACAGACAAGACTAGACAGACAAGACTAGACAGACAAGACTAGACAGACAAGACTAGACAGACAAGACTAGACAGACAAGACTAGACAGACAAGACTAGACAGACAAGACTAGACAGACAAGACTAGACAGACAAGACTAGACAGACAAGACTAGACAGACAAGACTAGACAGACAAGACTAGACAGACAAGACTAGACAGACAAGACTAGACAGACAAGACTAGACAGACAAGACTAGACAGACAAGACTAGACAGACAAGACTAGACAGACAAGACTAGACAGACAAGACTAGACAGACAAGACTAGACAGACAAGACTAGACAGACAAGACTAGACAGACAAGACTAGACAGACAAGACTAGACAGACAAGACTAGACAGACAAGACTAGACAGACAAGACTAGACAGACAAGACTAGACAGACAAGACTAGACAGACAAGACTAGACAGACAAGACTAGACAGACAAGACTAGACAGACAAGACTAGACAGACAAGACTAGACAGACAAGACTAGACAGACAAGACTAGACAGACAAGACTAGACAGACAAGACTAGACAGACAAGACTAGACAGACAAGACTAGACAGACAAGACTAGACAGACAAGACTAGACAGACAAGACTAGACAGACAAGACTAGACAGACAAGACTAGACAGACAAGACTAGACAGACAAGACTAGACAGACAAGACTAGACAGACAAGACTAGACAGACAAGACTAGACAGACAAGACTAGACAGACAAGACTAGACAGACAGACTAGACAGCCAAGTCTAGATACACATGGATAGACAGACAAGACTAGACAGATAAGACTAGACAGATAAGACTAGACAAGTAAGACTAGACAGACAAGACTAGATAGATAAGACTAGACAGAGAAAACTAGACAGACAAGGGTATACAGACAAAACTAGACAGACAAGACTAGACAGACAAGACTAGACAGACAAGACTAGACAGACAGGACTAGACAGACAGGACTAGACAGACAAGACTAGACAGACAAGACTAGACAGACAAGATTAGACAGACAAGACTAGACAGACTAGACAGCCAAGTCTAGATACACATGGATAGACAGACAAGACTAGACAGATAAGACTAGACAGATAAGACTAGACAAGTAAGACTAGACAGACAAGACTAGATAGATAAGACTAGACAGAGAAAACTAGACAGACAAGGCTAGACAGACAAAACTAGACAGACAAGACTAGACAGACAAGACAGACAGACAAGACTAGACAGACAAGACTATACAGACAAGACTAGACAAACAAGACTAGAAGACAAGACCAGACAGACAAGTCTAGACAGACAAGACTAGACAGAGAAGTCGAGACTAATAGGATACATAGTCCAGACAGACAAGTCTAGACAGACAAGACTAGACAGACAAGTAGAGACTAATAAGATACATAGATCAGGCAAGAGAGAAAATCGGAAAAGTTCAGACAATATTAAACAATGTCTGTATAGTTTTTAAATTTACTATTTTATGACGCAATCAAGTTTATGGTTTTAGTGCAACTATGTAATTCGGAAGATGAGTTGCTGTTATCAGCCGTTGGAGAGTTGTCGTCCAGATCGGTGCATCTGGATCCGGCGGATGGAACGTTCCCTTGTATATTGAGGATTCGCGCGCCGGAAACGTATTTGGTGCACTTGCAGTTCGAGGAGAGCAGTATAGACATTCTCAATACCCTGACGGGTCCAACTGAACATCCGCCTTGCTACTTAAATATTGTAAGTTGAAATATACTCACATCTGTACAATGTAAATGAGATTATGTAGTTTTGTGTATTAACTAGAGTACTAGTTATCTTCATGTGTATGTTAATGGGAATCATGTTATTATTATAAGCGGGAATAATATTTCTTCAAATCATTTATTTGCATGATATTTAGGCAAGACTAAACTAGATTCTGACAAGACTAGACAAAGCAAGACACGACTAGGCAAAACCAGACACGATTAGGCAAGGTCCGGTCTTGCTTAACCGTGTCTGGTCGGCTTGGCAAGACCATTTCAGTTCAGGCAAGGCCAGTCAAGATTAGACGAGACCCGATAAAACTATACAAGACAAGATCATACAAGACCAGACAGGCTTTATACAGTGCACCGTGGTCTGAGATTTTGAAAACGCTGGAAGAACAAAAGATATCGGCATACTTAATACGTCTGATTGGAAACTATTTTAGAGACAGGAAAATAGAAAGAAGGAAGCAAAAAAATCGACGTAAGCAGCGAAGTGAAACAAGGCTCTGTCTTGGGGCCCACATTATGGCTGGTCCACTCAGGCTGGTCCTCCCGGAGGGAACTCACCTCGTGGCATACGCGGAAGATTTGGCAGTGGTGGTGATAGCTGGCAATGCGTAATACCTGAAACGAAAAGTGGAATAGTTGCTTTACGAGCTGGAAGAAATGGGTCTTGAAATAGCGCCAGAAAAATCCGAAGTAGGTTTTGAAAATACAACAATTAAAAAAAAAGTATAAAATATTTGGGCATACAACTGGATAAAGACCTAAAAATGTATACGCACCTGAAGGAAACCGCAAAAAGCGTAAGCCAAACGGCAGAACAGCTGAGAAGGTTAATGACAAACGTTAAGGTACCAAGGGCGAGCCGCAGACGCACACTCTGCACAGTGGCAAAGTTAAAAATGCTGTACGGTGCTCCTACGTTGTATGAATCGTTGATGAGGACAAAAAAATATAGAAAAATGTATGAAAAAATAGAGAGACAGCTGGCAATACGGATATATAGTTTCTACAAGACGGCCTCGGCGGAAGCGCTGTCGGTAGTTGCCGGGCTGATGCCAATAGACCTTATGGCAAAAGAAAGGCTAAGAAGATACCTTGAAGGGGAGGAGAGCAGTAGTCGGATTAGAGAAGACACTATGCACGAATGGCAGACAAGATGGATCCAGGATGTGCGGTGTAGACAAAACGAATCATTTAACACATAGAACTATGGGTGACACGAGGATACGGAGAAGTGAATTACTTTCTCTCGCAGCTGCTGCTCGGACATGGTAGCTTCATGACATACCTCTATCGCAGACACCTGAGGGAGACCGAAAAATGTTTGTACTGCCCGGACCTGGTGGATGATTGCCTCCATACATTTTTCAACTGCCCCAGATGGGCGAAACAGCGGCTGGACATGGAAAAAAGGTGGAAGGAAAGCTGACTCCAGAAAACCTACAGGAGACAATGCTACAAAACAGTGAATGCTGGGACGCTGTGGAGAAGCTAGCGACATCTGTCATAACAGCAAAAGAGAAGGACGAAACGGAGCGTAAAAAAAGAGAAATAACATAAACAGAAGGCAAACCCCGAGCGAGGTAATGCTGAGAAGGCAGTCCCGCAAGAAATCAGAATTGAAGAGTGGGTTTTTTAGTGGGTAGTCATGCCACTAAAGCGAGTAGTCCCACACTCCCTAGAGCAATTTGTAGCACTGGGGGCCGTATGTAAACCCGACAAGACCAGACAGGACCAAACCAGACCAGACCGAATCAGACCAGACCGGACAGACCATACCGACCTTACCATGGTGGTTAAGGCAGGGACCCATACGATGTTAGAATAAGCTGCACAATATGCTGTAAACCCAGTAACCTCTAAGCTTAAGGAAATGGAGATCAAAATAGCGTCAGCAAAAACGGAGAACGTTCTCATGGCAGGGAGAGGAAAACTGACAAGCCTTCGGGTCCATAAGGGATCCATCATGGTCATAAGGGACCACCATTGACAGCAAACCATAGGAAAAATATATGGGAGTGCACATCGACAATGACCTCAAAATAACTACACACATCCGAGAAATATGCAGTAAGGCAAACAAGGCACCTCATGCGCATTTATATATATATATATATATATATATATATATATATATATATATATATATATATATATATATATATATATATATATATATATATATTTCATGCACCTGACGCGACTTTTACACCCAATGTAGAAGGACCGCGAGGAAGTAAGAAAAGGGTTCTAACCTCAGCAGGAGAAGGCAGTAATATTGTATGCCGCACCAGTATGGGCTATTGCGCTAATATATAAAAGATATCATAGCACGATGGAGTGGATTCATAGGAAAATCGCCTTGCGTATTATCTCCGGATATAGAATAGTAGCTACCGAGGCGGCACTTTCAATCGCCGCGGTACCCCCTACAGGTAGATCCTCCTACAGGTAGAAGAGAGAATAACGATGTACAGAAAAGGAGCTGAACATAAGACGGAGGCTAGGAGCGAGACGCTCAATAAGTGGCAGACGCAATGGGAAAGGTACCAAGGATGGTCAAAAACATTCATTCCCAATGCGAAAAAATGTTACGAGAGGAAGTGGGGAGAGGTAGAATTCTATGCTACACTAGCACTTTCTGGACATGGCGCCTAAACATTCATTCCCAATGTGTTAAAATGGTACGAGAGTGCCAGAAAGTGCTTGCCCACCTCAAGACTTTCTTGAATGGTACGTAGAGTACTAGAAAGTACTTGCCCGCATCAAGCACTTTCTGGATATGGCGCCTTTGGCATATATCTTTACACAATTAGAAAACAAAACGACGAAGTCTGTTGCTACTGCGAAAACTTAGACTCCCTAGAACATACAATTTTCCAATGTACAAAATGGAAAGAGCACCGGAGTAAAGCCTCCGCAGAGTGCTAACCAATACATAAAAATAATGCGGGCAATAATATTGTATGTCTCACCAGTATGGGCTACTGTTCCAAGGTATAAAAGATACCGTAGCATGACATGACATACTTATCGATGTAAATAATGTAGCAGAACGCCTCCTAGAATCCGAAGAAAACTGAAGGAAAAAGCAAAAGATGGGAGGAAGAGACAAGAATAAAATGCACTAGGAAGATCAGATGAGACCAAGTTATTTCGAAGTAATGCCTGAATGCAGTTCCATAATACAAGAACAGTTAAGTACATGACGGGATTTTTGGTGGGTAGGATCGGCGCTACCATCAAGTCGGGTGAGCCTCACACTTCGTACGTAAAAGTATTTCCCCCCCCCTCGGAAAAAAAGACCAGACCAGACAGGACAAGACAGGAATAGGAAAGACTAGACAGGAGTAGACCAGACTAGACTAGGCTAGACCAGACTGGACCAGGCTAGATTAGACTATACCAGAGTATACCAGATTGGATCAAACTAGACCGGACTAGACCAGACAAGACCAGACTAGATCAGACTTAATTAAAAGTTATCTTCAAAACAGGACACTTGAAATAGGGGAGAATAGGGAAATAGAGATCACACGTTGGGTGCCCCAGGGCTCGGTATTGGGACCTCTATTATGGAATATCCTATATGATGGAATTCTAAGGCTCCTGTAGGAAGAAATGTGACGCAAACGCGGACGACCTGGCATTTATCATTGTCGTATCATTCACAATTTATCATTGTCGAAGGTAGAAATATGGAAGAGATCACACACATCACAAATAAGGCCATAAATAAGGTAAGCATATGGATGAGAGACAAGAAACTCAAAATGGTTTCTGAGAAAACAGAAGCCGTAATGCTGACAGGAAGAAGAAATATCCCAAATATGGTAATTAAAGTAGAAGGGATATACATCCATACGGAAAAATATATAAAATATCTGGGAATAATAATAGATAGAAATGAAAATGTCTGTGCAATTCAACAATGAAAATGTGCTCCCTCATTAAACAGAGGACGAGGAAATCCGGAAGAACTGCTACGGCCCTAGAGAGATTAATGCCCAATATAGGGGGGGGGGGAGGGCAAAACGGGTAAAAGAAAAATCCTAGCCTCAGTGGTACACTCAATACTGCTGTACGGAGCGCCAGTCTGGAACGAAACAATGGCAATAACAAAGTACATCGTTACCAAAGCACAAAGAAAACCCCTAATCAGGATCTGCTGTGCCTACAGGACAGCGTCTACGGAGGCGTTGCAAGTGAGAACAACTGCATTTACAGACAAGAATAAAACGAAGCTCGAGTTGAAAGCCAACACGTTAGGGAAATGGCAGGACAGATGGGCCAAAGAGACCGGATCGGCGGTATGGATGGTAAATAGGAAACATGGAAACCTAAATTATTACATTACACAGATACTTACCAACCGTAGGGACTTAAAATCATAAGCGAGGAAAACTACGGGTTGTGCAATCTAAAAGAGGATGCTGAGCACACCTTTCTTGTATGCCCAAGGTGGGCAAATGAAAGAATGGAGATGATAACAAAAATAAGATAAGATGATAACAAAAGTACGAGCTTACACCAGAGAACATCGTTAATTGCATGTTGGAAAATGCAGAAATCGGGGATCAAATAGCAAGAATTATGGATAATATTCTGAAACTAAAAGAAAATGAGCAGAGAGCAACTTAGAGGAGGAGAGGACTGATGGATAAAAACTCACTGAAGAAATGCCAGATGGTAGTACCGATGCGGTTTTCCAAGAAAAAAAAAGGATGGAGCAGACTAGACCACACTAGACCAAACTAGACCAGACTAGATCGGACAAAACCAAGAAAGGCCAAGTAAGAGCAGGGTAGACCACAAAAGGTACAGACAAGATATAGTCAAACCTAACCTAACTAAATCTGTTTGGAAATAAACAACTTTTTTTAATTTTCACACA
The DNA here is from genome assembly GCA_944588485.1 of Phosphuga atrata. Lineage (NCBI taxonomy): Eukaryota > Metazoa > Arthropoda > Insecta > Coleoptera > Silphidae > Phosphuga > Phosphuga atrata. Next base: position 57,362,802 of record OX155899.1, read on the forward strand.
TGTCTATGTAGATGTAGAGAATAGAGAGATGTAGATGTAGATTTAGAAAATTGATCTAAATTTTTGTGACAATACTAGACAAGACTGGACAAGACCGTACAAGACTGGACAAGGCTCGGCCAGATTGGATAATTCTGGACACGACTAGACAAGATTGGATAAGGCCCGACAAGTTTGGACCAGATTACACAAGACTGTACAAGACTGGACAAGGCTCGACCAGACTGGACAATACTGGACAAGACTAGACAAGATTGGACAAGACCCGACAAGGCTGGGCAAGACTTAACGAGACTGGACAAGACTGGTCTAATCTGAACAAGACTAGTCAAGGACAAACAAGGCCAGACAAGACTAGACAAAAATATACAAGTCTAAATGAGACCTTGGTGTGTATAAAATAGTTCAAAATATGTATGTAGACTAGAGAAGTCAAAGTATTAGATTTTTGACAAGACTCGGTCTTGGATCTCGACAAGGTTAGAGTTTGCACCACTAAACAATAAATGAAAATTGTATATATTATTAGTCATGGGATAAGTACTATTTTGGCGCCCGTTTTATGGTGCGACAAATGGTTGTTTGTTAATTTAACTATTACCACATAACTCGCGCGCATTTGAAATATTCATTTGCGTGCAACAGGTATTCTTGTGCAACTAGTGCGGCAAGTTGTCAATTGCCCACGAGAGCGAAATTTCGCCAAAACCATCCTTGGTACCTTTTTCATTGCATCTGCCATTTATCGAGTGTCTCGCTCCTAGCCTCCGCTTTATGTTTAGCTCCTTTTCTGTACATCGCTATTCTATCTTCTACCTGTAGTAGGATTGGGGTAGCACGGCGATTGAAAGTGTCGCTTCGGTAAAATGGCCCTGAGTTTAATCTTCGGATATAGAATAATAGCTGTTGTATATCTGGAGATAAAACTCAGGGCCATTTTCCTATGCATCCTCATCATGCTATGATATCTTTTATATCTTCGCGCAATAGCCCATACTAGTGCGGCATACAATATTACTGACCGTACTGCTAAGGTTAGAATCCTTCTCTTACTTGCTAGCGGTCCTTCTACATTGGGAGTAATACACGTGAGGTGCATGAAAGCCTTGTTTGCCTTACTACATATTTCTTGGATATGTGTAGTCATTCTTAGGACTTTGTCGATGTGTCCCCCATATATTTGACCGATGGTTTGCTGTCGATGGTGGTCCCTTCTACTTCTACCTGAAGGTTTATCAGTTTTCTTCTTAAAACCATGAGAACTTGGTGTAAATGAGAACTTGGTGTGTATAAAATAGTTCAAAATATGCATGTAGACTTAAGAAGTCAAAGTATTAGATTTTTAAGACTCGATAAGGTTAGAGTTTGCAGCACTAAACAATAAATGACAATAGTATATTTTATTACTCATGCGGGATAAGTACTATTTTGGCGCCCGTTTTATGGTGCGACAAATGGTTTCTTGTCAATTTAATTATTACCACATAACTTAAGCGCATTTGAAATATTCATTTACGTGTGTCAAGTATTCTTGTGCAACTAGTGCTGCAAGTTGTCAATTGCCCACGATAGCGAAATTTCGCCCTCGAGGACAATTGACAATTGCAGCAATAGTTGCAGATAATATTTTTTATTGCTCATGCCTACAAGCTTGGGGTCCAGCGGCCATCAAAAAAAGAATCAAAAATGAAGAATTTGCTTTTTCAATTATCTCCGGTGGTGTGGATTCGTCATAAGAACTCTCATCAGTCTCCGGTATCACCATATAATGTACACTCATTCTAAAACTTTTTAATGAATTTCTTAATGAAAAAAAAATCTGTCACTTCACGTCACTTAATATTGATTTTGATTGTGTTTTTTTATTTACCTATTCGATTTTTATTTAAAATTTACGTGCGACAATTATACTTGTCGCACGCAAATAATTGAATTGACAAACGGCCATTTGTCGCACTAAAAAACGGGCGCCAAAATAGTGCTTATCCCGCATGAGTAATAAGAAATAAGATTAAGTAATGCAAAACTTGAGTAGCAATGCAGATACTCCATGTGTTTACTCCAATAAATTACTCCAATAGATACCGCAATAGATTAGATAGAATTAAAATCTATGCTATAGGCCAAGTCTGTTAAACTCGAAGGCTAACATAGGCCAAAATATGAACGTTTAAGTTTAGATGGGTCTATTCGATTGTTATTTAAAATTTGCGTGCGACAAGCATAATTTGCGTGCGACAATTATAATTTGCGTGCGACAATTATACTTGTCGCACGCAAATAATTGAATTGACAAATGGCCATTTGTCGCACTAAAAACGGGCGCCAAAATAGTACTTATCCCGCATGAGTAATAAAAATTAAGATTAAGTAATGCAAAACTTGAGTAGCAATGCAGATACTCCATGTGATTACTCCAATAGATTATTCCAATAGATACTCCAATAGATTAGATAGAATTAAAATTTATGCTATAGGCCAAGTCTGTTAAACTCGTAGGCTAACATAGGCCAAAATATAAACGTTTAAGTTTAGATGGGCCGCTAAAAAAAATGATATTCCATATTCATATATAGCCGCAAAACTATTAATTGTGTGCCATATACGGCCCTGCGGGTTTGACATGTTTGCTATAGACCAATAAAAAAATATGAATCAATTCTCGGCTAGGATATAAAAAATGCAAGTCATACAGGATAAACTTTGTGTTTTCAAGAACATATTTAACAAGACCAAATAATGTTGTTGGTTAAGTAAATATAATTAACTTATTGATATGAGCAGATGTCCGTAAACAAGAAATAATCTCTTTTCAGTTTTGAGTTTGAGCTAAAAAAAAAAACAAAATTTTGTGATATATTTGGAAATCGAACTTTGAACACTGCGTATGTGTTGGATTGAGAACAACTGGATCATTTTCATTCAACATTCAATAATCGGTATTAACATTTTTATTTTTCATAAAATATTTGTAGTATTTGCCGGATAATAGATTAAAGCCGGTATGGTCGGGAGATCTCTGCAGCCAAGAGAAGCTCCCCCCCGTCGATCTCCTGACCCCGCAAATTAAATTGTCCTGGCAGCCAGCGGCCCAAAATTATTACACAAAAGAGAGACACATAATATTAACCGCAATAGGCCAAGGTAATTTAATTAGAAACATGTTGTAACGAAGTAAACTCAAACGCTTTATAGGTAGCGCCTGCGGTAAGAGCGATCAGCACACTTGCATCAAAATCGGATGGGAGCCACAGTTTTGCATTTCCGATCATTTATTATGTAATGGTCACGAGAATTGTCCAAAAGGCTCCAACACAGGGGACGAAGACGAGACCGTGTGCAAAAATCGGGTGTTAAGGAGAGAGTGGGAGCAATTGGCGGTGGATATCTTGAAACGTTTAAAACCTTCAGCTGGATTAATAAACAATAAATGGATATTAGATGCAAGTAGAACTTCCACTCAGCCTCCCATTATTCCACAAAGTTCTTGGAACAAAGTCAGTCGAATAGTAGAAAGTAAGAAAGATACAATTAATTCCTCGATTTACACGGTAGATACAACACGGTTCTTTCTTTTTCTTTTCCCGTAAAAGTTCAAAGAGCCGAGCAAACCATAGTTTCGATAGTTACTTTCAATTTCAAATTATTTTTAGACAAATTAAAATGTCACAATCAGACGAGTTTGAACATACTCTTTTTGTCGCCTTTTCAATACTGTTCATTTGTCTAATATTTTTGAACGTCTCATAAATGACCTCTAAACCATCTGGTTCTATCGTGTGGTCTAAACTTTGTTAAAAACGAAACCGGGTAAATTAAATACCGTGTAAATCGAGAGATATAATCAAAATTAAATTATTATGTTCTAGCTACAACTCCAAACTCGATGATCTCAGAAGTAGAAGGTGATGCCTTCACAATTCTACTCTCCCAATACGGTCCTTGGGGCTATTTAATGCTCGGATTAATAGTTTGTGCTTCGTTGTTAATAATTTGTGTTCTATGGGAATGTTGTGTGCGACGACCCAAGCAAGAAACAACGCTAGACACTCAACCGGACAGTGTTTACGTAGTAGAAGACGCAAGTCCTCGACCGCCAGATTACGAAGACTTGGATCAACCGCCCTCGTACAGCGCACTATTTCCGGCGAATAAAGTGGTCGTTGTGAATGCAAACGGGACAGTGGAGTTGAGTGACAGAGACGCTGGTGAAGACATTCCTATGGGCAGTATTAATAGCGAGCGGAGCGAAACCGATTGATTTCTTTGACGATAACAATCATTGTTAGATGTATATTTTGACTGATGTTTAATTTTTTTACTGAAATGTATTTATTTTAAGTTTCTTGCAAACCTTTCAAACCCTTTGCATAAAACAGCTTGATAAGGTAATTTACTTGGCAAGACTAGAGAGCAATACTAGAAAGGCAAACTAGACGAACAAAACTAGACAGACAAAACTGGACCGATAAGACTGGACAGCCTGGACTGGACAGACAAGACTAGACAGACAAGACCTTTTTACCTATCAAAAACTAAATATATAAAAATTGGTGGTTCCCAAAGGAAGCATTCTAGCACCCATCTTAATCTCCTTATTTACAAATAAGATAAGACTAGACAGACTAGACAGACAAGCCAGACTAGACAGAGTAGACAGACTAGACTGCCCAGACAAACTAGACAGACTAGATAGACTTTTTTTTTGCACGTGCTGGAGGTGAAAATCTGCAAACAAACACCAACCGACCCGTGCCGAGTGGTAGTGACACTAAAGAACCACCACCATTCAGACCCCCCCCCCCCCCCTGTGTGTTCTGGTGAATCCGTTTCATCGCAATTCCAGCAGCTTTCATTTTCTTGTTTGCCCATTCTATGTAGGTACGTGCCAAAGACGCCGTGTCCGGATATTGCCTGCGTGGCGTAAAAGTGCACCTCGCCCCACTTCCTTTCGTGCCATTTTGCCACGTCGGGTATGAATGTTTTTGCCCAGCATTGATATCTTACCCATTGAGTCTGCCACTTTCGAGCGGCTTCAGCTCCTATGTCCAGACGTAACATCTCATCATAGTAGATTCCACAGTGTCGGTCCCATGACTGAACCCTGCGGAGCCCCTCTTGTGACTTCGATTTTATCCCCCTGTGGGGTCACTATATATCTACCACTGAGATACGATTTTATTATCTGTGTAAGATATGCGCTTACTTTGGCCTTTTCCAGTGCTTGTATTATTTTTTTCCAAGGAGCCGAGTTAAATGCGTTTTCTATATCTATATAGTATTACTACGCAGAATTCTCTGTTTTTGTATGCCTTTTTTGCTATGTTGTTAGGTGTTTCCATGACTTTCTTTATGGCATCTAGCGTGGATCTCCCTTTTCGGAAGCCAAACTGGTTCTCATGTATCGCCTTTTTGTCTTCTAATTCGATTTCCAGCCGATTTTTTACTAGGGCTTCTAAAAGGCATATTGGCCTGTATGCCACCGGTTTGGTTGTATCTTTTCTCGGTTTCTCTATCAAGATTAATCGTGCGATTTTCCATTTAGCTGGGAACGTGCCAGATGTCAGGCATTTATTTATTACTGTGGCTGCGATATACGGTCAGGCGATTGCTACGTATTTCACGACCTCCGGTGGGATGTGGTCCATCCCTGGTGCCTTTTTTTCTTTCATTTTCTTGGCAATTGCTACTATTTCTTCTTCTGTGGCTTTTGGTATGTTTTCCAGTTTATTGGTAGGCCAGGACAATGGAGTGCACGACCGCATTCATAACCCTCCCCTTGGAGGCCAACGGCCCACCTATGTTGGGCATCAGCCGTCCAAGGGCTCTCGTACATGCTGTAGCCTGGCTCACCACCCGGATGACCTGATCGGACACCCTGAGATTTCACTGAAGCTCTACCCCAAGGTATCTTACAGATTCCCGAGCCGGTACGTCAACTGTCCCCATTCGCACGGTCAGTTCACGCAGCTTTCTTCTCCCAATTAGCAGGACCGCTTCGGTTTTGTGGGGAGCCAGAGAAAGCCCTTTTCCCTCCATCCACCGATCAATCCTACCAATTGCCTCATTCATTATCTCTATTGCTTCCGTTCTTGCGACAGCGACCACCGCTAAGTCATTGTACCCTACGAGTGTAACCCCGTCTGGCAGCCTCAATCTCAAAACCTCATACTAAAATATGTTCCACAGTATCGGCCCGAGAACCGAACTATGTGGAACACCCGCACTCATTTTGAAGATTTTACCTTCCACAGTCAATATCTCCCTATTATTCAAGTAGCTCCCCACCATCTTACGAAGGTAGGTAGCTACCCCCTTTAGTTCCAAAGCCTCCATGATTCCGCCCCATGGGACCGAATTGAAAGCATTTTTCACGTCCAGGGTTACAAACACTCAGTAGCTACGGGTACGCCATAGACCCGTATTTGCTAACCTTGCTCTCTCTATCACACGCATCTGAACCCATACTGTTCATCTGAAAGACCCCCCTGCCCTCTCGAGATCCTCATTTATCCTAGCTCCGATCATACTCTCAAACATCCTCGCTATCCCATTCAGTAGACAGATTGGCCTGTAATTGGCTTCCTCTCCTTCCTTTCGCTCTTTTTCAATCATCACCAGTCTCGCTCTCTTCCACTCTTTGGGGAAACTGAAATTCATAAACAATTCATTCATCATGTTCAAGCACATGTCCTCGCACATATCCTCGCACACATGCCCAAACACCTTGCAAGCTTCGGATGGAACACCATCAGGACCCGGCTTTTCCCTCCTTCATCCGGCCACTCTGCAGTCCGGCCGGAGAGATAAGACTAGACAGACTAGACTGACTAGACAGTCTAGACATACTGGACAGACTAGACGGACTAGACGGACTGGACGGACTAGACAGACTAGACGGATTAAACGGACTAGACAGACTAGACTAGACGAACAAGACTAGACGGACAAGACTAGACAGACAAGACTAGACAGACAAGACTAGAAAGACAAGACTAGACAGACAAGACTAGACAGACTAGACAGACAAGACTAGACAGACAAGACTAGACAGACAAGACTAGACAGACAAGACTAGACAGACAAGACTAGACAGACAAGACTAGACAGACAAGACTAGACAGACAAGACTAGACAGACAAGACTAGACAGACAAGACTAGACAGACAAGACTAGACAGACAAGACTAGACAGACAAGACTAGACAGACAAGACTAGACAGACAAGACTAGACAGACAAGACTAGACAGACAAGACTAGACAGACAAGACTAGACAGACAAGACTAGACAGACAAGACTAGACAGACAAGACTAGACAGACAAGACTAGACAGACAAGACTAGACAGACAAGACTAGACAGACAAGACTAGACAGACAAGACTAGACAGACAAGACTAGACAGACAAGACTAGACAGACAAGACTAGACAGACAAGACTAGACAGACAAGACTAGACAGACAAGACTAGACAGACAAGACTAGACAGACAAGACTAGACAGACAAGACTAGACAGACAAGACTAGACAGACAAGACTAGACAGACAAGACTAGACAGACAAGACTAGACAGACAAGACTAGACAGACAAGACTAGACAGACAAGACTAGACAGACAAGACTAGACAGACAAGACTAGACAGACAAGACTAGACAGACAAGACTAGACAGACAAGACTAGACAGACAAGACTAGACAGACAAGACTAGACAGACAAGACTAGACAGACAAGACTAGACAGACAAGACTAGACACAAAAGTCTAGACAGCCAAGACAACACAGGCAAGACTAAACAGGCAATACTAAACAGGCAAGACTAGACAACAAGACTAGCAGGTAAAACTATACAGACCAGACTGGACATATAAGACTAGACAGACAGAACTAGATAGACAAGACGTATTTTCTGCAAGAGGCATTTTCTGCTACCTTACCAAAGCGTTTGATTGTGTCATGCAATCAATGACAAATTACTAGAAAAGTTATAATCATATGGTATTAGAGGAAAGATGGGTCGCTGGTTGAAGTCATATCTCAGCAATAGACAACAATATTTCAAAGTTGAAAATACATGAAAAACAAGTCTATCAAAAGCTAAACATAAAAAGGGGGTTCCGCAGGGAAGCATTCTAGCACCCATCTTATTCTCCTTATATACGGGTGATCTGCTTCAATATATCGGTTTTAATAATTACACTTTGTATGCTGATGACACTGTTATCGTTATCTTGAAGGCTTGTAAGCTGTATAGCTGGTCTTGCGCAAATAACCTACATCTAAACTGGATTTGAACATGGTCTTCCAGTGTCACAGAAGCAAGCCTAATGATTGCCGGCGCGAGTGGTGTAGTGGTGACGCTCGTGGCCTCATGTTTAGAGGTCCCGAGTTCTATCCCCAGTGCCGGCCGCATTTGTACCAGAAGAGAAATGTGTAGGTTTCTGGGCCTATATGTGAATGTGAATGCAAAATACAATAGGCCACAAGTAGGCCGCAGTGTTTGAAGGGTTAATACCCGGCATCCGCATCGGACCAAACTTAAAAAAAGCCTACCGATGATACATATAAAAATTGGGGTTCCGAAAGGAAGCATTCTAGCACCCATCTTATTCTCCTAATATACGGGTGATCTGCTTCAACATATCGGTGGTAAACATTGCAGTTTGTTTGCTGATGATACTACCATCGTGATCTCGAAGGCTTGTATAGCTGTAATTTCGCAAATAACCTACATCTAAACTGGGTCTATATATGGTCCTCCAGTATCACAGAAGGAACCCTACCGAAGATCTCCCATTACAAATTGGTAGCGCAAGGAGAACCAAGGTAGTAACGTTTCTAGGAGTCCACTTAGAGATTCACCTGACGTGGAAAATAATGACGGATAACATTATCAGAAAACTAAATAGCAAGGCTTACCCAAACGGTGGGCGAGGACGTCCTTCAGACATGACTAGACAGACTAGACAAACAAGGCTAGACAGACTAAACAGACTGGACACACTTGATAGACTAGACGGACTGGACAGACAAGACTAGACAGACAAGATTAGACAGTCAAGACTAGACACCCAAGACTATACAGGCAAGACTAGACTGGCAAGACTAGACAGACAAGACTAGACAGACTAGATTAGACGGACAAGTCTAGACAGACGAGAATAGACAGACGAGACTAGACAAACAAGACTAGACAGACAAGACTAGACAAGCAAGATTAGACAGATAAGACTAGATAGACAAAACTAGACAGACAATACTGCACAGACATGACTTGACAGGCAAAACTAAACAAGGCTGGACAAGACTTAGACAGACCGTACAATAATTTACTTTTTTTAAGTAACTCCTGAGAGCCAATAAATTTTTTCTACGTGTCAGCTGTGACACGCGTGCCATAGGTTCGCCACCACTGTTTTAGAGCGATAGGTCCTGACATTCAGTCTAGAATTAGTTTTCTTCGTCAAGCTTACAAATTCAACTTTTTCTTAGAGTCGAGAACCATTTTGGATGATAGTATGTTCGCTTATCACTAATCGTGATATCAGTTATGCAGCTTATCACACGCTGTTTGAGAAAAATTAACATAATTTCCCATTGATCTCAAATATTTGAATAAATATCAAAACAATAATTTTGCGTGTTTATAGATGACTTGTAACGATCTAGAGATCTCACTTCTTCTATGCGTGTCTTGTCATTCACTTTGCAACAACATATCCAGACAAATGTCTCCGAAACGCATTCGACAACAAAATAAAACAGTGACAATTTACAACAGCAAAACCGTGAACGGCAACAACAAAAAGGAGAAAAAACCCACGTGCTGCTTGGAACCGAGCCGCAACAGCATCGACAACTGGAATTTTTACTTCAAATCGGATGAGTTGGACGACATTAAATCAGCCATAAAATGCAAAGATTTGGTAATTAAATTAAGTTTTAAACTTCAATCAATTAAGCTTTAAATTCAAGACAGGAGTTCCTTTGGTCATCGGAGCGACCGTTTTGAATAAAAAGGATGTTTTATTGAATCTCATTAAACAAGGTTATAGCATCAACGAAACTGATAAGGTTTGTTTTTAATTGCAATCGGTTTAATTAAAGCAGCTTTAGCACGTTTATTTTTAGAACAATTATTCTGCTTTGTGTTGGGCTGTTAAATTAAAGCAATTGGATATTATTGAGTTTTTGCTCTGCAATAAAGCAAATCCTCTAATTAAACCAGTAAACGGCGACGACGTTCTCAATATGGCTCTTGGAAGCAATACATGGGACGAAGAGTCGTTTATTATACTTTTCAACATCCTGAAAATACACGGACATGTCGATATAAATGCCTCCAATAAAAACTGTCTTAGTGTTCTCCATCTAACAATCAGAAGGGAATGGAATAATTTCTTTGATATCCTTCTATCAAATGAAGTAATTTGTGTTAAGATTTTAACGGCTGCATCTCTAATACTTGTACCGGCTATCGCACGTGTGCAGTGTGAGCAGCCATAAAGTCTTTCCTTCCAACTTATTTTTCCTTTTGCTTCCAACAAAAAGTTTCTTTGATATCCTATTAGTATTAAGATTTCAATGGCTGCACCGATAATATTTGTACCGACTATATCGTGTGAGCGGCCATTAAAGTCTTTTCTTCCTTTTGCTTCCAACAACAGTGAAAACGGTCAGCAAACTGCGCAATATTGAACCGGCAATGGTTTTAAATCTTAAACATGCGTGTGACCTCTTTGACTCCTTTTGGAACAAACCTATAGTTGTCATTAAATTAATATTATTAGCTAAGACGAAATATAGCTTGAATATATAAATATATTCATCTACTTCCTGACTAATATCACACAGGATATTGAATTATACAATAGACATTTGCATGTTATTACTAGTCCCAGTACATTTTCATGTCACTAACAGCACCAGACAAATAACATTGTTTTTAAGATCATTTCTTTCCTGCATTGCTGAGATATTTAAGGCCAGCTTGCGACTGGCGTACTTACCGCTGGAATGGAAAGAGGCCAAGGTGATATTCATCCCTAAGACCTGCGGCCTCTCAAGACCTGGCAAAGTCCTACCGACCAATTAGCCTCACTTCCTTCCTCCTGAAAACAATGGAAAAAATTGTGGACAATCACATACGGTGCGGACCTCTTAAAAAAAGTCCTCTCCATAAGCATCAATACGCTTATCAGCCAGGCAAATCCACAGTGGGCGCTACACAAGATAACGAACACATTAGAAGCAGCACTGGACTGCAAAGAAATTGCAGTAGGTATCTTTATAGATATAGAGGGAGCTTTTGACAACACAACCCGTTTATCAATAAAGAATGCAGCCACCAACAAAGGGATCGAAGACCCTATCATTGAGTGGATTCAAGACATGCTGACCAATCGTAAAATTACCGCCGCACTGGGGGGATCAACTAGGACGGTAACCCCAGGGAGAGGCAGCCCACAATGGGGGATGTTATCGCCTCTGCTGTGGTGCCTGGTCATTGATGATCTCCTAGATGTGCTAACTAAGCCGGTTGGTTATGCAAACGATGTTGCCATCATAATAAGGGGTAAGTTTGGTAGTACAATCACGAAACTTGTACAGAGTGCACTTAACACCATCAACTGTTTGAGCAAGAAGGAGGGCATTAGTGTCAACCCGAGCAAAACAGTAATGCTCCCCTTTACCAGAAAGAGGAAGCTGAACTTGAAAGCTCCGAGCATTGATGGTCAGATGTTAGAGTTCTCCGAGGAGGTGAAATATCTAGGGGTAACCTTGGATAAGAAATTCACTTGGAACTCGCATCTGAACAAAGCTCTCTCATAAGCCACAGCGGCCTTTTGGATCTGCCGTAAGCTTTTTGGGAAAACATGGGGACTAAAACCCAAAATGGTTCTATGGTCTTACACAGCAGTGGTAAGATCGATTATTACCTACGGTTCACTCTTATGGTGGTACAAAACAAAGGAAATAAAGACCCAAAACATGCTACAAATGCTTCAACGGCTTGCGTGCTTGGGTATAACAGGAGCGATGCAATCTACTCCAACCACAGCAATGGAAGTTCTGCTGGACCTACTCCCACTGCTCAAACAGGTAGTAAAAGAAGGTCTTCTCAGTGCTCTGAGACTAAGGTGTACATCGCCTATTCAGAGACACATGAAAATAAGGGAACAAATCGGAGAGAAATTTGTGCTTCCCTGGGACGCAATACGACTTTGACACAGCCGATGAAGTGGTCCTCAATGATCACCAAAGCAGTGTTAAAAAAATCGAGAACCTGAAAGACAAAGCGTCCATGTGGTACACCGACGCATCAAAAACTGCTAAGGGTACAGGAATTGGCATATACAGCTGGAGTCACAGGGTGTCCACGGCATTGGGCCAGGCTCCCACGGTACTACAGGCTGAAATTATAGCCATTGAAAGATGCGCACAAATCTGCCTAAAGAAACGTCTTAAAGGAGTGCAAATTTACATCCTAACGGACAGCCAGGTAGCTCTAAGGAATTTAAAAGCCCACAACTTTAATTCCAAGTTAAGTTGGAAGCTGGAACTGTAAACATACCCTAAAGCAACTGGTGAAAGGTAACAGACTCACGCTAATTTGGTCACCGTGTCACCAGGGCATATGTGGGAATGAAATGGCCGACGCACTCGCCAAAAGCCGAGGCTCCCTGCTTGGGATTACAAAGGCCCACTTAAGGCAGGAGTCTAAGAAATGTGAAGAAGACCAAAAGCAAACCTACTGGAAGAACACGGCAGAACAGAGGCAAGCTAAAATGATCATAAACTATTCTGCCGCAATAACGCAACAGATGCTAAGCTCTAGAAGAGAAATCAGAACTTTGGTAGGCATACTCACAGGACATTGTCCGGTGAGATATCACCTACAGAAAATGGGAAAGACAGAGGAAGTTGCCTGTAGATTATGTGAATCAGATGAAGAAACCGCTGAAAACATAATGTGCCCATGTATAGCGCTAGCACACATAAGGCTTGCCCACTTCGGGGTCGCAAGATTGACCACCTTGGATCTGAGTAGCAGGCCTTTCAGAAATATCTTAGACTTCGTTCACGAAGTTGAATTCCTGGGAGAGTAATTGTAGTAGGGTCAAGCACAATAGATCAAGTTGGTCGCAATGCATAAAGGCTTTGCAGCCAAACTACCCCCACACAAAAAAAGATCATTTCTTTTTATTTAAATTGAGTGTATAACCATCTGCAGACGCGTCAACCAGCTAATGTAAGTGTATTTCAATTTATAATTCAAAAAAGCAAAGCTGCACTGATGGGAGATAAATCTCGAAACGCGTCTGCAGATGGCTATTCACTTAATGTAAATACATAATTAGACATGATTTTAAAAACAATGTTATTTGTGTAGTGCTGTTAGTGACATGAAAACGTACTGGGACTAGTAATAACATGCAAATGTCTGTTGTATAAATCAATATCCTGTGTGATATTAGCCAGGAAGTTGTTATTTCAACATGAGATTTGTTTATAGTCATAAAAAGAGTTAATATTATAGAGCTACGAAGACTTAGTATATATTTATATATTCAAGCTATATTTCGTCATTTCCTAAGTTTGTATAATTGTATCTAATATTTAATTACTATTTTAAGGTAAATATAAATATTGCTACCCCTTGTGGTGTTACACCTTTGATGTTGGCTAGTTACCGGCACGATATTGGCATTGTGAATCGTTTGATAGCAAAAGGAGCAAGCGTGACTTGTAAGAATAGTGATGGATTTACGGCTCTTTGTTACGCCTTTTCTTCGGCAATAATCAAACGTTTGGAGCCGCCGTTCCCCGTTGTAGACAAACTTCAAATAGAATTAGCTAAGAATAATATTTATCTGCTTGATTATTTGAAAGTACTTTAGCTCGCGGTAGATTGATTGAAATTAAAGGCGTGTTTGTTGTTAGGATAAGCTAGGAACAATTTTGGAACCGAAGAAGGTAAGCGGCGATCAGATTAGTGTTGAGGAAATGCTGCAGTATATTCTCACGTTCGTGATTTGCAATATAAAAGGGGGATTTGAAGTGCTTTGGAACGATTTTGGAATTATTTCGTTTATTAAACAGGTAGTTTATTTGGCAAGATTTTCTTGCAATAATTTTGCTTATTTGTTGTTTCAGTTACTGGTTAAACGTATAGAAGATTTTGAACAATTAAAGTTCCCTCTTTTAGTTCTCAATATTGTCGCTAAAAATATATCTAGCTCTTATGATTTATACGAAGTTGTGCCCACTTTTATAAACAGCGAATGCTTGGATATTTGTTTGGAAATTGTCGAGAAGTGCGTAATATTTTTTGCTTTACTTCTCTGAACAAAAAATTGTAAATATTTTTTAGAAACATTGGGGACGAGCTCACGATTCTAGCTTTCTATCCCATGTTTGCGTTGTTCTGCAAATTTTCGCCGGAGAGTGCTTTTGATTGGATAGAGCGGAAATACGTTTACTTGCAGAAAAGTTTAGCGGCGTTTATAAAAGCTTTAAAGAAAACGGAAATGCTCGAAGAAGATTTAAAATTGGTAATTAACATTATTTTTAATAAAAAAAAATCATTTTTTATTACTCATGCGCGAGAGGTACTTCTTGACGCACGATTTTTAATACGAGAAATGCCACCTCTCGTATTTCCACATAACCTGGGTAACGCACGCAAATATTCAATATCGCCAGGTTACATTAAAAAAAGAAATAAATAAAAATAAAATAAATACAAGCAAGACCTCGATATTAAAAAGGGGACGTGAGAGTGTCAGAAATTTTTTTCATTACAAAATAATAATAAAAATTATAGAAAACGTTTTAAAATGATTGTAAATTTTATGCTGATACCGGAGACTGGGAAGGTTCTTATAACGAATCCACACCACCGGAGACAATAATTGAAAATGCAAATTCTTCATTTTTTGTTAATTTTTTTTTTGATGGCCCCTGGATCCCAAACTTGTAAGATACATCCCTCGCATGAGTAACAAAAACATTATTTGTAACACGGGCTTAATTGTCAATTGCCATTTCGAGCGAATGTGCGCACTTCGTTCGTGCGCCCAATTTCGTTCTCGTGTCAAATTGACATCTTACCGCACTAGTTACAAAATATACTAATAATTGTGACTTTTACGTATGCAACAGCCGTCAAAACGGTCCGAAAACTGTCCGACGCGTGCGCTATGTTACAAAAGGTAATGCTTTTAAATCTTGCCCATTCTTCGGACAGTTTTGACTGCTAAACAAACCTTATAAAATGCATATGCATCAGTTTCATACTATATTTATTAATGAGAAGGACCTTTACACATTTATACCAACAGGAAATAAATATTTTTATGCCAACAAGACAGAATGAGTCTTGGAATTCCAGGACTGTAGATAGGCTAGGACAGTTCGGGCGCAAAATCCCATAAGGATTTACATAGGGGTATACATTTTTTTATTTTTCATCCGGTCCGGTGGGTTGGTAGGTCGGAGAGACCTCAGTTGGACCTCAACTGGAAATATATCATTTAGTCGTTCTCAACAATGATAAATATAACAAGTAGGGGTAGTTGCGAGCAAAATTGGGGGGTTGATGTGAAAAATGAAATTTCGTGTCAGAACGGCTCTAGCATGCGCCCTAAGAGAGATACCGCCCGGCCGCCGGCCTCTCAGTAGATGAAGTCATCCGCCGCGGCGGATATTGCTAAACTAATTATTTCGATGCTGATTGGTTGATTAACGAATAAATAATTACTGTTAACCTTGTGTCTCAATTTATATGTAATCTTATGGAAAAGTGTGACTTTAACAGTGATTTATGAAAATGAACACATTACTTCTTTCCTAAAACACACACACAAACTTACTCATTTGGAGAGCCCTCAAGCTTCAAACTAATTTTGTGTTTGAACTTAAGCTTGTAAACGTGTGTGAGCGTAGAAATAATAAGAAACGCCGCCAGTTTCTTGGAATTGCTCTATGTGTTTATTTTAATAAGCATATTAAGAGTTTGATTTACTGTCTGGCTTGTCGATTAGGCGTGACCAGATGTCTATCAGCACTGATAACAATTTCCCGTCTCAACTGGTCTGCAAACGCGTGCGAGCGAAGAAATAATAAATCTCGAAACGCGGTCTAAAATGATTAAGATTTTACAATTTCTTGGAATTGTTCTGTTTATCCTAATAAGCATATTAAGAGTTTGACCTAGTTTTTGATCACTGAACCCGTACAAAGAATCGTGGGAAAGTTAAAACCGTCGACTCAGCATTTTTCTGTTCAACTTGTCTGTAAACGTGATCCCAGAAACACTGCCAGCTTCTTGGAATTAATATGTGTGATTATCCTAAGCATATTAAGAGTTTGACCTAGTTTTGATAAACACGTGTAAGGAACCGTCAAGTCAGCATTTTCCTGTTCAACTTGTCTGTAAACGGGACCGTAGAAGGACTGCCAGTTTCTAGGAATTAATCTGTGTGTTTATCCTAATAAGCATATTAAGAGTTTGACCTAGTTTTTGATCATTGAATCCGTGCAAAGAATCGTGGGAAAGTTAAAAACGTCGAGTCAGCATTTTTCTTGTTTCAACTTGTCTGGATGAGTCATTGATCACGTGACACATTCGGTGGGTATATAAATTCGAGCTGAGAGCTCTAGTCTTTGTAACCCCACTCTAACACTAAACAGGGTGTGAGGTCTATGTAACCCCACGCTAAACAGGGTGTGAGGTCTATGTAGCCCCACGATAAACAGGGTGTGAGCTCTATGTAGCCCCACGCTATACAGGGTGTGAGGTCTATCTCCGTCCACTTGCCGTCCACTTTTCGTCCACTTTCCGTCCATTTTAATCAGCTTTTAATCAGCTTTAAATAGCTTTTAATCAGCTTTAATTAGCTTTTAAACAGCTTTAAACAGCTTTCATTCAGCTTTAACCAGCATTTAATCTCAGTGGTTAGGTTAGTTGAATTGGCATTATGGTAGGTTAGCATTAGATTCTTTGTACGGGTTCAATGATCACAAACTAGGTCAAACTCTTAATATGCTTATTAGGATAAACAGAACAATTCCAAGAAATTAGACCGCGTGCGAGATTTATTATTTCTTCGCTCGCACGCGTTTGCAGACAAGTTGAGACGGGAAATTGTTATCAGTGCTGTTAGACATCTGGTCACGCCTAATCGACAAGCCAGACAGTAAATCAAACTCCTAATATGCTTATTAAAATATACACATAGAGCAATTCCGAGAAACAGGCGGCGTTTCTTATTATTTCTTCGCTCACACACGTTTACAAACTTCAAACACAAAATTATTGAATTTTGAACAAAGTTCAAACACAAAATTAGTTTGAACCTTGAGGGCTCTCAAAATGAGTAAGTTTGTGTGTGTGTTTTACGAAAGAAGTAATGTTAATTTTCATAAATCACTGTTAAAGTCACACTTTTCCATAAGATTACATATAAATTGAGACACAAGGTTAACAGTAATTATTTATTCGTTAATAAACCAATCAGGATCGAAATAATTAGTTTAGCAATATCCGCCGCGGCGGATGACGTCATCTATTGAGAGGGCGGCGGCCGGGCGGTATCTCTCATCAACCCACCAATTTTGGTCGCAACTACCCCTAGTGGCATTTGGTCGCAATTTATAATTGTTGAAAGTGACTAAATGATATATATACTTCCAGTTGAGGTCCAACTGAGGTCTCTACACCCACCAACCCACCGGACCAGATGAAAATTAAAAAAATGTGAATTTAGACCCCTATGTAACTCCTTATGGGATTTTGCGCCAGAACTGTCCTAGCCTATCTACTCAGGACTCCAGAATTGGCTAATTGGGCTTCATCTGAAGCTCTTTGAGCTAACATTTATATTGATAGTAGATTTCTATTGATAGTGATAATCAAGTGGACCGCGACATCTACAAATCTATTGTATCCCACCTACTTCTCTAATTGCTGCTGTAATTACTGTTTATAGTTTCTTCTTCTTCTATCCTCCCTAGTGAAAATGATATGTCGTCGCAGTGGATGAAGGAACCGTCGACAAAGTGTGGGTAATGCGTCCACGAAGTGTCTTTTGTAATACGGATATTGTATATATTTGAACAGTGAAACTCCTTTCAACTTTTTTATTGTGAAGTGTCATCGAAGTGTCGGGGAAGTGTTGACTTTTGTGCCGTCCGACACCTCGTTTCAGATAAATAGATAAGACTATAGAGGCAAAACTAGATAGACCAGACTAGACAAAAAAGACTAACTAGTCTTTCCTTTATTATTGGAGGAGTACGATTTGGGGTTTAAACGACTCGAAAGGTTGGACGTCAAAAAACCTGGACCTAGATTTACAGAAGACGAAACTTACAAGTTTCAACAAAGATTTTTCTTCCATCGATGATGAAGAAGGAACCGCGCGGAGCCCATCCTAATCCAATGCATGAAGTTTATGAGGTCCGTATCAACGTTGTAGACTTCATGCATTGGATTAGGATGGTCTTCGCGCGGTTCCTTCTTCATCATCTATGGAAGAAAAATCTGCTTCAAGTTGTAAGTTTCGTCTTCTGTAAATCTAGGTCCAGGTTTTTTGACGTCCAACCTTTCGGGTTAAACCCCATCGTACTCCTCCAATAACTAAACGTCTATGTTTGAATCAAAGATAGTTTAAAAACGTGGAAACAAGGGGATGATACCATCAACAATATTTCGGCTCTCTTACATTTGGAACCAAGTGCTTTGAGTCATGGAAGGGTTGATAGTAACAAGGTAACTTTTCGAGTGAATCCTAACGAACTGCACTTCAATACGTCGGACATAGCAAACAGAATCTGGGATATAAGAGATCAGTTGAGAGCTGCGACAGGTGTCGAACTAGTTGCAACAGGAGTTTGAGACATGACGAGAAAGCCAGTTGTTTTGAGTACAGACGCGAGGAACGAATTCTTCATAATAATCTTCACGATTTGCGGAATCCTCATGGCGCTAATTCACGGCAGGATAATGTCGCTGTCAAAGGAATCCGAACAATCTCCTTCTAGTAGATCGAGCACTTCCTCCTGGAGCGAAGAGACCGCTTTGTACAACATGGACACATCAAAAGAAGATCGCCTTAGACATCACTGCCAGAAAATGGGGGTGGATCGGGCATACAATACGCCAAGACCACCACAACTTCTCCAAAATCGCTCTCGAATGGAACTCCCAAGCGAAGAGGAATAGAGGGAGGCCAGTGCAAACGTGGAAAAGAATAGTTCTGGCTGAGATTGCGACTCAGAAGAGAACCTGGCTGGAGGTAAAGGCGCTGGTGAAGAACGGGACTCGATGGCGGATGTTTGTCGAGGCTCTATGCTCTTCCAAGGAGTAACAAGAAACATGAGTACCAGAAGAGGATGCTTTTCGGCAAAAAAATATGACAATAAAAATATGAAAAATATGACGGAAAAAAATAGGTACTGCAAAATTTATGGCAAGATACTTCTTCAAGAGCTATTATCAGAAAGTAGTAGACCAAGCTCTTTTGCAAAAATAGATAAACCTATGGGAAGACCAATCTCTTCCGCAAAAAATATAAATACCTATGACAAAACCATGTTCCTCTGCAAAAAAAATTAAGAACCTATGGCAAGACCAAGCTCTTTTCACTTGAAAAATAAAGATCGCTTGGAGCAGGAGTGGGTGGAACTTACGTCGCTGAACCTTGCGAAACAACAATAGCCGTCAAGAAGGAAAACGTTGTGAAGAATCGGTATCCAGATGTTTTACCGTATGATCAAGCAAGAGTAGTCTTGAACGATTTAACTAATGCCAACGTCTCAGACTGCAACGCTTCGAGTATAATGGTCGATTCCCATATGCGCGACACTCAGCTACGCGACGTCGTGCGATATCGCCTGTCAAATAATTATTACATTGTTTTAAATGGCCACGTCGCGTAGACATAGTGAGAACGTGCCCATTTAAAACAATGTAAACATTATTTGACAGGCGATATCGCGTGACGTCGCGTAGCTGAGTGTCTAGAGAAAGAATCGGTATCCAGATGTTTTACCGTATGATCACGCAAGAGTAGTCTTGAACGATTTAACTAATGCCAACGGCTCAGAGTGCATTAACGCTTCAAGTATAAAGGTCGATTCCCATATGCGCGACACTCAGCTACGCGATGTCGTGCGATATCGCCTGTCAAATAATGATTACATTGTTTTAAATGGCCACGTCGCGTAGCCATAGTGAGAACGTGCCCATTTAAAACAATGTAAACATTATTTGACATGCGATGTCGCGTGACGTCGCGTAGCTGAGTGTCGCGTATATGCGAATTAGGCCTTTATTGATCATGATCCAAGAAACCCCGCATACATTGTGGCTCAAGAACCCCTTCCGCAAACCACTCCAGATTTTTGGCAATTGATTTGAGAACAAGGCGCTGTGGCCATTGTGATGTTATCAAGATTAACAGAAGGAGGAGCAGCAATGTAATCGCTATTGGCCTGAAGAAGGATCTGAAATCTATCATATCTACGAAGACCATTTGGTAAGCGAACATATTTGGTGTGATGTTTACCTAGTTAGATCGTTCTATTCGAAAAACGTACGGACTGGAGAAACTAGGACAGTAACTCAATTACATTTCTTGTCTTGGCCTGAAGCTGGAGTTCCTGCTATTACCAAAACATTTTTGGAATTCCGGCGGAAAGTGAACATGTCTTACAGGGGAAGATCTTGTGCTATCGTTGTCCACTGCAGCGACGGTCTAGGAAGGACGGGAACTTACTGTTTGATCGACATGGTTTTGAGCCGAATGGCGAAAGGCACTAAGGAAATTGATATAGCCGCTACCTTGGAACATTTCAGCCATCAAAGGGCGCGGATGGCAGTAGGGAAAGATAGTATGTTCTGGATCCTCCTCACTCCTAGACCATAAATACTGAATATTCACCCTACACCTCCAAGAAGATAAAGTTGGAACCGCAGACAATCAAATAATTTCTGTAAAATATGCAATCAACAAACCCCAACAAGGCTAAAGTTTGCAGAAGATCTACGATCACAGAAACACCTCAAAGCAACAGTGAATCCGGTCCAGAAGAACATCATCCAAACTTGTGTCAGCTATAGAATTGATGGTTCAGGGATTGATGTAGATAGCTTTATTAGTAAATTGAAGAGCCGTTGTACGAGAAGCCGTATTCTATCCATCCACTTTCTATCCACTTTCCATCCACTTTCCATCTACTTTCCATTTACTTTCCATCCACTTGCCATCCACTTTCCATCAACTCCATTCACTTTCCATACACTTTCCATTCACATTAATCAGCTTTTAAACAGCTTTTACACAGCTTTAATCAGCCTTAAACAGCTTTTAATCAGCCTTTAAACAGATTTTGGACGGAAAGTGGATGGAAAGTGGATGTGGTGGATGGAAAGTGTATGGAAAGTGGATGGAATGTGGATGGAAAGTGGATGGAAAGTGTATGGAAAGTGGATGGAGTGGATGGAAAGTGGATTTTTTCCCACCATTATTCCATTTTATATTATATTTTCTCATATGTCGCTATCTTCTCTTGTGAAGGTTAAATTGCAAACGGTGCATTTTTTGGCGGTTCTTATCCACTATTTCACAATTCATACATTTCATTCTCGCGCGCGTTTACAAGTTTAAGTTCAAACACAAAATTAGTTCTGAACCAATTCAAATTACTTCCCCAAACCCCCAACCCTTTTGGGTTTGAAGACCCCCCCACTGACTACGCCCATGGTAAAAAGTAATGTTAATTTTCATAAATCACTGTTAAAGTCACACTTTTCCATAAGATTACATATAAATTGAGACACACGGTCAACTGCAGTTATTTATTCATTAATCAACCAATCAGCAACGAGATAATTAGTTTGGGAATATCTGCTGCGGCGGATTACATCATCTACTGAGAGGGTGGGGGCCGGGCGGTATCTCATGCTAGAGCCGTTCTGACACCACATTTGATTTTTCTCATCAACCTCCCAATTTCACTCACCACCAACTATCCTCCTACCTGTTACCCCTTAATAGGAGAGGGAGGCAACCTTATCATTCCCTTGAAAATTAGTATTTCACATTACAGGGGTTCAATCATCACAAATTAGGTCAAACTCTTAATATGCTTATTAGGATAAACACAGGGTCTTGGAGTGAGGAGGATCTAGAACATACTAACTTTCCCTACTGCTGGCGGCAACAAAGCATCAGTTTGAGTTTGTTCTAGCAGCCGTCGCCGAAGAGGTACGCGCAATACCAAAAGCCCTACCGCTACAATCGGCCCAGGAAGACAAAGAGAGTAAGTTTGGAGATGTTTTCGATTTTCTTAATAACCAGCCCTGTTTGGGAAATCGAAACGCGACTAGACGAAAATCGTTTCCCTTTTGAAGGACCTGACTTTTTGAGGATCTCACGCATCATATCCGGAAGTTTCTTCTGTAGAAAGCTTGAATTCTAGAGGTTTGGTTTCTCATTTCCGTTTATTGAATTCTAACAAAAGTAATTGAAACATATTTTACCACATCAAATTTCAAGATAGTAGATTTTGTAACTAGGGCGAAAAGTTGTCAATATTACGCAAGAGCGAAATTGACATTTTCGCCCGTGTTACAAACAATATTTTTTATCACTCATACGAGGGGATGTATCTTACAAGTTTGGGATCCAAGCGCCATACAAAAAAAATGGAATCAAAAATGAAGAATTTGCTTTTCCAATTATCTCCAGTGGTGTGCATTCGTCGTAAGAACTCTCTTCAGTCTCCGGTATCACCATAGAATTTCTACTCACTTATACATTTTCTTTAATTTTTATTTTGTTATGAAAAAAAATGGACACTTTACGTCACTTTTTTAATACCGAGGTCTTGATTGTATTCAAACTAATATTGACAATTTATCGCACCAAAAAACGTGCACCAAGATAGTACTATTGTGCATGAGTGAAAAAATATATATTTCTAAGACAATTTATCGCACTATAAAACGTACACCAAGATAGTACTATTGTGCAAGAGTGAAAAAATATATTTGCGTTCGTCAAGTTATGTAAAATACAACTAATATTGACAATTTATCGCACTAAAAAACGTGCACCAAGATAGTACTATTGTGCATGAGTGAAAAAAAATATATTTTTAAGATAATTTATCTCACTAAAAAACGAGCACCAAGATAGCACCTATTGTGCAAGAGTGAAAAAATATATTTGCGTCCGCCAAGTTATGTAAAATACAACTAATATTCACAATTTATCGCACTAAAAAACGTGCACCAAGATAGTTCTATTGTGCATGAGAGAAAAATATATATTTATTGTGTATCAAAGTGTATCAATATTAAAATAAGAAAATAGTATTAATAAATTAAAAAGAAGATATGTTGGTGGTAAATATATATGTAAAAGAAAATATATATTTTATTTTGTGTATGGACAAGACAGACAGGACTAGACAGACAAGACTAGAGAGACAAGATCAGACAAGACCAGACAAGAATAGACAAAACCAGACAAGATCAGAAAAGACCAGACACAACCAGACAAGACCAGACCAGACCGGCCCAGACCAGACCAGCCAAGACCAGACAAATGGAAGAATTGATAAATGAAATCGAGTTATTCTTCCATCTCTCGAATTGCTTTAAATATTCACTAGCGATTCTTAAGGATCTATACCTGAATAACTACTACCCCTCCGATCATTGGGGTTTGAGTTTTCAAGAATATGTTGCAATCAATGTTGAACGTTCGTACACTAATCGCCTTGGAAAATAGATATTGCGAGCAGTTTCTACTGATTTGCATCCGTATTTAAACTTAACAAACCGACATCGACAGTGCTAATTTATTTTTTTGCAATAATCACACGACTATTAACAAAATAAACAACCAAACTTAAATAATAATTTATGTATCACTTAATTATTTGTAATATCAGATCTCAGCTTTTAATATCATAATTAGACTTAATAAAGTTATTGTTAATTTGGTTTCAGGTTCTTGAGAAAGTCGAAGATTTCAAACGTATATTTATCCGTTTGTGCGTCGAGGAAGTGCCCGAAAAATTCATTTCGGATTCGAAACAGATTTCAAAGAAGAACAAACGCCGAGCAAAAGCGCAAAAAGCCAAAGTAGTCAAAGCTAAATCGGCAGACTTGTCCGAACGTTCAACCCACCGGTTCACCGAAGAAGATTTAATTTACAAGGAAAATATGTGCGTGAATGCAATTAAAACGTCGGTAGGGATTTGCGAGAAAGAGAAGAAATCGCTGGAAAAAAATTGGAAGCAAGTTATACAAGAGTTGCCATTCCGGCAGTGCCCTCATCTCAAGCTTCAAGCCGAAGGTAGCGATAAGTTAGACATTGATTTAACAATAAAATACTTGGAAGGTCTTCTCGGACTAATAGTGAATAAATATAAAATAGTTTGGGAGTTGGATAGACCATTTGAATACGATTATGAATCCGACGTCTTAGGCTTCACCATGCCGATTGAAGAGAACGCGCAGTTTCAACAAAATATTGAAAGGGAAAAATTGCGGATTGTTCATAAGGAATTTTACAACCTTACTAATAATATGCGCAAATATCACGAAAACGATCCTGAAGCCATTCAAATTTTGCTTAAGGATTTAGAAAAGCTGTTACTAACCCATAGCATCAGAGGTGAAACTATTCTAGAAGAAGTTACAGCTATGGAGGTTATTAAAATTAATGTTACTATGCCCGTTGATTTTGCCAACGTTTTGCCCAAATATATGGAAGACGTTGTTAACGAAGTTGTTGACGAAATTGAAGAGGTAAATATAAACGTGCTGGAACATGTCACAGCTGAGAAAGCTGTGGAAGAAAGCGGCATGGGAGACTACGTCTATTTCGACGAGAGCATGATCATTAAAAGCTGCGAGTGTGAGAGTCCGCCGATAAATAAAAACGATTACTATCATTTGGCGTCGTCGATTTTGAATATTTGTGAGGAAAACGACGTTAACGATGTTAAGACTTGTTGTAATAAAGGCTGCATGAAGGGTTTAGATATCGCAAACAATAAGCAATCTCGCTGGTGTTCAATGATGCGCAGTCTGGAGATGATGGATGATTGCCAATGCTTTTTCAACGGGAAGATTCGGATAAGCAACAGCGAGAAAAGAAAGTCGCATATATTAGCAACAAGCGGAAACTTCGCGGTGCTAGAAATGGGGTTAGGCAGCGAGAACGAACCGTTAGCTGTGAAATTTTTAGCTAAAAATGATGCTTATGCCCCATTACTCAAGATATTGATTGATCCTATCGCTGATTTAAGGCACAAAAATGTTTTGCATTATTACACGTGCGCTTACGATGCTAACTACCTGGTGATTGCAACTCCCTTGTGCGAATACAATCTAGGCCAGTACGTTTTAAAAATGAAACATTCGCAGATGAAGATTTGCAAAGTCAATATTATTAGGCAAATTTTGGCCGGGTTGATGTTTCTTCACGATCACGATGAGCCCGTAGTACACGGCAATTTGAAACCTAGTAATGTTTTAGTCGATTGTGATGGCGTGGTACGAATTGCCGAATTTGGGATTCACAAGGTAAGCTGGAAATATTTTATTTTTCTCGAATAGGATATAGTTACTACGTGGTAATACATACTTACACTCAATGTATTTATTTTTCTTTGATCTTCTGAATTTCTTTTTCCTGAATCGATTGGTGAAAACTAGAAGTCTCTGTAATAAGCCGTTCCAAAGTTATGATTTCGTGAAATCGGCGGAAAAAATGTATTTCGCTTACATCGTTATTTAAGTGTTTCTGAAACTGCATTTGCACCTGGTTACAAATATGCAAATTGCATTTTGCTAGCCGCCCCTGATCGCATGGTAATTTTAGACAATATTTAGTGTAGATATATTTAGACGATACCTATAGCTCAATTTCTACAAAACTTAAAATTTATAAAATACGTGAAACATAAGCAGAATATAAACTTTATTTAACGTTATTTCCGTCAGAAAAATTGCTCTCAAGTCGTGCCTGAAGTAGTTTTACTTCAATTTTTCAATATTGAGGAAACCTAGATCTGTTAAAGAATGATATGACTTAACCTAACCTTATTTCCGTCACTCAACCTCATCTACGATTGAAGAAAGATCTGAGTTAAGTCGCGCCCATAGAAGTTTTACTTCAACTCATTTTCCTTGGCAGCTAAATCCTAATAAATAATATTTTTTATTTGAAATTCTAAAATCGCGGCACGTTGAACGCAGACGGCGGTAAACTTTTATAGTGCACCCTGCACATTTATGAAGATATTTCCGGATCGGTTTTTTCCGTTCACGCGTCTATCCTACGCGATGCGAACCCAAATTCTCGCCGCTGCCCGTCGAACTCGCAGATTGGCGGCCAAAGAGGCGGTTGCGGATTTTTTTTCGGCATTTCGGCGAGCACCGGGTGAAGGGAGCGACGCAGGAAGCCGCGAGTGGTACCGAAATACGCGTATCGGCGGGCTGCATCGCTCCGTGCCGCAAAAGTCGGATTCGGCCGCGCGGTGAGGGAGTAATCGTAAAAAAAACCGTGCAAAAAAAAAGAGTGGTATTTTATGACGTCGGCAACTCGACGGGGACATTCCGGGGGAAATCCCGGTGTCCCAAATCGACATTCAAGTTTTTCTCTGTGCAGATTAGCAGTTATAAGTGAGCGTCGCGACGCGATTCCGCGACGTCAATTCCTGCGAAAGCTAAAACACCGTTCTACAATCCACGGAAAAATTAAAAAAAAACACTGGGGCGCTGCGAAAATATAGCCGTTTTTCACTCTCGTCACTTGTTTCCTGCAATACGGCGAGTATTGGCGGGCGTCGGGACGGTAAACGTAGAAGATGAAACGTTTAATTCCCTGCGGGAATCGCGCGAAACCGTTCCCGCAGATCTCAAGTTGGCGGTTCCTTGGGAGTTTTCCTGGACGTCCAAAAAACGTGGTTTTTATGGCGTCACGACGCTATCTTCATCGAAATCGGGATTAAAATCCCAAACAAACTAATAGGTTCTATGCCCGATCGAACGGCACCGGTTCGGTTCCGATCCGTCAATTGGTTCGGACGTTCTATGTACCGCCGCAAAACGCCTCAGGTTTTTTTCATTTTTTGAAAATTTTCCACTTTAAACTGCCGCAGATTCTCAAAATGTCGTCGCAGTTTAAAAATTCTTGCCCGAATGGCTGCGGTCAAGTGTTCTGAAGAGAACGAACCCAACCGGCTATCTGGAACCCTTCAAATAAGTGCGTCCGTGGAAGTGATTGCAAAATTAAAAAAAAAAGATTCATTTTCTCTTGCACCAGGTGAACGAAATTTAGCAGTACGGCGAGTGAGGCCTCTAAACATGTGGCGCGGGGGCAGCTAAAGCGTCCGGGAAGAATTTTCGAGATTTGATGAAAAATGCGCCTCGAAGGTAAAAAATTCGTGATTTTAGGTCTCGGTCTGGTGCGTTCGAACTTGGGGCATTTGAGTCACAAAAACGGCACCGCTCGACGGGGCTCTCGGTTCTACACCAGAAAAATGTCCAATCCCCTTTTGCGCCGCCGCCGCCACTTCCGTCGGGCCGTTTCCGCAAGAACCTCGGGTTTCGACCACCTGGAGGGGCGCGCCAGGACGTAGGACAAAACTTGGGGATATGAAACGTGCGGATGGACATTCGCAGTTAAACCGTCGAAGACGCGCGGTTGAAATACCAGAAATCTGCCGCCTCCGGCGGCATAAAGAAGCCTAATTTGACCTTTACAAAAACCCACGTGGTGCGGTCGCCCAGGTGAAATTCTGGAAACGCCACACGTCAGTCGCCTCAGAATTGATCCAAATGTACGATTCCGTCTTGATCTGGCGATTCAGGCCGAACGATTCCGCACACAGACCCCAACATTTTGCATTAAAAAAATTACCACTTTTACGGAGATCACGGCGAAGATACCCGGGGAAAATAAAATTCACGACAAGGATTCCAAGAAAACCTCGACACGCGTCCTCCGACACGACTCTCGTCGCCGTGCGACTTTTGTCGGCGGCGTTATTCTCATTTTTCTGCGAATCTGAGGCCTCGGACCAAAAGGCCCCCAAAAGGGCGCCCGCCGCCCAGGGGCGGCCGTGCAACAGGTTCTTGCAGCCAAAGAACAGACGAACTACCCCACGTACAGCGATTTTCGATTAGACTTCCGGATCGCGTCATTTAGGCGTCCAAAATTTTTGCAAAGAAATGTTACTTTTTGGCACTTTGCAAAATATTTAAGTAAAAATCTCGTAAAGGAATACGCCGGAAGGTCCCGGATACGCCGGTGCCGGAAGCAGGTCCGTGCGACGAAAACTGTCCGAGTTATGGGTGAATTTGTTTTAAAAATTCGACCCAGCCGCCCGCGGAGACGGTAGATTGTTTAAATTATTTTTAGAATTTAATTTAATCTTTTGCAAATCCATTGTGAGTAATGTTGTGGGGATGCAACACTTTGAAATATTTTTTATAAAAAATCAACATTTTTTGCCCCCTTTTTAGTACAGTGACGGCTCGTTACTCGTTTAGTAATTGATATTTTTTATTTTTATTTTAGGCGTTTTTGAACGAAAAAAACTTACCAGAATCCACAATAATTTGGTTCGCAAGCGAATGTTACAAATTGTATCGCCAAAATGAACCTTTGGAATGTACCTGTTCTTCCGACATACAAGTAGCCGGCATGCTGGTGCATTTTGCAATGAACCACGGCTCTCATCCCTTTGGCAAAGATGTTCCGGATATTCTTAAAAACCTTGAAAAGGCTTCCCCACAAATCATTGCCAAAGACATGGAGCTTTACGATTTACTTACTTGGATGCTCTTGGGAGAACCTGGCGACCGTCCCACCATTCACCAAGTACTCTCGTAATAAAATCTATCTATCCCAATGTTTAAATCTTAGCATCAGTTAAGTTTTGTTTCAGTCATATATTTTTTTGGTCTGATAAGAAGAAATGGAGATATGTAGTGGCTTGTGCAGGATTAGGTTCTAAAATACCATTAGATGTGGAAGCCCTCCACGGCTCGTTGGATAAAACCGCTCACAAGGAAAATATCAGTGGAAATTGTTGGATGCTGACTGCGAAGAAGCATTATCCACAGGCTTCGTTTGTGGAAAATAAAGATACACCTTCCGGGCTGTTGAAATTCATAAGAGGCGTCGTTGAGAGTAATCTCATGGACGATGGAGAGAAATCGTTGAATAGTTTCATACTGAATTCATTTCCTTATTTCGCGTTGTCTTTGTATAGGATGATAGAGAACACCGAGTGGTCTGATCATCGAGTTTTCATGCCATTTCATAATGTGGTTGATTATTAGTGAAGAACGGTCGTCTTTTAAATAAAATATGATTATTTCTAGATAATTATCATTGGAATTATTAATTATATAATTGTTTTTTACAGAAAGGTTCATAGATAGCGGATTAAAGGCCATTCTCGCGGATTTTGTTATGTAGGCTAGGGTCACACAAATTCGGAAGTTGCAGACTTGCATTGATATCTCCCGTCACATACGTTACAATTCAGAGCTGTCCAACATGCGGCTCGCGAACAGACAAACAAGAAAGAACAGACAAGACTGTCCTCCTCGGTTGTTTAGTTTTGACAATATACCCGCCTTTCAATGCGGAAGACCCCGGTTCGAATCCTGGTCGGGGAGGCAACAACTAGGGCAGTTTTGACTAACCGCTTGGGCTGTCCACCCTGAATGAATGCAAAATATGCGATACCAGGGGTGGCGCATACGAAAGGCCAAAGTGGAATAAGAGGTTTAGTGAGAGCTTCCTCCAAATAAACAGACAGACAAGACTAGAGAGACAATACTAGACAGACAAGACTAGGCAGACAAGACTAGACACACAAGACTAGACAGACAAGACTAGACAGACAAACTAGTCAGACAAGACTAGACAGAGAAGACTAGACAGACACTACTAGATAGAAAAGACGCCACAGACAAGACTAGACAGACAAGACTAGGTAGGTAAGACTTGACGGAGAAGACTAATTTAGTCAGAATTGCTGTAAGGGTCTTGTTCTTCATGAA
Organism: Phosphuga atrata; assembly: GCA_944588485.1. Classification (NCBI taxonomy): domain Eukaryota; kingdom Metazoa; phylum Arthropoda; class Insecta; order Coleoptera; family Silphidae; genus Phosphuga; species Phosphuga atrata. Next base: position 57,392,905 of record OX155899.1, read on the forward strand.
AATCTATAGATAAAGGTGGAACAAATTGAACTAAATTAGGTCTATACTAAGCAAATTAGATGGGATTATACTAAGTAGTCTTCATGGTTAGAATCTTGGAAATCTCTGCTATATGGATAGACTAAACAGTTTCAGCTAGACCAAGTAGTTTAGTCAGTATTACGGATTATAATTAAGTCTACTTGGAACTGTATAGATTGAGTTTGAATAAATTGGACTAAATTTAAACATCTGTAGTACGCAAACTAGAAGGGATTAGACAATGTTTTCCGCGTGGCTAGAATCTTGGAAGTCTGTACTTAATAGATAGACTAGATAGTTTGAGCTAGAGCAAGTAGTTTAGTCAGAATGAAGGATTATAATTAAATTTACTTTGAACTATATAGATGGAGTTTATATAAATTGGACTATATTTAAACGTCTGTAGTAAGCAAACTAGAAGGGATTAGACATTGTTTTCCACGTGGCTAGAATCTTGGAAACCTTTACTTAATGGATAGACTAGGTAGTTTGAAATAGGCCAAGTAGTTTAGTCAGAATTAAGGATTATAATTAAGTCTACTTGAAACTGTAAAGATTGAGTTTTAATACATTGGACTAAATTTGAACGTCTGTAGTAAGCAAACTAGAAGGGATTAGTCAATGTTTTCCGCGTGGATAGAATCTTGGAAGTCTGTACTTAATAGATAGACTAGATAGTTTGAGCTAGAGCAAGTAGTTTAGTCAGAATTAAGGATTATAATTAAATTTATTTTGAACTATATAGATGGAGTTTATATAAATTGGACTATATTTAAACGTCTGTAGTAAGCAAACTAGAAGGGATTAGACATTGTTTTCTACGTGGCTAGAATCTTGGAAACCTTTACTTAATGGATAGACTAGGTAGTTAGAAATAGGCCAAGTAGTTTAGTCAGAATTAAGGATTATAATTAAGTCTACTTGAAACTGTAAAGTTTGAGTTTGAATACATTGGACTAAATTTGAACGTCTGTAGTAAGCAAACTAGAAGGGATTAGACAATGTTTTCCGCGTGGCTAGAATCTCGGATATCTGTACTTAATAGATAGACTAGATAGTTAGAGCTAGACCAAGTAGTTTAGTCTGAATTAAGAATTCTAATTAAGTGTACTTAAATCTGTATAGATCAGAGGTTCGCAAACTGGGTGCCGCGGCACCCAATTGTGCCTTGAATTATTGTTAGGGGTGCTGTAAAAAAATCACATTTTATATTTTTTAAGCATAAATTTTCAGTTTCTAGTTGATCCCAGTAAAAATTTAGATTCTTAATAATTTTTATTTTCATATCAATAAAATTGTGTGCATACAATATTCTCAATAATACGTAAACATAACATTCAAATATGACTTTTTAAATATTGCAATATTTTTTTGTTGTTATTTAAAAAATGGACAAATTTCTTGTAAGAAAGAGGAGTATGGACGAGAATTCATATTTGCAACCAGGTACAATTGACACAAATTCCAGTGATACCAATGGAGATAAAGCTCCAACTTAAAGACCAGTTTATACCAAGAAAACTATTTGGAATACGGGTTTACTTGGTGTGGTGACAAGATATCTCCTAACCCAGAATGTGTTGTATGTGGAGAAGTACCAGTACCAGGTACTTAGGTTTTGAATGAATCTATGGTGCCTCATCTTTCTAAAAAAAATGTGGAATATTTTAAAAGACTGCTTTGTTTACAACAAAGACAAAGCAGTAATTTTACAAAACAATTCAAAATTTCTGATTGTGTTCAAGAGGCCAGTTACTTAGTCGCAGAAATAATAGCACAGCAAATGAAACCACATACAATAGGAGAGACATTAATTTTACCGTCTTGTTTAGCAATTGCAAAGGTAGTGCTCGGAGAAGCAGCTGAAGCTGAAATCAAGAAAATTTCTTTATCAGACGACACAGTACAAAGACGTATTAATGAAATGTCTGATAACATTGAAGAAAATGTTGTTTTGAAAATGAAAGAAGGAGTACGCTTTGCAAGTTGATGAAACTACTGACATTGGAGGAAAAGCTCAGTTATTAGTGTACACGCGATTTATTGATAGCGGTGGAAACATAATTTAACAATTTTTATGCTGCAAAGAATTTGAAATAACAACTACACTGGCTGGTTTTTTTTAATATTTTTGATCAGTATTTATCATCAGTTGGCATGTCTTGGGAAACATGTGTTGGTATATGTACGGATGGTGCACCATTTATGGTCGGTTCCATAAAGGGCTTTGCGTCTCTTGCTAAAAAAAGAACAAGTATATCTAATCAACACATTGTTTTATACACCGTGAAGCTTTAGTTGCAAAATCCTTAAATAAAGACGTAGAATGTGTCTTGAACAACATAGTCAAGATGGTCAATTACGTAAAAAGTAAACATCTGAAGTCACGTCTATTTAATAAACTTTGTGAAGAAATGGGATATCAATTCAAAAATCTTATTCTTCATACAGAAGTAAGGTGGCGAAGTAAGTAATCAAACTTCTTAAGTGCGTTTTTAAAGCCGTTTTACGATTTGAAAGCAGAATTACTACTATTTTTTGAAGAAGAAAAGCAAAACAAATATTGCTAATTATTGCAGGACGATGCGTGGTATACAAAGCTAGCTTATCTGGCAGTTATTTTTGAACAACTGAATAAATTGAAAACCAGTGTGCAGGAAAGAAATGAAAATATTTTAACTTCTTCAGACAAAATAGTGGCTTTCAAAGACAAATTGAAGTTGTGAATAAAAAAAGTAAGCCAGTGTAATATGGGAATATTTTCAAGAACTAAAGAAACTCAATATTGAGCATTTAACTACTTTAGGGACAAAAGTTGATAATTATTTTTCCGTTGTCAATCTGGAAAATTATGATTGGATAAGAAATACATTTGTGGCACGAGTGATGGAAAAAATTGATTTGGAACTTATCAATATTCGAAATGATCGAACACTCAAACCAAAACATGAAGAATTAGACGTCAACTGCTTCTGGATTGAGATTAAAAAAGAATATTCCTACATAGGACTACGAGCACTCAAAATTCTCCTTCAATTCTCAACTTCATATTTGTGCGAGCTTGGCTTTTCTGCTTTGGTGAACATCAAAACTAAAAGAAGAGAAAAACTCAAGGCAGTCGAAGATGAAATGAGAGTATGTCTATCTAAAATTCGCCCAAATATTGAAAAATATGCGCATCACACCAAGCGCATGTTTTTCATTGAATTCTTAAACAGATTATAAGTAAATTGGTAATAATTGTTTATATGTTCATCTACAAGTGCTGATATATCTCGTATACATATTTGTTAATAAAATAATGTTATAATAAAAATAAAACTTGTTTATATAAGTACATATCCATACTTATACATGGGAGATGAGAGGATGCAGGGTGTCGTGAGTTTCAATTGATAATTTTGGGGTGCCAGCAGCAATAAAAGTTTGCGAACCACTGGTATAGATTGAGTTTGAATAAACTGGACTAAATATAAACGTCTGTAGTAAGCAAACTAGAAGGGCTTAGACTATGTTTTCCACGTGGCTAGAATCTTGGAAGTCTGTACATAATAGATAAACTAGATCATTTGGTCTATACCAAGTAGTTTAGTCATAATTAAGGATTACAATTTGTTAAAAGTCTACTTGAAACTGTAGATTAAGTTTAAAAAATTGGACTAAATGTAAACGTCTGTAGTAAGCAAACTAGAAGCGATTAATCTATGTTTTCCACGTGGCTAGAATCTTGGAAATCTGTACTTAATAGACTAAATAGTTTGAGCTAGATCAAGTAGTTTAGTCAGAAATAAGGTTTTACAATTAAGTCTACTTGAAACTGTACAGATTGAGTTTAAATAAATTGGACTAAATTTAAACGTCTGTAATAAGCAAACTAGAAGGGATTAGACTATGTTTTCCTCGTGGCTAGAATCTTGGAAGTCTGTACATAATAGACTAGATCATTTGGTCTATACCAAGTAGTTTAGTCATAATTAAGGATTACAATTTGTTACAAGTCTACTTGAAACTGTAGATTAAGTTTAAAAAAAATGGACTAAATGTAAACGTCTGTAGTAAGTAAACTAGAAGCGATTAGACTATGTTTTCCACGTGGCTAGAATCTTGGAAATCTGTACTTAATAGACTAAATAGTTTGAGCTAGATCAAGTAGTTTAGTCAGAAATAAGGTTTTACAATTAAGTCTACTTGAAACTATACAGATTGAGTTTGAATAAATTGGACTAAATTTAAACATCTGTAATAAGCAAACTAGAAGGGATTAGACTATGTTTTCCGCGTGGCTAGAATCTTGGAAATCTTTACTTAATAGATACACTAGGTAGTTTGAACTAGACCAAGTAGTTTAGGCAGAATTAAGGATTATAATTAAGTCAACTTGAAACTTTATAGATTGAGTTTGAATAAATTGGACTAAATTTAAACGTCTGTAATAAGCAAACTAGAAGGGATTAGACAATGTTTTCCACGTGGCTAGAATCTTGGAAGTCTGTACATAATAGACTAGATCATTTGGTCTATACCAAGTAGTTTAGTCATAATTAAGGATTGCAATTTGTTACAAGTCTACTTGAAACTGTAGATTAAGTTTAATAAAATTGGACTAAATGTAAACGTCTGTAGTAAGTAAACTAGAAGCGACTAGACTATGTTTTCCACGTGGCTAGAATCTTGGAAATCTGTACTTAATAGACTAAATAGTTTGTGCTAGATCATGTAGTTTAGTCAGAAATAAGGTTTTACAATTAAGTCTACTTGAAACTGTACAGATTGAGTTTAAATAAATTGGACGAAATTTAAACGTCTGTAATAAGCAAACTAGAAGGGATTAGACTATGTTTTCCACGTGGCTAGAATCTTGGAAGTCTGTACATAATAGACTAGATCATTTGGTCTATACCAAGTAGTTTAGTCATAATTAAGGATTACAATTTGTTACAAGTCTACTTGAAACTGTAGATTAAGATTAAAAAAAAAATGGACTAAATGTAAACGTCTGTAGTAAGTAAACTAGATGCGATTAGACTATGTTTTCCACGTGGCTAGAATCTTGGAAATCTGTACTTAATAGACTAAATAGTTTGAGCTAGATCAAGTAGTTTAGTCAGAAATAAGGTTTTACAATTAAGTCTACTTGAAACTGTACAGATTGAGTTTGAATAAATTGGACTAAATTTAAACGTCTGTAATAAGCAAACTAGAAGGGATTAGACTATGTTTTCCGCGTGGCTAGAATCTTGGAAATCTTTACTTAATAGATACACTAGGTAGTTTGAACTAGACCAAGTAGTTTAGGCAGAATTAAGGATTATAATTAAGTCAACTTGAAACTGTATAGATTGAGTTTGAATACATTGGACTAAATTTAAACGTCTGTAGTAGACAAACCAGAAGGGATTAGACTAAGTTGTCCACGTGGCTACAATCTGGGGTATCTCTACTAAATAGGTAGACTAGATAGTTTGAGCTAGACTAAATAGTTTAGTCGGAATTGCTGATTAAAATTAATTCTACATGAAACTGCATAGATTAAGTTTCAATACATATGTACAATTCTTACATTAATTATAAAATACAAATAAAATAACGTGTATAGTATGTTATAATGCGCCCCTTCAAACGATTTTTTTGTTAAGCGGGCACATGCAGTTGTACAGCTCAGCGGCATGTTAAATATTTTTTCTTTCAAAGTATCTAGTCAAAATTTATTTAGTCAACTAAATTATTTAGTCAAAATTGTGGTACTTACGTATTAACGCCACCACCGCTACATTTTTATGCCGCTAATCTACACCTAACATTTTTATGATAAATCATAAAATAAAACATTTTATATTTTAGTTAATTCTTGTGCAAAGGAATTTTATTTAATAAAACAGCTGATATTTTGCCAACGTTTCGGTCTTTTTAATTCTGACCTTCTTCAGGGCTTATATCTATTTAGTATATATTAATTAAATTGATCATAATAAATAAAAATTGTTAAGATTAAAATCTAAAGATGTAATCTTTTATATAAATAACAAATGACAAAAAACTTTTTGTTTAACAAAAAAAAAATTAAATAAAATAAATTAAATTAAATTCCTTTGCCCAAGAATTAACTAAACTATAATAAAAAAGAATAGGATCTTAAGATACATAAAACATTTTATTTAAAATTAAAAAAAATTGTAAAATCAGAATACCTAATACTATTTTTTAACCCCGGTTAGATTAGGTTGCCCGCCGCGAAGCGGACAGATAAATGAAGACAACATACGCGCGGCAGCGCGACCTCTCGATCCAAAATATAGCGGTGGTGGCGTTAATACGTAAGTACCAAAATTATATTAACTGTGTGAGTGCTCCTTGAGTGAAAGATTGCGAGATTGTTTTCCCATGGTTATAAACTTGCCGAGCTTAAGCTTTCCACTGTGCCTAGAGAACACCCACCTACTCAATGAGGTGAGTGTTATGGTACAGGAAGGAGTAGGTAATCTTTTAAATAAACTAGATATATGTATATTTATTTATATATTAGGATAAATTATTGCAAGCGGCTCTCGCACAGGATGTTCGTTTATCAAATCTCTTAAGTCTAATGAACATTTTATTCATGTTTTGTTTAATCTACATTAATTGTACATTTAAAAATGACTCGGTGCGATGATGTTTGTATTCAGAGCTAAAGCATAGAGCAAGGTTAACACAATTACACCTAAAAATGAATATGTGCATATATTCGAGACAATCGGCAACATTTCTTTGTATTACAACAACACCTCTAAAATATAATTTAAAATATTAAACATATTAACTATTTGCAATTATTTATTAAGTGTATAATATGTATTGTCTGGTTGGACTTATTGACTTATATTTATCGGAACACCTACAATTAAATATTTAGGCATCACAGTCCTATGTACAGATGGTACCCATTTATATAGCGTTGCTCCTGGTAAATAAATAAACTTTCAGTCCACCTTCGTGGCACTTAACAAAAACCATAAAAATAACATTGTTTTTAAGATCATGTCTTTCCGATACCTTGAGCTTTGTTCCGTCTTTATTAAGTTTATCTGATTATCTATAATGTTGTATGGTTTTATCAATTCAAAATAAATAAACGTTCGACTGAGCATTCAAATTTAACATTCATGTAAAACATCGCAAACACGAAATAATCAAAAGATCAAAACACGTTCTGTAATCAGGGGATTTCCACGAAGATTGCGACGACAATTTACAAAACCATTTGCAGACCGATCTCAGACTATGGACACATTATTTGGACGAACACGAAAAAAACGACTCGACCTACCATATAAATTACGCACAATTTCAAATACGCAAAAACTATCACAAAAATTCGTCACGCAAACAACTCTCTACACAATCCCTCCAATATACTCATATACGAATGAACTAAAGTCACTCCAATCCTTGACAGCCTTTACATAGTAGGACAAAAGTTTAAAAACCAGGATAAAAACAGAGACATCCTGGACCAACAGAAAACATCCGTCCTATCCAGTTATGGAAGCTGTTTATGATGGACTGTTTATGATATAGCCAGAATTGTTTATATTCATTTATTTTGTGTTTTATTTGTGTTTGCGCTTGTGTTTGTATTTGCATCTAGGACCGAAAGACCACTTTATACGTTTAGTATAATAAAGATAGACATAATAATGTATTGTTTGTTAGATGCTGATATGACTTTGTGCTCTCAACGGATTCCTATTATGTGCTCTCAACGGATTGCTATATATTATATCATAATGTTTTCCTTTGAAACCCCAGCGAGAAAGAAAATATATTTAATTTATTGCATATTCGGTACACAAACGGCTACCAATCACCTGTTCGATCCGTTTAATATTACCAATACATATCGCTAATACTTAATAAATGATTGCAATAATTGCGTAAATAAAATCACATTTTAGTTTAACCCTCTGAGACACAGAATATTTTGAAAATAAAAAAGTAGGTTACACAGAGATTTGTATGTGTAGGTAGGTGGTTCAAAAAACAACCCACCATTAAAATGGCATCAAATTTGTATAGCTATTGCAATATTTCGAGCTGGTTCAAAAATATCCCACCATTACAATTCTTAGCCGATTCTAACAAATTTAAAATAAAATGGCATCACATTAATGCTGGCCGTTTATTTACGGTGACGTCCTGATTCGAAATACCATTTTTTTCCCTTTGTGCGCATGTACAAACGTGTGCGCCTAGTTGAACATTTTGTATGTAAGACAAGCATTCAGGTCTTCGAATCTGAATTCCTCAACAGGAAACCGTACATATGCGGCCGGGCTAAAGGTTCAGGCACATAACTCCGAGCCGCGAGGGCGTGTTCCGATCCGTGACGACAAGTACCGCGAATTGAACACATATAAACAAACGTTGCCGCGCACACACTTACGACAACGGCCTCTTCCGAACACTTCAGTGCTCATACTGATTCCGAAACGGCAAAATCGTTTTGATATATTTCTGTTTTGTCGGACGTATTTTTCAACACACGCAAAATGTACGACTTCTAATAAAATTAGTCGAAGAAAAGAGTTTTATATAATTTCTTTAGTTCTAATGAAGTTTTATAAAACTTTCTAACTTACAAGGGGGTCCTGTCAACTCGTCATCACCGATTTGGCCCAAATTTACAGTATATGTAGGGCTTGACTATAAATGAAAGTGACGCAAGCGGGAGGGCCAGATGGCTAAGTGTTAAAAAAATAACTCATAACCGACAACTCATAAGCCCGCTATGTTAGCAAAAATTTCAATGGCCGGTCAGCGCAGCAGTAAGAGCTCGGGTTCATAGTACGAGGATCGCTGGTTCGATTCCCCGTGGGGACGCTTTTTTTTTATTTACAAGTTTTAAAATGACTTTCTTTTATTATTTATAATTGTTTAACTTTTTAATTGTAATTATTAATTTGTCAATTTAATTATTTTATTAGTATTAATAGTGTTTGGCCAACTTTCCCCTCTGCCTTCCATTGTCAGCTATCCTATTAACCATTAAGGTCATTTTAAAAATTGTAAATAAAAAAAAGCGTCCCCACGGCGAATCGAACCAGCGATCCTCGTACTATGAACCCGTGCTCTTACCTTTGCGCTGACCGGCCATTGAAATTTATGCTAACATAGCGGGCTTATGAGTTGTCGGTTATGAGTTATTTTTTTAACGCTTGGCCATCTGGCCCTCCCGCTTGCTTCACTTTCATTTATAGTCAAGCCCTACATATACTGTAAATTTGGTGATGAATCGGTGATGATGAGTTGACGATGATGTATTCTTTATCATTCGAAAACATTCGTAAAATTTAGTTTCGTCGTCGTTTAGTTCCTCATACATGTAACTCTACTTCCAATCCGCGAAGTTGAAACATAGGATGATGATCGCAATGGTCTCTCTTACATTCAGTTTCTTCATTTTCTAATATAACGTCTATTATCTTCGTCGCCGAAGTTCATCTCTCCACAATAGTCACGGATATGTGTATTCACGGAACAGTGTGAGAACATAATAGCGGAGAGCCTGGAAACCGGCAATACCGATGCCGTCCTGTTACGGAGATGTGTCCCTGGACCTTTATGCATCACAAAGAACACTTTTAATACCGTCGTGCCTCAGAGCGTTGAAACTAATTTCAAAGATATAACAATACAATAAAATATTATAATTACATGTACATTACCAAAACAATAAATGTTGTGTGTCGGAAACTGTACGACTTTGGGTAAAAATATATTTGTTAGTTTCAAATTGACTTTCAATAAATAAATTTGTTTAAAAAAAGAACCATATTATTTATCTACGATAGTCCAATTAGACAAATTTAAAGGAAGTATTATATATACTCATGCGCGAAAAGTACATCTTGACGTATGTTCTTTAATACGAGAAATGCCATCTCTCGTATTTCCACCTAACCTGGGTAACGCACGCAAATATTCAATAAAGACCTCGATAGTAAAAAAGTGACGGAATTTTTTTTTATTACAAAATAATAATAAAAATTAAAGAACACGTTTTAAAATGAGTGTAAATTCTATGGGGATACCGGAGACTGAGGATAGTTCTTATGACGAATCCAGACCACCGGAGACCCCTGCATCCCAAACTTGTAAGATACATCCCCTCGCATGAGTAATAAAAAATATTGTTTATAACACGGCAGATATTGTCAATTGCCATCTTGAACGAATGTGCGCACGAACGAAGTGAGTGCGCTCAATTTCGCTTTCGCGTCAAATTGACAACTTTCCGCCCTAGTTACAAAATATACTATTATTTGATCTGTACGATTTTAAATGAATTTCCCTGTACACAAAAATGTTCAAATTTGTTTTGATAATATACATGTTCACTAACAAGAATATACATGAGCTTATACTAATATAGGCTAAACAACAAAATGATAACACATCGACCGGTTAATTTGTTAATTCAAACATATCACAATTAGTACAAACGGCAAATATTCCGTCGCGGCTTAACTATCGGCAGGGCCCCCGTGTCATATTGGCCCCCATTTATTTCCTGTTTAAAACTATTTTCCGCTCGGAAACTGCAAAATCACTTTCCGGGCGGAAAACTCTTTGGTAAAAAACAAACGCGTGTCGGATTGAAACGACACTAAATGACGACGGCGCCTGCTTCGGCCCGACTTTCCGGCAATTCTGGGCATTCTGTCCACATATTATTTACCGGATCGAAGCATTCGACTGACGATATCGTATATTGAGACCTGTAGAAATTCTCGTTTATTTGAGAACCTCCGATTACATATAATAATCCATCCACTGCGGCCACTGCCGGTCTACTTCTGGCAACCAACATCTTCGGCACCGTGCTCCATTTATTCTAAACAAAAAGTATATTACACTAGACAAACAAGACTAGACAGACATATGTTTTACAGACCTTTTTAAATGAATATCTCTCGACTGAATTCAAGACTTGATGCCTATTGTCTCCTCCTACGACGTACAAATGATCGTTGAGTACAGCGACTCCCATTTGCGAGCGAGCTATAGACATGGGCGGCAGGGATCTCCATTCTCCCGTCGTTGGATTATAACTCAGCAAATCCTGAAGATATCGATCATTCTGCGAACAACCTCCGACCATATATATCAAACCTGGAAACGAACACATTTTAAAATATCAGTGAACAGTTTTATGAATAGCAATAGCAAGTTATTACCCTCGTAACTGACGACTCCCATACTAAATCTGGATTGGGGAAGGCTGCCAACAACTCGCCACTCGTCAATTTTGGGGTCGTAACGTTCGATGCTGCCGCCAATGTCGGTTCCTACCCAACCTCCCATAGCATACAGGAATCCGTTGAGAGCGCATAATCCGAATTCACAGCGGGGCACCCGCATATTCGATATCATGGTCCATACGTTTTCTTCCGGGTCGAAACACTCACCGCAATCCATGCTAGATTCTTGTTCGCCACCGACGACGTAGATTTTGCCATATAGAGAAGCCACACCCGGCACTATTCGATTTATAGACATATCACAGGCTTTAGTCCACACTCTGCAAATAAGTGCAAATAAGTTTATTTTAAAAATTTCAAACAGATTTAGCAGTCAGTTACAATAAATAAAAAATGAGTCGCAGTTTACCCACCCCTGACATAGAAGATGAGTATACAGACATTTTAACTTCAGTCTGACATCTGTTATCAGACATATCTGTTACAGCAAACTCTCACGTTTACCCACTCCTGGCATAGACGATGAATATACAGACATCTGTCACTATTCTGAGATCTGTTATCAGACTTATCTGCTATGGCACTCACGTTTTTCCATCCTTAGCATTAAATATACACTAAAGTGACCACATTTTCATTGAGACAAAGCGGGACAAATGGAACGAAATGAGAATTATAATTTAGTTATGAAAGCAGACCAATAATTAAAACAAATATATTTTATCTACTCACTCACCAAAATGAACACATTCATAAATACATTATTGTATGTGAAGGATGCCATTATTATAATCGTGTGTAAAAGTATCCAAATCGTGCGTAAAAGTCCAATGTAAATCAAATGGAGTTTCATTTTTAAACGATTTCTGTTTGTTGTTACTATGGCAACAACTCGCGTCACTAAACAAAAATCATCGACGTAGTGAAAATAAATTTTCTGACATATATTAGAATTGAATTAAATTTGAATCAAGAGGTCTTGGCCACTCAATCTGGATTTATCTGGCTCCAATATAATTTAACCTAACCATAAACTAATCTAGATTAAATCTACTCTAATCTCTCTAATTAAATCTAGATCGCAACTGATGCCCGAAAGCCATTCATATTGTATACATTCATATACTTGTCTATAAATATACAAAAAAAGTGTTTACATACATTTAAAATAATTTATACAGTATATTTAAAATTAGAAATGCAGATATTTTCTAAAAAGCGGGACATTTGAAAAAATCGACTGCCCTTCAAAAAGCGGGACTGTCCCGCCAAAATCGGGACGTGTGGTCATATCTGTTACAGTAAACACTCACATTTACCCACCCCTGGCATTGACGATGAATATACAGACTTCTGTCATCAGATATCATATCTGCTACAGCAAACACTCACGGTGATTTATATATGTTGCAAATGCTACAACAGCGCGACAGCTTATGTAAATAAAGCGGAGGTGAAAGTGCATTTTGCATAATGAATTAACATCCCGTTTCAAAAATCGAATTCAAGTTACTTACATTAATCAATCACGCACCGTGTTTTAATCTTAACTTCAATTTTTATTATAATAATTTATTTTGAATTATGCCAAAGGGTCGATGTAGCAATAAATTACAGCTCGTTACGCATTGTTTCTTTTTCAGAACAAATTGAGTTCGAAATAGAAACCATAGGCGGTTCTCAAACTTTTTTTTCGCGTACCATTCGTGTGCAGTACGCATCAAACTCGTACCACTCACGTGCAATGTGGATCAAATGCTTACCATTCATTTGGATTGTTTTACAAACGCGTAGCATTCATGTGCAATGTGGATCAAACGCGTACCATTCATGTGCAATGTGGATTAAACGCCTAGCATTCATATGCAATGTGAATTAAACGCGTAGCAATCATGTGCAATGTGGATCAAACATTGTGCGTCAAGCGCGTACTATTCAAGTGCAATGTGGATCAAACGCCTAGCATTCATGTGCCGTGTGGATTAAACGCGGAGCATTCATGTGCAATGTGGATCAAATGCGTAACATTCAGGAGCAATGTGGATCAAATGCCTAGCTTTCATGTGCAATGTGGATTAAACGCGTACTATGTGAATCAAACGCGTAGCATTCATGTGCAATGTGGATCAAGCGCGTATTATTCAAGTGCAATGTGGATCAAACGCCTAGCATTCATGTGTCGTGTGGATTAAACACTGAGCATTCATGTGCAATGTGGATCAAATGCGTAGCATTCATGTGCAATGTGGATCAAACGCGTACCATTCATGTGAAATGTGGATTAAACGCCTAGCATTCATATGCAATGTGAATTAAACGAGTAGCATTCATGTGCAATGTGGATCAAACGCGTACTATTCATGTGCAATGTGGATCAAACGCCTAGCATTCATGTGCCATGTGGATTAAACACGGAGCATTCATTTGCAATGTGGATGAAATGAGTACCATTAATGTGCAATGTGGATCAAACGCCTAGCATTCATGTGCCGTGTGGATTAAACGCTGAGCATTCATGTACAATGTGGATCAAATGCGTAGCATTTATGTGCAATGTGGATCAAACGCGTACCATTCATGTGCAATGTGGAAACCTAGCATTCATATGCAATGTGAATTAAACGCGTAGCAATCATGTGCAATGTGGATCAAACGCGTACTATTCATGTGCAATGTGGATCAAACGCCGAGCATTCATGTGCCATGTGGATTAAACACGGAGCATTCATTTGCAATGTGGATCAAATGCATATCATTCATCTGCAATGTGGATCAAACGCCTAGCATTCATGTGTCGTGTGGATTAAACGCTGAGCATTCATGTGCAATGTGGATCAAATGCGTAGCATTCATGTGCAATGTGGATCAAATGCGTAGCATTCATGTGCAATGTGGATCAAACGCGTACCATTCATGTGCAATGTGGATTAAACGCCTAGCATTCATATGCAATGTGAATTAAACGCGTACTATTCATGTGCAATGTGGATCAAACGCCTAGCATTCATGTGCCATGTGGATTAAACGGAGAGCATTCATGTGCAATGTGAATCAAATGCCGAGCATTCATGTGCAGAGTGGATTAAACGCGTACAATGTGGACCAAACGCATAGCATTCATGTACAATGTGGATCAAACGCATACTATTCATGTGAAATGTGGATCAAACGCCTAGCATTCATTTGCCATGTGGATTAAACGCGGAGCAATCATGTGCAATGTGTATCAAATGCGTACCACTCATGTGCAATATCTATCAAATGCCGAGCATTCATGTGCAGTGTGGATTAAACGCATACAATGTGGATCAAACGCATAGCATTCATGTGCAATGTGGATCAAGCGAGTACTATTTATGTGCAATGTGGATCAAACGCCTAGAATTCATGTGCCGTGTGGTTTAATCGCGGAGCATTCATGTGCAATGTGGATCAAATGCGTAATATTCATGAGCAATGTGGATCGAATGCCTAGCATTCATGTGCAATGTGGATCAAACGACTAGCATGCATGTGCCGTGTGGATTGAAAGCGGAGCATGCATGTGCAATGTGGATCAAATGCGTACCATTCATCTGCAATGTGGATCAAATGCCGAGCATTCATGTGCAGTGTGGATTAAAAGCGTACAATGTGGATCAAACGTGTAAAATGAACTAAAGAAAAACAATGATCCAAGTACATATTAATCAAACTTGTAACATAATAAGAAATACTACCTTACTGCCGCTAGTAGTACGCGTACCACAATTTGAGAACCGCTGATATTATTACAATTTGTTCTCTGCGCGTTAAAAATAAACATTTCTAAGGGATTTATAAATCCAGTAAAATCTTGATAATCGAACACATATGGGACCAGACAACCGCCGGATTATCAAAAAAATCCGGATAATCCGGATTAAAAGAAAACAATAACAATTTGACATATTTTATGTGTAATTGTATTTTAGAAAGAATAAAATATGTACCTATATAGGTAAATATCTCAGAGAACACAAGTCAGATGCAGATTGAAGAACTATAGCATGGAATAAAACCAACCATGCTGACCACCAAAGAGCAAGTCCTACACGAGAGTGCTAGAGAGGGTAAAAACAAGCAATGACTGACGCAACCTGGAAGGATGTGAAGAGAAGAAAAACCATCAGGCATTCAGGTGTAATAACCGAAGAACATAAGACAGAATATCGAACTTTAAGCCGCGAAATACAAAGACTATGTCGACGAGGCAAAAACGAATACCTCCGGGAAACATGCAATGAGATTGAAAGATTGGCAAACACGAACGAAACATGCGACCTATTCCAAAGAATCAAAGAAATCAAGAGAAAGGTCAAACCAAGAACGTGGAAAATAGAAAACAAGGATGGGAAAGTCATAAACGACATCGACGACGTAGTAAGAGGTATGGCGACAGTACTGTAAAAACCTCTACGCGGATGAAGGTCATCGTCATGGAACAGTTCATCTCCCACCCATCACACAAGTAGAACAAGAACATGACATTTTTAAAGTTGAAGTTGAGCAAGCCATCAACATGCACAAGAACAACAAAAGTACAGGCACAAGGTATGCAACAAGGTATGGCACTCAGGGGAAATGGCCTACTTGGCCATTGCACTGCACAAAAAAAGGATCAAGCCAGAAATGCAGTAATTACAGAACTATCGCATTAATCTCCCACCCATGCTCAGAATTCTGCTACAACGACTCGGAAGCTTCTTAGACCGACAAATTCCACAGGAACAAGCTGGATTCGTGGGTGGTAAAGACACTTGAGAGCAGATCATGAATTCAAGATTCAGATCAAAGCCTACATTTCTATGCTTCCTCGGCTATAGCAATGCGTTTGACTGTGTAAACTGGCAACAATTATGGAATACCTTCTTAGACTTGGGAACCCCTCCCTACGTTTCTTTTTGACTTTCTGCAGAAACTTTATTTGCCAACAGCAAAGGAATCATCAAGATCGAGGGAAGAAACTCAAGACCCTTTAGGAAAGGACGAGGCAAGGGAGCGTTATCAATCGACGAATACTTAAATATTTTGGACACGTCAATTTTGTGGAACGTGTGACAATCTCGAAAAACTGGTCATACAAGGGAAAATTGAATGTACACGACCTCGGGGACGCTCTCCAAAACGCTGGATCGCCGAATCTCTTGCACCTGAGATCACCGGGACACCAATACAAGAAAACATAAGAACGGCGACAGACAGGGGTAAATGGAGGAAAATCGCTAACTCCGCTATGACATAATAAAACGCCAGCATAGGACCACAACAATTCAGCCATGAAGTAAACTAGAGAGAGAGAGAGAGGTAAATGTGTTCAAACTTAGAGCAGATAGTAAGACAATTGCAGAGTTAGATTGGTCAGAATTGTCAATCAAGTTTTCAGAGTTAAAATCAGGCCTGACCTATTGTGTGTTGGCCTGACCTTTTTCCAAGAACACTGGATGTTTATATCCGGCGCGGGGCAGCCTAGAGAAAAGACACGTATTTCCTCAAAGCCGGATTATCAAGATTATACTGTTTAAAACTGATTTTTCTAACCAAAACTTATTTCTTATCTCTGACGCCTAAAAAGAAACTTAGGCTTGATAATATTAAAGCATTTATTAATCGGTATGGCAACCGCATTACAAGTGTGGTAGTTAGCGGACAAGTTATTGAAGCTATAAAGAGAAGAAAGCTAATTGATAGATTTAAAAAAACACAAATTCGTTTAATCATTAAAAAAACTCAATATATGTCAATGGCTTTTCTACATATCATTAAAAAAAAAAGATTTACAAATTTGTTTCAATTATGCTGTTCAGAGCGGATACAATTATTTATATTTTTCACAAGATCTTTTTTAAATTATTTATTCTAAATTGTTGCATGAACAAAAACATTACAAAAGTCGTCGTAGTGAAAAGTCTCAACTCATTCAATGACGTTCTGGACGTTGATCAAAATAATGAGAAAACTACGACACTTTCACAGATAGTCAAGTAGTTGATTACAAATATGCTGTTCAAGGGCGGATGCCAATATTTATATATTAATCTGTTTAAAAATCATTATTGTTAATTGTTACAGGAACCAAACGAAAATAAACATTAAAACAGTCGTAATTATTAAATATCTCTACTCATTCAAGGAAACTTCTACAGAAAAAAATTCAGGTCAATACATTAACCTTCAAGCGGGCGCGCGGTAAAGGTCGATTCCCATATGCGCGACATTCGGCTACGCGATGTCGTGCGACATCGCCTGTCAAATAATGATTACTTTGTTTTAAATGGGCACGTCGCGTAGCTGAGTGTCGCGTATATGAGAATCGGCCTTAAATCGTAACGGCGCCGGTCGCGCATAACATAATAAACCAATGGGATATATCTGAGAGATAAATATAAATCAATAACCATTTATTTATTTGTAATTAAATATACTATCATTATCTGTGGACATAATTTGCAAAAAAAAAACTTAAACCCTCCAATAGCGTAATTAAAATTTTCCTTAAATACTTTCCTTAATTATCAGTATTTTCGCCAAAATAACATTCATTGCAAATGAAAGTGTGGTTTCTGTAAATGTTTTGCATTGTGTCTTCGATTGCCTCCTGTTTTGCGGGGCATATTTTGCAGCTTCCTCTGCATGTGCCAGAACTGCTTGCTTCATAACCAGTATCTTCAACATCCATATTCAAATGCTTTCTGATGTTTCTTTTCAGTTTTCTTGGAAGATTTACCATCGTAGCACTTCTTAGGACATACTCTCTAGTTAGTTCAATGCCTAATTCACGTACATTCTTTCGCCTTTTTGGTATTACCACTCCGTTTGCCCTCAGAACTACCATGGTATTTATTCCAGCAATATCTAGAAGACTAAAAAATTGTGTCCAGGACCATCTATTGTTTTTCCTTTCGTTGCATTGTAAAAAGTTACTATGCTAGGTGTGCGCTTTTCATTCGT
This sequence comes from Phosphuga atrata, assembly GCA_944588485.1. NCBI lineage: Eukaryota > Metazoa > Arthropoda > Insecta > Coleoptera > Silphidae > Phosphuga > Phosphuga atrata. The sequence goes on from OX155899.1 coordinate 57,411,135, forward strand.
AGCTTCATCAATTTTAGCAACAGGAGGAAGTGTTGATAATAGTACCACTGATCTTTTTTTGGGATACCTACGACACCAGCGTAGTCGTGTCAGAAAATCCAAACTGGCGTGAATATTCAGGTAGGTTTTTATCTACAAAACAAGGAGGTATTTCTTTCTTGTTTTTACGCATGGTACTCACAGCAGAAATCTGATGATTTTTGGTCAAATCTTTAACCAAAGGAACACTAGTATACCAACTGTCAATTGTTAGGTTTCGTTCTGTGCCCGAAATTGGTGCTATTGGTCCCTTTACGACGTCGGCTGCAGCATTACTCAACTGGTAATGACCTTCTGGCTGCTTGCCGGCATAAAGCTCTATGTTGAGGACAAAATGTAGCAGCATCTACTAGTGCATAAAGCTTTATTCCGGATTTTTCGTGTTTAGATTTTATCTACTGTCTAAACGGACATTTTCCTCGAAAACCTGCCATCATCTTATCAATACCAACGTTCTGTCCCACAGACTAAGGTAAAAAGCAGTTTTGTGTAAACATTTCCAAGATATCTCCTATCGATGCAGCTTTACTACGATGATATACTCTTGTGATTGCAAATCATCAAACCGCAAAGAACTCGACGATATTTTGTTCTTTTCGGTGACATCGTAGTAGGAAAAATAGGTACGTATGTCCCATCATCATATGGCGCCACAGCCCAAATCGATCCTTGGCCTCCTGGATCCTAGCCCCTCATTCCAGTCTGTCCGTCGCCGTTCTCCTTCACGCTCTTATCCCCAGTATTTGGTGTGCATCTCGCCATACCAGTCCAACCTTGGCCTCACTACCGGTCGCCTACCATGCATTCTTACTCTCTACTAAGCACTCTCTTTGGTAGTCACGAATCGTCCATCCTCAGCACGTGTCCTGCTCATTACAGCCTTTGCAGCTTTATAAATGTGGATATGGGCGGCTCTTTGTATATCTCATAGAGCTCGTTATTGTGTCTGGGCCGTCGTACATTGGCATCCATGATCGATGACAGTATTCTTCGCAGTACTTTGCGCTCGAAGATGTTTACTGAGCTCTGGTTTTTGATCAGGCTAGTGCGTGGTTTAAAACCCTCTCTGGTTTCGTGTAGGTACTTGTATGCTTTCCTGACTCCACTCTCTTTAAAGTTCTCCTCCTTTAGGCTTTTTATGTTGTACATATATATATATATATATATATATATATATATATATATATATATATATATATATATATATCTTGTCCGCCACGTGCTTAGCTGCTTCAAAGTCTGTTCTCCTCTCCCTGGTTCTTCTTTCAATATAATTCCTATATTTCTTGTTTCTGTCTGCAATAGCTTCTTCACACTCTTCCCGCTTCTTCTTTTTCCTTGGGTCTAGGGCTGTCCTCGCCGTTTCTATAAGCATCCCTTTTTTTCTGTCCCATTGGTTTTCTGCGCTTTCTTGTGGTTATTGGTTGTTTTCAGTGATCAGTTAGTTTGTGATCTCCTGAAGATTCTAATTGTTGTCTTACTTCTAGTGTTTTCAGGTTTTCGTAATCTGGTGGAGCTGTCCTTGCTTGCGCGTTGTTGGCGTTCTTAACTATTCTGCACCTAAACAGTATTTGAACTTGGTTATGATCTGATCCACAAATCACCTCTTCTTGCTTTCACGTCCATTATGCTGCTCTTCTGTCAACTATGACTTGATCTATTTGGTTTGTTGTTCTTCCATCCTCCGACCTCCATGTGCCTTTGAGAATGTTTCTGTGTGGAAAGCAGGTAGAGCTGATGACCATGTTCTTACTTGCAGCGAAGTTAATGAGCATCTCTCCGTTTTTGTTTGTCTCGTCGTGTAGTGCGTGCTTTCCTATTGCTCCAGTGTACTGGTGCTCAAGCCCATCTTTTTGTCTGTCCCATCCCTTGCATACAAATCCTCTAAATTTGCGTGCGGCATCCACAAGGTTCCTAGAAAATACAGCAATCAGAACAGTACACGATTTTCGCTAGCATCAGTGGGTTTGCAGTCACGTTGTCTGTTATACGATGGTGCTTTTATTTGTATAAACTCGTTAGTGAGCATTACGATTTTTTCAATAATCTCATTATCAATAAATAAATTCTAGGCTTGCACACAAGTCCTCACCCCCACGCCATTTAGACGAGTACTCGAATCTTCTGTGGGAATATTTTGGACTTGGCGTCTAACTCTGTTGGTATTAGACTTTTGTCACTTTTTCACGCCCCGTAAAATTTGTGGTCCTTTCTGAAAGAGGTAGATCGTCCTCATCTGAATCCGAACTGCATGATTCCTCAGTTGATTGAATTTTCTCCGAAACTAGGTGGTCGGAAGTTTCTGAACCTTGATCACTGAGCTCTGGTTCACTCCTTCTCGTTGTCTTTCCTCAAGTAACACTTTCAGCTAACAGTCGAACGAGTCTTTTTGTCCAAAAAACTAACTAAAAACTATTCCATGCTTAATTCAATAATATTTTGTTGATACTGTGGTTGACCAGGGGTTCGATATAATTGTCGCTCGCGTTTCGTACAAGAGAGTTTTATTTACAAATATATATATACAATGATGTTACGGTTGAATACCGAGGCTTAACACCCAAAGGCTGAGCGATAAGGATTGCGACTTCCAGACCACCCTCGAGAAGAACAGATAGAAACAAACTCTTCAAAAGGAGCTACTGGATGCCGCTCATGAAACTATACCTGGTACATCGAACAAAGGCAAGCACCCCTGATGGACCATAGAATTTGATCGAGCTATAGAGGAAAGGCGCAGAGACTGGATCAAATGGAATCAGCGCAAAGATGAGGCCAAAGATCAGACTTTCATGGCGCAAAGAAAAACAACACCGAGCATCATCCGCAAAACCAAGGGGAACTACAACAGGTCTCAAATACTACAGGCAGAAGAAAACTTCAAGAAAGACAAAATCAAGAGATCTCTACAAGGGATTCAAGAAACAGACTACTTCATACACGGCCCCAAGCCTACATCTCAGATGGGCAGCTCCAAATAAATAACAATGACTGCACAAACACCTTCGCAGAAACTCCTAAATGCAGAACAACCGAAAGAGAGACTTGCTTTCGCCGAGCCAGCTGTCAGTTACCAGTACTCTGTACCACCCATCAAGGAAGAAATAGAGAAGATCATCAAAGACAAGAACAAAGACACAACATATTAATAACAACAAGGCCTCAGGTGCAGATGGTATTGTTGCAGAAATGTAGAAGCACGTAGATGACCAGTCCCTGCAGAACATCACCAGGTACCAGGACTCTGTACCACACATCAGGGAAGGAATAGAGGAAAATCATCAAAGACAAGAACAAAGACACAACATATTAAGAACAACAAAGCCCCAGGTGAAGATGATATTGTTGCAGATATGTGGAAGCACGTAGATGACCAGTCCCTGCAGAGCATCACCCAGATCATTCAGGACATTTGGAGAACAGAGGTCTTGCCAGAGGGATGGACCTCAGCCGTGATCCATCCACTATAGAAGAAAGGAAGTAAGACCGACCTCAACAAGTACAGAGGCATCTCCTTGTTGCTTATAACCTACAAGATCTTCTCTAAAGCCCTACAAACTACAGTCACCAAACAGCTCGACTCCCAACTAGGTCAATACCTGGCTGGTTTCCGTGCGAGTAGGTCCTGCACAGAACAGATTCGAAACCTCAAGACAATCCTCTCATATAGGAGTCGAGGGGGATACCCATTATGGTAAACTTCCAAAAGACATACAACTCAATAGATCGACAAACCCTCTTCTCTACCTTCTGGAAAGTAGGTCTAGATGAGAAGACTACCAGACTGGTCCAAGCTACCCTGAAGAACCACCTCCAAAGTCAAGGCCAGGGGTGAACTCTCCGCGAGCTTTCCCGTCCAGACAGGGGTCAGGCAGCGGGATGGCCTCTCGTGCATCCTCTTCAACTGTGTTCTGGAGAAATTCATCAGAGAATGGACTTCCACATTGTCACCAGAAGCAGGACTGAAGCGTGGGTACAAGAAAGACAACCTCAATGTACCCTGTCTAGCCATTGTTATTGGCCAATAGCATAGAGTTCAAGCATTCTTCCACTACAGAGCCTCCACAATGTTGCTTGAGGGTCAACATACAGAAGACTGAGTTCATCACCAGTAACAAGCAGGCTTCTTCTACAATCCCACTAGGAAACTAGGAAATAATACCCACTAGGAAATAATATATTTAAAGGTTCTGCAGCCAAGTACTTGGGAGAACGGTACTCAGCACGCAAGAGCGAAACTTTGGTCATAGACGTCAGGTGCACTTTCATTCCTGTAAGAACATCTATACCTCCAAATACCTATCCAAAAACATAAAGCTGAAGCACTACAACTAGGTAGTAAGACCCTCTGCACTCTATGCCTCTGAGTGCCTCGTGAACCGAACCGAAAGGGCCCACTCAGGAAACTAGAACTTAAAGAGAAGAAGATCCTGAGGAGAATACTAGGACCCATAAGAGAGGAGGACGGTACCTACAGAATCAGGAACGAGAGCTCTATGAACTCTATGTGCTCTACGAACTATAATGAGCTCTACGAACATCAGGAAGACATAGTCACATGTATGAGGAATAGACGACTGACCTTGTATGGCCACATGACCCGCCTGAATCACTCCAGGCTCACCAAGAGGATCATCACAGTGACAAGTAGGGGAAAGGCGTCCAAAGCCAAGTGGTTCACCCCTGCTAAATCAGACTTAGAGGAACTGCAGATCACATTACAGACAACCGAGAACCGAACTAAATACCGACAGGCCATCATCATGCAGGGAGTCTTCCCACTGTCTGTCACAAGCAAGAAGTGTACCTGCACTACCAGACCAAAATGGACGGAAGAGAGGACGCAAGCTCACAGCCAGAAGATGAAGGCATACTGGGCCAAGAAAAAGCAGAAGACCATAGACCTGAGAGTTAAGACGAACCCCGTGGTCCCTAGTATTCCAAAACGAAAAAAAAGATGTTACGGTGGAACTACAACTTACGGCGACGACTTCCCTGTGGCGTAGACTTGGATGATGATGATGTGTGATCGCTAACCACTCTTGACCAATGACTGATAACTGAAGAAAGGTAACTTAACACTGCAGACCGAATGCGTAAAAAACGTTTTAAAAACCACGTTCTTATTAGAATGCACTAAAAAGTAGAAAATATTTTGTTTTCGTGTTGGCTATAAATAAAAGTGCGCAGTGTCCACGAAGATAACGTTAATGTGGAAATAAAACGAGAAAAATACTTCAAATTGTGCGTGACAAATAGGAAATAAACAACGAGTAAGAAATTTTTTTATTTAATAAATGGATTTTTTTTTCAAGGATTTTAGCAGTAACGGGATTAAATTAATAACCGGTTTGCCTAAACTGCCGAAATTAAACAAAAAAGATTCGGTTAAACTCTATCCACCTTGGCATTCAGCTTCAATGTTACTTTGATATTCGTTGCTCCTCTCCAGGGAGCAATTTTTGTGCAATCTATTATATTAGTTCTAGGAATTTTCTTCATAAACATTTCATTCTAAAAGTCTTTTGCTCGTTTATTCCGTTTCAAATGACAAAAATGATGAATGAAAAAAAAGGACAAACATTCAAACCTTGTTACTGCCTAGGCTGAAATGTAAAAATGCAGTATCTAATCAAAATTTGATAATTCAAATTGTTGGTGCTTATCACATATAATTTGAATAAATCATACTAAATTTAATTTATTTAAAATAAACTAATTATTACAAAATAGAAGAAATAATTACCAAGCTTAATGATTACTTAGCATGCCTTACAAAATAGTGATTCATTCCTACCTTTTGAAAAAAAAAACTGAATTTATATTAAAAATAAGAAATATTTATAAGAATTTCTTAACGAAAGAGAAATATAAATTATAACAGTTATTAATTTCTATATTATGCATTACTGTTTAATCCGATGCACATTTAGTGCACAACGCCACAAACAAAAGCAATTATTTCACCTTATCCCGGCTTCTTAAACACAAGGAATTCGCGATGATAATCTGCACAAGTTTTCCGTAAATCGTCATCTTCAACTCGCGAGCGAACAGCTAGCCAAATACTGACACTGTTTCACGTTTTAATTTCATATTCTTTTCCCCCAATCGTAACTCGTTCGAGGTCTTCGGCCCCCTTACCAATGGTCACGGTCACATCTCATAAACACAAGATTGAGTACACGTTACGAATTAATTACGACAATTATCGACCAAATTAATGCGTTGCACTGCTTTATAAAACGAATAGAGCGCTATTACACCAGATGCTAAATATTTAACGACTAATTAATAAAATATTTACTCTAAACATGTTCTATGATTGCAAAATGGAACTAATTTATTTAGCTCTAGATATTTTAAAGTTATGAATAAATAATTAAAAAAATGAATGTGTAAGTTTTATGCGCAGTCGAAGTAAAACTTCTGAGTAAACAGAATATAGACTTTACTTAACGTCGTTTCGGTCAAAAAACAAGTCTGACTTATTGTCATGTTGCTTCTAAAGTAGTTTTACTTTAAGTTTTCTAAACAGAATTTAGGCTTTACTTAACATCATTTCTTTCAGAAAAAAGTCTGACTTAGTAGTCTCATGTTGCACCTAAAGTAGTTTTACTTTAAGTTTTCTGAACAGAATATAGACTTTACTTAACGTCATTTCTGTTGGAAAAAAAGTCTAACTCTCACGTTGCGCCTAAAGTAGTTTTACTTCAAGTTTTCTAAACAGAATATAGACTTTACTTAACGTCATTTCAGTCAGAAAAAAAAGTTTGACTTACTCTCATGTTGCGCCTAAAGTAGTTTTACTTCATTTTTTTTTAAGCAGCATATGTGGTCTGTTAGAAAAGTATCCGACCTTATTTTTTAATTTGGAAACCTGATGGATTTGAATCAAGCTTGCATGAGCGGTCCTTGAACCTTCGTGCGCATACGTGAAATTTTTCCCGCCTGTAGATAGCGTCAGTTGCTGTCGAGCAGTGTTCGAGTGACGTAGTGTGTAATGCACTAATGTCGGTTTTTTAATGCAAGTAAAATCACCAAAGAGTACTATAGGGATGTCCTACGTCGCCTACGTGATGCTGTGCGGCGCAAGCGACTGGAGTTGTGGTCATCAGGAAATTGGCGACTCCATCACGTCAATGCTCCAGCACATTCTTCGCACTTGGTTCACATTTTTTTGGCGAAAAACCAGACTCCTCTGGTTCGACAGGCTCCTTACTCTCCTGATATGCCCCCCTGCGACTTCTGGCTATTCCCCAAAGTCAAGAGGTCATTGAAAGGAACGCGATTTCAGACTCAGACAAGAAAGGACATTATGGCTGCAACGACAGCCGAGCTAAAGTCGATTCCGAAACATGCTTTTTCGGAATGCTTCCAACAATGGCGGCACCGCTGGGACAAGTGTGTGGAGTCTCAAGGGGACTACTTTGAGGGTGATTAGGTTTCCAATACTCCAGGTATGCCACTTTTTTAACCGGCTACAGGTCGGACACTTTTCTAACAGACCACGTATACTTTACTTAACGTCATTTCGGTCAGAAAACAAGTCTGACATAGTCTCATGTTGCGCCTAAAGTAGTTTTACTGTAGTTTTCTTTAATTCTCAGTAGAATACAGACTTTACATAACGTCATTTTTGTCTGAAAAAAAGTCTGACTTACTGTCATGTTGTGTATAAAGTAGTTTTATCAAAATATTGGAACTGTGAAGGAGCGACATCCTAAGTAGATATAACTTAACCTAACCTTATTTCCGTCAGTCAACGTCATTTCTGATGGAAAAAAAGATCTGATTTACTCCTAGTTCGATATATTTTTAGGTGACATCTATTGATCAATTTCCACAAAATTTAAAATTGTCAAAAACCGCAAACGTAAGCAGAAGATAGACTTTAGAGATTCTTATCCTTGTTTTAAAGCAGATATTTTTGTTGTCATGTTGAACTGATTTGCAATGTTTAAACTTAAATCTGGAACTGTATATACTTTATTATTAAATTTGCTTTTAATGATAATATAAGAAGGGACAGCTTTCTACACATATGTAAATAATTAGAAAAACAGAACAACTTAGAACACTCTCTGGTGTCGTGGAAGTGCAACGAAGTGTTTTGACGACAACAAAAGTGTCCTCGAAGTGCAACGTAGTGTTTCCGAGACAAACTAAGTGTCATCCAAGTGCAAGAAAGTGTTTCCGAGAACAAAAAAGTGTCCTCAAAGTGCAACTAAGTATTTCAAACAAAAGACAAAAGTGTCGAGCAGCTCAAATGTCAACACTTCCCCGACATTTCAACGACACTTTACAATAAAAAAGTTCAACTTTTCTTTAAGCCTCACTGTTCAAATTTCAGTGTTCCAAAAGAAACTTCTCTGGCACTTCGTTGACAGTCCTGTGAAGTTAGCAACCGAATTTGCAAAAATATAATATTACATCGGAGTTCCCGACAGATATGAAATAGTTCTAGAGTACTTTGTACAAAATTTCAATAGTTCTGCAGAATTTCGCGAAAAAAATTAAAAATACCAAAATTGAGCTAGCAACCACTTTCGAGTTCTATCAAGATCCCTTTGTCATTTTTTGATAAAAACAGTTAAAAAGATATTTGCAATAATAAGGGACCCATTATTTTGAATGAAAATTAAAAAAAAATCACAGAACATTTCTGATTGCAGTTCCCGATAGAACTCAGAGTTCTATCGAAAATCCTCATGACTTTTTTCTGTAAAGTTAAAAATTGGAAAGATTTGCGAAAAATTAGACTTCACCAATACGACGAAGTGAAGATGAGAAAAAATCGCGCGACAGTTCTGTTTGCAGTTCCCAGTAGAACTCTTAGAGTTCTATCGAAAATCCTTATGAGATTCTTCTGTAAAATTAAAAATTAGAAAGATATGCGAGAATTTCGACCTCCCCGATGTGATGAAATGAAGAGATAACATTTTCTGTAAAATTAAAAATAGAAAATTTTGCGAAAATTTGGACTTTACCGACGAGACGAAGTGAAGAGAAAAAAATCGCGCATCAGTTCTGTTTGCAGATCCCGGTAGAACTCTTAGAGTTCTATGGAAAATCCTTATGAGATTCTTCTGTAAAATTAAAAATTAGAAAGATATGCGAGAATTTCGACCTCCCCGATGTGATGAAATGAAGAGAAAAAAAAATCGCATAATAGTTCTGTTTGTAAGTTCCTGGTAGAACTCCTAGAGTTCTATCGAAAATGATTATAACATTTTTGTGTAAAGTTAAAAATTGGAAAGATATGCGAAAAATTAGACTTCATCGTTGCGACTACGTAAAAAAAGAAAATAAAATCGCGCAACAGTTCTGTTTGCTCTCTTACTATTATATTTAATTGAATTTAATTAAATTAAATTAATAGAACTCTTAGAGTTCTATCGAAAATCCCTATAACATTATTCTATAAAGTTAAAAATTCGAAAGCTTTGAGAAAAATTAGATTTCACCGATGCCGACGCGACGAAGCAAAGAGAAAATAATCGAGTAATAGTTCTGTTTCCAGTTCCTGATAGAACTCTTAGAGTTCTATCGAAAATCCTCATAACATATTTCGTAAAAATTCGAAAGATACGCGAAAAATTATGCTTCACCGATGCGACGAAGCAAAGAGAAAATAATCGCGCAATAGTTCTGTTTGCAGTGTTTGCAGTCCTGGTAGAGCTCTTAGAGTTCTATCGAAAATCCCTATAACAATATTCTATAGAGTTAAAAATTCGAAAGTTTTGATAAAAATTAGACTTCACCGATGCGACGAAGCAAAGAAAAAAAAAATCGCGCAATCGTTCTCTTTGCAGTTCCTGGTAGAACTCTTGGAGTTCTGTCTAAAATCCTTATAACATTTTTCTTCAATGTTAAAAATTCGAAAGTTATGGGAAAAAATAGACTTCACCGATGCGACGAAGCAAAGAGAAAAAAATCGCGTAATAGTTCTGTTTGCAGTTCCTGGTAGAACTCTTAGATTTCAATCGAAAATCCTTATAACATTTTTCTTCAAAGTAAAATATTAGAAAGATTAGACTTCACCGATGGGACGAAGCAAGGCGAAAATAATCGCGCAATAGTTTCGTTTGCAGTTCCTGGTAGAACTCTTAGAGTTCTATCGAAAATCCTTATAACATTTTTCTTTAAAATTAAATATTAGAAAGATATGCCAGAAATTGGACTTCTCCGATTCGACCGAGTGCGAATTGAAGAGAAAGAAATCGCGCAATAGTTATTTTTGCAGTTCCCTGTAGAACTCTTAAATGTCTATCGAAAATCCGTCCAACATTTTTCTTTGCAGTTGCAGATTAACCCTTTCGCTACGGGAACCGGATAAAGCCGTAAAATATTTTCGTGCCCCGTGTACGGGAACCGGTTTAATACGCAAGCGTTTTTTCTGTACTTAATATGGAAAATCAACTCATCCGCTGTATTATAATTATTATATACACTACTAAAAATGTTATAGACATATCAAAATTTGATTTCAGTGTAATAATTTTTTTCAGCCCAAACTACGGGAACCGTACAAATCCGCTTGCATCATTTCATTGCAGCCCCTAAAAAAACGCATCAACCAGGACTGTCCAGCCTTTCATTTATAATTCCGGACGTATGCTAAGCCCACCAAGAACTAAATTGCGTATTATTTTGGTTACCCATTAAGAAAATAAAATGAAACAAGTAAAACTACTACAAACTGCGGGAACCGTATTTAAACGCAAGGAGTAAGTACCTAATTAAGGCAACCGTACGAATCCGCACTACCCTCAGCACCCCGTACACAGGGCACAACTTGTAGAAAAGTTAAAAAGATACACAAAAGAGATTTTACTAACGAACTGAAAACATTTTTGTCTTAAATATTCATAATTGGTCATTAAAAGCAAGCTTTGATTCAAAACTTACATCTCTGATTTCACAGCACTATCAAAGTTATAATTTCAGACACACATTTTGAACTTTTTTTAATAATTTTTAATAATTCATGTTTTTCGATTTCATATATCTGGATCATAAAATCTACATTTATTCTCGCATAGATTATAAAATCTCGCAACACATTCAGTATAAACTAACATGCCCATCAAAATATAATTCTTTTTCCATACATCATCAATTTTTTATATCCACCATTTTTTTCTCTTCACTTCGTCGCATCGGAGAAGTCCAATTTCTGGCATATTACTAATATTTAATTTTAAAGAACAATGTTTTAAAGATTTTCGATAGAACTCTTTGCTTCGTCGCATCGGTGAAGTCTAATTTTTCGCATATCTTTCGAATTTTTAACATTGAAGAAAAATGTTATAAGGATTTTCGATAGAACTCTCAGACAAACTAAGTTTCACTGGGAACTGCAAACAGAACTGTCGCGCGATTTTTTTTCATCTTCACTTCGTCGCATTGGTGAAGTCTAATTTTTCGCAAATCTTTCCAATTTTTAACTTTACAGAAAAAAGTTATAAGGATTAACTCTAAGGGTTCTATCGGGAAGTGCAAACAGAACTGTTCCGCGCTTTTTTTTATATTCATTCAAAATAATGTGTCCCTTATTATTGGAAATATCTTTTGAACTAAGGTTTTTATCAAAAAATGACAAAGGGATCTTTTATAGAACTCTTAGGGTGCTATTCAGATCCGCGAATAGAACGGTTTTTGCAATTTTCAAAATTCATTTTTTTGCAAAATGTCAATTTTTGCTGAATTTATCAAGTACTCCAGAACTATGGTCGTGGTACAGGAATATGTAAAAAACGCACAGTTTTTCTCAAAAGTGGTTGGTAGCTCAATTTTGGTATTTTGCATTTTTTTTCGCGAAATTCTGCAGAACTATTGAAATTTTGTACAGAGTACTCTAGAACTATTTAATATCTGCCGGGAACTCCGATGTAATATTATATTTTTGCAAATTCGGTTGCTAACTTCACAGAACTTTAGTTGACGCATTATCGATACTTCGATCAAACACTTCGACTATTCGTTTGTCCTGGTGAAAACTGGGTGTATACGCAACTGATATTTTCAAAAACTTCTATTTTTCTAATATTTTGTGTTCTTCGTCTTAATTTAATTCCGTTGATTCGTATGTGGAGTTTCTGGATTAACGTATTTATAACATCGCTGTTCCAGAAGAAAATCGACACAAGTCAAAAATTGCTTGAATGTGGGCAGGACAGACAGAAGGACAGAAGAGTCGTTTGTGTGTAGTACATACACTTTCGATTCATCTGCGAGTAACTTCACTGTCTAAATTAGAGATGAGCAACCCGCGCCCCACTTAATTTTTTTGTAAAATTTTACATTTCAAAACTATTTTTATTAATTAATGTTTTTTTTCATAATCTGCACATATTTTGTAAGAGATAATTTGAATTAATCATTCAGTGTTTATATTACAACAAGTTTATTAGTTGCAGCCGGTACATTTTCCAATTTGCAGCTGGTTCAATGTAAAAAAGGTTGCCTGGTCTAAATAAATACGAATTGAATTTCTGATTGTCATAATTGGTTGCAGAACGCATAATAAGTTATAAATTATATTTTTAATTCTTGATTTATCGTTAGAACACTTCAATCACAAATATTGGGCCTTGGAAAATGTGATAGTTGAATTAATATGACCAGTAATTTTGTTCTCCATTGGATAAATAGAACTAAATAAATCAATATTGTCTTTGAAATTACTTCACTCTTTTCCTGCACTCAAGGACAACAATAAAAATTGTTTGTAGCAGTTTTTAACATTGGAACACGGAAAAAACAAAATTAATATAAAACCTGTCCTTCAGCGAAATCCTTGAGAGAACACAAATCTTGATATTTTTCTAGTAATTGGTTTTCTAGCATCGGTTTGATTGAGAAACCGTTGCTACAAGGAACAATTGATTTAAATCCCAATTTAATTATGTTGCTCTCATTTAGACCTCCTGTGCACTAAGCAGCCTGGCTGTCTAACAAATAACGGCGTATGGGAGCCCGCGCACTAGGCGGCCACGAATTCCTGGCTGCGGCAGCCATTAGAACACGCTTGACTGAACGGCAGCCCGTTGGCTGCGCAGCCAGAGCGAGTGTCGCGAATGTATGTGGCTGCCATCAGTCTCCACGCACTTGTCGTAGCAGTCAGACGTATTTTGTGATTTTTTTCTAATTATTTTCTTCTATGTAAGATAATTTCTAAGCTATAACTGGCTGCTTAAATACTTCGGTTGCCGCAGCCAGGCTGCCTAGTGCGCGGGAGGCCCTATTCCCAAGGATTTACAAATCACTTGACCACAAATTGCAACATTTCAAAATTTCACTTACTTTTTGAAGGTATCGAAGCGTTCGACGGAGACATAATTCAATTCGGTGTCTCTTCTGAAGATGGGCTGGCATTCGCGTTTTGCACCTCCGATTACATAAATATCTTTTTTTGCGCACAGGCGAGGTTTTACGGCGAGTGGCACCATTCGATCTCTGCGATTGATAAGGTCATTGTGGACACATTTCAATGCAACTTTAACGCTGTTATCACTAAACGTCCAAATCGACTTTTCCAATAAACCTATAAGCAACTTGCATACGTGAAATAGCTCATCGTTAAATAACTTAGCGTGCATACCTAATGATAGTAGAGGAAGTCTGACATGTTTTAAAATCTCGAATACGTGTTGCCTCCGGTTCATGGTATCACTGGTAATCCATCGCAGAGCGGTTTGGAACACTTGAAACTCGGAATCCACTCGCAAATACTCGGATGACAGAAACTTGATGATTTGCTCCTTTGGTAACTCGTAGATTTCTTTCTCGTTGCTAACTTGCACAAAGTGAGCTTCAATATATTGCACCGCTTTGTTCGTCAGCACTCTGCAATTATGTGCATCTGCAAATCTAAAACATATTTTAATTAACTACGGTATCAAAATAAACATTAATTAACCCATACATACGGGGTATGTAAGGTACGTATTTATTTCGAGAATGCATAAGAAGTGAAACATATACATGATGAGTCTCAGCCATCAAATGTTCGGCACCAACCTGTTCGGCAAAACATGTCATAAAGAGATCTTTCAATATGATATATTTCTGATATTCATACTGAATAGACCTTTTCATAGTTGACATTTTTTTGTGCGCATACGTCATTTTCAACCATGTTTGTCGGACACTTTTTGACGTATAACCAGTGAAAATAACAAAATGTGCCCGAAACTTTCATATTCCCGCCTTTTAAAAATGGCAGACACGCATGCGTTTCACAAACCGTAAAAAGGTCTATGGGCAAAGGGTTGTAGCGGCAACGACCCGTTCCATTTTTATTTCTTTATATACGAGGGCATTACAATAATTACCCAAGTATTTTCGGACCATTTATTTAAATATTTTATTAGGGTCAATGGTGTAATCCCCGGGGAAATTACGACAAGATGTTTTTCCCACGAATCGGTAATCGCCAAAACAACAAATTGCCGAATATAGAAAAATATTCACCCCCAGATGAGGGACCCGTTACCTGGACATAATATAAATACCTGGACCCCCGAATAAACAGACAGTCAAGCAAGACAGTCAGGCTCAACCAGTCAGCAAGTCGACTTCAGTTCAGTTCGAAAGTCAGGCGCAACCAACCAACGAATCCAGTTCAGTCCAGCCAGTGGACTCATTTACACCGGTCCAGCCAGTGGACTCAGTCAACCAGACTCAGCCAACAGCCAGTTCAACCAGACCAATCGAGTCCAGCTCCACTCAGTCCCTCAACAGTGTTTGTATCTCTTATATATTTGTATATATCGTCAATGTAAATAAATTCCCCTGCAAACCGTGAGTGATACATCTATACCACGGCGTCTCATATACCACAGGGTTATTATTATTATTATTCACTATTATCACACTCCTCTTCCATCTTCGCGGCCTCCATTGTAATCCATTGTAAGACTTTCACTTGATGTTGTCTCTCGCTATGTGACCCGCCCATTGCCACTTAAGACGCACCACTCTCTCCACCACATCCACGGCCCCTGTTCTCCTCCTGATTTCATCATTTCGAATTCTGTCCCATAACAAAATGTGCCCGAACTTTCATATTCCCGCCTTTTAAACATGGCAGACGCGCATGCGCTTAACTAACCGTATAAAGGTCTATGGGCAAAGGGTTATTATTATTATTATTTGGTATGACAGTATTTATTTGGGCGGTAGATCAATGAAACTGTCGGGTTTTTCAGATTTTCTACAGTGTGTAGTGCACCAGTTTAAATGGTTCTTGAAGGATATAAGTGAGGGTGCGTTGATAGCATCCTGGTACAGTCGATTCCGGATGAACACTATTCCATTGCTCAGAAAGTCCATACGGCACATGGATACATGAGGTTGATACATACACAGCCTGAAACAACTTTCCTTTTTGAAACGTTTCTTGCAGTGCCCTCTGAGTTGATTTCGATTGCCGCTGTGAAGATAATAGAGTGGTACAATGTACTGGCCATCCAGTATTTTGTGGACCAGAATAGGATCTCGTGTGTCTAGTAAACGATATTTTCGAAAATATCGAAGGGCGATGTTTGAAGAACCGCAAATACTTAGCAAAGTGCTGCATGCTCGCGAGTCTCCCCCTGGTTTTGCCTATTCTATACTGTTGTACATTTAGTCTTAAAGCAATAATTATATAACTCTTTCTTCTCTTTTAGCTTGTTTTCGTCCACTCCTGAACATAGGCCTCTTACAAATTTTTCCATATCAATCTCTCACAGGCTAAATTTTTCTTTTCAGGGATTTCATCCAGTTTCCTCCGGTTGTCGTCCCGCCACCTTGCCTGAAGTCTGCCCACACTCCACTTCCATCTTCACGGCCTGCATTAGCCATGCAGTTTCCTCCGGTGTGGCGTCGGATGTCGTCCCGCCACCTTGCCTGAGGCCTGCCCACGCTCCTCTTCCATCTTCGCGGCCTGCATTAGCCATCCAGTTTCGTCCGGTGTGACGTCGGATGTCGTCGCGCCACCTTGCCTGAGGCCTGCCCACACTCCTCTTCCATCTTCGCGGCCTCCATTAGCCATCCAGTTTCCTCCGGTGTGACGTCGGATGTCGTCCCGCCACCTTGCCTGAGGCCTGCCCACACTCCTCTTTCATCTTTGCGGCCTCCATTAGCCATCCAGTTTCCTCCGGTGTGACGTCGGATGTCGTCCCGCCACCTTGCCTGAGGCCTGCCCACACTCCTCTTTCATCTTTGCGGCCTCCATTAGCCATTCAGTTTCCTCCGGTGTGACGTCGGATGTCGTCCCGCCACCTTGCCTGATTGTGCCTGATAAAAAAACCTAGCTATGTGACTCGCTCATTGCCACTTAAGACGCACCACTCGCTCCACCACATCCACGACCCCTGTTCTCCTCCTGATTTCTTCATTTCGAATTCTGTCCCTGAGGCTGATTCCCAGCATCGCTCGCTCCATCGCTTGCTGGCAGACCCGAAGTCGATTTGCGATGTACATCGTTAGAGTTACAGTCAGTTGCTACCGTCAAGATGCCTGAGTCATAAACCTTCCTCTTGAGGTTAATGGGGATGCGTGGTTCCCAGAGAACGTAGCTGAACCTGAAAAACGCCGCCCAGTTCAAACCGATACGCAACATACAGAACTGTCTCTATGTCGTGCTGGCTCTAGATGCCGTGCTGGCTATGGCCAGGACCCCCCACCCATAAAACTCCTCGTGTTCGAACGTTTCCAGCTGCACGAGAAAGGAACGGTCAACAGAAAATGAAGCGAGGGAGGACTTGATGTCATCATGGCAGGTCACGCGGAAAAAGTACGACGGCTGGACCAAAACCTTAAAAAATGTCAGAGCATGGTGCGAGAAACCCTGGTGCGAGGTAGAGCACTACATAACCCAAGCCATGACAGGACGGGACGTTTCTGGCACATACCTGTTCAGAATAGGAAAGAGGCAAAATACCGCGTGTTGGTACTGCTTCGAAGAAAGGGATGGGCTTGAACACACTCTGTTCCACTGCCCCAGATGGGACACAGAAAGACACTAGCGGCATCGTCTTGACAAGCGGATACATCGCGGAAGTGTGAAACATCACGAGCGAGGAGGGCTGGACAATAGCCTCCAACATGTTGAGGAACATAATGTCCCAAAAAGAGAGAGAAAAAAGAGAAATGCTAAGCAGAGATAATTGATTAAAAACACAAATAATTCATCTGAAATGACAAAACTAGGGCGGCACTAAGCCGTACAGGCTGCACACCTTAAAGGAATTTAGCGCATACTAAAGTCAAGTGGAAGAGGGGGTTTTATGAGTGAGAGCCTAACACGCAGGCTGGTAAAGCTAGGTCCACACTGGGCAACAAATTGTTGGCAACATGTTGTCAACACAATGTTAACAACATGTTGCTGTAAACAAGCAACATGTTGATTGATACTCGTCAACATTTGGCGGTATAGATCAAAGAAATTTGTTGCTTTGTATCCGTGTATCCCCCTTTACACGGGTAACATCGCTCTTATATGGGTAACATCGCTCAGTTAGGACAGTTTTCACAACATTTTGCGTGAATCCCAGTGGTTGAGGTTTCATTTGTGCAGGTTAGGTTTTTTAGTAGTAGAAAAACCTACCTACTTCGTTTTTGTTATAATAATATTAATTAATTCTTAATTATAATTATAGTCTATAATTCAAAACTACCATCATTTCATAGTAGTTCAGACATCAATTTGTCGCCATGGAACGTTCCATTTCTCAAATACTCTTTGCCAATATCGTCTATTTCGTTTTAGTGAACCGGCAGCTATTACAACATAAGCAGCAGAAACACCAGCAGCTTTCACGTCCATTTTCAACATTTGACTGGTTGTGGTGTGGACGCACAACATCACAGACAACATGTATCCAGATACAATTTAAGCAACTTCATGTTGCCATGTCAATGTGTTGGCAACATGTTTTGCACCAATTTGTTGCCTAGTGTGGTTCGGACGGACGGACGGACAGACATATCGAAACTATAAGGGTTCCTTATAGGAATAACAACGGAACCCTAAAAAGGTCAAACCAATACGTCTGTTGTTGATTTCTGCTGTTTTATTATCCTTTCCCAACTTGATGTTGAGTGCCAGATATACAAACTCGGATTGCCTCGGATTCATGATTTTAGTTTTCTGAAGATTCATTTTCAGCCCCACCGCTTGGAAGGCTTCTTCGAGTTCACGTAGCATTGTTCATCTGGGTCGCTGCTGGTAAGTACAATATCGTCGGCAAAGCGTGGGTGATTAAGACGGCTTCCATCGATGTCGACTCCCTTTCGCTCCCAAAGATTTTCAAATACGTTGTGCAACGCTAGAGTGAGATGGTATCGCCTTATCGGACGCCCCTTCTGACCGGTATTCCTCCCGTATTCCAATCCTCTTCCAGGTTGACATGCAAGGTAACATATGCGCAGATAGATTGAATCAAGCTTGAGTAACCATCTATCGCCCGAAACACCGCTCGTGTTTCAATCGAGTCAAAAGCTTTCTGGTACAACAAATGCAAAATGGAGAGGAATGTTCTGATAATAAAATAGAATGAATATTTTCGCAATAGAATACAATATTTCTATTAATTCGGTTTAGATTTCTGGGAAAAAAATGTAGGCTACAGAGTTGAACGATTCTTAGAAAAGACCAAAAAAATCTGTGGAATTTTAAACGCTTAGGATACAAACGGAAAAAAACTATTTGAAACTTTTATTTCTTTTGATTTTTTTTCCGCATTCATTCAAGTTCTCGGAAAAAATTAATTGGTGCACCAACGAACGATAAGATTCTAGGAATAGGTTTTGGAATTTCAAGTGGTGGCGCTTCGTACTCGACGGCCTTTAGCGTAGATTTTTTCCAAGAAAACTTGTGGAATGTGTTTCAAGTAAATTTATAGTACAAATTGCATTCGGTAGAAATATTCGAATCTAAGTCTAACAAGACATTTCCATAAAATAAAATCTATGACGTCGCTCTCCCAAAGATAACTAATCTAGTCTGGTGTAATGAATCTGAAAGGGAAAATCCCTCAGTTGAGGATGGATTCTGGTGATTTGTCATTGTACTTGTTCCAATAACACAATGTCTTTAACAAAATAGGGATTCCAGGAGCTAACCATAATGTAGATTTTGTACAGGCGAAATATAGTACCCACAGAGTGGTCTTTAAAAGCCCCTTGAATATGATAGATCAGGGAATTTGACCTTTTTACTATTTTGGCGATGTAGCATTCTCACGTGGTCCTGGGTCATTATAACCCCCAGATCTTTTTGTTGATTTATATTAGTGAGCAAAGTTCCCTCTAAGCTGCGCGAGTGAGCACTATTTTTTTTTTTTTTAAAGTAGCGCAGCGGTTTTTGTATTCCGCGCCCAGTCTTGGCCAAAAAAAGTTAGAGGAACAAACAAATTTTTGAAATCGGACATTTATAGTTCAAACGAAATCTCTTTTTTTACATCAACTACATCATCGAGCGTTTGCTTGGTTTGCTTTATGTTGACACATTGTGTGCGAGGAACGACTAAAGTCCTCGTATACTTCATTAGAGAACGGGTGTCGACAAATCATCGTCTGCGTTTCGACGTGGATTGGGGCAAAATTACCCGCATACAAACACCGCACACACCACAACACACCTACTCTGTTTGACCTACAAAAACAGAATTTGGAGGTATTTTGAAGCGAACACAAACAGACAGAGCTTCTATTTTGGAAAAAATCATTTTTACAAGAAGTTTTATGTATACATTCCATAAATGGTTATGTTTACATCGGACGGAACAAATGTTATGCTGGGACAGAAAAATATATCTTACTGAAAAATATCTTACTGAACAACATTACGTTGCGAACCGAGAAGATTTGGGTTTGGATGATGCATGAAAGCATGTATGCAAGATATTGAGACCTTCCTTAGGACAGTTTATAGTCCAGGGATGTTCAGTAAATCAGGAATTAAAATGAAAAAATTGAAGAATTGGCTGTTGTTATGGATCGAAATACGGTATCATTTAAACCAGTAAACGAGACATGTTTGTTATCTCTTTATTTTGCAGTGGATGCATTGATTAAGTCTTGTTGTGTAGTTTCTGTGTGTCGAAAATGATTTCGCTGCTTTTTACCGTTCTCGAGAAAATCGAAAAAAACCGAAAAAGCACATATTTTTTCGAACGAAATGATGAAAATGTTTGTTGAAAATATTTTTGGAATTTTTTTTCTTGATTTTTTAGGTTACCCGATTGAAATTGAAGTGCTGAAAACGGTTTTCCAGTTTATTTGCTCTAAAGTTAGAAATAAACAAGTTTTATATATTTTTTCGCTGTACATCATCTCGCATTTCCGACTGATTTCACGCTGTTATAACTTTTGAACGGTTCACCACAGAGACATCTAGTCTTCACCAATCGATTCGGCGTCCCCAAATTAGTCGGAAAACATATGTAATGTTCCCTAGGAAGCTTTCAATTAAGACACGGGGAGTCAAAACCGCGGAAACGACGAAATGCGAGAATATCGATTTTGTCAAAATCGTTATTTTTTTATTTACAGCAAAATTAAAAAACGTTTCTGAAAGCATTTTTGCTGCTGATTACAGATATACAAATTATATTTCGCTAGCTCTTGCCGTTCACTATCACCTGCAAAAATTGAAGAAAGTTTTAAGAAATTTCGGAGCTTAAGTAGAGATCTCGGAAAGTCGTGAATTTCCCACGAGAAAACTCAGTGTATTAACAGGAAAATGACCTTCTGAAAACGATGCCGCAACCCGTTTTTGATTATCTGCAACCGTTTCCGATACATCTACTTAGCAAATCGAGAATCGGGTGAATTTCAGTTTGAAATTTCTCGACGAATTTTTAATCTTTCCGGACAATATACACATTAACTTGTTCGTCTTGTTGTATAGTTTCTGTGTGCCGAAAATGATTTCGCTGCTTTTTACCGTTCTTGATAAATTCGAAAAAAAACGAAAAAGCACATATTTTTCGAACGAAGTGATGGAAAATTTTTGTTGAAATTTTTTTTGGAATTTTTTTTTTTTTTGTTACCCGAAGGAAATCGAAGAGCTGAAGCTTCTTTTTTTTGTACTTTCAAAAACCTTCCAAAATTTTTGCACAATCATACTTTTGTACCACGCATTCATTGAAAAAAATAGTGGGAACATTGTTAGTGAGTAGGCTTCTTTTTAATCTATAGTTAATATAGGAGTTTTTAGGTCCAATATAAAGTATAGGGCCACATTCCAAGACCATTCCATGTCAGTCCACTTCTGCGATTAAAGAAAGATCTTCCTATTGTATCCCAGCACTTTCCAGTGGGTTGCAACATAATTTTGTATCGTCTTCAAAAAAACAAATGTTTGACTTGATGTTGTCTGATACGTCCCTGATGTAAATGAGGAATAGCTCGGGATCCATGACAAAACCTTGTGGCACCTCTCTCTTGACTGCTCTCACTTATGACAATAATCTATCCACCCTGAATTGGAATCTGAATTGCAACAGAAAACCAGCTATCCAGTGCAGCAAGAACCCCTCACTCCAAAATGCTCCAACATATGCAGCGGTGGTCTGAAGGGATCTTTATCAAAATCCCTTCTCAAAGTCTAGATCTCCTGTAAAGATCTTCCTGTTGCAGTATAATTTTGTATTGTCTACAAGAAAACAGATGTTTGAATTGATGTTATCTGACTTGATGTCGCTGATGTAAATAAGGGATAGCAATGATTCAATGACAGAACTTTGTGGCACTTCACTCTTGACTGCTGTCACATATGACAATGATACACCCATCCTGACACTCCAATCTCTGTTTCAAGAGAATACCAGCTATCCCAAGCAGCAATGAACCCCTCACTCCAAAGTGCTTCAACTTATGTAGCAGTTGTCTGAAGAGGACTTTAACAAAAGCTTTCTCGATGTCTAAGTAGATAGTGTTGACAGGATGTCCATTGTCATGTAGATGAGTCTAATCATTGAGACAAGAAAGAAGCTTGGTGTCTATTGACCATTTGGGTAGAAAATCATGCTGATTAGCTGGAATTATGTTGTTCTGAAGAAGAAAGTCTGTTAACTCTTTAACCCCTTAACATACAATGATGTCTCTAAGATGTCATGTATATGTGATAAGATCACATGTATATGGACACGTTACCGCAAATTTTATTCGTATGTCAAGGGGATAACTATGATTTTCTCCATGCACTTTGACAGAGTGGATGTCAAACTAATGGGTCAGTAGTTTTGTGGTTGATTTCTGTCTCCTCTTTTTATAAATGGACATAACCATGTCCATGTCTGCAGTACATATCTGGTGGAAATGGCTTGTGACATTGATTCTGACAGTCAGGTGCTTCTGATCCCTGAGCAATTCTTCAGGGAACTGCTAATACTTTGCTAATGTGTCTTTCAATAAAAAGGCAAAAAATCAAAACTAACATTGGGAAAACATTTTCAAAATCAATGAATTATTCAAATGAATTATGTAGGATAAACAAACTAAATATGTTTACCTATATATTCCGACAGCATTTATAGGATGTAATTCATCACTGAGAAATTCCGAACAGACTGTAACAACTTCTTCTAGTTCCAACATGTCAGCGGCTACAATTAATTCCTGAACGTTGTTCTGATTGATGTCAACCTCTCCAGAGTATATAAAGTTGATTAAAATCTCGAGGATGTATGGAGAAATTGTGTGCAATTCCACAGAGTTTTGGTTTTTCTCACAAAGGCCCCCAGTGAACATGGCATGGAAGTACGGACTGCTTGAAGCCAAGACAGCCCGATGAGCCTACAAAACAATCATTTAATATACAAATTCGATAAACATTTCAAAGGTTTTTATATTCACTTTGAATATTTTCTTCTCCGCTGTAATCTCGACATCGCAAAAGGTCTCGTGCAGACGTAACTGATTCAAGTTTCTTAACACTTTGGTAGGATACTTGCTGCAGCATCTAAATGTCAGATTCTCTTTAGAATTGATAAAGTTGTTGTTGTTGTTGGAAAACGCGATTTCCGCGCGGTCTTTGCTCTGTTTTGGCATTTTAGGCATTTTTTTCTCAGGAAAACTGACAGACACGCCAAAGGCGCGGCGCGATTTTTGACATCAAACGTCAAAAATTGCGATCGCCTTTGTTTATGATTGATAACACTCGGGATACCAACGTAACAGTTTGTTGTATATAATGGTGACCATACACGATACAACCTATTGTCCAATCGACATGACGCTGCCGATTGGGTCAAGTAAGGACCGTGTGTGGGTGTGAATTGGCATGACGGTTATACTTGACGCAAGAATCTAAATTCAATTCCTTTGGTTTGATTAAACCTTCAATCCGATTGGAATGGTGGCATTCGTCAGGTCAGTTGGGTAAAGATTTTTGTCGGTGATAAACGTGGTGCACGCTCTCTCGCAACATGTCTTTTCCTTATCACTAGTAAAATGCTCAAGACGGCTATTGTCCAGTCCAATAAAACATCGTCGTCCGTCACTGGTGACGCCATGGTTTCAATTGAACGTCGCTCCCGATTGCACAGTTTACAATTTTATAAAACGAAACATTTGTATTGCCACTGGCGCTGACAATGTTGCAACACGAAACATTTTTGTTGCCGCTGGTGCTGACAATCTTGCAAATCGGAACATATTTGTAGCCACTGGTGCCGACAATTTTACAAAACGAAACATTTTTGTATGTGTTGGTGGCGACAATTTAGTAAAACGTCAGACAAGACTAAACCGACTAGACAGACAAGACTAGACAGACAAGAGTAGACAGACAAGACTAGACAGACAAGACTAGGCAGACAAGACTTGGCAGGCAAGACTAGACCGACAAGACTAGATAGACAAGATTAGACTGACAAGACAAGACTTCACGGACAAGAGTAGACAGCAAATTAGACTATTTTTATTGCCACTGGTGTTTTGGTCCTATTGCCACTATCTTTATTGTCGACAATTTTGTAAAACGAAACATTTTTATTGCTACTGATGCTAGAAATTTTGCAATACGAAACATTTTTGTTAGCACTGGTGCAGAGAATTTATCAAGAGGAAACATTTTTATTGCCACTGGTACCGATGATTTATTAAAACGAAACATTTTTATTGCCACTAGCCTACAATTTTGCAAAAAGTTACATGTTTGTTGCCACTGGTGAAGCTAATTTTGCAAAACGAAACATTTTTGGTCTCTTTGTCGGTACCAGTGGCAACAAAAATGTTCCGTTTCGCAAAATGGTCGGCACCAGTGGCAATAAAAATGTTTCGTTTTAAAAAATTGTCTGAACCAGAGGCAATAAAAAAATTTAGTCTTGCAAAATTGTTTGCACCAGTTTCCTTTTAAAAAATTGTCGGCACCAGTGATAACAAAAATTTTTCGATTTGCAAAATTATCGGCATCAGTGGCAACAAAAATGTTTTGTTTTGCAAAATTGTTTGCACCAGTAGCAATAAAAATATTTAGTTTTGCAAAATTGTTTGCACCAGTGGCAACAAAAGTTTTTCGTTTAGAAAAATTGTTGGCATCAGTGGCAACTAAAATGTTTTGTTTTGTAAAATTATTTGCACCAGTGGCAATAAAAATTTTTTCGTTTTGTAAAAATGTTTCCTATTGAAAAATTGTTGGCATCAGTGGCAACTAAAATGTGTTGTTTTGTAAAATAGTTTGCATCAGCGGCAATAAAAATGTTTAGTTAAAAATGTCTCCTTTTGAAAAATTGTTCGCACCAGTAGCAACAAAAATTTTTCGTTTTGAAAAATTGTCTGCAACAGTGGCAACTAAAATGTTTTGTTTTGCAAAATTGTTTGTACCAGTAGCAATAAAAATCTTTCGTTCTGCAAAATTTTCGCCCCAGTAGCAGTAAAAATGTTTCCTTCGGAAATTTGTCGGCAACAGTGGTAACAAAAATGCTTTGTTTTGTACCAAAATTGTTTGTACCAGTGGTAATAAAAATGTTGTTTTGCAATATTGTTTGCACCAGTGGCAATAAAAATGTTTCGTTTTGCAAAATTTTCGCACCAGTGGCAACAAAAATTGTTCGTTTCGAAAAATTGTCGGCATCAGTGGCAACTAAAATATTTTGTTTTGCAAATTTTTTTGCACCAGTGGCAATAAAAATGTTTAGTTTTGCAAAATTGTTTGCACCAGTGACAATTAAAATGTTTCCTTTTGAAAAATTGTCGGCACCAGTGCCAACAAAAAATTTTCGTTTTGAAAAATTGTCGGCATCAGTGTCAACTAAAATGTTTTGTTTTGCAAAATTGTTTGCACCAGTGGCAGTAAAAATGTTTCGTTTTGTAAAATTTTCGCAAGTGGCAATAAAAATGTTTCGTTTTGCAAAATGTTTGCACCAGTGGCAATAATAGTGTTTCCTTTTGAAAAATTGTCGTCACCAGTGGCAACAAAAATGTTTTGTTCGCAAAATTTTTTGCACGAGTGGCAATAAAAATGTTTTCCTTTTGCACATTTGTCGGCACCAGTGGCTATAAAATTGTTTTGCATAATTGTCGGTACCGGTGGTAATAAAAATGTTTTGTCTAGCACATTTATTGGCACCAGTGGCAATAACAATGTTTCCTTTTGCACATTTGTCGGCAGAAGTAGCTATAAAAATGTTTCGTGATGCAAAAGTGTTCGCGCGTGTGGCAATAAAAATGTTTCCTTGTGCACATTTTTCGGCACCAGTGGCCATAAAAATGTTTCGTTTTTCAAAATAGTTTGCACCAGGGGCAGTAAAAATGTTTCGTTCTGCAAAATTGTCGTCACCAGTGGTAATAAAACGTTTAGATTCTCAAAATTGTTTGCGCTAGTGGTAATGAAAATGTTTCCATTTGAAAAATTGTTGGCAGTAGTGGTAACAAGAACATTTCGTTTTGCACAATTACATAATAAATGTTTCGTATTGCAAAAATGATTGCACCAGTGCCAGAAATTTGAGCCAAAATGTTTCCCTTTGCACATTTGACGGCACCAGTGGTTATCAAATTGTTTTGCAAAATTGTCGGCACCAGAGGTAATAAAAATGTTTCGTTTAGCACATTTATTGGCATCAGTGGCAATAAAAATGTTTCCTTTTGCACATTTGTCGGCACCAGTGGCTATAAAAATTTTCGTTATGCAAAAGTTTTTGCACCAGTGGCAATAAAAATGTTTCGTTCTGCAAAATTGTCGGCACCAGTGGCAACAAAAATGTTTCGATTTACACAATTGTATGCACCTGAGATAACAAAAATGTTTTGTCTTCAAATGGGGAAGTCATTTCTGAAAGTGACTTGCTTTCAACAATGAGTGTTTAAATTTGAGTACAGAATATTCCAAGTTCCAAGAAGAAGTTACAGTATGAACGAGAAGAGGTAGAAGGCCAAAGTTGCGTTGGGAAGGCGGGGTGTCAAAGAATGTGGTATACTGTTGCACGGGATCATAATTTCTAGAGGCAGAAACTGAAGGAAGTCCGCACAAGCTTGTAGCGCCTATGACGTTGATGATAGAAGTTCAACGTCCTGTAAAGTACAGCCCAAGCAATGCTGAGTCGACACCCTGTCAATTGGCTACGAGAGGAAGCAAAGGAGAGTTCTACACCAGCAACAACAAAATCAGAAAATGGTTCTTTTCAGAACCACAAATAGTTTTTAAGACGAAATAATATTATTAGAAGTATAGCACAAGTACAATTTGAAGTAAAACTTCTTTGGACGTTTCTTGAGAGTAAGAGAGTCTAGATTTTTTTGACGGAAATTACGGAAATTTTGTATGCAAATTTTTGTAACTTTCGACGAGAGTTATGTTTATAGTAATCAGTAATTTCCGTATTCTGAGAGAAAACATAACACATACTAAAGAATGTTGATGGCACTACCTATTTGAATAAATGATTTAAATTACGAATAGGATGGTTGCGACAGTTATTACGTGGTAATTCATACTTACATTGAATTGAAAAATTCACTATGTTTTTACCACACTTATGTAAAAAATGTTATATAATTTATTATTCACAGTTATATAAATTTCTACATATATCACGACTCGAGTTTCGACTGTTAAATGACCTTTGAAAATAGTGACCACTTGAATATGACCTTTAACAGTCGAAACTCGAGACGTGATAAATGTAGAAATTTATATAACTGTGAATAATAAGTTATATAACATTTTTACATATAAGTGTGGTTAAAATATAGTGAATTTTTCAATTCAATGATTTAAATTACAGTTATGTTTGGTACATTAAATCGCATTAAATTGGTTTGCATGTTTGCATTACATTACATTGAATCAGCTGTGTTTTAATTTCGTTTATTGAAATATTTTACAAAAAGTGTAAAATTAATAACAAAAAAAGCCCCCCCATCATCCTCATTTCACGTCGGGTTGTACAACAAAACAAACTTATTTCATTCCAATGGTGGCGATCAAGGATTCAGCTTTCGCGATGTATTTTTCTTTGGCCTCGTCTTGGGACATTCCCTTCTTGCCGCTCCATGCATCCCATTTAGCCTTTCCCTTCATGTCCAACATTCCTGGACGATCTAAAAAATAAAACAATAATATTTAATACAAAAGCGGATAAAATTAAGGTTTAACGAGATGATTGTTAAATCTTAATTAACTTTATCCGCGAGTGTAATCCAAATTTTTATTTAAATTTTGCTTTAACAAGAAAAGTTCCATTTTCTGCGTTGTTTTTTCTTACAAGAATCATGTCCGGCCATGATTGAGTTTTTGTTATGACAACGATAAAGTTGTTGAATCGTAAGTCAAAATTATATTTAGAGTATTGTGTTTAATTAATTTGATTCATCCGAAGAATTATTGTTAGTAGACGCAATTGCGGAAAGATTACTTCCGCAGAAATCAAGAGATTTATATAAAAAAATGTTAAAAAGTTTTGTGATTGGCGACCAAATAAGAACATCAGCGAAGTCAACATTTAGGGTAATGTTTACGGAGCCTTTAAGTGAGTTATTTTGATGCTTTGCCGTGGATACGTTTATTTCGTTTGTGAAACAAATTTTTTATTTCACTAGTGAATAAACCACAGTTTTATTGATTATTAAATATGACTTTATTAGACAAAATTGAATAAATACTGTTAAAAAAAAAAGAAAATAACTCTTGATGAAACTCATTCAAATTCGTAATTTTATTACTCACAATCAGCGGCATAAAAGTAATTATATCCATGGAAAAAAATGACGTATGTTGTTAAGATAAATACGTTACTTTATACCAACGTCAAGGTAAACATAATTATTTAAGGTAATTGGCCGGTTTTTGTATTCAGTAAAGCAATAATTGCGTTTTTTTATCAGTTAATTGAGATAGATATTCACTATGTTTTAACCACACTTAAAACTTAACGAGTTTGTTTTAATTGTAATTATACCAGTGTTGATATCGCCAATGCTGCCTTGTTTGAAGAGGGCATACAGTTCCAAGAGGTCATCGTTTGACGGCAATGCCTTCAAGTTCTTGACATTTTCAGCGGCTTTGTTGAATCTCTAAAATATGAAAACAGCGTTAAAAGGGATAAAAAAAATTAAAATGATTAACAACTTAATAACACAAAGTAATTGTTGTTGCGGTTAATCAAAAGATTCATATATGAAACAATAGAAAAAAGTAACTGTATATCTTTGGGACTACTATGTAGACAGTATTATTCAAAAATAGAGAAACATATTTATATTATTACGTGTAAATAGTATAAAAATATGGATATTTAATTTGTTATCACGGATAAAATGTTTAGTATTTATTTCATTATTACGAGATATTATTGCAACCCGTTGCAATATAAGAAATGTTAGATTGCTCTGCTCAATCTTCTTCTTTTTCTTAGCGTTGTCCCGCTGATTCAGGGTCCGCCTTCTTAGTCAATGACCACCGTTTTGAACGGTTTTGTGCGTTATTTGGTTTTAGGTTCACGATCTTTAGGTCAATATTTATCGTGTTCTGCCATCGTTGCTTCGGTCTTCCTCTGAGACGTTGGCCTTCAATCTCAAAATGAAGGGCAGAGTTGACAACAGTACCAGGAGCTGCTCTCAGTGCATGGCCATGCCATCGGAGTCGTTTCTCTCTCATTTTCTCCACAATTGGAGCGACACCCATTTGCTCTCGAATTTTGTCGTTTCTGACATGGTCAATAAAGGAGATGCCCATTTCCCAACTAAGCATTATCATTCCCATGGCATGTAGATGACGTTCAGAAATCTTGTCAGATGGTCGACATCCGACTCCAGTGCAACAGGCCAAGTCACTCGCCGATATATCTTGGATTTCAGGTGAATTGGCATGACTATGCTCAGTAGGGGTTATAAAACGAATGATTATTTTGTCGATTTTTTTTCGGAAAATTTTTTGTCCATTTTTTCGACCCGAGGAAAATCGAAATGTTGAACACGTTTTGTGAGTAAATTTTGCTGATCGATTCAAATTAAGATATCGACGATTTTTCAACGGTTCTTAGGGTTCCGTACCGAAAACGGAACCCTTATAGATTCACTTTGTTGTCCGTCTGTCTGTCTGTCTGTCTGTCCGTCTGTCTGTCTGTCAAGACCATTTTTCTCAGGAACGCTGTGAAAAAATCAAACTTGTAAGTCAACGCGATCAAAAGATATGACCGTTTATGTCGCATATTTTGCGATTTCACAAGGGAATCAAAACCTATAGGGTACTTCCCGTTGACCTAGAATCATGAAATTTGGCAAGAAGGGGTGTCTTACAGCACATGTAAAGGGAAAAATCTGAAAAACGTAAATATGTAGTTTAATTACAAGAAAAATGCGAATTTACTATTAGAAACTTATGAAAATACACTAATGTTGTCGTAGTGGTATTGTCAGGCTCCACAAGCATATGGGTTGCATATAGTTAGGTCCTAAGGTTAAAAAGTATGTGTTGGCACCAAGCTTCTGAATTTTCTTTGTTTATATTCGTTATGCATTTCATCACGTACGCTCTATATACATAATATATACAGGGTATATCTTATGTCTAAATTTTGCTTATTTATAACCGACATGCGACATACTCAAGTCCCGTAACATCCTGTATATATTATATTTCGTCTAATTTTTCTTTATAATCTACATAATATGTTGATAATCTACATAATAATACAATACTATAATCTACATAATATGTTGTAGATAATATGATTTAAGTATATTATACTTAAATCACGTTCGCCCTATATTTTTTGGTAGTCAATTGCCCAAAAAGCAGTCAATTGAACAACTGAATGTTAAGAGTATCGAAATAGATCTAGAAATAGTTAATATATTAGTTTATATTAGATCTAGAAATAGTTAGATCTTAATATAAGTTAGTGAATAAGTGTAATACTAAAATAAAGTTTTCTTTTTATAGAAAGAAAAAGTTAAGTTTAAAAATATTCGCGTTATTTAAAAAAAAATACCCGGTATACCTTTATACAGGGTATATAGGTATACAGTCAAAATTGAGCAGTAAAAACAAATAGTGAAGTTCCAGAACCCCTAAACACTCATAGTGAATGGGGAATGTATGGTAATAAAATAGGGTAGAATTTCATCGTACGACAGCGACATCTTGAGGTTATGCTTGCAGCGGTACTAAGATGGTCGTGATTTCATGAGGGCCACTTGTCAAGTTAACTGAATGTGCTTGCTATGTCCTCCACAAAAAAAGACACCTTACTTATAAGTTTGTACGGAACCCTCGGTGCGCGAGTCACAACTCGCACTTGGCCGGTTTTTTTTTCAAAGTAGCGAGAACTTTCTCTAACGTTTTGCAAGTTTCTCTAATGGAATAATTCGTTACGCATCTTTTCAAGGATCGATAGCTAGCTCGATGAGATTTATTAAATTTGAAGCTCTATAGCAGTGGTGCGCAAACTGTGGGTCGCGACCCCCAGAGGGGTCGATAGACAATTTATTTGGGTCGTCGTATTCTTATATACATTTTTTTAAATAAATTCAAAAAACGCTTACTTCTTTCTATCCAGGGGTCGAGGCAACAATTTTCACAAAATGTTGGTATTTTTTAATTAAAAGCTTCCTAGGTATATGTTTTTCGACTAATTTTGTTATGCTGAATCGATTGTTGGAAACTAGAATTCTCTGTGATATGCCGTTAAAAAGTTACATGGTAAAAATGACATGGTGAAATCCTCGGAAAATGAAAGAAAACATATTTCCCTAAATTCATTATTTTTCAAGTGAATGGAAAATTTCAAAGTGTGTCTGAAAGTGTTTTCCCTGCTGCTTGAAAAAATATAATAATAATTGCAATTTGCTAATAGCTTCCGTTCGCGATTTGAAAACGCAAGAGGAATTATTGCGGAATCCGCAGAGAAAGATTGAGGAGTTGCAGAGGGAGTTAACGCTATCCAAGCTGCCACCAGGGTTGAGCCCAAAACGCAGTGTTTGGCGCCGAAGAAGCATCTCCAAGCTAAGCAGCAGCAGCAACCGATGGTCATACAGATGCAGAAAATGTTGCAGAGCGAGCAACAGGCGAAGATCCAGCAGCAACAATACGTGGCGTTTCAGAATCAGAAGAATTTAAACGGGAACTTGGTGTTGAATCGGAAAGACGCCTCGTTGATTTTGAACCATTTAGAATAAGCTGAAGAATAACACGAGGGCGAATTCCTTGCCGAACTTTATTAACTCGATAGTGGTTGATGCGGCGGAAGAAAAACTTCCGACACCTATTTACGAAGAAGCTATTAAAAAGGACTCAGAAGACTTAAAAAGGATCCAGAAGAACCAAATGTCAAATCTATAGGACCCTAATAAGACCTGTACTAATATACTCAGCCGAAACCTGGACCCAAACCAAGGAGGAAGAAAGAATTTTGGGATGTTTCGAAAGAAAGATTCTAAGACACATATATAAAGGCGTAAAGGGAAACGGAAAATGGAGACGACGATACAACCATGAGCTGTACCACCTTTACGAACACACGGATGTAGTTCGAACTATAAAAATTGCTAGAATAAGATGGATAGGACATGTCGAGCGAATGAAGGATTCAGAGCCAGGAAAACTTATTACACGACAAAGACCAGACACGGGGCAGACCAAAAACAAGATATATGCAGCAAGTGCAGGAGAATATAATTGCATTGAAGGTGACCGGATGGAAAGCTAAGGCCCGGAATAGATTGGAATGGAAAAAAATTCTATGGGGGGCCAAGACCCATAATGGGTTGTGGAGTTAAAGCTGATGATGATTAAAAAGGAGAAGAGTATAAATATAAAAGAGTCAAACCGTCGAAGACGTGCTTGAGATTTTAATAAAGAACGGGGAACTGCCGCCAAGTGTGGCTTAAGATCTTTCAAGAACTCCAAACTCTGTTAAAGCAGAACCGCCTTACCCAATCAATGAAACGCCAGAATCGGCTCTTGGATTAGACGCCGCGGATCTGTTAAATACTTTGGATACGCTTGAGACGATGGACTTCACGCAACTCATCGAGCTCGGCGCACAGCCTCAGACCAACAACAAGTCCAACGTGTCCATGGACACCGACGATTGGCTGGAATCGCTGCTGCTTTCCGAAATCACCGTCAACAACAATGACCATGGGCATCGCCCCGACCCCTCCTGTCTCGAGAACTTCCGCAACCCCACCGATCTCTCCTGGGGGAGACAAAGTCGATTTCGCAGCGTAATCACAAGACTAAAGTTTTTATCGTCGAATATTTAGACTGTATCTATTTTATTGGCTACTATGAAAGGGGAGTGAACTAAGTACTGAACATAAAGCCTATCGTCCACATGGATGTTTAAGGATTTGCAAAAATATCTGTAATATATGACAGATGACGTATGTGGTTGTGTATTTGACTTAGGTCAGGGGTGTCCAAACTGCAAAGTTGCAAACTGCAAAGTTGCAAATAGAACGGTAAATGTAATGAATAAATTCAAACCGAGTCTCATGCGGACAAGTTGAAATGCGGTCCAAAATTTAGTAAATAAATGAAAAATAAATTGTCAAACTGGGATAAGATAAGTTGAAATGATGTCCGAAACAAAAAGCGTCAATTTGATAAATGAATGAATTTGATAAATCAATTTGAAAAATTGTCGGTTTTGTTTTGACAAGTTCCAATGCGGCGCAAAACAAAACCGACAATTTTTTTCATTCATTTATTTGAGAGCAAATTGTGAGTAAAAGTTTACAAATTTCGCCACGCAAGCAGTTAGTCTGTAGATTTAGACTAAAATCCACCAATTATTTAGTGTATAGACGAGATTATTACATCAAAACTTGCGGTCGCAAAAAATGTGTGCGAAAATAATCGGTCAGTCATAAATGTCGGTCATCAATGACAGATAACATGTGTAGTTGAGTATTTGATTTAGATCAAGAGTGTCCAATAAACCGACCACGCTCGTCTGTCACTCTGCGAAAGAAACAGAGAGAGCACTCATTATAGAAATATTCACTGAAAAAAGAAAGAAAGAGAGAGCGCGCGGTGTATAAATATACACTGACAGAAAGAGATAGGATATATAACATAACGTAACGTTTTCTGCAGAATCACTCCTACCGAGACCTCTCTAAAGGAACTTTGTTCCAATAAAATTGGCAAAATCGAGCGAAATTTCGCAAAATGTGGTCGCCCAAGCAGAGAACTCGTAAGTAATCAATATCGTTAAGCAAATGTAAGTGCGTCCGTAGGGAAATGACCTGCGTATAACGATGCAGAAATGGTTTTCTGTTAACGAATCCGTTCCTGATTATCTGCAACCGATCTCGAGATACGGAGTTGAAAATGAAGTGAAGTCGAAATTCGCGAAAATTTGCCTTCAAGATCCTGACATTTTCAGTGGCTTTGTGAAATCTCTAAAATATGAAAAAAGTACTAAAAGTGATCAAAAAATTCAAATAATTACAAAACTATTGCAAAACAAAGTAATTGTTGTTGTAGTTAGTCAAAACATTCATATATGAAACAATAGAAAAATGTAAACTGCATATCCTTGCGATTACTGTATGTACAGTATTATTCAAAAATAAATAAACATATTTATATAATTACGTGTAAATAGCATAAAATATGGATGTTTAATTTGTTATCAAAGATAAAATGCTTGACTTGATGAGAAATGTTGAAATATTATTGCAATCCGTTGCAAAGTAAGAAATTTAGAATTTGTAAAACCATACTACTTTATAGATAAACATATAAACTTAATAAAGTCGGAATACAGTATATAAATATATTTAACCTTTCCGGAGCTCTATAGAACTAATGAGTCCTTTTAGGATTATCAAATCACTTACAAAATAACTGACAAATTTTCACAATAGATTTGTTTTTGGTTGTCCTAAAAAGACTCATTAGTTTTATAGAGCTCCGAAAAGGTTGAATATATTTATATATTCAGGCAGTGTTCCGACTTTATTAAGTTTAAAATAAGAAATGTTAGAAAAAACCTATACTCAGCAGGGGTTATAAAATGAATAAACAAGGATTATTTTGTCGATTTTTTCAGTGTATCCGCTGGAAATGGAAGTGCTGAACACGATTTTCCAGTTTATTTCGTTGAAATTCTCAAAATACCAAAAAATACCATATAAATAATAAGATATAAGCTATTTTCCAATTTGTTGCCATTTCCTTCAACTTATTGTATGTTTTTACAATAAGATCTTTACCGGCAGAATCATTTAGCCGAATTCTTTACGCATCTCTGAAGATCTAATTTATGGAAATCGGTTGAAAAATGCCCGAAAAGTGAATTAAAATGTAAGGGTCTTCCAGCGGATTGATGGCTGGTTTGATGGCATTTCTCAATTAAAAGCTTTCTACGAATATGATATAAGTTTTCCGACTAATTCTGGGATGCTGAATCGATTGGTGTAAACTAGAAGTTTCTGTGATATGAAGTTCAAAAGTTATGACTAGGGCAACCAAAAATATGCGCTTAAAAAACTACTTTAAGCGCTTAAAATATACTCTATAACATTGAAAATATGCTCTATAAAAACAAAATTTGCATTTAAATATATATATATATATATATATATATATATATATATATATATATATATATATATGCTCTTAAATCTGAAATAAAATATATGAAAAAATGTTAAATTCTAAGTACGAAAACATAAATACAAAAGAAAAATACAGTATAATCTCGGTAATTCGGCCGTTGGCTAATCGGACGACACGTTCAGTAATCCGGCGGTCTGGAGACCGCTCGCGCTCTTCCATTCCACCACTTCTTTGATAATGCGGCGGTTGCCTAGTCCCATATGTGTCGGATTATCGAGATTATACTGTACAGCTAAACTTCAAAATAATTTATTTTGAATTTTAATTACAATAAATGACAAACATCTCATTTAAGTTCTCAAGAAGAAAACTATTCTTGTTTGATCGAAGGACATTTTTTTACATTGAAAAACTTTTCAATCAACCACATCAACCGAAGTTATAGGAGCAAATTTAAATGCCATTGCTTCAATAATACCAAATTTATTGTATATTGTTGTAGAACCTCCAGACCTAGACGAATTTATTGAAATTTCCTTCATAATGGAAAAAACATGTTTTTTTAAATGAACGCCATTAATTACATCCTGAGCATGTTCTATTACCTCAATCTGTTTAGCAAGCAGTAGCCCAGACGTTTCAAGCGAATTTATTGATGCGCTAAGGAATCCAAAAATTGAGGCAATGGAAGTTGAACCAAATTTTATTTAAACGTCATTTAGCAGCTCTTTTGAAATTTTTATTGATGTGACCCTTTTAATCCATGTTCCCCATCTAGTAGTTATTGGTTGCGGAAGAAGTGCGACGGCAGGTGCCAAAGCATTAAAAATCGTAACCCTTGACGGTGATTTCAAAAATACTTTTTTACGTTGGCTATTAGATGTTAGTATAAATTCCTCGAATTTGTTCACAAACTCGATGTGCAAGGCATTTCCATGTGCAAGGCAAGTCATATGTGTCACTTCTCGATAAAATATTTGAATGGACTGAGCTGCTTTTACCATGTATGAGCGGCATCTGATATAATTAGTAAAATCGAATCTCGATTAAAACTTTCACCCAGAATTTTGATGGTATCATCAAAGAGTCTTGCAATAGTGCTATGATTTGCCTTGTCTAGCACTGCAGTATTTATTACAAATTTTTGCTTAGCGATCAGTTCATCGTGGCCCAAAATTCCAATTACGGCGTTTATCGACGTTTATGATCCATATAAAATTATTTTTTCGAAATTTTTGATGTGATTTCTTATGGCACTTTGTATTCTGTATAATTTTCTAGGAACGACACTATTTTAATTTGAATTGTTATACCCACTGTTAAGAACTAGAAACTGCGATGCCGGAGACTCGAAATAAAAATGATTGAGAAAATTGATCTTACTGATTCAAAAAACTGACTATTCTGCCCTTAATTTACGTTACCTCCAACTCATCATCTCGGTTCTGAAGTGGGGTCTCTCAACACAAGTCTGTTAAAATAAAACAATGGGCATAATTTTAATCTTCCTATTTTAAGCCCATTTGAACCTATCCAAGACCTTTCAAAGCGGGCCGTATGGTAAAACCCAACATCTTCGATTATACATAAACATATATACATTCTTAGCTTACTTCACGCGTATTGAGATTTCCGTCAAAAAGCAGATCAATCAATATCATGAATATAAATATTTTAACCAAATTTTGCATAATATGCACTAAAAATATGCAGTTATCTCGAAATATGTCTTATCATAGCCAATATGCAATTTATGCTCTTATTGGTGAAATATGCAAAAATATGCCCTTACGAATAGGTTTCTAAATTCATAGTTTAGTCAGAAACACATTTCTTGCTAGTCCATTCTTTTATAAGTAGAATGATAAAATATATGCATTTGCATATTTTTGGTTACCCTAGTTATGACATAGTGAAATCAGAGGAAAATGAAAGAAAATGTATTTTTCAACTGATATATGTGAAAATGGCATTTTTTCCACAGCTTACCCTACATGAAAGTGACATTTTTTCATTCTAGAGATGAAAATATTTTCACGTCTAGAGACGAAAATGAGCATTTTAAATTTATGATTTTCTCGATTAAAACACTAAACTAACCAAATTTGCATGGACTTTCTTATTAATTACATCAATTTCAATGAAATATTTTATGTACAAACGTAAAACGAGCCTGAAACTATTTAAAAACCGAAATAAAATTAGGACATTTGACTTGAAAAGTATCACCTTCTATGAGAATGCAATATGTTACCGTGGAAACGGCCAAACTAACAATTAAATTTGTTTTGACAATTCTGACAGTTCGCTTCGAATTGGATTTATTAAAGTCGAATTATGGATTCTACAACCGAAATCAGTAGAAAAAATTGCATTTACTAAAGTGATCGAGATGAAAGTGTTTTTTTCTGGTTCGGTGTGATTGCTAACTCGCTGGCGCTCGTGAGCAAACTCCCACCTCACCAAAGAAACGCCACTTTCATCTCTTGCTGTAAAATATACTATCCTCTAAAATCATTATTTATCAAGTGAATGAAAAATTACAATGTGTGTCTGAAAGTGTTTTCCCTGCTGCTTTTAAATACATAATTTGCAATTTGTTAACAGCTTCCGTTCGCGAGATATGACTTAATAAAATTGGTAAAATCGAGCGAAATTTCGCAAAATTTGGTCGCCCGAGCAGAGAACTCGTAAGTAATCAACATTTTTTAAGGAAATCTAAGTGCGTCCGGAAATGGCCTCCTGAAAACGCAGCCGCAATCCGTTCCTGATTATCTACAACCGTTCGCGAGATACGGACTTGTGAAGTCGAAATTCGCGAAAATTTGAATTGAGAGTTTCGCAGTAAAAAAATGAATATTTCCAAACAATTTACACATCGTTTTCTCGTCTTGTCGTCTATGGTTTCGTTAGGTTTTGAAAAACCTAACGAAACTAACGAAAAAACGAAACTTTAAAAAATTTAACGAAACTTTAAAAAAAATAAACAAATTTTCATTTCAAATCTGAAATAAAAAGAAATTAAAAAAAATATATATACATAGATTTAGTTTTTTTTTTGTTGCACTTATAACTACGTGCATTTAATTGAACACACTTTCGAGTGTGTTCGAGTGTGTTCACTTTCGAGTGTTGATTAGTAGTTTCAGAGAGGTTTGTAAAATACCGGACGGCGAAAACGAAGAGACGGCTTATAACACTGAAAAACTATAAATCTTGTTTATTTGTAACTTTAGAGCGAAATAAACTCGAAAATCGTTTTCAGGACTTTGATTTCCTTCGGTTAACCAAAGAAAAATCGCGAGAAAATTTAAAAAAAAAACGTCATTTTTTTTTCATCATTTCGGTCGACAAAAATGTTTCATAGACGTTACCAAAGCCTTCGACCGCGTCCAACTAAAAGATGCTTCACATCTTCTTTACAACAGAAAAAACCCACACAACCTGATAAAAACTATAGAGAACTTATATGCAGCAAACCAAATACAGGCAAAGTTAGACGGTGAGCTCACCGAACCAATACCAGTTGATGGAGGTATTCGTCAAGGAGATTCATTAAGCCCGCTTCTCTTCAACATCATCATGGACGAGATTATACAAAAGGTTCGCTTATTGCGAGGATATAAAATGGGAGATGAAGAGGTAAGAATTTTGTGCTATGCCGACGACGCCGTGCTGATAGCAGAGAACGAAGACGACTTACAGAGACTCCTACACTCATTCAACCGTACAGCTAAATCTCTTAACATGATAATATCTTCCACAAAAACGAAGTGTATGACAAAATCAAAAACACCATTGAGATGTAAATTGAAGGTAGATGGAAAAGTTATTCAGCGAGAGATGAAATTTAAGTATCTTGGCGTGGAACTCTCGCGCTTTGGCGATGTTGAGGCAGAAGTAAGGGAACAAACAACGAAAGCAACAAGAATAGCAGGGTGTTTGAATGGTACAATATGGTGCAATAAAAACATAGGAATTGAGGCCAAGACTAGAATCTATAAAACAGCAATAAGACCCATCATAACATATACGGCAGAAACTAGACTAGAAACATCGAAAACTAAACGACTATTAGAAACAACCGAAATGAGAATACTTCGCAGAATTACTGGTGAAACACTTTTAAACAGGGAAAGTAGTGAAAGTGTAAGAAATACATGTGGATTAGAAGACATTAATGGCTGTATATATATAATATACAACATGCTAATGATCGATATTATATTTATATTTGATAATGTTGTGAAGGTTAAAAAAATAAGTACGTTTATGATTACGATTATATATATATATATATATATATATATATATATATATATGTATATATATATATATGTATATATATATATATATATATATATATATATATATATATATATATATATATATATATATATATATATATATATATATATATATATATATATATATATATATGTATATATATGTATATATATATATATATATATATATATATATATATATATATATATATATATATATATATATATATATATATATATATATATATATATATATATACATATATATATATATATATATATATATAAATTTGAAAGGTTTATAAATAAATGAAATGTAAAAGTCATTGCTTACCTCGTCCAAAGACATGTTGAATGGAGTAACTGCAAATAGAAAATGACTTTCAGTATTTCAAACGAATATATATAAAATACGGGGCTTAAGTTTTATCGTGAACTTTGCGTTATCGAATGCTTGATAAAGACGTTACATAAGTGGTTTTTTGAAATTTGAATATTTATTTGTTTTACAGGGAGGTGCCTTATGTTTAAGCGTATTCAATCCGCACTTAAAAATAATCAACAGATAAACTTTCGAGCATTATCATGTGTAGAAGTGAGTCACAGTCGAAATTCTACAGGTTGAGTACATTCAGTTTTAATACGTTCAAATTAACTTAACCATAAATAGTTCTTCTAGTCTTGTCTGTCTAGTCTTGCCTGTCTAGTCTTGCCCAGTGTTCCCTCTAATTTGTATTAGTGCTGGGCGCCACACTGGGACGGATTACGAATTTACGGCGACAAAAATAAAATCCAGTTCATTTCAATTTTTGGTCTCACATGTTACCTTATGATGACATTCTGATGATTCCAATATAAAATTAGTCTATATTAGATGTACACGATTAATTTAAAATGCAAATTTAAGTGCAAAAAATATTTTTTTTTTATATAACAAAAGTGCAACATTCTTTTACAAATTCACAACCGTCGTTGACACTAAAACTTATC
The DNA here is from genome assembly GCA_944588485.1 of Phosphuga atrata. NCBI lineage: Eukaryota > Metazoa > Arthropoda > Insecta > Coleoptera > Silphidae > Phosphuga > Phosphuga atrata. The sequence goes on from OX155899.1 coordinate 57,451,464, forward strand.
TAACACGTATTGTACTAATCGTTCATTACACTTTAACGAAGAAAACTTATAAAAACTTTCATCTCTTAATACAAAAAATAGTTCATTTCTATTCAACGTTTTCTCTTGCAAATGGTGGTCATCACGACTACCTGGAAAAAAATGTGTAATTCTCAGTAAGGTGGAACGATGTGGACGGGATTTTTGCTTTTCTAGAATTGCCAATGTTTTTTTTTGTTTTACAAAATATTTAATTTAATGGAACTATGCGGAACTTTTTTTAAAAATCAATTTATTGCAGTTATTACAAAAAAAAATTAATTTACGATAGTCGTTAACAAAACTTTTTTTTTAACTGTGTTGATTAAAACTTTCTACAAATTTGATATTATTACATGTAAATACATACTTGAAGCTATATTCTCCATTTTTAAAAAGTTCACATTTTTTTAACACAAACACAAAACAGACGTAGTTACTTTGTTAAAAATCCAGCGCAGCTAATTCCATTTTGGTACCTAAGGGACAAGAGCGATGTTTAACACGTTCCCACAACCAATGGAATTGGTTTCTCGCATTTATTTGTTTATAATATTATGGATGGGTTATCTAACAATACATTTTAAGTGGTTTTGCTTAATTGTGAGACATTGTAAAAATCTATTTTTGTCGCCGTAAATTCGTAATCCGTCCCAGTGTGGGGCGGTCCAAAATAGAGTTTGAGCAAAAAAATTAAAAACAAATTGCGCAATTTTTTTATACTATTATTTATGCAAACCATAATATCAAATGACAAAATAATAGTTTTGGATATTTCTAATGAAACTTTAATATCTTTGTCTTCTGTCTTTCGTACTAACCCACTCTTTATAAATTTCTTCGGTAATAATTGTTTGCCCACTGATAAATGTAATTTTATTCTCATTAGATCATCGAAGTGTTCATATTGCGGTCTGTTGCGATCTTTTCTTTTAATGGAATTCATGACTGAAAATCCCAGTTCGCAATCCGCACTGGACGCTTGGAAGGTAACATATTATTGTAGAAAATTCTGAATGGGTTAATACGATTGTAGCGGCAACGAGCCCTTAAATTTTTATTTCTTAGTTTTTCGAGGGCATTACAATAATTGCCCAAATATTTTCGGACAATTTTCGAAAATATTTTATTAGGGTCGGTAAACTAATATACTAACAAATATTTGAACTTTTAGTTTTAGGAGGGCATTACGGTGAATACCCAAATATTTTCGGACGGATTTCCAAAAATATTTTATTAGGGTCAATGGTGTAATCCCCGGGGAAATTACGACAAGATGTTTTTCCCGAGAATCGGTAATCACCAAAGCGACAAATAGCCGAAAATAGAAAAATAATCACCCCAGATGAGGGACCAGAATACCTGGAGATAATATAAATACCTGGACCCCCGAATAAAACAAGACAGTTCGGTCCAGACAATCAGACGCAAACAGTCAAGCAAGTCGGTCAGCAAATCGACTCAAGTTCAGTTCAACCAACGGGCGCAACCAACCAACAAAGTCCAGTCAGTCCAGCCAGTGGACTCAGACACACCTGTCCAGCCAGTGGACCCAGACAGCGAAGTGACACTAGTTCAGCCAGTGGACTCAGACACACCGGTCCAGCCAGTGGACCCAGTCAACCAGCAATCAGTCAACCAAACCAGTCGAGTCCAGTTCAGAGAGTCCAGCTCCACTCAGTCCGTCAACAGTGTTTGTATCTCTTGAACATTTGAATATATATACATGTAAATAAATTCCTCTGCAAACCGTGAGTGATACATAATTCTACCGCGTATCACACCACACGATAGTTAAGGTATCGTCGAATTTTTTGAACAATCCAAGTTTACTTTTCTCCATTATTGTAAATTTCATTTCGGAATATTCAGCCCATATTTTCTCATGTCAATATTTTGATTTATCATAAATACAGAAATATTTTCGGAAAAATTCATTATTTCTGTTTTCCATTTTTTTTTCATGAATTTATAATAATCTCATTATCAAATGCTTGTCATTATTTTTGATCGTCGTCGGGAAATCTTCTTTCCAGGTGCATACAGACACGTTCGACAAATGTATTTTTGAACTATTAATATTATTTTGATCTTCTTATAATATTTTTTACATCACTGCTCCAAAACATTTTGTCTCCGAGGTATTGACATTTTAATTTTATTATTTTTGTCTTAACATACTGATGAGTAGGGCCTGGGTTAATATGTAAATACATATTTTTAATTCAAATTGTTATCAGTCTTTATTTTGTTTTTCACACAAATTATGATATTTGGAACGAGAAAATGTAGTCTTTATTTTCCATATCTTTCCATATTTTTCCATATTTCAAAGATAAGTCCATATTTTAGAAAAAAATATTCAAATTATCCATATTTTTATTTTACGACGGAACAGCAATGTACAAAATTGGCGTTTGCGCCACTTTGATATCGCGCTTGCTACGATATCGTTTGTTTCATTCTGGCGAGAGAATGAATCTTGTCTCGAGTTTAGCATTATTCTGCCCATAACCCCACATTATTTCGTGTGCACGGTGTTTAATTGTCCGTATTTGAAAAACTGACGCATATTTCTTAACTATATAAACTAATCGCGTCCATTGCTCTAAATACTTCGGCGAAGTACAGCTGCATTCTCTCGCCGATCCGATTATACCTACTTATTTAACCCTATCTATCTTCTTATTTAAATAAAAACGCCCAAGAATAAACAACCTTTGGTTCAAATTGGAAAAATATATCGAAGATTTTCCAAATCAATCTGTATGGATGGGAAAGTTCTGTTTGGTAATTTCTGTCAAAAATATGTATCGACTGAGCAACGTTTTTTAATATCGCGAAATATAGATTAAAAAATTAAACAATCCTGTTTATGAAAATTTCTTAGAAAAGGACAAATACGGGCAAACATAATCCTGATGAACCCACACTTCTTGGAAAAATTATGTAAGTGGTATTTATAGAGATTGTTTAGCTTTGCTTCGTGAAGATATTCAAGATGGCCCCATATGGGTTGCAATCGACGAAACTACAGATACTCAAGGTCGTTGCAAGGTCGACTATAGGTCGTGATATATTTGAAGACAGATCCAGCCAATCTTTTTATTGGCGTATGAAGAACTTCCTAAATGCAACCACCAAACATCAGCGAAGCTATTTAATGATGCTATGGGTGTTTTGTGGCCTAATGGAATTAAACATTAACAAGTTTTCATGTTACTTACAGATGCTGCTCCTTATATGATTAAAGCAGCAGATTCCTTAAAGTTTTATATCCCAAAATGATCCATGTTATGTGCATAGCACATGGTATACATAGATTAGCTGAATACACAAGGTCCCAGTTTATAAAGGTTGATAGTTTAGTATCCAATGTGAAGAAAATCTTTTTGAAAGAAGCAAGCAGGATCTCCAAATTTAAAGAGATGTATCCAGACCTTCCTTTGCCACCGGAGCCAGTGCCGACACGTTGGGGTACATGGCTGACAGCAGTTTAATACTTATTGAAACAAACTAACACTCAACATTTTAATGAAATCAAAACAATTATTTATGAATTAGAAGACGAAGGCTGCTAGTATTTTAGTATCAAAAGAACTTCTTGAAGAGAGAGACTCTGCGTAACGATTTGGTCTACACACCAGATAAAGGCACTAGAAAATCCTTCTACATCACTGAATGACAACCTGAAGATTATTAATGCAATAAAAAAATGTGTCTGAAGCAGAAGGCTTCGTTGCTGACGGGGTTAAAGAAAAAGTTATGTTTTGGAAAAAACTAAAGGATTTGGTACCCTAAAAAAAATGAACAGCATGTTGGGCGGAAGATTAGAAAACATTTTCTGACGATTTCTTTGAAACTCTTTCTTTGTGCTAGTTGAATGATCTTTCAACATCACAGGATGTCACTGGAGTATAGTTAAAATTGCATTTTGCAAATATATAAGGGCAATATTTGCAAAATGCAATTTTAACTATACTCCAGTGACATCCTGTGATGTTGAAAGATCACCCAACTAGCACAAGAAACAGTTTCAAAGAAAGAGCTTCAGAAAGAGTTTTAATTTTGAAAATTTGAAAAAGTAAGTGATTGTGTACTGCAATAATTTCAATAATGTTAATGAAACGGAAGGCGAATAAAATTGTTCTTATTTATTTTTCACATTAAACAGTGTTTTCATTAAACTATACTTTTTTAAATTATTGTTATTTTGAACTCCATATTTTTTCAATATTGACTTATATGACTTTTTGGTCCATATTTTATGTACATATGTTGTAATTATAATACATATTGTAATACATATTTATAATATAATAGTTAAACAACTTTTCTATTGGAATTTTAACAAAGATGTTATCTTTGACTCTTCTAATACGTCTAAGAGAGCAATAATTGTTACCGGATATTGGGAATCCGTCAGATTTTTTGCGCAATATTTACAGATAGGATCATTTCGTGATCCATAACCTGACAATATCAATTAGATCATCGTAATTTTTGACAAAAGCAATATCTGCGAAATATCTGGATACCACCTTACTTCATTAATTGGTTTAAATCGTGGCTGGGCAAATCTTTTGGCTGTAGGGCCACATCACGTATGAAAATTTGACCGCGGGCCAACAATTCTCCATTTTAATAGTTATTTGTATACCACAACTGTTGCGTATATACTCGACAAACAGAACAATATTGTTAGTTTCTGTCATAGTGGACAACAGATGCTGTTTGTAAAACGAAATATTTTCACGCGCAAATGTGCAGTGTCTATAAAATAGTGGCAGGTAGATAATAATGTAAACATCAGGTCTGATAAACATAAAGAACAAACTTCAACTCGCCACGGAAAAAACCGAAGCGGTGATGCTCTCTGGTAGAAAGAGGTACGGGGAGATACAGTTCGAGGTGGGAGGTACAATAATACTACCAACCAATCACGTGAAATATCTTGGTGTCGTAATGGATAAGAGCCTCACCTTTGCCCATTACATGACGCATGATGCTGAAAAAGCCCAAACAGCGGCTCTGTCTCATTCCAGACTCATGCCGCGTGAAAATGGGCCAACCGAAAGGAAAAGAAGACTCTTAGCAACTGTAGCCCAGTCTATAATTCTTTATGCCGCCCCCGTGTGGATGGAGGCCTGTAGATACCAGAAATATAGACAAAAATTACTACGTGTACAGAGAATAGGGTTTCTGGTACGGATTATATCCGAATCGCAAAACCGCGGTTTTCTGTGCAAAATCCGAAACCGCATAACCGTCATAAAAAACCGCGGTTTTCGGTTTTACCTAAAGATAAATAAAAATAAAATACATTGAATTAGTGCTTTTTCAAACATTGCAAACTGTTGTTGCAAAAATGGCAACCATCAATGGTATATGAGTTCCCGAAATTCGACCTAGATTAGCAAGTTGAATTTTGCGGCGACGTCGCGACGACGCTGTCGAAGATTTTGCAACGCGGTTTTTACTACCACTTCCTGACTTCAAGCTTTCCCTTGAACAAAACGTCAAACTGGTTTCGCCAGCTTGAAAATTACGAAAACTACGGCGGAAAAACCAGCAGCCGCTTTAGGAAATTGAACTTTGGGGTGGCGTCACGACGCCGCTGTCAAATATTTCGCAACGAGGTTTTCAGTCTCGATTTCCGACCACGTTTTGCTCTAACAAAACGTCGAATTTGTTGCGGCAGCTGCGTAATTTTGAAAAAACAAATGCAACCAATCCTCGATAGATCTAACTTTGACAGGCCGTCTCGGCGTTAGTTATCGAGCAATTTCAACGCGGTTTTCAATTTCTGGTCGAAAAATCCTCAAAGTTTGTTTGAGCCTGAGATTTATTATTTCGCTATCTGCAAAATTGCGAAAACTACAGCGGAAATACCACCGCGAGTTCCCGAAATTCGACCTAGATTAGCAAGTTGAACTTTGCGGCGACGTCGCGACGCCGCTGTCGAAGTATTTGCAACGCGGTTTTTACTACCACTTCCTGACACGCTTCCCCTTCAACAAAACGTCAAACTTATTTCGCCAGCTTGAAAATTACGAAAACTACGGCGGAAAAACCAGCAGCCGCATTAGGAAACTGCAGTTTGCGGTGGCGTCACGACGCCGCTGTCAAAGATTTAGCAACGAGGTTTCCAGTCTCGATTTCCGACCACGTTTTACTCTAACAAAACGTCGAATTTGTTGCGGCAGCTGCGTAATTTTGAAAAAACAATTGCAACCAATCCTCGATAGATATAACTTTGACAGGCCATCACGGCGTTAGTTATCGAACGATTTCAACGCGGTTTTCAATTTCTGGTCGCAAAAACCTCAAAGTTTGATTGAGCCTGGGATTTATTGGCGTGGGATTATTATTGAGTAAGATACTACACATGACGATGCCCGGGTAATTGAAAAAATTGTACAAATTGTCCTGCTGAACCAAAAATTTGCATTAACCATACATTTCTTCTGTATGTAACACTATTTACAAGAAATCATCTCAAGTAGTAAACAGATGCAGCAGTGAAGATGAAGATTTATTTCCTGAAGAATCGCACGTGGAATATGCGGATGCGTGATATGATGATATGATGATAATGATATGATGGTGATATGATATAAAAATGCGGATAATGAGTATTACGTCTAAGAAGATGCTGAAATCAAAAGTAATTTTCAAATGGTAAGAAAACTTGTAAATTATTATCGTTTGGAGTTTGCTAAATATAAAAAAACTTCTGAAAGAACAAAAAGATTAAATATTTCGTTTCTAGCACTCTCTACAATTAAAGCTATATCCACCAACTCCAAAAGATCACTTTCCCTAAGCGCCAACTTTGGTACAAAAGATCTCGTTTAAATACCAGACACAACTACCCAAAGTTCTTAAAAACCGAATCCGAAACCGCGGTTTTTAATTTTCAAAAACCGAAAACCGCGGATTTGAATAAGTGCGGATATTCAGAAACCCTACCAGAGAACTCTTGCAATCCGCATCTGCAGAAGTTATAGAACTGCCGCAACAGAATCATTACATGTCATGGGAAGAGTAATTCCGCTCGATTTACTCGCTATAGAAAGGGGAGAAACGTTCGGCTTGAACCTGGAGCAGAAGAGGAAAGCTAGAGAAGATACCATGGAAAGGTGGGAAAATACGGAAACAAGCTCTTGGACCCATAGGCTAATACCGAAAATTAAAGACTGGTTTCTCTAGGGAGCATGGAGAACTATCATTCCACCTCTCGCAAATGCTCACCGGCCATTGTTGCTTTGTGGCCTACAAGAAGAGGATAGGGAAGAGCCAAACATCAGAATGCACCTACTGTGGTGCTGAGGAAGACACAGCAGAGCACACGTTCTTCAGCTGCCCGCAGTGGAACGATGTACGCAATCGAGCAGAAAAATCGAGCCTAATTCGTAAAAAAATTAACACCCGAGAACTTAGTGGCTGAAATGTTGAATAGCGAAGTAGGGTGGAATATAATTGAAAAAATGGTGCAAGACATCCTACTAAAGAAAGAACTGGACGAGAGGGATACCGAATAACGAAAGATGCTAATGAATAGAGACCATGAAGTAATGCCGCAAGGTGATCCCGTGGTAGGGTGAATGGTTATTAAAGGAAAGAGGAGGTGGTTTTTAGTGGGTAGGACCGGTGGGACCATCATGCCGGGTGAGTCCCATACTCCTCAGGGCATTTCTGTTCTGATGGTCGTACGTAAAGGTATTCCCCTCCCCCCCCTCGCACCCAAAAAGGTAATAAAAAAATAAGGGTAAAGGTAAAAGGTAATAATAAAGTAAACAGCAGGCCTGATAAACATAATAAGCATGTCATAGGCATGCTTTAGGGATTCTATGTTTATGTTGCTTATAACTTTGTTTATGTTGGAATATGTATTAAGATCATTAATTGTGGCTATGTAAAAATAAATTTGTAATTACTTTCTCACTGAAGTAATATTTTGGTGGGACACAAACACAAAACCGACTTATTTCTGTGTGTTTTGTTACACGTACATATTTTTTGTAATTAAACTAATTTATAAAATGCTTAGCGTAATGCTTCGTCGTGGCCGCATAAAATGTCGACGCGGACCACATGCGGCCCGCGGGCCGGAATTTAAATTTAATTGCCCTGGTTTAAATGATGTCAAATCTACATCATGTTCAGTTATTTGAGGTATATCTTCAAATTTTCCCTTTTTCATACACGATCGGTGAAACATTGTGTACATAGTTCTGAGTAAAGTTTCTATGTTCTGCATAACAGGTACATTCTTCCATGCAATATCGATTCCCAGATCTTCTCGATGTGCAACACAGTGTTGCTCGGTTAAATGCTATATGTCCTTTTTAAGAACCGTAGCTACTCCATTTTCTTTCCAAGCATGACTTCATTTTTTGGATGTTTAATTCTTGTTCAAAATATTTTTTTTTTAATTTTTGCTTCAAGTGACTTGCTGTCACAATTTTCAAGTTTAAAAATACCACCAAATACAGTTGTAATTTACATAATTATCACGATATTTAAAATTATTACTTTTTGTACTGAAATATCGGTGCTTTCGCATAGAATTAATGTATGGAAGGTTGATTTTTTATTTCGTAAAACATTTTTGTTTCCAGGATATTGCTTACATTCGCTGAATTCAAAAGCATAATTTTTACCTAGCCAATTTGGTGGCAACTGAATAAATTTTTCCATAGGCTTATGGACTTACGTCATACGTATAGCCAATATTATATTTTCGATTAATAGATTGACTTTCTCAAAATCATATTTCGTTCATTCTTGTTTTTCTCTTTTTACGTGACGTTCTTCAGATGATTCCATTAACATTTTTAAAATTCAGGCTTTTGTCAATATTTATAGTTTATGAACAGCTTTTCCGTGCTGTTCAATCTAACTTCCACTCATCCCTTTTTTGTCGGTACTAAATTCCTCTGGAATATTATCCCTATATAAAACCTCGTCCCTTTACACACAAAATCAAAATTTAAAAAAACCGTTAACTTGACAAGTGGCCCTCCTGTAATCACGACCATCTTAGTACCGCTGCAAACATAACCTCAAGATGTCGCTGTCGCACGATGGAATTCTACCCTATATTTTATTACCATACATCCCCCATTCACTATGAGTGTTTAGGGGTTCTGGAACTTCACTATTTGTTTTTACTGCTCAATTTTGCCTGTATACCTATATACCCTGTATAAAGGTATACATGGTATTTTTTTTTAAATAACGCGAATATTTTTAAACTTTTAAAAAGAAAACTTTTTTTTAGTATTACACATATTCACTAACTTATATTAAGATCTAACTATTTCTAGATCTAATATAAACTAATATATTAACTATTACTAGATCTATTTCGATACTCTTAACATTCAGTTGTTGAATTGACTGCTTTTGGGCAATTGACTACCAAAAAATATAGGGCGTACGTGATTTAAGTATAATATACTTAAATCATATTATCTACAACATATTATGTAGATTATGTAGATTATAGTATAGTATTATTATGTAGATTATCAACATATTATGTAGATTATAAAGAAAAATTAGACGAAATATAATATATACAGGATGTTACGGGACTTGAGTATGTCGCATGTCGGTTATAAACAAGCAAAATTTAGACATAATATATACCCTGTACATATTATGTATATAGAGCGTACGTGATGAAATGCATAACGAATATAAACAAAGAAAATTCAGAATAAACAGCTTGGTGCCAACACATACTTTTTAACCTTCGGACCTAACCGAGGAGGACCTAATTGTATGCAACCCATATGCTTCTGGAGCCTGACAATACCACTACGACAACATTAGTCTATTTTCATCAGTTTCTAATAGTAAATTTGCATTTTTCTTGTAATTAAACTACATATTTACGGTTTTCAGATTTTTCCCTTTACATGTGCTGTAAGACACCGCTTCTTGCCAAATTTCATGATTCTAGGTCAACGGGAAGTAACCTATAGGTTTTGATTCCCTTGTGAAATTGCAAAATATGCGACATAAACGGTCATATCTTTTGATTGCGTTGATTTACAAGTTTGATTTTTTGACAGCAGAAAGAGACCGCAGATCCGAGTATTTTATACAAATTTCAACTTGTTACCTCTACACGTTCCTGAGAAAAATGGTCTTGACAGACAGACAGACAGACAGACGGACGGACAACAAAGTGATCCTATAAGGGTTCCGTTTTCGGTACGGAACCCTAAAAACGTCTCGTAATTTAAGTGCGCGGAAAATAAATTTATCTGCGCGAATTTTAAAATGTCACGAAAACTAATACGCATCCGCGCAACTTAAAGGGAACATTGTTCTTGTCTGTCTAGTTTTACCTGTCTAGTCTTGCCTGTTTAGTCTTGCCTGTCTAGTCTTGTCTGTCTAGTCTTGTCTGTCTACTCTTGCCTGTCAAGTCTTGTCTGGCTAGTCTTGTCTGTCTAGTCTTGTCTGTATAGTTTGTCTACTCTTGTCTTTCTGGTCTTGTCATTATAGTCTGTCTGTCTAGTCTACTATACTTGAACTATACGAAGCGGTCACACAGCTTGACTACAGCTGTATCTAACTATAGCAGGACTATACGCTAGTTTTCTATACCTTTTTGACGAAGCTTAAGGATAGTAAGTTGCCCGTGAATTGTAAGTTGCACGTGATGTAAAACAAATAACATACAAATAACTATTAACATGGAAAAATGTTGGCCCGCGGTCAAATTTTCATATGTAATGTGACCCTTCAGCCAAAATATTTGCCCACCCCCGATTTAAACCAATTAATGAAGTAAGGTGGTATCCAGATATTTCGCAGATAGGTCTTTTCTCAAAAATTACGATGTTCTAATTGAATATTCTCAAGTTATGGAACGAAATGATCCTATCTGTAAATATTGCGCAAAAATATTCGGGTAGCAATTATTGCTCTCTAAGACGTATTAGAAGAGCTTGGTCAAAATTCCAATAGAAAAGTTGTTTAACTATTATTGATGCTCATCAGTGTGTAAGACAAAAATAATAAAATTATAATGTCAATACCTCGGAGACAAAATGTTTTGGAGCAGTGACGTAAAAAATAGTATCAGAAAATCAAAATAATATTAATACTTCAAAAATACATTTGAATAATTTTATTTCTTGCAATAGTTTTTAAATATAATTTATATCTTGGTTGGCCTAGTATGTAAGAGTAGAAACCATATTGCGGCAATTGTTAGGTATAGTTGCCATGGATTTTTGTTGAATTTTATTGATATTTAATAAGCATTAGTTCATTTAGCAACCACAACACCGTTGAAATGTCCCTCGAATTGATCGAAAAAGTTGAGAAAGCTTCCTACAAAGCCCCAATCAATATACAAGAAGCAGTACACCATATTTATATTCTGTAATTCTGACATTAACAGCGGTAACATTAAAGGAAATAAAGAATTTTTGACTTCCCACTGTAATTATGAATATCTATAATTACCGTAATTAAGGTAAATATTTTAAAGGAATGAAATTGTTTAACTTTAATTTTCGTAATTTTGCCCGGACGTGCAGAGGGCACGGGGTCAAACATCGCGCCACTTGACGTGGACGCCCCTGAAAACAGGTTTCACGACTCTACGCACAAACCGCTATGTAACTAATTGCAAATGTGGAAATGTACTTTCCGTAAGTTGCGTTATCTTGAAAAATATACCAATTAGAAATGCAATGAAATTGCAACAATAAAGCACTGTTCAATGAATTTCGAAATCTATTACGTAAGTTATTCTTGGTAATTTAATAACAAATATCACTGATTTGATTTTTTTAATTGATTCTACTTATTGTTAGCTCAGTAAAAAAGCATTCAACTAGACTCGATCTTAACCGATGTGAAACTGCCAATAACCTCCAGCAATACAATTTGCGTAAAATTTTTATTTGAAAAGGCTAAAACTTCGTGAATGATAAAGATTTCTCAAAATTTTCGTAACAGAACCATTGTATAGTAAACCGACTCTTAACCTATATGATAAATTTTTCTTATTTTGAGCCTATAATGAAGTCATTAAAGCACTTATATGGGTTCGTTTATGGATCGCCGAGTGCGATAATTTTTTTTTATTTAGAATAGGCATAAAAGGGCGCAAAATAGAAAAAAAGTATAAAAAACTCGTTCCTACAACGTTTTTCACATTTGGCCATTAGAAACATGGACGCGTGCTAAAAATCAGCGCTTATTGCACTCGTTCTTTAATATAATATTATTTTCCTTAAATTACAAAGATTAGTGATTTAAAGATGTTGTCACTTGCCAAGTCAAACCAAGGCGGTGGTTTCCAAACGCGAAACGACAAAGTTGATTACTCAACATTTTCCGAAATAATTTCCACGATCTTGATCACAAGATTTATAGCATTAATGAAAGCAGCAGCCAAAAGAACTATTCCTAGAGGTTTCTGTAGGGAATATGTACCAGGTTGGAATGAGGAGACCAATAGGTTAAAAGAGGAGTTTGATGTACACGGCAGTAGGGAAAAATCTATTCAACTACTACAATCTCTAGACAGTGCTAAAAGAGAAAGATGGATAAAGACCGTCGAAGGTTTAAATTTCAGCCATTTCAGCAGGAAGGCCTGGTAGCTGTTTCGAAAACTAGATTCTACTTCTTTTCCAACAAAGAAATCGTCATCTGTTAATGTAGATGCAATAGCAAAGCATTTTGTTAATAAATCTAGAACGATAAGAAGTTCACTAAGCTGATAAAATCCAAGCTTAGGCAAGCAAAATGCACAACTCAGTCTCAAGATATTTATTCAAGACCTTTCTTCCTCTTTACAAGAAGTTGAACAAGGTTTACTCTCCTTTCAAAGTGGAAAAGCAGCAGGAATAGATGGGATGTATCCAGAACTATTAAGATGCGAATGAAATGAAATGTGCATAAAAAATAACTGCGGACCCGCTACAAAACAATGCCTGGCGTTGTTCTTCAGCTGTATACTGGAATGCGGAAAGTTACCCGCATTATTCAAGAGGACCAAAATCATTGCACTCTTAAAGCCTGGTAAAGATCCAAACTTGCCTCAAAGTTATCGATAGCCATACCAAAGCCTCAAAGTATACCAATAACCTTGCTTTCTGTTACTTACAAGCTATCAGAATGATTGATCTCGAATCGAATAGCACCTGCAATTGAAGCGATAATTCCAATTGAACACGCAGGTTTCCGCGCTGGACTTGATTGTACCGATCAAGTCCTTTCCCTGACTACCTTCCTGGATAGAAGTTGAAGAGCATCTCAGTATTTCTTGATCTCTCAGCAGCATACGACACAGTTTGGAAACAAGGTCTATTATTAAAACTGATGAAACTTGTCCCTTGCATACAGATTAACGCATTGATAAACAATATGCTAAGTAACAGACTGTTTCAAGTGCACCCCGAGAACAATAGTAGCCGATTCCGACAACTGAATAATGTATTACTTCAAGGTTTCGTTCTCTCGCCTGCTCTTTTTAATTTGTACACCCGTGATCTGCCTATAACCGTGGCCCGTAAATTCATATACGCAGTTGATATAAACCTCACTGTTCAGCGAAATAACTTTCAAGAAGCAGAAGATGTGCTCACCTTAGACCTTGCAGCTTCAGATGATTACTTCAGAAAATGGCGATTGCAATCCAACCCCCAGAACAGTGAAGCAAGAAGATTGCAAACTATAGCCCAAAAGTCAGTTTTGGTGATAGGGTTTTACAGTACAATACCACCCCTAAATACCTGGGAATGACTCTAACATATAGAGCTCATCTTCGTAAATCAGCTGCAAAACTGAAGAGCCCTTACAACCTCCTACAGTATCTAGCCGGAACATTATGAGGTGCTAATGCCACCACATAAAGAACAATTGTTCCAGCACTTGTCTATTCTTCGGCTGAGTACTGCTCAGCGGTGTGGTTTAATAGCTGCCACACTCAGCTTCTGGATGCTTCATCACAGCATGCGTGTCATTACAGGAATATTGCTCCCTACTCTAATCCAGTAGCTTCCGGTGTTGAGTAACAACAATAACTCCATTTCCTCAGATCAGAAGAGAAAGAAATATTGTTCATATATGATCAAGAATTTTCAAGAACATAGCACTACCAATAAACGAGGACAACAGACAACAAGGAACATCTAGATTGAAGTCTCGCAAACCAAGAACCAAGCCTAAAAGTTATCCGAAATAACAGAACCAAGCCTGAAAGTTATTCCAGTTAATATCGAAGGCATTTCAGCATCTAAACCACAGCTGCTGAATGAAATATGATATGAAGAGAAGTGTGATATTTTGTGCATCCAAGAAACTCACAGAGATAGCCATCAGAGACGACTGAGTGTACCCGGCTTATGATTAGTTGCAATAATACCTCATGCTCATTATGGAAGTGTCATCTTTGTCAGACCAGAAATCAAAGTCAAGAAGTAAGGGTTGTAAGGGCGAAATAGTATATAGAATTTTGAGCATTTTGTAGTTTACAAAAAAAATATTTAAAAATGTTAAATACGACTCCTTCATTAAAACAAATCCTGTGTCAAGGCTGTAGACCGTTAAGATACCAAAACATTAATTACAATATTAAAATCAACTATCGATCTATGCAGAACTGATAGAATTTTTCATACGTGGTCTGTTAGAAAAGTATCCGACCTTATTTTTTATTTTGAAAACCTGATGGATTTGAATCAAGCGCGCTTGCATGAGCCGACCTTGAACCGCCTGTAGATAGCGTCAGTTGCTGTCGAGCAGTCTTCGAGTGACGTAGTGTGTAGTGCTCTCGTCGGTTTTTCGATGCAAGTAAAAATCACCAAAGAGTACTATAGGGATGTCCTACGTCGCCTACGTGATGCTGTGCGGCGCAAGCGACTGGAGTTGTGGTCATCAGGAAATTGGCGACTCCATCACGACAATGCTCCAGCACATTCTTCGCACTAGGTTCACAATATTTTGGCGAAAAACCAGACTCCTCTGGTTCGACAGGCTCCTTACTCTCCTGATATAGCCCCCCTGCAACTTCTGGCTATTCCCCAAAGTCAAGAGGCCATTGAAAGGAACGCGATTTCAGACAAGAGAGGACATTATGGCTGCAACCACAGCCGACCTAAAGTCGATTTCGAAAGAGGCTTTTTCGGAATGCTTCCAACAATGGCGGCACCGTTGGGAGAAGTGTGTGGTGTCCCAAGGAGATAACTTTGAGGGTGATTAGGTTTCCAACGTAAAAAAAATAACTGGCATACCTGGAGCCAGTTTTTTTTACCGGCTAAAGGTCGGATACTTTTCTAACAGACCACGATATACGTGGTCTGTTACAATTTTCAAACAGTAGCTCTTTGAATTTTTTTTTAAATCAGTTCCTTTGACTTTGTGGGGCTGCTGCCACCGATTGATAAAATATTTTTCAAAACTGATACAGTGATTTCCTCGTCTGATTCTTTCTCTACAAATGTGTACAATTTTATTGTTCCACCTGGAGTGGAACAACAATTCAGACGATTGTTTAGTGAATCCAGATACGTCAATCGCGTATTCTAATCAAAACCGATCACGAAAATTTCAAAATATTCAAAAATTGTAAAAAAAAATTATTAAAGCTTACAGAATTTCAATGAAATTTTTATTGAACATGGGTGTCCATAGACTCCCTGTGAACGTACTCCCTGACAACATTTAAACGCTTCACCTTCACCTTAAATATATAATTTTATAATTTTTCCTTGAAAGGTTTTCTGAAAATATCTCGACAATGCTTTAAAAAATTGAGACTTGAACCACCATATGTAGGACGTATGTACCTACCTACAAAAAGAATTCTTTGAGAATTTTGCAAAATCGTTCGGTTTAATGGCAAAACTGAAAAATGTATAAAGCGGGTTTCAATGGGTACGTACCCTTCTTTAAATATGGTTCACGCTTCACGTTTCCGCAAATCGAACTTGATTTGTGCGTAAGATACTCAATTTACACATATTTATAAGGGAAGGACGGAGTAATTCACTTGTGTTATCGAAACGGCTAGCGGCCGAAATTTATCAAAATTATCAATGTCTGTTCCCGATCAGAATTGGCCAAAAAACTCATTTTCCGTAGTCATAGTTGGTGTCAACTGACTGAAGGTAGGGCTGACGTTTATGTTTGCGTCCTGCTAGTAGCGCCGGATTGTTTACTTAGTGAATTCTCGGTACAGAATATGCTGAAATAAATCGAACATTCGAATCATCTTGCGAGGGGACTTGCAGGTGAAAGTGCGGAAATGTGTTCCCACCGATGGGTGTTCGTCGTTGCAGTCTAAATATCGTGGTAAGAACATTCATTCCTATTTTGACGTACCCGAAATTTGAGTAATTTTGTAAAATTCCCCCTAACCGAACCGCAGCCGGCGAAAAAACGAAATTTACAACCCTTGCAGAAAAGAGTGGAAATTTGTAATTTTGCAAAAAACGTGCAAAACTTGGTTTCAGAATGTCGGCAATTTCGGGCGGAAGGACACCATTCAAAAATTTCTGAAAAATTCGCATGCACCTATCAGCTAGGACACAATATGCGAATTTCGTTTTTTTTACAATAATTTTGCCAGTTGGGAACTTTTTTGCAACTTTTAATAGCCTATGGCACAGTCCAGTCTGTTCTCAATGTGCCATTGTAGGACAGGAAGTTGTGTAATTTATACTTTTGTAGATCTTGAATGCGGATTGAGATCCTACCGGTTCCTTTCGTCGGCCATGGAGACCTCGTGGTTTCTGCGAATCGGCAAATCCTACGCAAGATACCGTCGACCTCCATCGAACGGTGTAAAAGAAACTGCAAAATTCCACCTACTTCCGGTTCGGCAACCGCAAACGTCGTTTTGCAAAAACATCTACGGCACGGTCATTTTTCCAAAAAATGGCGCGGTCTATTCGAAGGCCCAGAGAGGAAGAACTTACGAAACCGGTTCCGCAAACAGGAATGCGTTCCGTTCAGCGGTCGGCTAGCAATAGAACGTCAAAGAAGATCGTTTTTCGTGATTTTTTTTCGGTATTTAGCAATTATCTCCAAATTTTCAGGGAAGACTCGAAAATTCGAGATGACAGTTTTGTGTGCAAAAAATCGGGGCTCCCGATAGCACCAATACAGAAATTTCGAGAAACAGAAATTTCGTTTTCGCGCCGCACCCCCGCCGCCTTCTGCGGCACCACAATATCTCAAAGATTCGTCAATTGTCTGAAGTTTTCTAAACATTTTACCACTTTCGCCCGGCAAAATTTCTTTCGAATATCACTCAAAACGTCCGTTTCCATTCTTCAAACTCCATTTGACGTATTTTTCCCGCCCCCTCCCAGAAAGGCTATTTTAATATATGCAAACTTATGTTACATTATTTTAATATATTACGGCTATTATATAATATATACATATATAAAGGCTATTTTAATATTTGCAAACTTATGTTAACTTATGTATATGTTACTATTTTAATATATGCAAACTTATGTTAACTTATGTATATGTTACTATTTTAATATATGCAAATGAGAATATTTTGGCTTGTTGATTGGGGAATTCATTTTCCAGTGAAATGTGAAAGAAATATAGAGAAAAGTTAAGAGTAACTACCTCTTTAACCCCCGACACAAAAAGAGGGGTGTTATAAGATTGACGTGTTTGTGTGTCAGTCTGTCCGTCTGTCTGCATAAGTGGCTGTTTGTGAAATCGTAGCTCCTAAACGAATGGACTGATTTTGATTTTGTTACTTACGTACCTTGCTTACATAGTAGGTGCTTGTATGATGCATACTTTATCATTATCAATCTTCTTTTTATTTCTTTGTATTCTGGTTTTATTATTCGATTTACTTAACGGTCCCCCGACGCGGCGACGCTCATCATCAAAATATTAATAAGTTCTTTTAAAAAAAAAAAAAATATTTTATTACTTTTTTAGCCTGGAATGCGCTAGTTTAAATAATCGCTGTGCATTTATTGTTTGGAATTTTTGAAAAATTCTTTTTGGGAAGTGAGGGTAATAGCCTAGTACAGGGGTGGCGAACCTTTTTCCGGCGACGTGCCAATTTTCTTTAAATTTTCACATTTTGAAATGCTTACGTGCCGGGTCAACTTTCAAAATGTGATAGTGAAAATCAGTTTTCATATTAGCCGAAATATAATACGTCTTATATTTTGCACCTTTTATGTTGCACAAAAGTAGATTGGGATATTTAAAAATTTCTTTTAGAAAAGGAAAAGTTTAAGAAGTTTAGATGGCACGCATGAGAAATAGTTCGCGTGCCAATAAAATTTTCCTACATGTCAGTTGTGGCACGCGTGCCATATGTTCGATAATATGGAAAAAAATCAACTTTGTCGTTCCGCATTTTGAAACCAAGTCGACGCAAGTGTTTAAAATTTTTTAAATCACTAATATGCGTATTTTAAAGAAATTAAATCAAATTTTTTAGTAAATATCATAGGTTTTTAGGTAAGTAAAGTTTAAGAGGCTTCGCAGAACTCATACAACTGTTCTGCGAAGAAAATTTTTAAAAATCTTTATTATTAACAAAGTTATAGCCTCTTCAAATAAAAAATGTTATTGCTGGAAGTTATTGCCAGTTTAACATCGGTAATAAATTAACAGTTTATTTCTAATATTTGGTCATCACGAATACATACAAGACAACTACTAATAATAGAGTTTATTCATTCCATTAACAATTATGGTCTTGCAATTCGGTTTAAAAGCTATTTATTTACTTTCAAATAGATTTTTAGAACTCAACACATATATGTAATGATTGTATTACAATTAAAAATCTATGGACAAAAAATGAGTGTGTGACCTTTAGACGGTGGAAGTAAAATTTCTTTACTGGTTTTGGTACGTATTAGTAAAAAGAGTAAACTTAATACAAACAAGCTTGCGTGCAAGGAAATCGGTCCACTGTAAACTTTTGACATTAACAATTTTTTTGTATTAGAAACTATTTATGGAATGAAATAAAGAAATAAGTTGTTTGAAAGACAATTTAATATGCTTTAATATTTGTTTAAATGTATCGAGAATGCTTATCGTTTATGCGCCTAGCAAGCGGTAAACAAAAACGAACGTATTTATTTGGTGCGTATAACGAGAATAACAAACTTGTGGAAGATTGTAATTATTGCGTTTGCAATTGAAATTTGCACATTATTCGTTTTTCATAATTTGATCAGTTTAGCAAGAGTGTTACTTTAATGCATACAAAAAGCCGCCCAAGTTTCTGTTCAAATCTAAAATGGACTTAGCCAGCGAACTATTGCCTGAGAAGTGGATATGACACGCGCCGCTGTTCGAAGAGTATTCCAACGTTATGGAGAGACTAGATCCTTTCATAGACGACCTGCAGGCCCGCCGCTGGGCGCTTCACCACCCGCGTGCAAAACTGACAATGCCGCCCCCCCCTTTACCTTCCTGCTTATCATTCCAGGTGGGACATTCCGCTTTCCACGAGCTATAGGTACTGTACTACTGTACGTTAAACTATCGCCCGGTATGACAGAAAAGGTAATTCCTCACGTGCATAAAACGTTTGCGTTTATTTTCCATGTAGTTCAATAGATGTTGTTGTAAAGACTTTATGATGTCTTGGAACAATTAGGAAAATTATGACAATGTGTTCATTAAGGATATTTCTATATTTGCCGCCCCCTTGAAAGTGCCGCGTTTGTGCGGTGCACGCCCTGCACGCCCGGTCCCGGCGGGTCTGACGACCTGGTACAAGCTGGAGATTTGCAGCGGCTCGGGATGACCGCTTTATTGTGTCAACTTTATTAAGAAATCGCCATCTTTATGCTGTTCAACTGCAACAACAGCTCCGTGAAGTACAAGAGTGGCTATTAGTTAGTGGACAGTAAGACGAAAATTGCAAGAAAGTGACATGACACAGAACACCAGCTGTTTGTCAAAAACTTACACCAGCTCATCTTCAAGCACCTCTGCGTTTTGCAACGCATCGTTTAAATTGGACGTTGGAACAATGGGGGTCTGCTCTTTTCTCAGATCAGACCAAAATATGCGTCCCTGGTAGCAACCGAAGAAGAAAAGTGTACCGGTTAGAGCGGTGTTTCCCAACGTGGGGCCCACGACCCACAGGGAGGCAATTTGATTGTTAAGGGAGGCAATTCGAAAATGGACTGGCCACGAATTTAATCCTTTTGCCCCTGGCCATTTAAATGCAATGCTAGATTTCGGTGCCAAAATTGAAAGAAAAAAGCAAATTTTTAAATAATTGTTATAAATTCGTTTGGCGAAACCAAAATATCAACGGGGTTTTTGGCGTCGTCAAATTAACCTCCATGCGGCAGACGGAGGTTCCGCGGGGACCCCCAGACGCTTTAAAATCTTGTTAAACAACTCCGTTTTGGATTCATATCCAAATGCATTTTGGGTTCATACCCGATGTCCACGATGAGCGGTTTCCTTTTTGTCTTTTATGCCAGCAATGCTTGACGAACGAATCAATGTAACGTGGTCGTCTTGAGGCGCATTTTAAGGCGAAAAATAGTGCTCATATTAATTCAGATTTGAATAACTTTCAAACTTCAATGAAAAAACTTGAAATGAGAACATCAATATTGTTACCGTTTCCATCTTCATATTTAGCTGAATGTGGATTTAGAGCTGTAAATGATTTACTGCTAAAAAAGAAATCGTCTGGATATAACTCAACGGGGAGACTTGAGACTGAAGCTAACCAAATTGGAACCTAACATAAAATCTCTGTGCAGCAAGTATAAAGCGCAAGGATTTCACAAAATTAAATTGATGAATTAATATAGAAAAGTCTTTATTAAACAGTAACATTTGTATCTTTTCTTCAAAGATTATAATTTCTAGGAAATCATTGTATACATATCGTTAAGAAAGTTGACATCATTAGTATAACTAATCTTTCTATAAAAAAACATTTCTTAAAAACAACAACTTCACTGGTAAACACCACGAGCGACATTGAATTACATTAAGAAAGTTTTTGGGTTCTATATAACCCTGTAATTTTCCCAAAAAAAACTATATCCTTATCAAATACAAAAGATTCAATTAATTAATGAACATCCATATTCGCGTTTCTGCTTTTTGGCTTCATCAGTATGGCTTTATCATTAACAACAAATTAAAATTATAAATAAAATTGGCTTATATAGGACCTAAAAACTTTCTTAATATAATTCAATGTCGGTCGTGGTGTTTGCCAGTTAAGTACTTGTTTTTAAGAATTTTTTTTTATAGATTAGTTATACTAATGATATCAACTTTGTTGACGATATGTATACAATGATTTCTTTGAAATTATAATCTTTGAAGAAAAGATACAAATGTTACTATTTAATAATATCAAAATCTTCAAACTCAACAATATATAAGTAATAGAAGTCTTCAATCAAAATTATTTCGAATTTGTATTCCAGTTTTTCGTTGAATGTTTTAAAAATTTTCTTACTGTGTTTCATTGACAATTTCCTATTGATTTCTTCCTAAAACCCATCATTTAAGTTTCTTAAGTGAACAATTCAATTTTTTAATATTAAAAATTATGTATGTGTTACATAGGGGGGCATAAGAAATTAAGAAAGGCTTAAGTGGGGCATGGCACAAAAGAGGTTGGGAAACACTGGGTTAGAGCGATTTGCAGAATGCTGAATTGAAGAGCGGGCTCCTTATGAAGGTAGTTCCTGCATGATCTGGGGTGCAGTTTCTATGGGAGCACGAACCGACCCTGCTTCCATGATTAGGGGCGCCCGTGGTCACGGGAGAGGTGGTTTAACGGGTGCTAGGTACATCGAGAAGATTTTAGCCGTTCATGTGGTATCTTACGTCGACTACATTGGAGAAGAATTTATCTTAATGCATGACAATGCGAAGCCGCAAACCGCAAGAATCGTGCAAGATTACATTACAGATATCGTTTTTCGGATTATGAGTGGCCAGCGAGCAGTCCCGACCTATATCCGATAGAACATTTATAGGATGAGCTTAAACGGAGAATCGATCCCAGAGCTTATTGTTGCAGCAAAAGAAGAGTAGCTAAAAATCCCACAAGAAACAATACCGAACTTTATTAGATCTATGTCTAATCATATGAGATATATTATTAGGGCAAGAGAGATGTTATTAGGGCAAAAGTTTACAGTGGGCCCATTTAGAACGACAGTGGAAAGAGGTATTCAAGATCATGTGTGTACTTCAATTTATAATTCAAATAGAAAGAAATGATTGAACAACAATGTTATTCATCTAGTACTTGTTAATAACATGAACATGTACTAGTACTGGTAATAACGTGCAAATGTCTGTTGTATAATTCCATATCCTGCGTGGTATTAGCCAGAGAAGTTGTTTCAACATGGGATTTGTTCGTAGTCTTAATAAGACTTAATATTATATAGCTGCGAACAGGTCGAATATACTTATATATTCAAGCGACATTTCGTCTTTAATAAATAAAACATTTATTATAACTAAAATGAGGAATATAAACTTCACTCTAAAAATTTGGAAAATTCCTTTTTTGGAAAAAAAACGCATAAATTGTCTCATTGTTGATTGAAATGAACAAAAATAAAATTGATTTTTACCACAGCGTATGTGGTCTTTATCAAATAAATCAAGGAAATCATGCATATACGTGTATTACACATACACTTGCGAAATTTTATATTTTATATTTTATTATTATCATTCGAAATGTTATATTTTATTATTATCATTCGATACTTATAAGTAGAGGGAACTTGTAAGCGTACTATAGACTTACAGTTATTTCCTGACAGTTATTTCCGCCAGAAAATAGATCTGAGTTACTCAAAGTCGCGCCTAAAGAAGTTTCACCTCAAAAACACATTTTTATATCATAATAATTGTATCAATCATACTAATATCATAATTTGAATAAAGCGGCATAATTAAAATTATTACCGAACTATATAAATTGAAATGGAAATTGTTACGATAATGTTGTTAGATTTTATGTAGTGCAGAAGCAATAAATGTAATAACAAAAATAATGAAATAAATTAGAACTTTTACGAAATTTTTTATCAAAAATATTGTTGTTATCGTAACAATTTGCAATTCAATTCATATCAATGATTCATATACATGGCCATCATAATTTGAATAACGCGACATAATTCCGGAATGATTTTGCGTTTCAATTTATTTATTTCGATCAAAATCGGAATGATAGAACACCAAGATAATTATTGTAAACTGTGATAAACTTGTTTAAAAATAATGAAAAAACACGCCTTTATCTGATTATGTAAATAAAACTTGATAAATTGTACATTGCCCCAAACGCATTAATGAAAACAATTTAAATCATTTAAAACCAATTGAGTTAAAAATAAACCTATAATAAATAACGCGTTTCCTTTAATAGAAAACCACGATTTCTACAATCTCATTTCGGTCTATAAAAAAATATGTTACTCACTTTATCGACGTTTCAACAAGCGGGTCACAGTACAACTGAACGAGAAGGGAGCCGGCCGGCGATCACAAATACTCACCATAGACGCGCTCCGCCTTGGGGTGTCGCGGTCCCAAGGTTAATTCACTCCCGAAATTTCCGGCCCCACCATAACTAAACACATTTTGAAAACTTGGTTGCATATTAAAAATATTGAATATATTCACATATTTAATTAAAAATAATTAAACATATGAAATATATATATATATTTTTTGTTGTATTAATCTACATAGTTTGTATTATTGTTTCTTGTTTTTAATTAACAAAGGGTTCACGAACAGGTTTAATTTAAGTGAATAACATGTAATTTTATTAGACTACATCTTAAGTAAATGTAAAGTTGGTTACATAGACTAACAACTGCAAAGCTTTATTAAAAGTACCTATAGTCCATTTTTTTTAAGAATGCAATTCAGGGAAGATAGGGCTTTTTGACCTTGTCCTCTGATTGGATTAAATCGAGGAGAAGTTCACACCGGCGATATTTACTTCTCCATCTCAACCACTTTTCTCTCTTTCTTTTCACATACATTTGCAGCTGTTAGTTGTCAATGGTTGCCATGTCAATTCACAATTATCATCTGATCTGTTTGTATCATTTAGATTTTTTGCGTTTTTCTCCATTTATTTGTTTGTATTTTATTACTATTGTTGCCATTTTGGAGTATTTCATCAATAATAATAAGATATTCAATGAAACCATTAATAAACTACCAATGTTATATTCAAATAACTATATTTGAATTTAGCGCCAAATTTTGTAACTAGATTGAACATTTGTCATAGTGTAAATCAGGTTTCTAGTTATTGCATTCTTAAAAAAATAGACTATACATATATAACGTACGAATGGGATCGATGACTGGCACCAGGCAATTTATTAAATTTTAAGCTCTATAGGAAACCGTTATATGTTTTCCGGCTATTTTTGTGATGCTGAATCTTTTGGTGAAAACTAGAAGCCTCTGTGATAATCCGTTAAAAAGTTATGGCATTGTGAAATTGTTATTTACCAAGTTATTAAAAACTTTCAAAGAGTTTCTGAAAGCGTTTTTGCTGCTGATTACAAATATGCAAAATGCATTTTGATAGCTGCTCCCGATTGCGAAATAGTAAACTTAATTTTGCGATTTTTTGGCGATCTTAAAATAAAAAACGCAATATATGTACTTACTTACTTAGCAGCCGCCATAACCCTATGTGGGTTTTGGCTGATTCGACTATGGCCCGCTACTACTGGCGTTCTAGCGCTCGCGTTTTCTAGTTTGTGACGCCCAGTGCCTTTAGGCATCAATCTGGCTTTGATTTCTTCGTCTAGCTCGTTGTTGACGTTCAGTATCGATCCCAGATACTTGAAAGATTTTACTACCTCAAAGCTATAGTCGTCAATCGTAAGGTTTTGCCCTTTTTTTCTTCGGTCTAGAGTCAGGTACTTGGTTTTACTTTCGCTCACTTTTAGTCCCAATTTTGCAGCTTACGTCTCCATTTCAGATTTATGTAGATATGACTTAACCTAACCTTATTTCCGTGAGTCAAGGTCATTTCCGATAGAAGAAAGATCTGGGTTAGTTCCATGTCGGGCCTAAAGAAGTTTTACTTCAAAAAGAAGTACCGGTACCTCTAAAGAAGTTTTAAATAAATTTTATGGCTGAGAATCACTTTTTAATTACCTTCGAAAATCAAGAGCAGAGTCTTCTCTATGCCGTGGTCTGGGTGCAAAATACCATTTGAAGACCTAATTTAGAATTTGCTTGAAGATTTTCGAATTTACAATAACAATGTTTGTGATAGAATGTACTTTTCGTCATACTAGGAATATTGAATATGTTTCCATGTGCAAGAGTACATTATTTTAGTTTTTGATCATGTTGAGGCTCCTTCAATTGCGGGGAGCCCGGTCCAAAGCATCCGCTGCAGACCCCAGGTGGTCGACGGAGATCTGCAGACCCCAGATGGTCGACGGAGACCTGCAGACCCCAGATGGATCTTCGATCAAGATCGCAATGTTGAGTGCAGTTGCTTTGCTAGCGTCGGTCAATTGAGCGAATGCCGGGGCCAACGGGTTAGGGGGGGGCCACAGAGGCCGTGCCCCCCCCATTTTGGGGACCACCATTTTGCTGAAATTAAAGCTATAAAGGAAAATAAAGTTCAATTTTGTTTTTCTTTTTAATCAATATATTATTAAATTATATTTCTTCTATACATATGTTCCTTTCTTGTATGAATTAACAATTAAAGAATTTATTTGTTTATTCATTATTTTTATATACTGGGGGCTCCACCTCAATATATATGCCCGGGGCCTCAAAATCCAAACGATGGCGCTGGTTGAGTCGTTCTACAAAGTTGAAGCAATTATGAATAACGCCGTGTGGTGTTATCATGATACATCATCTCCAAAAAGAAAAAATCTATACAAACTTCCTTATTCTAATATTCCTTATTGTTTACCTTCTTCGTATGACACGTTCAGATAAATTCACGCGGAAGAAAAAGTAAGAGGGTTACAGAAAATGAAATAATGTGGAAATTATATTGAAATGAGAATGTTTTTGATGAGTTGTTATTTAATAGTCACGACATGAGTTGTTATTTATTTGTCCGTATGCATATGTATGGCATTGTCAACATGTTAATGAAATCGTCGATTATTATTTTTTTCCCACAAATTCCACAAAAGAATACATTTTGCTGAATTAATTCTTAAATTTAATATAAAAATCAATTGTCTATACGTACTGTTTCATAATTAACTTGGTTTGGATTACATAGAGGACTAAATAACGATAAGAACATAAAAAGAACAAACAATAAGTGCATATTCTCCGGGTCAGCAATGCCGAAATGTAGGCTACCATGTATGCTAAGAATGCCCACATGTATATATATATATATATATATATATATATATATATATATATATATATATATATATATATATATATATATAGTAGTCTTGTCTGTCTAGTATTGCCTGCCTAGTCTTGTCTGTCTAGTCTCGCCTGTCTAGTCTTGTCTGTCTATTTTGTCTGTCTAGTCTTGTCTGTTTAGTCTTGCCTGTCTAGTCTTGTCTGCCTAATCTTGTCTGTCTAGTCTTATCTGTCTAGTCTTGTCTGTCTAGTCTTGTCTGTCTAGTATTGCGTGTCTAGTCTTGTCTGTCTAGTCTTGTCTGTCTAGTCTTGTCTGTCTAGTCTTGTCTGTCTAGTCTTGTCTGTCTAGTCTTGTCTGTCTAGTCTTGTCTGTCTAGTCTTGTCTGTCTAGTCTTGTCTGTCTAGTCTTGTCTGTCTAGTCTTGTCTGTCTAGTCTTGTCTGTCTAGTCTTGTCTGTCTAGTCTTGTCTGTCTAGTCTTGTCTGTCTAGTCTTGTCTGTCTAGTCTTGTCTGTCTAGTCTTGTCTGTCTAGTCTTGTCTGTCTAGTCTTGTCTGTCTAGCCTTGTCTGTCTAGTCTTGTCTGTCTAGTCTTGTCTGTCTAGTCTTGTCTGTCTAGTCTTGTCTGTCTAGTCTTGTCTGTCTAGTCTTGTCTGTCTAGTCTTGTCTGTCTAGTCTTGTCTGTCTAGTCTTGTCTGTCTAGTCTTGTCTGTCTAGTCTTGTCTGTCTAGTCTTGTCTGTCTAGTCTTGTCTGTCTAGTCTTGTCTGTCTAGTCTTGTCTGTCTAGTCTTGTCTGTCTAGTCTTGTCTGTCTAGTCTTGTCTGTCTAGTCTTGTCTGTCTAGTCTTGTCTGTCTAGTCTTGTCTGTCTAGTCTTGTCTGTCTAGTCTTGTCTGTCTAGTCTTGTCTGTCTAGTCTTGTCTGTCTAGTCTTGTCTGTCTAGTCTTGTCTGTCTAGTCTTGTCTGTCTAGTCTTGTCTGTCTAGTCTTGTCTGTCTAGTCTTGTCTGTCTAGTCTTGTCTGTCTAGTCTTGTCTGTCTAGTCTTGTCTGTCTAGTCTTGTCTGTCTAGTCTTGTCTGTCTAGTCTTGTCTGTCTAGTCTTGTCTGTCTAGTCGTGTCTGTCTATTCGTGTCTGTCTAGTCTTGTCTGTCTAGTCTTGTCTGTCTAGTCTTGTCTGTCTAGTCTTGTCTGTCTAGTCTTGTCTGCCTAGTCTTGTCTGTCTAGTCTTGTCTGTCTAGTCTTGTCTGTCTAGTCTTGTCTGTCTAGTCTTGTCTGTCTAGTCTTGTCTGTCTAGTCTTGTCTGTCTAGTCTTGTCTGTCTAGTCTTGTCTGTCTAGTCTTGTCTGTCTAGTCTTGTCTGTCTAGTCTTGTCTGTCTAGTCTTGTCTGTCTAGTCTTGTCTGTCTAGTCTTGTCTGTCTAGTCTTGTCTGTCTAGTCTTGTCTGTCTAGTCTTGTCTGTCTAGTCTTGTCTGTCTAGTCTTGTCTGTCTAGTCTTGTCTGTCTAGTCTTGTCTGTCTAGTCTTGTCTGTCTAGTCTTGTCTGTCTAGTCTTGTCTGTCTAGTCTTGTCTGTCTAGTCTTGTCTGTCTAGTCTTGTCTGTCTAGTCTTGTCTGTCTAGTCTTGTCTGTCTAGTCTTGTCTGTCTAGTCTTGTCTGTCTAGTCTTGTCTGTCTAGTCTTGTCTGTCTAGTCTTGTCTGTCTAGTCTTGTCTGTCTAGTCTTGTCTGTCTAGTCTTGTCTGTCTAGTCTTGTCTGTCTAGTCTTGTCTGTCTAGTCTTGTCTGTCTAGTCTTGTCTGTCTAGTCTTGTCTGTCTAGTCTTGTCTGTCTAGTCTTGTCTGTCTAGTCTTGTCTGTCTAGTCTTGTCTGTCTAGTCTTGTCTGTCTAGTCTTGTCTGTCTAGTCTTGTCTGTCTAGTCTTGTCTGTCTAGTCTTGTCTGTCTAGTCTTGTCTGTCTAGTCTTGTCTGTCTAGTCTTGTCTGTCTAGTCGTGTCTGTCTAGTCGTGTCTGTCTATTCGTGTCTGTCTAGTCTTGTCTGTCTAGTCTTGTCTGTCTAGTCTTGTCTGTCTAGTCTTGTCTGTCTAGTCTTGTCTGTCTAGTCGTGTCTGTCTATTCGTGTCTGTCTAGTCTTGTCTGTCTAGTCTTGTCTGTCTAGTCTTGTCTGTCTAGTCTTGTCTGTCTAATCTTGTCTGTCTAGTCGTGTCTGTCTATTCGTGTCTGTCTAGTCTTGTCTGTCTAGTCTTGTCTGTCTAGTCTTGTCTGTCTAGTCTTGTCTGTCAAGTCTTGTCTGTCTAGTCTTGTCTGTCTAGTCTTGTCTGTCTAGTCTTGTCTGTCTAGTCTTGTCTGTCTAGTCTTGTCTGTCTAGTCTTGTCTGTCTAGTCTTGTCTGTCTAGTCTTGTCTGTCTAGTCTTGTCTGTCTAGTCTTGTCTGTCTAGTCTTGTCTGTCTAGTCTTGTCTGTCTAGTCTTGTCTGTCTAGTCTTGTCTGTCTAGTCTTGTCTGTCTAGTCTTGTCTGTCTAGTCTTGTCTGTCTAGTCTTGTCTGTCTAGTCTTGTCTGTCTAGTCTTGTCTGTTTAGTCTTGTCTGTTTAGACCTGTCTGTTTAGTCTTGCTCGTCTAATCTTGTCTATCTGGTCTTGTCTCTTTAGTTTTGCCTGATTAGTCTTTTCTGTCTAGTCTTGTATGTCTAGTCTTGTCTGTTAAATAAATAAATCTATTAAATAAATAAATCATAGATCACTCATGTAATTTATTAATGTGAATAAAGAGGTAGATGGAAAACCATTGCTACTACGTTATTTAGTCTGAATTGAAATTATATTTTTAATAATTAATAACATATTGATTTACGTGGGAATATAAAACAAATTTAGTAGTGAATATCATAATGGTAGAAGGACCGTGAAACCATTTGTTGCATTTATAAATAATTTATATAAATGTTTTAAAGACATTTGACCCTTTTGCTGCAGTTGCTCATAAATGATTTATATAAACGTTTTAAAGGCGTGAAAGTGTGAAAAGCTTCAATTTTGATTTATGTCTATTTGTAAGTGTGCGCCAGTTCGTCAACTGTCTCGATGTACTTCTTCTTGGCCAACTCTTTGCTCATTCCCTTTTTGGCATTCCAAGCTTCCCATTTAGCTTTAGCTTTTGGATCCATTGTCTTTCCTACAAAGGAATTATAAATATAAATATAATTATCATAATATCCAAAGAAAGAAAAAAAAAAACAGAAAATTGTAATTATTTACATTTATTAAAAATTCAAGGAAAAAAATCGGTTGTAAATTTGTGTTTATCACTTCAACGATGTAAGATAAAAGTCAAGGTATTTGTCACTTCAAATATATTTTTGAACTAAAACTTATTTAGGCGCGACTTTCAATAGACCTTTCTACGGTTAGTTAAGCGCATGCGCAGTCTTCTTCTCTGGCGCTTCCTCCTCAAATCCTCCCTTTCACGTGCCACTTCCTTGCATCTTCCTAGGAAGATACATGCGCATCCGCCTAGTTTGAAAGGCGGGAATATGAAAGTTTCGAGCACATATTTAGTTATACGTCAAAAATTTCGGGCACTTTTTGACGTATAAAATGGCGGAAATTGACACATGCGCACAAAAAAATTTCAACTATGAAAAGGTCTATTGGAAATGCGTTGACTGACGGAAATAAGGTTAGGGTAAGCCATATCTACAGTTCTTTAACAATTCCAACATTTTTACAAGTAAAACTATTTTAGGCGCGACTTGAGAGAATCTCGGACCTTTTTTCTGAACAGAAAAACGTTAAGTTTTTAGCCACGAGGAATATAGACTTTAATATTCCTCGTGGCTCAAGAATTTGAGGGAGTGTTTTGATTGCTCCTCTATAGACCTGTTTAGAGCAGCAGTGTAAAAATTAGAATTGCGATTATGATAACCAATCTCCGTTAGGAGAAGGCACCCTTAGAAGAAGAAAGTCTATATTCTGCTTATGGGGTTTTACAATTATACAAAGTCAAAATTCTTCTTTTCGAGATTTATACTGCAATCGCGTTAACTCGATGTTTTCTATAGAAGTCTAAATGCTACTATAATTAGCACTTGATGTTTTCTATGAAAATCTAAATGCTACTATAATTAGCGTTTTCCGGTTTATAGTTATGACGTTAATTCAGAAAAAAATATGCTGCTACATCTAATTTTCATACTACACCTAATTTAGTATGCAATTCATAAATGTTTATATAGGTTATTAACTTCAAATTAAACCTTTTCAATTTCAAATTAAACCTTTTTAAATTCAAATTAAACTTTTTTAATTCAAATTAAACTTTTTTAATTCAAATTAAACTTTTTTAAATTCAAATTAAACTTCTATTAAATTTAGTTAAATATTAATTAATATGGAAACAACAAATTAATTATCAAAAATTATAATGAAAACAATTATGAAAAATTATGAAAATAATGTTAATGTAACGGTTGTCCTGGTACAGCCAATGGTAATTTCATCGACATATCTACATAATATTTATTACAATCAGCAGAAGTAACAGTGCCCACGGATTCCTCAAAAATAAACCAAATTTAGATTATTTTCTGGTTTCGCCAGCAAATTTCTTGCAGCTAATTTAACTTTTGAAAAAACTTTTTCAATGGGATTTAACATGGGTGAATATTCTGGGAGAAAAAATAGTCTATGGCTTATTCCAATTATTTTACGAACTTCCAGAGTTTTCTGGATTTTGGCGTTGTCCAGAACCAGCCAAGCTTCTACGGTGTTACTTTTATTAAATATATATTAAATATAAATGAAAATGCCTTTTATTAAATAAACCATCAAGAAATGTAAACAGATGGAAACCTTTCTGCCTCTTACTGTTGGAACTATTAGATGGGCTGGAGTATTTTTCTTTGATCGGGCTTTATTTCGCCGGAGATGGTAATTGAAACCGGATTGATCAATGAAAATTATATTCTCCCGTGTTTGTGCAGCATTTTGTGAAAATAAAATTGTATAATTTTTGAAACGTTTAAACAGTCCAGACTAATTGCAGAACTTTCCAATGTTATTTTTAAAGCTGTTAATGCATTAAATACAGATGTTGTGGTCAAATTGACGCTTTTATTTTCAAATATCTTCAATTTCATATATTTTATATTTGGTTTTTCTTCAATAATTTGCTCTACATAATTTAAAATCTCAACAGATAATTTACTATTCCTTTTTCCACTACGATTTCGTCTAACCATCTCATATCCATCCTTCTTATAACGTCTAATTATAGATTTAGCAGTGTTTTTATTAATACCTGCTATTTCTGCTGATTCTGCAATTGTTCTACCTTCTTCATAACATTTTATAAAAATATCCTTTTTGTGTAAACTTGTTTTAGAATAATTACCTCTACGGTTTCTTTCACGACTAAAATTACCTGTTAGTTTCAAATCTGCAAAAATCTGCAAAAAGTTTTTTCAAAAGTTAAATTAGCTGCAAGAAATTTTCTGGCGGAACCAGAAAATAATCTAAATTTGTTTAATATTATTGAGGAATCCGTGGCCACTGTTACTTCAGCTGACTGAAATAAATATTATGTAGATATGTCGATGAAATTACCATTGGCTTTTGCAGGATAACCGTTACATTAACAT
Organism: Phosphuga atrata; assembly: GCA_944588485.1. Classification (NCBI taxonomy): domain Eukaryota; kingdom Metazoa; phylum Arthropoda; class Insecta; order Coleoptera; family Silphidae; genus Phosphuga; species Phosphuga atrata. The sequence continues at coordinate 57,483,488 of OX155899.1, forward strand.
TATTTTTATAATTTTTAGGGTTCCGTACCGAAAACGGAACCCTTATAGGATCACTTTGTTGTCCGTCTGTCTGTCTGTCTGTCTGTCCGTCTGTCCGTCTGTCTGTCTGTCTGTCAAGGCCATTTTTCTCAGGAACGCGTAGAGGTAACAAGTTGAAAGTTGATTTTTTTTGTGAAAAAAACAAACTTGTAACGCGATCAAAAGATATGACCGTTTATGTCGCATATTTTGCGATTTCACAAGGGAATCAAAACCTATAGGGTACTTCCCGTTGACCTAGAATCATGAAATTTGGCAAGAAGGGGTGTCTTACAGCACATGTAAAGGGAAAAATCTGAAAAACGTAAATATGTAGTTTAATTACAAGAAAAATGCGAATTTACTATTAGAAATTTATGAAAATACACTAATGTGTTGCGTGGTATTGTCAGACACCAGAAGCATATGGGTTGCATACAGTTAGGTCCTCCTAAAGATACCTTACAAGTTTATACGGAACCCTCGGTGCGCGAGTCACAACTCGCACTTGGCCGTTTTTTTTCATAATTGTTTTCATTAAAATTTTTGATAATTAATTTGTTGTTTCTATATTAATGAATATTTAACTATGTTTAATAAAAGTTTAATTTAAATTTAAGAAAGTTTAATTTGAATAAAAAAAAGGTTAATTTTAATTTAAAAAGGTTTAATTTGAATTTAAAAAGGTTTAATTTGAAATTAAAAAGATTTAATTTGTAGTTAAAAACCTATATTATTTATTGCATTTATATCTAAAGGAGATTTTTTGACAACAATTTTTTTTATATAAAATATGTTGCTATTTGCCAGGTCATCAAATTTCGCAAACTTACCAGGAATATTAATGTCACCAATGTTTGCTTGCTTAAACAATCCATAAACTTCTAAAAGGTGAGAATCCGGAGGGTTCTTCGTAAACTTCTTGACTCTGTCACATGCATCTTGAAATTTCTGAGAAAATTAAAAGAAAACGAATTTGATTTGTCTTAAAGCTCCCAGAAACAAAACGAATATCAAAGTAAAAAAAAATTGAATAGACCTTTTTACGGTTAGTTAAACGAACAAAATTAAACGGTTAGTTACGCATGCGCATCCACCGAGTTTAAAAGGCGGTAATATGGAAGTTTCGGGCACATATTTAGTTATACGTTAATAAGTTCGGGCACTTTTTAACGTATAACATGGCGGAAATTGGCACATACGCACAAAAAAATTTCAACTATGAAAAGGTATATTGAAAGCATAAGCCTGAAAGTAATGAGAAAATTAAAAAAAAAATTGGTTATAAACTTATTAAGGACTAAATAAAGCTTGAATATATAAATATATTTATTCTGTTCGTAGCTCTATAAAATTAAATCTTATTAAGACTATTACAAATCTCATGTTGAAACAACTACTTCCCTGGCTGATACCACGCCTAATATTAAATTATACAACAGACATTTGCGTGTTATTGCTAGCCCCAGTACATTTTCATGTCACTAACGAGTACCTACCCGATAAATAACATAAATAAAGAAAAATATTAACAGAGTCTTTTTAATTTAAAAATTAAAATATTAAAATATTTATTTTTTCTTTCTTTTTTCTCTTACAGAATCGGCTCGAAAAACAGTTAAGAGACTAATTTTTAGAGAGTATTAGTAATTGAAGCTTTTTAGTTAAAGAAATATGTTAATATAGCAGACTTACCTCTTCTAGTGACATGGTGGATAACTGGCGTAAACTTAAAACTCAGCAAGTGCTTTATATACCACGGCTAGATAAATTATTTATTTATTTTACATTCAATTTTATAAGGAAGTTTGACACTATGCAGTTATCATAGACTTTGAAGTTATTATCGTCGCGTTGAAATACAAGAAACTTTTATCTTGGCATGTATATATACAAGTATTAACAATTTTTACAAACTTCAGTCAGTATGACATTTTCAATTGCATAATAGAGGGCCGTGTCGTTAAAGTTTTTGCAAACGTGCAAAATGCACATTTCCAATAAGTTTCGTAAACATATTTCATGTCAATCATCTGCAATGTAATTTCTACCATTTGTGATTCAAAATATGATTCGTCTAAATCAGGGCTTCTAAAACTATGGGTCGCGACCCCAAATGGGGCCGCGTACCAAAATCTTGCGGTCGAATGATTTTATTGTGAAATATTTAAATTCATTTGTGAGAGTTTAAAAATGGCGGGCTTCTGAGACAACGATTCATCAACACTAACTGTAGTTAAAGTTGGCAACCCTAGAGACAACGATCCAGCAACAATGACTGTAGTGTGACTGTGTTGTTGCTTGTCCAGTGTTGCATGGGCGTAGCCAGGGTGGGGGGGGGGGTATAGGTTTGGAGGTTCAAATTCACTTTTGGGCAATGGATAAATAGCTGAACTTACGTAAGAAAGGTAATGTTGCAGAAGACAGTGCTACAAAGTCTTCACAAGCAGGATTTATTATTGACACACAGTCATCTAATGTGCGAAAAAGAAAATATAACGAGTCTTTTCTTCAATTTGGCTTTACATTTAAAAATTTTAATGGTAAAACAACCTATTTGTTTCATCTTATACGACACTGTCGCGAATAGAATTTCTGAAATTAACAAGGATCAATTAGTGCAACTTATCACAATTAGTGCAAATTAAAGAAAGCCCAAAATGTTTAATTCAGTTGGACGAAACAACTGATATTACTAAATTAGCTCAGTTGTTAGTATATGTTACGTATGTTTAAAAGAAAACGTCGAGGAAGAATTGTTATTTTGTCGTCCTTTGATAGACCATACTAGAGAAAAAGACATATATTGTAAAGTTGACGAATTTTTAAAAACTGAAGGGTTAGAATGGAAAAATTGCTGCAGAGTATACACAGATGGTGCAAAAGCGATGACGGACCAAAATTTTGGTTTTAAATCATTTTTTCAAGCTGCTCATTATGATCAGGTAACTTTTACTCACTGCCTGATTCATTTCTTCAGGGAAGCCCTCGCAGCAAAAAAATAACAGCAGAATTGAACGATGTGCTTCAGTATGCTATTAAGATAATAAATTTTATTAATTGTAAGAGCAATGCTCTTAACAGCCGCTTATTTTTAAATCTCTGTAAGGATACGGATTCCCATTATACAAATTTATTATTACATGCAGAAATAAGATGGATCAAAGTTTAAAGTTTAAGAGGTCAAAGTTTAAGAAGATTATTGTTATTAAAGGAAGAAATCGAAATATTTTTAACCGAACAAAAATGTGATCTTGCTACTCTGGGTGATAAGGGTAAGGAATCAATTTATCACTCACTTTTGTGATAAGAGGAAATATATTTACAATAATTAAATAACACTAAATAACACTATAACAACAGATTCGCGAAGCTGCAACTTACTATAAACTTGTTGGGGTGACTGCGGCTCGGGTGAACTTGTCGAGTGAACTTGTCGACTGAACTTGTCGACTGAACTGTTCCGGTGATCTGATTGTTTTTGGGTGGTAAGCGTATTTATATGTTCCTTCGGGTATCTGGACCCATTTTATTGGGGATTGTTTTCTTTCTCTATTGTCGTAAACTAATATTTCTTAGATTTGTATCGTTCGAAAATTGTAATAATAATCCTACCATAAAACACAAATATTAAATCTTTTAGAAATTGTTCGAAGATCATAAGCAATTATACCATAAAACACAAATAGTAAATCATTTAGAAATTGTACGAAGATTACTGTAATGCCCCTGTCATAAAATACAAATCTTTTAGAAATTGTTCGACGATTACTGTAATGACCCTGTTATAAAATATTCAACGAAATATTTCTGAAAACCGTTCGGGTGATTACAGTATTAACCCTATAATAAAACAGACAAAATATATTTAGAAATTGTTTGGGCATAAAAAGATCAACATTTGAAAAAGTAGGGTAGAAAATTCGTTCGAAATGTTTTCCAGTATCGACAATTTTATATCCGAGAAAAATCATTGCAAAACTTTTATCGCAAAAATTATTATATTTCATATAGAAACATGGTTTCGTAAATATTTTACATCCAATATTGATTTTAAGAAGTTATCTTGGATTCAAAACCCATTTTTGATTGTCATTGGTGAGATTGATCACCTGCCATATAAAGGGCAAGAAGAATTTTGTGAGCTTTCGAGTAACTCAAATGTAAAACTAGACTTTTCGAAAAAGCCTTTAACTGAATTCTGGATCGGAGCTAGAACTGAATTTCCCACAATCTCTGATATGACATTAAATATTCTTCTGCCTTCCAGCACCACATATTTATGTGAAATTACTTTTTCAGCTTTAACATACATCAAATCCCAGAGATTTTACGTCCCAGCAGTGTCAAATATTACACCAAGATTTAGTTTGTTATGCAGTAAAAAACAAGCACACTCGTCTCATTAAAAACTAATTTTCCTTTAATTTTTATATATTTAAACACTTAACGGCTGCGCTCCAAAAGACTAAAAATGCTGTTTTCATGAAAAATAGGTATATAATTTTGGAAACTATAATAAATACATTTTTTAATTTTTTTATTTTTTTTTAATTTTTGTATGTTTCTAAACAAATTCTAAAATTATATTGTTACCTAATCAATAAGTCACGATAAAAAAAATGGGGTCACGAAAAAAATCACAATCGTAAATGGGGTCGCGAATGAAAAAAGTTTAAGAAGCCCTGGTCTAAATCATAAGCAGTAACTTCAAATTTTGTTTTATTTGAGATTTCATGATGTGTTTTTGAAGTAACACCTCTTTAAAATTCTCGAGAGAAGATTCCATTACCTTGCTGGAGAACGTAATCTAGTCTTCTCTAACTATTCTTGTCTAGCACGTCTTCTACCTTAGTTAGACCTTTTATTCTGTGAACTGTGAACTGTGATTTATAAAACAAAACAATATTGTACTATGTCCCAGAACTGTACTTAGACCTGGGCGAGCGGGGCCAAAGCCCTGGGCCCCGCGCTTTGAGGGCCCCGCAGCCTTATGCGAACCGACAGGTTTAGATTTTACATTGTTTTTCATTATTTTTTGCTTTACTACCAAGTAAAGATAGATGTTTATTCTTCTTTTTTTATTTTTCTTGTGCAAAACAAATAAACAGTATTTATTATTCTTGTTTTGTCATTACAATTAAATTTCAAAATCCAATATTATTTTGTAGATTTTAAATTATAAAAAAAATTGTCTAAGGGACCCCAAAATTATTTTTTGCCCTGGGCCCCGCACTTGCTAGGGTCGGCCCTGCTATGTCCAATTTATTTCCTATAAACTTATTCTTCCATTTATTTACCAATAAAGATTTGTTGGTCTACACTAGCACAAGTAGTCATATTAGTTTTTTCTTGTTTTAGGCCCGTTCTTATTTACCAAAAGTTATAAATGATGATTATAATGATTATTAATGAAGAGCTTGACATATTTTACGCCAAACCAGTTTCAGAAGATGCTGTGTTTTCTCGGAGATCTCCAGCGGCCTTCTGCAGTCCTGATACTCATGTGGAATTGATTTCCAATAAATTCACGCATGAGTGAGCAGAGATAATTTCCGGACAAAGCTCATAATAACAATAGGAATATCAAAGAAAAAAGGAACCTAACAATGCAATTTCGAATTTCCGACTTCTGTAGGCGCTTCATTCACATCAAACCAGAAACAAACCAGAGCATTCCAGAAGCAAAGTTTGATTGAAATTTAGTAAGAAATTGATATCAATTAGATTATGTTATATAAGTTTTGGTTGTGCTGCACAAATGGATTACAAAATTCCACATGTGTAGGTTGTTACCAAATAAATACGAGCGCCAGCGCCGCACGAAAAGCTCCAAAAGCTTCTTGGAATGTATCGCGCTCTTCCAGTTGCTGCTTGCTTGATATTTCGCGGGCCTTATTTTGCAATGTCTGCTTTATCCTTTCGTTTTTATATGGTCTATAGTGCTACCCATTGCATTCTTAAAATATTTCTAAATCCACATTCATTTAGTTACTCAACGCTTACAAAGGACTGGAAATTCTTCAACCTCTTCGCCTTCCTGCCACCCCGATAACCTGCGCTGGTAATTATGCATATCATGTGGCCAGATGTTCTTATATGTTACGTAAAAAATAAATAAGAGAAAGAGAGAGGAATTGAATACTGAGATATAGAAAGTAACTAAATTGTATTTGTCTAATAATAGCTACAGTCTATCTATATTTACTAAAGAATTTGAATTAGAAAAGACCAGATTTTGTTCCTCGATAAATAAAAAACTAATCTTCCTGAATAGATTTCCTGCGTTTTCTTTCGATTACATTAGAAAGGAAACATAAAAATGTGACCTTGATGTTTATGGTTTTTAGAAGAGTCACTTTTAGTCGAGCTTTAAACAAACCGTGAAAAACGAAGCCGTGTAAAAAGAAACCGTGTAAAACGAAACCGTGTAGATTGAGCACCGTGTAAATCGAGGAATGGGTGTATTATTTTAGAAAATAAAAGTATCGATATATCACTGCGTGATTAATAACAAAGTCATATTAAAAAGAAATTCCAAACCCAGCTGATTACTAAAAATCGGAAATCACAATTGATCAAAGCTTTTACATGAGCTCGAAACAGTGATCTTAAGTTAGTATATCCTCACTATGTAATTAAAACGGTTTAAGTATATATTCCTGGCACAGACAAGATTAAATGAACAGTATTACTATGATAGCATTAGACAGTTAAAAATAGATCATCCATAATTAGAGTAATACTATAGAGGACATCTGTCGACAATACAAATTAAGCCATTCCAGACTTGAACTAAAGACCACGAATTGAATAACGATTTGAATCGATTTACATGAACTGAATTTACACGGTTTGGTTTTACTCGTTTTATTAAGCTCGATTAGAAGTCACTCTTTCAAAAACCGCAAAAGTTAAAATAATGTTTTATATTGCCCTTCTAACGTAAACAAGGAAAGAAAGACCTCCGTCGCGATGGCAGAGCAAAGTCGTCGAAATCGCTTTTAAATTTTTTCAAAATAAGGTGCTTTTAAGGTGCTTTTTAGGAGCTGCAATTTTTAATTAAGTGCTCAAAATAGTCATTAAAAAATTTTAATGACTAAAATACACCGCTGACTAAATATTAAGCTAGCAGAGTCGTACTAAAAATAGGTTGAAAAATATGACGTAAACACTATATTTAAGTGCTTTTTATGTGCTTTTATGCAGATGTATGAAAATTTACTAAATAATATCGAGCACTTTAGTGCACTGCCAAAAAAACACATCATGCTAGCAATTCCCTATGAAATAATTCATCTTTACAAATAGGTAAGTGGCTGAATTAAAGTGCTTTTTAGGTGCTATCATGGTGTGTACTGTCACACACACACTGTGTTAATAGCATGCATTCAAATTTTGCGAAAAGTCGGGAGTTGACTGGTGCAGCATGGTGGAAAAGTCAAGCGGGCAGAGCATTATAAAAAAATAAGTTTGGAAATATAGCTAAAGAAATATTTACAGTAGTATAATATAATAGTAGTATAATTTACAGTTAGAAGTTCTTTTATAATTTGCATAAAGTGCTTTTTAAGTGCTCTAAGTATATTAAAACAGAGGTTTACTAATATCAGAATATTCTCTAAAAACAGCAATCCCTTATATATACTTATATTGTATGAACAAATATATAGTTATATTTACTTTTATATAAAGCGATTATTACAGTACTGCCTCTGTAACATCCGAACAACTGGGTTTGAACCCAGCTTCGTCTGTTAGAAAGCAAGTGTTCTACCGCTAGGCTATCCAGACTTATATTGGTAATCGATAAATTTGTTCATAAATATATGGGTGATTCTACAAAAAATGGGTAACTCGCTGTCATCAGTCAATATATACGACATTTTATTACATTTTGTGAAAATTAAATTTTATTTTAAAATAATTAAAAGTCCTTTATTTGTCCACCCAATTTCAGCTATTTATTTTAAAAACAATTTTGTAAAATAACACAAGAAATCCTCAAAACGTCAGTTCTTTGGCATGTCACAATCCCAAATACGCGCAATGAAGTGGCTGTATAATAGATATTACCATTAATTTCGAAAAACTTTTTATTTCACTAAAATCTGTAATGTACTTAAAAATGCATATCACAACTCTCATCATGTAATATTCTCTCTGTTATTAAAAAAAAGTAAGAATCTTTGTGTTCAGTTTCATTCGTCAGTCCGTTGTGCGTTGTTGAATTGAAATTTCTGCATAATATCGCTGACAAGGTCAAATCCTTGTCAAAATTTTGAATGATGGTAGTCAAGTTAGCTGTAGACCACGCCATTTGATGGCTTTTATTACTGTACCAGTGCTAGAGTCTTGGTTATCACGTGTACTTGTGCAGATTCAGTCAAAAAATCAGTACTGTGGTGAGTCGTTATTTCCTTGTATATTCGTGTTTTATTTAGATTTATACATAGTTTACTATGATTTGTTAAAATGTAGCTTGTAAATATTCTAAAATACCGAAAGAAACATTAGTTGCAATTATAAACTCAGATTTATGTCTTTTTCGTCAGTACTTTGGCGTCAGTCCCTTGTATGATATTACGCCAGAGGATTGAAGTATTTCCAGGGTTACCGTTTGTAAGCATTTATTTTATTATTTATTTATTTAATATTTTCCTGTTCCGCTATCTTACGATATAGAGTTTGTTGATGTTTGTACAATATACAACTTTAAACGGCTCGCAAGAGATAATAGCGATTTCATCCATCATTTTATTAGATTTTATAAGATGTAATGCTGTCATTAAATCAGAATCAAATCGTCGTTTTTTCGTCGTTTCGTGCTTTATGTTCCGCAATATTGGTGATCTTGGTATTATTGGTGGATCGGCATCATTTTCTTTCATAATTTCATTTGAAAGATTCACTCGAACTATATGAGCGGAGTTTTGTTGTAATTTTTCGCCAAGTTCTTGGCGGTAGGATCCGCGAACAGGTCGTTTTGAACAAGTTTGTCCATTTTTAGCAGCGTAGATTACACACTTAATAGAGTAAACGTCATTCTTCTTTGAAACATGACATTCAAGTTTTGAGGAGCATTTGCAACGTCCTACAAAATGCCCTGATGTAGTGTCTTTACTGATATGATGATATTGGAATAGAAAGCCACATTTAACTCTTGTGGATTCCCATATTTTTTCGCTAATAAATTTTTGCCATTTATCTACAATACAAAATAATTGGTTTAAGAATAAATGAAAATTATATAATAAATAAATTTTTACCATAACTTTGACTCAACAATGAAATTAAAACAAAAGATTTTAAAGTAGAATTTAATTTCTTATAAATCAGATCAACACAGGAAAAAAATGTTTTACTTAAATTTTCTGACACAAAAATTGAGTAAAAACTGATACACATTTAGCAATTAAAAAATTTAAATTGTATCTGCATGCTCACATTTTGAAGTGCTGAACTAATTTTTTAAGGACAATGTCGTTTAATCATACAGACATATATGGATTCATATTTTACATATTTCATATTCATGGTTTTGTTTTACTGCAAGCGTCACATATAGTGTTTTGGTTTCATTGTAACCGTTTTACTCAGATTGTTTCAGTTAACAATTTAGTTTCCAAAATGCTACAAACATTAGATAACATTGCACTATAGGTTAGATTGGATAGCACACCGCGAAGCGGCAGATTAATCAAAACCACATCAACTCTCGATCAAAAATAGGATAACGTGGCAAGGACTGTTGGTATAACCCAGGTTAGTTTAGGTTGCACGCCGCGAAGCGGCAGATTAATGAAGACCTCATACGCGCGGCAGCGCGAACTCTCGATCCAAAATAGGACAATGATGCAAATGTTTAACCCAGGTTTCTTTTCTATTCAGACATGTTGAATAAAAACTTATTATAAGCGAATACTTTCATTAATAACTGATTTGAACTCTAAATAATCAGTTAAATGCACATTTGAATCACCATTTGTTACAAATGATATGTCATCTACAACATTATAATTTAAATCTAAAGCACACTGAACTAAACCATCTTTTTGCAATGTATTAAGGGATGGGATGTTGGTGTAGCTGGTATGAAAGTTGGCGGTAAACGTCGCATCACATGTCCACCAGCCATGTCATATGGTCAAAAGGGATCTCCATCAACAATCACACCAAATTCCACATTAGTTCTTGAAGTAGAACATAAGGAAGTGTACTAAAATCTGTGAAACAAAAACACTTTGGCATTTTTTGAACTGATCCACTACAATTAGCTTTTTTCTTTAATTGTTACTTTCAAAGGTTTTATATTGATAATTACAGATATATCTTATAAGTTAAAATTTATTTGTAATTTTAAGTTTATGTTTATAACTGTAATTTGTATGAAACTGACCCAAATAAGTGCATCAACTGTACTTAACTGTGTAAGTGTAAAAAAGAGAAGTGAAAATGATCGATATTTAGAAGAAGATTAAATGACTGATACGGAGAGGGAGATAAAATGAAGAAGTTGATTGCATGGCTTATATGGAGACGATACTGAAATGACTGATATGGAAAGTAGGATGAAATTCCTTAAATGAAGATGATGAAATAACTGATCTGAAGAGGATAATAAAATGCCTGAAATGAAGAAGTTGATGAAATAACTCCGTCACCAATTAATATAAGCGTAGTAAAATAATAATAATAAAGGCGAGTAATCTACTCTCAATAGAAATTTCGAATAAATATCCTCGTTTTATTTGGCCTCATTGCATCGTTTTAATGCTTTAAAGAAATTGTCAAAACAAAAGTCAATATTCATTAAACATTAATACCACATTCTTGCACAGAATATAATTTTATTATGCTTTGTCAACTTTAGACTATTTCTTAAAACAAATTTTAAATTTGTATTACAATTTCAGTACGCATGCGTAACTCTTAACAACAAATTTGACTCTTTTGTTACCACTGTTATAAACGTTTCTGGCGCATCGCAAGTTTAATTTTGAAACTGCCACCCAACATGGGCTACTATTCAATAATATAATTATATTAATGTGAACGTTCTTCTCAAGAATAACGAAAAACCGGTAAAAACAACTGCAAAAAAAATCCCGGGGTTCAAAAGCTGGGTTCAAAACCCAGTTGTTCGGATGTCACAGTTGTTTAAAAAAAAACATTTACGGGTATATGTGTATACATCATCTACCAATTTGCTAGGTAAATGTGAGTTTAAATCTCAGATCAACTTTATATATCTACTTTTACCGGAAAATTTATACTTTTTGTGTGTTTAAGAATATCACGTGTTTTAACAATATCACGTGTGTCTTGTTGGACAGCCCAGGCGCTGTGTATGTTAATATAAACCTCTAAAAATTTCCAACATTTTGCAAATGTACACATTTTCCGAAAATAATTGGTAAATGTAAGTTGAACTCACATTTACCAACCAAGAAGGTAAATGTGTAAATATACCGGTAAATGTGTACATTTACCAAACTACGTACTTTTACCGAAACATCTATATATTCTGCCTTTTCTAGTAAAAATTTCTATTAATTTTTATATATGGCGTGGGAGTGTATTGAAGAAATATTCAACTTCTCGCATTAGATTTGCAGAAGTGGTAGGAGGTGCAGGATAGCAGAACGTGTTGGGATAAGACCAGACGAGAAACGTGCTGAAAGAGGTGTGCAAGTGCGCAAGAACTCCTTCGATCTGGCGTGGTGATTGACCAGTTGACCAGTGAGAGGACAAACCGGATCGTCAGCTGTCAGTGAAACATGACTGACAGAAGTTGCCGGAGTCGGCGAATCCTCCGGCCAGGCAGTCAGGAAGCCGAAGAGGTCTGCACTTTCTAGGTAGGCTGTTTTAATTTATGCAAAAATTATCGAAAATTAAACAGGGAACTTAACAAAGGAACAGAATCGAGAAGAGGGAATGGTGAAAGGTGGATAAAGTAAATTCTTTGGTTTTTGGAGTAAAGGGGTAAGACGATGGTGAATTCGATGTAGGAGGAGAATATGTTGCTGCTGGAGGTTGAGCTGCATATTTGTTATTTGTGAATTTAGCAGGCTGAGTGGCAGATGGTAAGAGACGAATATGACGCGTGGCTCGTATGAGAGTTCTAACAGAAGCGCAGGAAATCGAGAAGATTTGCTACGCATAGCCACATTTTATATGTACGCATGATTTCACTTCTCATATGGCTAGTTGAGTTTCTACAAGAGTCAAATGGTTTTAAATTAAAATCGAAAGAAGAATTAGATCTATAAGCTAATCAATCAAATTATATAGCACACGTGAATTATTTTTAAAATATTAGAGGTCAAGCATAGGAAATATTTGATGTAAGGGGGCGTTCAAGCAATACGTAAGCTGGTTTAGGGGTCGGTCGCTTCAAGTTTTTCTTACTTTTGCAGACAAAGGGGGCGGAAGAGATCTTGCAAATCTCACGTCAAATACCTAATTAAATTACAAAAAAAATAGAATGTTTGAAAAATTATATTTATAATTTAAATTAATAATAATAGAATACTCATGTAAGTACATGCTAGCTCAATTTACACTATTACACAAAAATTATCGGCATATCAGTCTTGTCTGTCTAGACTTGTCTGTCTAGTCTTGTCTGTCTAGCCTTGTCTGACTAGTCTTGTCTGTCTAGTCTTGTCTGTCTAGTCTTGTCTGTCTGTCTTGTCTGTCTAGTCTTGTCTGTCTAGTCTTGTCTGTCTCTAGTCTTGTCTGTCTCTAGTCTTGTCTGTCTCTAGTCTTGTCTGTCTCTAGTCTTGTCTGTCTCTAGTCTTGTCTGTCTCAAGTCTTGTCTGTCTCTAGTCTTGTCTGTCTATAGTCTTGTCTGCCTCTAGTCTTGTCTGTCTCTAGTCCTGTCTGTCCCTAGTCTTGTCTCTAGTCTTGTCTGTCTCTAGTCTTGTCTGTCTCTAGTCTTGTCTGTCTCTAGTCTTGTCTGTCTCTAGTCTTGTCTGTTTCTAGTCTTGTCTGTCTCCAGTCTTGTCTGTCTCTAGTCTTGTATGTCTCTAGTCTTGTCTGTCTCTAGTCTTGTCTGTCTCTAGTCTTGTCTGTCTCTAGTCTTGTCTGTCTCTAGTCTTGTCTGTCTCTAGTCTTGTCTGTCTCTAGTCTTGTCTGTCTCTAGTCTTGTCTGTCTCAAGTCTTGTCTGTCTCTAGTCTTGTCTGTCTATAGTCCGTCTGCCTCTAGTCTTGTCTGTCTCTAGTCCTGTCTGTCCCTAGTCTTGTCTCTAGTCTTGTCTGTCTCTAGTCTTGTCTGTCTCTAGTCTTGTCTGTCTCTAGTCTTGTCTGTTTCTAGTCTTGTCTGTCTCCAGTCTTGTCTGTCTCTAGTCTTGTATGTCTCTAGTCTTGTCTGTCTCTAGTCTTGTCTGTCTCTACTCTTGTCTGTCTCTAGTCTTGTCTGTCTCAAGTCTTGTCTGTCTCTAGTCTTGTCTGTCTATAGTCTGTCTGCCTCTAGTCTTGTCTGTCTCTGGTCCTGTCTGTCTCTAGTCTTGTCTCTAGTCTTGTCTGTCTCTAGTCTTGTCTGTCTCTAGTCTTGTCTGTCTCTAGTCTTGTCTGTCTCTAGTCTTGTCTGTTTCTAGTCTTGTCTGTCTCTAGTCTTGTCTGTCTCTAGTCCTGTCTGTGCCTAGTCTTGTTTGTCTAGTCTTGTTTGTCTAGTCTTGTCTGTCTAGTCTTGTCTGTCTAGTCTTGTCTGTCTAGTCTTGTCTGTCTAGTCTTGTCTGTCTAGTCTTGTCTGTCTAGTCTTGTCTGTCTAGTCTTGTCTGTCTAGTCTTGTCTGTCTAGTCTTGTCTGTCTAGTCTTGTCTGTCTAGTCTTGTCTGTCTAGTCTTGTCTGTCTAGTCTTGTCTGTCTAGTCTTGTCTGTCTAGTCTTGTCTGTCTAGTCTTGTCTGTCTAGTCTTGTCTGTCTAGTCTTGTCTGTCTAGTCTTGTCTGTCTAGTCTTGTCTGTCTAGTCTTGTCTGTCTAGTCTTGTCTGTCTAGTCTTGTCTGTCTAGTCTTGTCTGTCTAGTCTTGTCTGTCTAGTCTTGTCTGTCTAGTCTTGTCTGTCTAGTCTTGTCTGTCTAGTCTTGTCTGTCTAGTCTTGTCTGTCTAGTCTTGTCTGTCTAGTCTTGTCTGTCTAGTCTTGTCTGTCTAGTCTTGTCTGTCTAGTCTTGTCTGTCTAGTCTTGTCTGTCTAGTCTTGTCTGTCTAGTCTTGTCTGTCTAGTCTTGTCTGTCTAGTCTTGTCTGTCTAGTCTTGTCTGTCTAGTCTTGTCTGTCTAGTCTTGTCTGTCTAGTCTTGTCTGTCTAGTCTTGTCTGTCTAGTCTTGTCTGTCTAGTCTTGTCTGTCTAGTCTTGTCTGTCTAGTCTTGTCTGTCTAGTCTTGTCTGTCTAGTCTTGTCTGTCTAGTCTTGTCTGTCTAGTCTTGTCTGTCTAGTCTTGTCTGTCTAGTCTTGTCTGTCTAGTCTTGTCTGTCTAGTCTTGTCTGTCTAGTCTTGTCTGTCTAGTCTTGTCTGTCTAGTCTTGTCTGTCTAGTCTTGTCTGTCTAGTCTTGTCTGTCTAGTCTTGTCTGTCTAGTCTTGTCTGTCTAGTCTTGTCTGTCTAGTCTTGTCTGTCTAGTCTTGTCTGTCTAGTCTTGTCTGTCTAGTCTTGTCTGTCTAGTCTTGTCTGTCTAGTCTTGTCTGTCTAGTCTTGTCTGTCTAGTCTTGTCTGTCTAGTCTTGTCTGTCTAGTCTTGTCTGTCTAGTCTTGTCTGTCTAGTCTTGTCTGTCTAGTCTTGTCTGTCTAGTCTTGTCTGTCTAGTCTTGTCTGTCTAGTCTTGTCTGTCTAGTCTTGTCTGTCTAGTCTTGTCTGTCTAGTCTTGTCTGTCTAGTCTTGTCTGTCTAGTCTTGTCTGTCTAGTCTTGTCTGTCTAGTCTTGTCTGTCTAGTCTTGTCTGTCTAGTCTTGTCTGTCTAGTCTTGTCTGTCTAGTCTTGTCTGTCTAGTCTTGTCTGTCTAGTCTTGTCTGTCTAGTCTTGTCTGTCTAGTCTTGTCTGTCTAGTCTTGTCTGTCTAGTCTTGTCTGTCTAGTCTTGTCTAGTCTTGTCTGTCTAGTCTTGTCTTGTGATAAGGAACTTTGATGGAAACTTTAGAGCAGCAGAGACCATATGGAAGGCATGTGTGCGAAGCGTGTTACTGTATGGATGCGAGGTCTGGGGAACGAAAGAGGAAGACAAGATCGAAAGGGTGCAGCTAAAGTTTTATAAGAAAGTGTTGAAACTTGATAGGTCGACGCCTGGTCACATTGTGCTTCAGGAAGTGAGTGCTTGTAAGGTGGCGGTAATTGCTGCGGAAAGAGTGATAAAGTTCGAGTATAGGGTGGATGGGTTAGGTGATGAAAGGATAATAAAGGAAATCTTTCGAGTAGTGAATAAAGAGGGGTTAAGTGGTAGAAGAGAGAGCGGTTGGGGGTTGAATAAAAGGAAACTGTATGAGAGAGGCGGGTTATCATCCGAGGGGTTGGAAACGGAAAAAAGTGCGGGTGCTCAGTGGAAACGGATGCTAAAAGAGAGGTTATTAGAAGTGGACTTCCAAGGGCGCCAATCGAAAATAGAGGCTAGTAAATATCACCAAGGCTACAGTCAGATACAAGTGCACGGCCGTGTTCCTGGTTATTTGAGGACAAGTAAAGGGTCGGACGACCAGTCAGTGTTGGCGAGATTTAGGTGTGGCAATGAAGAGCGTGGAAGGAGACATTGGATGAAGGAGGAAAGTAGAAGGTGTTTGGTGTGTGGGTTGAAGGAAGATATGTGGAGTCATTGGTTGGAAGAATGCACGATGGCGGAGTGGAATGACCAGGAGAGAAGGCGAGGAAAGGATTGGAGGGAGTGTATGGACGAGAGCGGGAAGGGACTGTCGTTTTTACACAGAGTGAAAACATGGAAAGAGCGGATGCGACGGGGTAGTTTTTTGAGTGTTGCGGTTTAGTTTTTTTTTTTTTTTTTTTTTTTTTTTGTGAGCTTATGTCCGATGTACAGGTGTTGAAGTATAGGTTTATAGGGTGGTAAAATTTCTTTTTTCTTTTAATGGGGTTTTAGTTTCACAACTTTTTTATTATTTTTTATTGTTTTATTTTGTATGTATATAATTTGTATGGAAATTATTTTAATTATGCCAATAAAGGTTATTATTATTATAGTCTTGTCTGTCTAGTCTTGTCTGTCTAGTCTTGTCTGTCTAGTCTTGTCTGTCTAGTCTTGTCTGTCTAGTCTTGTCTGTCTAGTCTTGTCTGTCTAGTCTTTCTTGTCTGTCTAGTCTTGTCTGTCTAGTCTTGTCTGTCTAGTCTTGTCTGTCTAGTCTTGTCTGTCTAGTCTTGTCTGTCTAGTCTTGTCTGTCTAGTCTTGTCTGTCTAGTCTTGTCTGTCTAGTCTTGTCTGTCTAGTCTTGTCTGTCTAGTCTTGTCTGTCTAGTCTTGTCTGTCTAGTCTTGTCTGTCTAGTCTTGTCTGTCTAGTCTTGTCTGTCTAGTCTTGTCTGTCTAGTCTTGTCTGTCTAGTCTTGTCTGTCTAGTCTTGTCTGTCTAGTCTTGTCTGTCTAGTCTTGTCTGTCTAGTCTTGTCTGTCTAGTCTTGTCTGTCTAGTCTTGTCTGTCTAGTCTTGTCTGTCTAGTCTTGTCTGTCTAGTCTTGTCTGTCTAGTCTTGTCTGTCTAGTCTTGTCTGTCTAGTCTTGTCTGTCTAGTCTTGTCTGTCTAGTCTTGTCTGTCTAGTCTTGTCTGTCTAGTCTTGTCTGTCTAGTCTTGTCTGTCTAGTCTTGTCTGTCTAGTCTTGTCTGTCTAGTCTTGTCTGTCTAGTCTTGTCTGTCTAGTCTTGTCTGTCTAGTCTTGTCTGTCTAGTCTTGTCTGTCTAGTCTTGTCTGTCTAGTCTTGTCTGTCTAGTCTTGTCTGTCTAGTCTTGTCTGTCTAGTCTTGTCTGTCTAGTCTTGTCTGTCTAGTCTTGTCTGTCTAGTCTTGTCTGTCTAGTCTTGTCTGTCTAGTCTTGTCTGTCTAGTCTTGTCTGTCTAGTCTTGTCTGTCTAGTCTTGTCTGTCTAGTCTTGTCTGTCTAGTCTTGTCTGTCTAGTCTTGTCTGTCTAGTCTTGTCTGTCTAGTCTTGTCTGTCTAGTCTTGTCTGTCTAGTCTTGTCTGTCTAGTCTTGTCTGTCTAGTCTTGTCTGTCTAGTCTTGTCTGTCTAGTCTTGTCTGTCTAGTCTTGTCTGTCTAGTCTTGTCTGTCTAGTCTTGTCTGTCTAGTCTTGTCTGTCTAGTCTTGTCTGTCTAGTCTTGTCTGTCTAGTCTTGTCTGTCTAGTCTTGTCTGTCTAGTCTTGTCTGTCTAGTCTTGTCTGTCTAGTCTTGTCTGTCTAGTCTTGTCTGTCTAGTCTTGTCTGTCTAGTCTTGTCTGTCTAGTCTTGTCTGTCTAGTCTTGTCTGTCTAGTCTTGTCTGTCTAGTCTTGTCTGTCTAGTCTTGTCTGTCTAGTCTTGTCTGTCTAGTCTTGTCTGTCTAGTCTTGTCTGTCTAGTCTTGTCTGTCTAGTCTTGTCTGTCTAGTCTTGTCTGTCTAGTCTTGTCTGTCTAGTCTTGTCTGTCTAGTCTTGTCTGTCTAGTCTTGTCTGTCTAGTCTTGTCTGTCTAGTCTCTGTCTAGTCTGTCTGTCTAGTCTTGTCTGTCTAGTCTTGTCTGTCTAGTCTTGTCTGTCTAGTCTTGTCTGTCTAGTCTTGTCTGTCTAGTCTTGTCTGTCTAGTCTTGTCTGTCTAGTCTTGTCTGTCTAGTCTTGTCTGTCTAGTCTTGTCTGTCTAGTCTTGTCTGTCTAGTCTTGTCTGTCTAGTCTTGTCTGTCTAGTCTTGTCTGTCTAGTCTTGTCTGTCTAGTCTTGTCTGTCTAGTCTTGTCTGTCTAGTCTTGTCTGTCTAGTCTTGTCTGTCTAGTCTTGTCTGTCTAGTCTTGTCTGTCTAGTCTTGTCTGTCTAGTCTTGTCTGTCTAGTCTTGTCTGTCTAGTCTTGTCTGTCTAGTCTTGTCTGTCTAGTCTTGTCTGTCTAGTCTTGTCTGTCTAGTCTTGTCTGTCTAGTCTTGTCTGTCTAGTCTTGTCTGTCTAGTCTTGTCTGTCTAGTCTTGTCTGTCTAGTCTTGTCTGTCTAGTCTTGTCTGTCTAGTCTTGTCTGTCTAGTCTTGTCTGTCTAGTCTTGTCTGTCTAGTCTTGTCTGTCTAGTCTTGTCTGTCTAGTCTTGTCTGTCTAGTCTTGTCTGTCTAGTCTTGTCTGTCTAGTCTTGTCTGTCTAGTCTTGTCTGTCTAGTCTTGTCTGTCTAGTCTTGTCTGTCTAGTCTTGTCTGTCTAGTCTTGTCTGTCTAGTCTTGTCTGTCTAGTCTTGTCTGTCTAGTCTTGTCTGTCTAGTCTTGTCTGTCTAGTCTTGTCTGTCTAGTCTTGTCTGTCTAGTCTTGTCTGTCTAGTCTTGTCTGTCTAGTCTTGTCTGTCTAGTCTTGTCTGTCTAGTCTTGTCTGTCTAGTCTTGTCTGTCTAGTCTTGTCTGTCTAGTCTTGTCTGTCTAGTCTTGTCTGTCTAGTCTTGTCTGTCTAGTCTTGTCTGTCTAGTCTTGTCTGTCTAGTCTTGTCTGTCTAGTCTTGTCTGTCTAGTCTTGTCTGTCTAGTCTTGTCTGTCTAGTCTTGTCTGTCTAGTCTTGTCTGTCTAGTCTTGTCTGTCTAGTCTTGTCTGTCTAGTCTTGTCTGTCTAGTCTTGTCTGTCTAGTCTTGTCTGTCTAGTCTTGTCTGTCTAGTCTTGTCTGTCTAGTCTTGTCTGTCTAGTCTTGTCTGTCTAGTCTTGTCTGTCTAGTCTTGTCTGTCTAGTCTTGTCTGTCTAGTCTTGTCTGTCTAGTCTTGTCTGTCTAGTCTTGTCTGTCTAGTCTTGTCTGTCTAGTCTTGTCTGTCTAGTCTTGTCTGTCTAGTCTTGTCTGTCTAGTCTTGTCTGTCTAGTCTTGTCTGTCTAGTCTTGTCTGTCTAGTCTTGTCTGTCTAGTCTTGTCTGTCTAGTCTTGTCTGTCTAGTCTTGTCTGTCTAGTCTTGTCTGTCTAGTCTTGTCTGTCTAGTCTTGTCTGTCTAGTCTTGTCTGTCTAGTCTTGTCTGTCTAGTCTTGTCTGTCTAGTCTTGTCTGTCTAGTCTTGTCTGTCTAGTCTTGTCTGTCTAGTCTTGTCTGTCTAGTCTTGTCTGTCTAGTCTTGTCTGTCTAGTCTTGTCTGTCTAGTCTTGTCTGTCTAGTCTTGTCTGTCTAGTCTTGTCTGTCTAGTCTTGTCTGTCTAGTCTTGTCTGTCTAGTCTTGTCTGTCTAGTCTTGTCTGTCTAGTCTTGTCTGTCTAGTCTTGTCTGTCTAGTCTTGTCTGTCTAGTCTTGTCTGTCTAGTCTTGTCTGTCTAGTCTTGTCTGTCTAGTCTTGTCTGTCTAGTCTTGTCTGTCTAGTCTTGTCTGTCTAGTCTTGTCTGTCTAGTCTTGTCTGTCTAGTCTTGTCTGTCTAGTCTTGTCTGTCTAGTCTTGTCTGTCTAGTCTTGTCTGTCTAGTCTTGTCTGTCTAGTCTTGTCTGTCTAGTCTTGTCTGTCTAGTTTTGTCTGTCTTGTCTTGTCTGTCTAGTCTTGTCTGTCTAGTCTTGTATGTCTAGTCTTGTCTGTCTAGTCTTGTCTGTCTAGTCATGTCTGTCTAGTCTTGTCTGTCTAGTCTTGTCTGTCTAGTCTTGTCTGTCTAGTCTTGTCTGTCTAGTCTTGTCTGTCTAGTCTTGTCTGTCTAGTTTTGTCTGTCTAGTCTTTTTCAATTTATTTAATATTATTACATATGAATAGCAAAGTTATATTATAAGGTTTAATTTTAGATAATAACAATTCGTAATAATAATAAAATAAATAAGTAATAATAAACAAATATTGAAATTTAATTTATTTAGTTGGCCAGGTACACCCCATAATTGCATCTGTACTTTATTATAAATATTAATTCGTAAAGTTTCAAACATAACAAGAATATTAATTATACAAATATTGTTATTAATAGTAATCTCTTAATAGTATTAATAATAATAAGAAAAGGTAGCGCAAGAAAACAGTGATATATAAAGAGAAAGGAGAATCCATAGTAAACAGAAAATGGTATTTAAAAAAATCACAATTTTAAATGAAATCGTCTTTTTGTGTTCTTTACACATCGGATCTAATTTTTAAATTAGTTTTATAATTGTTTCGTTTTATAAATATTTGTTTTATTTATAGGATCTGTTCATAACAGTTTTCTTTTATTTAACTATTTATAAAAATGTACATGTATTTTATAGTCTAAGCTAGATTATTCCTTTTTTATGGTTAACTGTTTGGTTTCCTCATTTTTAGTTTTGTTCTAATAATCGACCCAAATTGTGATGTTTATTATGTTTTACGACTTATTTTTCAAGAAACGTGAAAACGTTTAAACAAGCGGTGTTTTAAATAAAGTTCTTTCTTTTTTATACACCTACCTACACACGGTACCTACACACGGTATAGAAAACAAGCGTATAGAGCTGCTATATTTGTGTGACCACCAGAGACAAGTATCTACCACCTCGTGACCACCTCGTATAGTCCAAAACTATTCATATAGTTGAACTATACGAAGTGGTCTCACAGCTATAGTTAAACTATGCTGCTTGAGCTGTGCCAACTATGCTGCCAAACTATAGTTTGACTATAGCTGTGAGACCTATTCGCTAGTTTTCTATATCGTGAGTACGTAGCTTTACAGCAAACACTTTTTAGCAAACACTTAAATATTTTACTGAAATATTTAAAGAAATAAAAATTTACATAAATTGTTAGAAATGTGTGAATGTTTTAACAAATTAACAATTCTGTAATGTAATACTTTTATAGTCTTGTGTAATATTTAAGTATTTTTATGGTGCGTCCACACGTTTTCCGCAAACTCCAAACCTTGAATAAACACAATGCAACAAACGCTGGATTAAACAAACTCGCTCGAATCGGTCGCAAGCGCTTGTAAACTAAGGCAAATGTTTACCAAACGTTTGAATTTGTGAGTTTGCCAAGCGTGTGGTCGCAGCATTAGTTTTACATTTTAAGATTTTATCCTTGAGAGACGAAATATGCTATTAAAATTTTCAGAAATTCAAATTGCTTACATTAATTAAACAATTATAAAATATATGTTTTTTTCTAGGCACAAAAATGTATGACACAAATAAATTTTGATAAAATCTACATTTTAATAATGTTGTTACATTTTAATGAATAGGATGGTTGCGACCGTTACTACGTGGTAATACAACTTGCACTGAATTGATATATTTTAATCAAACTTAAGTTATTATAAGTGTATTATAAAGGGTGTTTTTTTAGAGGCGGAGTACTTTAAATTGGCAACACTGTTTTCCGTGATAGCCAATTTGGCAGCTCCCGATTGTTTTGGGGTTTGTTTGGTTTGGCAATTCACCGCGCGCGTCGTACATTTGGTGAATGGGCCGAAGGAAGCATTACAATTGATCCACAATTTCATTTGAAAATTTTGTTAAGTAATGAAGCACAGTTTTGGCTAAATGGCTATGTCAATAAGTATTATTGGCGTATTTGGAGGGATACTAATTCACAAGCCATTGACGAAACACCATTTGATCCCGAAAAGTCACAAGTTTGGTGCGGTTTATAGGACGGTGGAATCATTGGTCTTCAAAAATGATGTTTGTCAGAACATTACAGACAACGGTGAGCGGTACAAAAACATGATTACTAATTCTTTCGTGCCTTAATTGGAAGGCAATAATGTCGCAGACATGTGCTTTCAGAAGGACGGCGCCACACGTCGCGCGATACAATTAATTTACTGAAAGAAACATTTTATGATCGATTAATTTCACGAAATGGAGCTCTTTACTGGACAGCTTATTCGTGCGATTTGGCGCCATTAGATTATTTTCTCTGGGGATATGTTAAGTCCCGTATCTACTCCCTATAAACCAGAAATTATTGGGTACTTGGAAGCCAACATTCCATGCGTTATTTACATTCATTAATGCCATAAAATTATCTTTCAAATAACGCCAACTTCATGGATATTAAAAACATTTTTCAGTGTTTAATTTCAATTTATAGTTCTCCACCTCTAAAAAAAAGACCAGTTATTATTATAAGTGTGGGCTAAAACATAGTGAATTATCGATTCAGTGTTGTTACATTTTGTTTGATTACGTTATAAAAAATACATAAATTGCTACGTTATTTCACAATTTTTTTTAAATTTTCAGAAACTAGATTTAAAAAACGAAACGTTTGATGCGTTATTTGCATACTTTAATGCCATAAAATTATCTTTCAAATAACGCCAAATGAATAACGCTTCATGGATATTAAAATAATATAATTTCTTTTTCCAAAATCTTGATTTTGAAATTTTCGAAATGAAGATTTTAAAATCCCAACCCAAACAATTTTTGTTCAAAATCTTGATTTCAAAATCAATATTTTTCTAAATCTTACAAAGAATTTATTCTAGTCATTTCTAGAACAGTTTAACGCAAACAATAATTTTATAAAATAATTTTGAAATTGTATAAAAAGATTTGTTATTAAAATTATTTTTTGTAGCTTCAAAGTGTAGCTTCAAACCTGTTTCGTAGATAAAATAATGTATAATACAAGTGCGTGAAGTAGGGCTTTTGCGTACTCATTGCGATTTAACCTCGCACTTCATGCACAAAACCCCTTCTTCACACACTTGTATCATAAACTACTATTAAAAAAAACGGTGAAGTAAATCTGTGCTTAAATAAAATATAAAGGAAATATGAAATCTTTCACAAAAAAAAACATTGCTTTTACATTAAGCTTATTATTTCAGTATTAGTTTAAAAAATTGGAATAATTTCATTCTTTTGGCAGTTATCAACAAGACAAATCTCGACGTTGGTCCAAATCGTTGGTCCAATTCCCCAACAACAAGAGAACAAATTAGTTAAAACTCACTTCGAAAACACAAAAACATTGTAAATATACAATATATACAGGGTGTTTCATAAAACCTTATCTAACAATTTTAATCTTTAAATAAACTAGAACCTACATATATTTGATCTATATCAACTAATTTCCTATCTTTATAAAACAAAGATAGATATTTCAACAGCAAGCTTTGTACACGTTTTACACTATAAAAACAAGATAAAATTTGAACAAAAAACCAGACAGTAAACCAAATAAGAGAATAAAATATAAGAAGGAAAAAACTAATAAAAAAAAAACAATTCACCTAAAGATTAAAACTTTATGTACAAGTTGCACTGACGTTCTTGATCACAGTACACTATTTTACACTCACTATCGATAAATAGTAAAAGTCTGTAAATATTTAAATATCCTATTTAATTGATAAATAAGGGTAGTTTTTCTCTGTTTTATTTACGTTTGTCTCTCGGTCAGTCATGGGAATAAATTACTAGAAAAAAGAGTTCCTGGGAGATATGCACTAAATCTATTATGCTTCCCGGTAGAAAGGATTTACTGACTTAATTGGCAGTGGATGAGCTTCAGTGTTGAAAACCCACTTGTCCAGAGATAGCAAACTGTCATCGGAAAAGAGTAAATATAAATACTGCAACAAACAAATTTGGATTAGTCAATGGCACTTCATTTTCACTGCGGCTTCACCTTAAGTGTCTCAGCCAAGAAGAAGCTTTGTTGCACATCATCTTGCACAGGTTCTTCGTTGTAAACGTTCTTCAAACCTGTGTAACCTCCGGCCACCCTACAATGTTTCTCCAGAGCCTAAAATAAAGTTACAAATAAACTATGAAGTTACAAATTAATTATCAACTTAACCTACAGTTTAGTTAACCTACTGTTTACACTAAGTTTATGAACAATGAAGACATGAATAGACCTTTTCATGGTTAAATTTTTTTATGCGCAATTCTCGCCGAGATTCCGGGCACTTGATGTATAACCAGTGAAAATAACAAAATGTGCCCGAAACTTTCATATTCCCGCCTATTAAAGAAGGCGGACGCGCATGCGCCAAACTAACTATAAAAAAGTCAATTTGAACATTTTACAATACACGCAAAATAAAACAATATTGACTGCTTAGTCATAACTATGTAGTACTGTCTTGTTTTACTAGTTTCAAGTCGGTCTAATTTTGTCCGTCTAGTCTTGTCTGCCTAGTCTTGTCTAGTCTGTCTGGCCCTGTCTGTCTAGTCTTGTCTGTGTGGTCCTGTCTGTCTGATTTTGTCTGTCTGGTCTTGTCTGTCTGTTCTTGTCCGTCTGGTCTTGTCCATCCGGTCTTGTCTCTCTGGTCTTGTCTGTCTGGTCTTGTCTGTCGGGTCTTGTCTGTCTGGTCTTGTCTGTCTAGTCGTGTCTGTCTGGTCTTGTCAGTCTGGTTTTGTCTGCCTGGTCTTGTCTGTCTGGTCTTGTCTGTCTGGTCGTGTCTGACTGGTCTTGTCTGTCTGGTCTTGTCTGCCTGGTCTTGTCTGTCTGGTCTTGTCTGTCTGGTCTTGTCTGTCTGGTCTTGTCTGTCTGGTCTTGTCTGTCTGGTCTTGTCTATCTGGTCTTGTCTGTCTGTCTGGTCTTGTCTGTCTGGTCTTGTCTCTCTGGTCTTGTCTGTCTGGTCTTGTCTGTCGGGTCTTGTCTGTCTGGTCTTGTCTGTCTGGTCTTGTCTGTCTGGTCGTGTCTGTCTGGTCTTGTCAGTCTGGTCTTGTCTGTCTGGTCTTGTCTATCTGGTTTTGTCTGGTCTTGTCTGTCTGGTCTTGTCTGTCTGGTCTTGTCTGTCTGGTCTTGTCTGTATAGTCTTGTCTGTCTGATCTTGTCTGACTTGTCTTGTGTCTCGTGTTGTCTGTCTGGTGTTGTCTGTCTGGTCTTGTCTGTCTGGTCGTGTCTGTCTAGTCTTGTCTGTCTAGTCTTGTCTGTCTAGTCTTGTCTGTCTAGTCTTGTCTGTCTAGTCTTGTCTGTCTAGTCTTGTCTGTCTAGTCTTGTCTGTCTAGTGTTGTCTGTCTGGTGTTGTCTGTCTGGTCTTGTCTGTCTGGTCGTGTCTGTCTAGTCTTGTCTGTCTAGGATTATATGACTAGTCTTGTCTGCCTAGTCTTGTTTGTCTAGTTTTGTCTGTCTAGTGATGCCAGTCTAGTCATGCCAGTCTACTCATGTCAGTCTAGTTATCTATAGAACAATAATTATTATTAATAAACAATTTTTACTTGAACTGCTTCCCATCCCCATTCCCTATAAATAGGATCTTTGGTCAGTCTGTACATGTAGAAGTACGATTCGATAACTTCTGGTCGGAGGATGTAGTATTTCTCAGAGCTTTTAAGGGCCTTGGCTTCGGACGATTCGGTGAATCTAAACGATTCTGGTCCCAATTTAGTGTAGGTTCTTATGTAGGATTCGTGACAAGTGTTCGTGACGCCCTTTGCGACGTCCATGTACCGGTCTGAGGCCGTGTTGGATAACGTTTGGGCTGCCAGACCCATCAAACCACCTATTTGAAAACAAAAATAGAGAGAATGTAATAAAATAAAGTTCTTTACTTGTGTAAAGTGGTAAAGTCTATTTTCTGCTTACGTTTTAAATTTTCTAACATAATAGAATTGTTTTTAATTAGGAAATTAAAATCATTAGACGAAAATTTTGGAATAAATTACAAAATTTACGGAGAGTTACCAATTTACCTGAGAAACATCCTAAATGATCCATCTTATGTTCCGGTCGATCAAACTTCAATTCTGCGAAATACATGAGGCCCCCGGGCGAAGTGTTCAACATGTATTTAAGTACTGCCGCCATCGCATCGTCGAACATTTGTCGCGCCTCATTATCTTCTTTATTAGACTGGATCCACGCCTTTAATAAGTACTCGTAAAAACTATCACCCAACGCACCCATTGACATATGATCTACAACAATAAAATCCCTTTTAAATCTCCAACATAAAAAAAGAAACAAAAGCAATAAAACCGTTTTAATTAAACTTTATAGTTTGTATTTTATCTTTATAATAGTCTCTTCTAACAATGCTATTCCAGCTAAAATTGAAATGTCTTTGTAATAGAGTCTCTTCTAACAATGCCTATCCCTGGAAAAAATTAAATATCTAAACGAAGTGTAGGTAATACGTCAACGAAGTGTCAGTAATACGTTAAGGAAGTATCAGTAATAAGTCAAGGAAGTATCGGTAATACGTCAACGAAGTGTCGTCAAAGTGTCAGGGAAGAGTCTCTTTGAACAGTGAAGCTTCGTTGAGCTTTTACTTTGTAAAGCGTCGTCGAAGTGTCGAGGAAGTGTTTGTGACATTTTTGCCGGCTGACACTTCGTTTGTCTCGGAAACAGTCGTTGTACTTCGACAAACTTCGTTTGTCTCGGAAACACTCGTTGTACTTCGACGAACTTCGTTTGTCTCGGAAACACTCGTTGTACTTCGACGAACTTCGATTGTCTCGGAAACACTCGTTGTACTTCGACGAACTTCGTTTGTCTCGGAAACACTCGTTGTACTTCGACGAACTTCGTTCGTCTCGGAAACACTTTGTTGCGCATCGACGACACTTCTGAGAAGAGTTCTGAATTCAGTGAAAAGTTGCTGAAAATCTGAATTTCTATCGGAACAGCAATAATTTTAGTTGCTTATCTTTCTATGTTTCTAATTTTACTAATCCTTGTTTTAATCTAATTATTGTATCACCTCTATGCTTGTAAAACATCTAATCGTGTCAGTCTAATCTACTTAGTCCTAGTACCTTGTCTGTCTAGACAAGTTTGGTCTGAATATGTTTTTTAAAGGAAAAAAAAGAGCATACGTTGTCCCCATTTTCCAGTTTTAGGATTAAGATAGTTGGGATAAAGTCCTTTGGGTTTGTCGAGCCCTTGTAAAAATTGCCGAATATGATCGACTTTGTTCCTGTACACTGAATCGCCGGTCACGTCGCTGAGATAAGCGAATTCCAAATGGAGCGTTCCGAACTCGGAGAGGATACTCGAACCCCCGCTCGCCCAGCCGTAATTTTTACTACCCTGAAACACACAGCGGCAAAAAGTCAAATAAACAGAGCAATTTCAGAGATGGGAAAGTTTGTAAGTTCAAATGTGAAGTTACTGACCCCTGTTTTGAAGTTCACCAAGGCGTTGGGGATTCCCGTAGGAGTCTGGAAAGCCGGCAGAAGTTTGTCCGCGATTTGTTTCGCTTTGTCTCTGAACAGCGGGTCTCCGGTTAATGCGAAACACGACAGAAGTCCGCCGACAAAGCGAATGTTTGTTTCGAAAACTGATACATCGGATGTCTGAAAAAATATTTAAAACTCTATTTCTATTTTTTGGTTTTTGTGGAATCTTGTTAACTATAATCTCATGTGTAAGGTTTAATCTGTTGTAGTATTCGAGCTGAACTACTCGAATGAGTGAAGATTATAGTCCATTTATTTAAGAATGCAGTAACTAGAAACCTAATTTACACTATGAAAAATGTTCAATCTAGTTACAAAATTTGGCGCTAAATTCAAATATAGTTACTTGAATATAAAAGAAAAGTTACTTCAATATAAAAGAAAAATTCAGATTAAATACACCAAATGGCAACAATAGTTATAAAATACAAAAAAATAAATGGAGAAAAACGTAAAAACACTAAATGATAAAAACAGATCAGATGACAATTGTGAATTGACGCGGCAGCCATTGACAACTGATAGCTCAAAATGCATTGGCGCTCGAAAAAAATATACTTGGAGTTTATTTAATTTATTTTTTATCATTAAATTTAAAATTGAATATTAAATTATATATAAAACATTATTGTATACTATAGTACTTATTAGCCGTACAATAGTTTAATGTTCTATTATATTTAGAAATTATTCGTAGTAATATATTCATTTAATTACATATTACCAAATTCTACGCCAGTGACTGCAAATGTATATGAAAAGAGAGAGATGGTAAAGTAAATATCATCGGTGTGAACTTCTCCTCGATTTAAGCCAATCAGAGAAGAAGGTCAAATAAGCCCTATCTTCCCTGTACTGCATTCTTAAAAAAATGGACTATAGGTTAAATAATTTTTTTTCTAAAAAGCTTTCTTACATTATAATCTGTTCTTTTTTATTTTCTTTAAAATAATTATTGATAATTTGTGTATTTACCATAGATGATATATCCAGTTCTTTGGCAATCCATTCTCGACCTTGTCGGTATTCCTCGTCGAGTCCCATAATGTACAAAGTGTCGAGCCCGTCCATGATCGTAGCACCGAGGGGCATAGATCCGAAGATGCTGGCACTGTGGCCCCTCTTGCTGATCGGCCTCAGTTCGTTCTTGCCCCAGGCGTAACGCACGTAGTTGTCCCATGAGTGCTTCATCATCTGCAACAAGCACCGAAATCTATATTATTATCTCCTTAATTTATTAAACATTATCTTCTAAATATAACGAGTTTCTACTCGTTAAAGCTTTTAGATAAATATCGAATTTATTATTTTATAAAAGGATTCAATGTTTCGGCATCGGAGATTTTAACGTATGAGAAACAGATTGGTGTGTAATATAGATATAAAATTAATTATCCTCGAACGGGGATTTTATATAAAAATTAGTTTTTTTTCTCCTCAGATCCTTGTTTTATCTGATTGTGGATGTTATTAAGGTTTAGCCAATAGCGAGGATATTTTCCTAAGCTATCAGTTATTGGAAATCTATATGGTAGCTATTTACTGTTTTTCTTCAGGCACAAAATTTAGATTATTAATTAAAAAATAAATTATAATTTTCATGATTGCGTCTGTCTAGTCTTGTCTGTCTATTCTATTATTATTATTATATATATTATTACCTCCTTAACTTTGGCTCTTCTAATTAAATCTGACTTTAAACTGTTGGTACCGTTTAATTCGTCGTGGACGTAATAAACTGAAGTGAAACTTCGTTCAACCAAACCGTGAGCCGCCTCAAAAGATTTTGTGTTCTTGAGTAGGTAAAGGCTTGCCCACATCACAAACATAAGGAAAGAGACCACGGCGTATAAAAATATATTCCGCATCTTGCAAGTGACACGGACTGAACTGATACCAAGTTTGCAACAATTATTATCAGCGGCTTTATTGATAATATGACCTCAAAGTAAATACGAGAAGAATAAGAACCATCTTTTCTTCTCTCGGTTGTTTTAAAATCGTCTTGACATATTAATGAATTTCTTTGAAGCATCTGTCAACAGACTGAAGTTTTATATCTATTTGAAATGTATGCCGAATATACACGGGCGAGCAAAACAATTAGGTTACTTACGACATCGCAACTAAGACTGGTCTGATAAGCAGAAAACCCGGATCCGGGCGAAAACGAGTCACCACCTAAAAAGATGATCGCTTTTTGGTGCCAGCAAGTTTGCGAAATAGAACATCTTCTGGGGTTATGCTACGAAATCAACTTCAAGAAATTAGAGATGTCAATGTTAGTGAATGGACCGTTAGAAGAAAGCTGCATGCTGCTGGATTATCTTGTAGAAGGATGGCTACAGGTCCATCACAATGACGGCGTTAAATCGCAAGATTGGCTTTAGCCAGAAACCACTTGACATGGATTAATGATGACTGGAGCAACGTCCTATTTTCAGATGAGTCGAGTTTTTGCCTCACTGTGCCAGACGGACGTCCACGAGTATGGAGAAGACGCGGAGAAAGATTTCGCACGAGCACGCACTGAGTTGGTCTTCATACAGAATATTCTCTGATAGCTCACATATACATTACGGAGGTTCTAGACGATCATGTTATCAGACCTTTCGTGGTCCCTATGGATGAGCATAGCATTTTCATGCAAGATAATGCTAAACCTCACACAGTCAGAGTTGTCAGAGGATATCTGGACGAGGTGGGAATTAGGCGGTTTGAATGAGTAGGACTCAGTCCAGATATGAATCCCATCGAACATGTACGGGATGAGTTGGGAGGACGTATCCGAAGGCATACACTAGCTCCAAGAACTGCTTAGGAGCTGAGAGTTGCTATTGCAGGAATGGAATAACATTGACCAAAATTCGATTCTTAATTTAATTGAAAGTATGCCTCGTCGCTATTAACGTAATTAATGTTTATTCTTTTTAATTTATGTTAAGTTTGTTTTGTTAAGTTAAGTTTGTAGTGAGATATCACGTGTATTTATTTTTTCGTTGAACGCACGATTTTTAAACTTAAAAGCGGCCCGCGACTGGTACCAAAAAAATACATGTTATTTTGGGTGGGGCTTAATCTAAAACCTCACCATGTATCACCAGGGGGAGGAGGAGCTTCAAAAGTTGCTAAAGAACATCACGTGATTAATGGACGACTCCTTACGTCGTTGTAATTTCATTTGCAAATACATGATTGGTGGGGATTGTTTACAAAAAAAAAACCGGCCAAGTGCGAGTTGTGACTCGCGCACCGAGGGTTCCGTACAAACTTGTAAGTAAGGTATCTTTTTTTGTGGTGGACGTTGAGTTAAGTTAGTTAATTAAGCACATTGAGTTAACTTGACAAGTGGCCCTCCTGAAATCACGACCATCTTAGTACCGCTGGAAGCATAACCTCAAGATACCGCTGTCGTACGATGGAATTCTACCCTATATTTTATTACCATACATCCCCCATTCACTATGAGTGTTTAGGGGTTCTGGAACTGTACTATTTGTTTTTATATAAAGGTACACAAGGTATTTTTTTTTAAATAACGCGAATATTTTTAAACTTATAAAAAGAAAACTTTATTTTAGTATTACACTTATTCACTAACTTATATTAAGACCTAACTATTTCTAGATCTAATATAAACTAATATATTAACTATTTCTAGATCTATTTCGATACTCTTAACATTCAGTTGTTCAATTGACTGCTTTTGGGCAATTGACTACCAAAAAATATAGGGCGTACGTGATTTAAGTATATGTAGATTATAAACAAAAATTAGACGAAATATAATATATACAGGATGTTACGGGACTTGAGTATGTCGCATGTCGGTTATAAACAAGCAAAATTTAGACATAATATATACCCTGTATATATTATGTATATAGAGCGTACGTGATGAAATGCATAACGAATATAAACAAAGAAAATTCAGAATAAACAGCTTGGTGCCGACACATACTTTTTAACCTTCGGACCTAACCGAGGAGGACCTAACTGTATGCAACCCATATGCTTCTGTGGCTGACAATACCACGCACATACACATTAGTGTACTTTCATAAGTTTCTAATAGTAAATTCGCATTTTTCTTGTAATTAAACTACATATTTACGGTTTTGTTTTCCCTTTACATGTGCTCTAAGACACCGCTTCTTGCCAAATTTCATGATTCTAGGTCAACGGGAAGTACCCTATAGGTTTTGATTCCCTTGTGAAATCACAAAATATGCGACATAAACGGTCATATCTTTTGATCGCGTTGACTTACAATCGATTGCGTTGACGGACAGACTGACAGACAGACACGTCAAAC
Source organism: Phosphuga atrata (assembly GCA_944588485.1). Classification (NCBI taxonomy): domain Eukaryota; kingdom Metazoa; phylum Arthropoda; class Insecta; order Coleoptera; family Silphidae; genus Phosphuga; species Phosphuga atrata. The sequence goes on from OX155899.1 coordinate 57,514,977, forward strand.
TTATAACACTCCTTTTTGTGTCGGGGGTTAAAAAGAAAAAAAGCTTGTTTGTTATGAGAAGTTAATATATTGTACTTTGATTGTTATTTGAATTTCAGTCTAGAAAATTATTTAAATGTTGCATCATATAATCAAAAGTAAAAAAAAAAATCAAAATCATGGTTAATTTCATTAACCTTCCGGAAAGCACGTCGTGGTATAATTTACAACAAACGTAACTTTTAAAAACCTAAGACTAGTTAAAAATTTGTTTATTATATTATATTCGACTAGTTTTCTATAGTTTTGATAATTTTAAATAACCAAGCCTAGTTACAAATTTCTTTATTATACTGCGACATCCGACTAGTTTTCTATAGCTTAACTAATTTACATATTTTAAAGTCCCTGAAATGAAACTTCCTTCATTTTACAACTTGTGAGAATTTACGCTTTGCTAACCCAGTAACGTTATCAATTAGAAAGATTAAATTTATTTTAGAATTAGTTTCACTTGTTTTTGTAATCTGCATTCTTGATAAGTCTTGAAAACGTCGAGATCCTCCTAAAATTCCCATGAGAATCGGACGTTCAACTTCCTTTATTTACAAGAAAAGAATTAATAAATTAATACGTTCTAATTCACTCATGACTTACATAAAATAAATAAATGTAAAGAAAACATGACACTCATATACTGATGTCTTTAGTTTTCTTCAGTTTGAATCAGGCGCTCCATGGAAAGATCGACAAATGATGTGATGATGAAACGGACTAAATGTCAGTTGACACAAATAATTAAAAGTGAACAATTTATGAATTTATAAAATTAGTTAAGACTTGAATTAGAAACTTTAAATGTTGTTTCTCTTATTCTTATAGGTAAGATAAATCATTGTAACACCTATTGAGGCATTGAGCGCAAAAGCGGACTAAGCCACGATTTTTCGAATTTTTTGTGGTATTAAGATACTTTATTTTACCGCATGTATCGACCAAAAGTTAATTAACCCACACTTTCAGAATCAAAATTTGATGGAAGTATAAAAGTAGTTGTTGCATTGAATGTTTTTTTTATATTGTCTGTGTGTAATAGTAAAGTAATTTTGAATTGGTAAAACCATACAACATTATAGATAATCAGATAAACTTAATAAAGACGGAACAAAGCTTGAATATATAAATATACTCAACCTTTCCGGAACTCTATAATACTAATGAGTCTTTTTAGGACTACCAAAAACAAATCTCTTATGAAATTTGTCAGTTATTCTATAGCTTTCAGTCCACCTTCGTGGCACTCAACAAAAACCATAAAAATATCATTGATTTTTAAGATCATGTCTTTCCGATACCTTGAGTGGATAGCCATCTGTGGACGCGTTTCGAGATTTATCTCTCATCAGCACAGCTTTGCTTCCATGAACAATATTTTGTAAATCACTCACTTGAAAACCCATGTGTTGATTAGGGTTAGATGTTTTTAATTTTGCAAAGCTGTGCTGATGAGAGATAAATCTCGAAACGCGTCCACAGATGGCTATCCACTCAAGGTATCGGAAAGACATGATCTTAAAAATCAATGATATTTTTATGGTTTTTGTTGAGTGCCACGAAGGTGGACTGAAAGCTATAGAATAACTGACAAATTTCATAAGAGATTTGTTTTTGGTAGTCCTAAAAAGACTCATTAGTATTATAGAGTTCCGGAAAGGTTGAGTATATTTATATATTCAAGCTTTGTTCCGTCTTTATTAAGTTTAGTAAATTAATTGCCAAATTACTCGGTTTTATATGTGTTGGGGTTAGTCCGCTTTTGAGCTCATTGCCTCATATATTGTAAATAACTATTCTTATTCTTATAGAGAAACGCAATTCTGTTTTTAATTCTAAGAAACTTCAAAATTGGACTAGAAAACATTATATAAATATAATTATAGAATTGGTAAAACCATACTACATTATAGATAATCATATAAACTTAATAAAGTCGGTAAAGTAATAACACAGCCTGAATATATAAATATATTCAACCTTTCCGGAGCTCTATAATACTAATGAGTCTTTTTAGGACTACCAAAAACAAATCTCATGTGAATTTTGTCAGTTAGTTTATAGCTATCAGGCCACCTGCGTGGCACTCAAGAAAAACCACAAAAATTACATTGTTTTTTAAGATCATGTGTTTCTGATACCAAGTGGATAGCCATCTGTAGACGCGTTTCGAGATTTATCTCTCATCAGTACAGCTTTGCTTTTTGACAAATTTCACACGAGATTTGTTTTTGGTAGTCCTAAAAAGACTCATTAATATTATTAGCGCTTCGGAAAGATTGAAAATATTTATATATTCAGGCTGTGTTCCGACTTTATTAAGTTTAATAGTATATTAAATAACGAGTTCAATAAGCGCGGTTTTTCATCACGCGTCCATGTTTAGAAAATGACGAGCGTAGCGAGGAGTTTTCTAATGGACCTGCGAAAAACGCCACAATGTTTGAGTTTTTTATACCATTTTTTCTATTTTGCGCCCTTTTATGTCATTTCTAAATAAAAAAATCGCCGATACATATTGAAAAAATTGTATCGCGAGTCATAACCTCATGCATATGAGTGCTATTATGAGTCCATTACAGACGCAAAATAGAAAAATATAATTATTATAAGTGCAATTTGTTTCCTGCACTTTCGTGCCACGAGAGATCATGTGGGTTGCTAAAAACACTATAACCTGATAAATATTAATAATAATAAACATCCATAGACCCGGTTCTGCCTTTTGGCTTCATCAGTATAGATTTTTCTAATTCAAAATCAAATTAAATTAAAATTAAATATTCTACAACTTACTCAGTGTATTGATCGATGGCAAATGCTAACATTTGAGTTATCATATTTATATAGAGCCAATGAAAGACATATTTTAGACCACCACGTGTGCTTGTGTGACACGAAAGTTCAAGAAACCAAATTGTACTTGACTACGGACTACTGTACATGATTAACGTATTTACTTTACATTCGAAACTTATTTAATGTTGGTCTAGTTTTCACTAGTTTTGTTTGTTAAGTTCCGTTTCTTTAGTTATTCATAAATCTGTCTAATCTCCTGCTTTAGTCTTGTCTGTCTATTCTGTCGAGTCTGTCGACTATGTCTGTCTAGTCTGTTCGATTTGTCTTGTCCAGGGGTACCAAACCTTTTCATACCCGCGTGCCTTTATTTTAAATTTACACATTTTGTATTTTTTGTAATAAAAAAAAATCATATAGACGACTCATATCCCTAAACCTATGATGTTTTTGTGTGCGCAAAACATTGACAAAAATTAATGGGCAAAATTGAGTTGCGCAGACCTTGATAGACAATATTAAATGGACAAAATTAATGTATTATTGTTTCCTCAGCTGTGGCTAATCTTCAATCTTCAGTCAATTGAACTTAATTTATATCAGTGGGATTTTCTATACATTCTCCCGCATGCCAATAACAGTTTTCTTCGTGTCACGCAAGCAATAGGTTCGCCACCACTAGACTAGTCTGTCTAGTCCAGGGGTGGACAAATCTTTTGGCTATCTGGCCACAATGCATGTGAAAATTTGACCGCGGGCCGCATTAAAAAAATTTCTATTTAGTTATTTGTATACCACGACCGTTGCGTCTATACTTGTCTAAACACAACAATATTGCATAGTTTACATATACTAAAATAGTGTCGTGCGCCTTTCTGGGAGGGGGCGGGAAAATACGTCAAATCGGGTTTGGAGAATGAAAACGGACGTTTTGAGTGATTTTCGAAGGAAATTTTGCCGGGCGAAAGTGGTAAAATGTTTCGAAAACTCCAGACAATTGACTAAGTTTTGAGATATTGTGGTGACACCGAAGGCGGCGCGAAATCTAAAAGTCTGTTACTTGGCCGCCGAGCGGCCGTATTTGGACCGATCGCGACGTAAGTGGTGCTATCGGGAGCGCCGATTTTTTCCGCACGAAACTGTCATCTCGAATTTTCGAGTCATCGCTGAAAATTTGGAGATAATTGCGAAAAACAGAAAAAAAAAATCGCTGAACGCTTTCCTGTTTGGGCATCCGGTTGCGTGAGTACTTCCTCTTTGGGTCTTCGAAGAGGCCGCGAGATTTGTTTGCAAAAATGGCCGTGCGGTAGATGTTTTTGCAAAACCGGACGTTTGCGGCTGCCGAACCGGCAGTAGGTGTAATTTTGCAATTTCTTCTACACCGTTCGATGAAGGTCGATGGTATCTTGCGTACGATGTGCCGATTTTCCGATTCGTAGAAACCACGAAGTCGATTCGGCCGATAAATGGAAACCGGTAGAATGTCAATTCACATTCAAGATCTACAAAAGTACAAATGGCACAACTTCCTGTCCTACAATGGTAGATCGAGAACACACCGGACCGTACCATAAGCTATTAATAGTTGCAAAAAGTGGCAAACAAATAAATACAAATACAAATACAAATCAATTTTTATTGCAAAAAAAAAGAAATTCTCAATTAGCGTCCTAGCTGAGAGGTGCTTGCGAATTTTTCAGAATTTTTTGCACGGTATCCTTCCACCGGGAATTGTCGACATTCCGAAACTAAGTTTGCCAGTTTAGTCTCTGCGGTATGTCCCCCGGAGCCCTACGAATCGTCGACCGTTTATCGCGCGTCATATTTCACGCGTCTTTCAACTTTAGCAACTTTTACTGCCCCAATTCGCAAATTCCAACTATTTTTTGCAAGGCTTGTAACTTTGGCTTCCTCGATTTTTTCCAAAATTCTTAAATTTCGGGTTCGTCAAAAAACGGAATTCTCTTGCCATCACATTAACGATGCAACGAAAAACATCAATCGGTGACAAACATAGTTCCGCACATTCACCTGCAAGTTCCGTCGCAAGACGATTAGAATTTTCGATTGTTTTCAGCATTTTCTATACCGAAACTTTGCCAAAAAAACACACCGGCGCTACTGGCGCACGAGATCTAACAGCTCTTCACAGAAGCAGACATAGCAACAACAATAAGATTACAAGGACTTAAATGGGCCGGGCATTTACAAAGGATGGAAGAGTCAAGAGTAGTCAAGAGGATTTTCAACCAAAAATCGGAGGGTAAAAGACCGGTTGGAAGACCAGGGGCGAGATGGGCAGACAAAATCCTCGATCCATGCTCGGTATTCCAAACTGGAGAAAGGCGGCGGAGGACAGGGATGGCTGGAGGAAGATAATAGAGGAGGCCAAGGCCCGATTTGGGCTGTAGCGCCATTGGATGGATTGGATGGCTACTGGCGGGGCGCAAACACAAACGTAAGCCCAACTGTCACTCAGTTGAAAACTACGACCGCGGAAGTTTGTTGACCAATTCTCATCGGAAACAGATATTGATTGATAATTTTGATAGATTTCATGATTGGGCAAGTCGTTTCGATAAAACGAATGAATTATGTATTTCGTAATACCATATAAACATGTGTAAATTGAGTATTCTCGCACAAACCATGTTCAATTTGCGGAAACGTGAAGCGTCAACCAAATTCAAAGAAGGGAGGACTAGGGGGATGCGCTCTAAATGCGTAAGTATAGCAACGATTAGAGGAAGAGGGTGGAGTACAATAGGTTTATAAAGGTCACAGTACAAGTCATTACCGAAATCTACAATCTACAAGGTTTTGCTAAGGATTTCCTCTTCAACTTTACAACATATTTGCAAACCCATTGAAAAAATCGCTTTTCACATTTTTCACATTTGTGACCAAACCGAACAATTTTGCAAAACTCCCAATGAATAATTTTTTGTAGGTGCATACGTCCTACATATTATGGTTCAAGTTTCAATTTTCTATTTTAAAGCATTGACGAGATATTTGCATAAAACCTTTGAAGGAAAAATTATTCCCCAGGGCGTCCTCGGCGGAGGTGTCCAGTGAAAATTTCATTGAAATGTTTGATTATTTGGAAATTTTCCTGTTCGGTTTCGGTTGGAATATCTGATTAACGAATCTGGGTTCACTAAAAAAATCGCCATAATTTGTTTATTTGTAGAGAAAGGAACAGACGACGAAATTACTGTATCAGTTTTGCAAAATATTAAATATCAATCGTTGGCAGCAGCCCCACAAAACCAAAGCGGGACTGATGGAAATAAATTCAAAGAGCTATAGCTTGAAAATTGTAAGAGATATATGAAAAATTCTATCAGTTCTGCATAGACCGTTGATTTTAATATTGAAATTAATATTTTGATATCTTCACGGTCGATAGCCTTGGGACAGGATTTTTCATTAATGAAGGATTTCACACTTAATTATTTATTTTGTCCAACCCCAAAATCCTCAAGATGCTACATACTATTCCATCCTTACAACTATTCCATCTACTTCAATCGTTTCGCCCTTATCAACTTTTGTTATATATTAGTACATGCGGATCGAATAGTTGAATACGGTGCTATTCAACTATTCGATCCGCATGTACATAACAATATACTTGTAAAACGATTTATTTTCAGAGAACACCCCTAAATGTGCAGTGTCTATGAAATAGTGTTAGATAGATAATAAAGTGAACATCAGGCCTGGAAACATAATAAGCATGTCATAGGCAGCTATCAAGGATTTTTTAAAATACGGGGGCCGCATAACATTTCGATAGGGGCCACATCCGGCCCACGGGCCACCATTTGCACAGATTTGATATAGTGAGTCTAGTCTTGTCTGTCTAGCCTTGTCTGTTCAGTCCTGCCTGTCTACAGACAATACAGACAGGACTGTATTGTCCTGTCTGTCTAGTCTTGTTTATCTAGTCATGTCTCTCTAGTCTTGTCTTGACTGTCTGGTCCTGTCTCTCTGGTCTTGTCTGTCCGGTCCTGTCTGTCTGGTCTTGTCTATCTGGTCTTGCCTGTCTGGTCTTGTATGTGTGGTCTTGTCTGTCTGGTGTTGTCTGTCCGGTCTTGTCTGTCTGTCTGGTCTTTTCTGTCTGTTCTTGTCTGTCTGGTCTTGTCAGTCTGGTCTTGTCTGATTGGTCTTGCCTATCTGCTCATGTCTGTCTATTCTTGCCCGTCTAGTCTTGTCTGCCTAGTTTTGTCTGTCTAGTCTTGTCTGTCTAGTCTTCTATGTCTAGTCTTGTGTGTCTAGTCTTGTCTGTCTAGTCTTGTCTGTCTAGTCCTGTCTGTCTAGTCGTGTCTGTCTAGTCTTGTCTGTCTAGTCTTGTCTTTCTAGTCTTGTCTGTCTCGTCTGTCTAGTCTTGTATGTCTACTATTGTCTGTCTTGTCGCTCTAGTCTTGTATGCACAGTTTTGTATATCCAGTGTTGACGGTTTAGCCTTGTTTATCTAATATTACAACAAAGAGGATTATGTGTCGTCAAGTTCTTAGTAATCTTCCTTCAGAAGCGTTTACTTACAACACGAGCAGTCGATTTAATAAATAGTTTATTTTCTGAACATATTAATCGATATATAATTTATTAATTTATTTGCAACACGAGCAGTCAAGTTAATAAACATACTGTTTGATGTACATTTTATCCGATAAATAATTTATCAAAAAAATTACCTCTTTGATTACATCTCTGCTAACGTAATCCGTCCCATTAACGAAGGTATAGGAAGAATAGAAGTTTTCTTCGGAACTACCAGTATTGTTCAAATTAAAAGTTTCATTTTTAAGATGCCTCAAATCTCGAGCCACGTGAGCTTTCGAATCGTGTTTCGACAAATAGACACTTGTCCAAGCCATCACCACCACAGCGGACAACAATCCAGAAGTTGTTGCTTTCGACATTTTAGAATAAATATAATAATATATTTATAATATAATTTAAAACGAGAATAGAAACAAAAGTCCTTTAGCACTTAACGAATTTAACGAAATCACGAATTTTGAAGGTATGCAGATTAACTTATTCACTTGATAGTTATAAACTTGTTGAAGTTAAGAATTTCAAATGAATACATAAAATTAACTCGCTCGTGTTTGAAACGAATAAAGAAAATTAATTAATTCATTTGATTGTTATAGTTTATTTGTTAAAATAAAGTCAATTTAGTTTTAAATAAAAAGTAAGTAATCAATCACTAATTCGTTAGATGAAACATAGTTTAATTTAAAGTTAAAACTTAAAGGAATTAGATAGAAATTAAGATAAATGTTGCTGTGATGAATGGAAGTGAACAACTGAGCTAATACTAAATTCTGCTTATTAACAGAGGGGAAATTATCACTGGTTATCGACCGAGCCAATAAAGTTTCCTCAGTCGCGTGCGCTTTTATTATAAGACTCCTTATCGCATAAACAGAAAACAAAATGTTTCTAAAAATAAATTGATTTCATTACCTCTTTAACTTTGGCTCTTCTTGCGAAATCCGTGCGCAGAGTTTTAGTGCTATTTAGTTCGTCGGAAACATAAGTTGAAAAAGAATTTCTCTTAGCCAAACTACGGGATTTTTCAGGGGAATAAGAGTTATGGTTTAAATAAATGCACGTCCAGGATAATAAAACTAAGAGGGAAAAGAAAACGCAGGATTTTAATATCTTCATGTTGCTGGTTACGCGGATGAAATTTAAATGAGATTTTGACGGAATAAACGAATTTTTTATCACAACAATTCTTGATAATACGACCTTAAAACACTATAAAAAATTGTATATATTTTATAGTTTCTTTTATCGCTATTAATAAACAGATTTTTCATTTATCTCAGAAAATTTTTAATTTAATATCCATTTTAACACGTTTTTATTAGCTCATTTTCTTGTCTGGCTATTCTCAACTTTGTTGTTAACTGTGTTATGTTCTCAACTTTGTCTATTTTCAACTTTGTTCTCAACTTTGCGTTCTCAATTTTGTCCGAGCGATTTTAACAAATCGATTTCAAACTAACGTCCCGATGAGCTAAAGACTTGAAACTTTAAACATCAGAAGTGGATGACAGCTCAGAAATGCAATATATTAATACTTGCGACACTTACTTTTACTTTAATTAAATATTTCATGTTAAATGTAGTCCTTATTAAATGTAGTATTTAGTAAATATGGTCCATATTAAATGTAGCCCATATTAATTGTAGTCCATATTAAATGTAATTTATACAGGGTGTTTCATAAATGCCCGGCAGAAATTCTAGGTCGTGTTCTAGAGCAGTGGTGCGCAAACCATGGGTCGCAACCAGGGGTGGGCTGCCAAATTTTGAACAACCAAAAATTTATAACTAAACAAAACATTTATTGACAAAAAAACAGATACATTCCAAATTTAACACACTACGCTATGTATATGCATAATTAATTAATTAATTAAGAGTCCATATGCCTTGTTCATTCGCAAAAATATCATTATTGGGCCCTTTCCTTACCCATGTTTCTGTTGTGATTCTGGTTCATCCAAGATGCAACAAAAGGAATGGCATCGAAATTTGCTATTGGTATTCTAATTGACAACTATTTATAACAGTCACACAGACAATGCCTACTCAAATTTGAAAAGTTTTAATAACATCCACTTTGGGACAGCTTTACTAATTAAATCAAGGGAGGGACACGGAAATCTTCTGTTACTCTTTAGCACACAGCGCTCTAGATGCATTGTGTGAGCCTTTCGCTACGTCAAAGCAAGTAACGAGAAAGGTCAAGACCTAATATATCAGGCTTACACAATGCATCTAGAGCGCTGTGTGCTAAAGAGTAACAGAAGATTTCCGTGTCCCTCCCTTGATTTAATTAGTAAAGCTGTCCCAAAGTGGATGTTATTAAAACTTTTCAAATTTGAGTAGGCATTGTCTGTGTGACTGTTATAAATAGTTGTCAATTAGAATATTATTATGTGCTTCCGTACTAATTGAATCATTCCCTTATTATGGATGATTGTGTGTTGTATTTCCACAAGCTTTGCATGGGTCCCGTGTGCAACGTTAGATAAAGAGACACGATTGTTGTCCAATTTTCCGACGTATGCATGATATACGATTCCTTTGTTTGGTTTGTACACGATACTACAATTGGTCCGGAGACGAGGAACTGCTGAAGAACTCGCCAACAAAGGTGAGGTTTCTCGTTTTACCTAAGGAGTGAGGTTACACAAATTACAACTTTCTTATGTTACTTTACTAGTACATAAACCTATGCCCTTCAGCCCCTGACATTTTAGGTCTTGACCTTTCTCGTTACTTGCTTTGACGTAGCCAAAGGCCCTCACAATGCATCTAGAGCGCTGTGTGCTAAAGAGTAACAGAAGATTTCCGTGTCCCTTCCTTGATTTAATTAGTAAAGCTGTTCCAAAGTGGATGTTATTAAAACTTTTCAAATTTGCTATTGGTTTCCCCAATAAATATATTATCAGTAGATTGGATAGTGTTCCATAGTAAGGCTGATTTTTAATTTTGATGCAATTAAATTCATAAGGCTAAAACCTCTCTCAGCTTCTGAACTGCTAATAGCAATTGTGCTTGCTATTTTTTTAGCCCTTAAAATTGAATTATGTAACTGAACATTTTTCAGTTGTATGTTTACGTCTATAAAATCACGAGAATCATTACATCTACTTGAAACTTTAAAATTTCATATAATTTTCTAACCAATTCTTCACCTGCTAGCCATGCTGACATCATTTTATCTAATGACCAGGTAGAAGGATCTAAAATCTCGAAGAGCTGCACACATTTTTCATAGTTATCAGTGTCATTGTTCTCATTCTTATCCTCGTCCATATTTATATGACTAGTCGTTAAAAGTCTTGCTTCCATATTCTTTGCCACACTATCTAATAATTGCTCTCTGGGAAGAGCTACAAATTTATTATTGTAATCAAATGGTAATGCATTTTACTCATTTAACTCATTTGATGAAATTAAAGTTTGAACTTTTTTTTCCTAAACACCAAAATTATCATTCTTGGTTTTAGGGGTAATTTAACAAGTGGCTCGCCGAGTTTCAAAAATTTTAACAACCGGCTCGCGCAAGCCGGACCGAGCCGGATCCAGCCCACCCCTGATCGCGACCCCTAGAGGGGTCGATAGAGAACCTTTTTGGGTCATCGAATTCATAAAAAATTTAAAGTATTTCGTGTGTAAGTATTCGCTCCGTGCATAACCGCGCTTAGCGCTACCTGTGGCCAAAAACACAACTTCGTCTCCAATAATAGTATATAAAAGCAACAGACAAAAAAAAATAATTAATTTAATAAAATATACAATATTTAACAGCAAAAATTTTTGCCAATAGGGAATATGCATGATATTTAAATTTGGTTGAAATGCACTGACATCTTTGACGTCATCAACAGACCGCGCGAAAATGGCGGCGTTTAAACAGCTCAAGATTTTTCTCAATTTTAAATATTTTTTTAAACTTAATTACCGCATTTTTAAGTAGTATTTATATTTTTTACCATGTTATAACGATGTAAACAATGAATTAAAAATATATAAAAAACATGCATATTCCCTATTATGTAAGGTCATATCATCCGAACGGAATCGGCTAGGAAAATAAAATTAGTATATTTGCAATCAGCAGGGAAAACAGTTTTAGACACACTATGAAATTTTCCATTCACTTGGTAAATAACGATTTTCAGGAAATACATTTTCTCGCATTTTATGAAGATTTCACTATGTCATAACCTTTGAACGACTTACCACAGAGACTTATAGTTTTGACCATCCGATTCAGCGTCCCAAAATTAGTCGGAAACGTATATAATATTCACTAGGAAGCCTTCAGTTAAGAAATATCGACACGTGGAGTTTAGACCGCGGAAACGAAGAAAAGCGAGAAAATCGATTTAGTCAAAATAGTTATTTATTGAGTTACAGCAAAATCTAAAAACGTTTCTGAAAGCATTTTTGCTGCTGATTACAGATATGCAAATTATATTTCGCTAGCTAGCTCTTTGCGTTCACTATCGCCTGCAAGAATTGAAGAAATTTTTAAGGAATTTCGGCGCTCGAGTAGAGATCTCGGAAAGTTGTGAATTTCTCGCGGACAATCATAGTGTATCACTAGGAAAATGACATTCTGAAAACGATGCCGCAATCCGTTTTTGATTATCTGCAACCGTTTCGGAGACATCTCCTTAGAAAATCGAGAATCGGGTAAATTTCAGTTTGAAAATTCTCGACGAATCATTGAATCTTTCCGGGCAATTAATACATCGACTTGTTCGTCTTGTGTAGTTTCTGTGTGCCGAAAATGATTTCGCTGCTTTTTACCGTTCTCGAAAAAATCGAAAAAACCGAAACAGTACATATTTTTCGAACGATATGATGGAAAAGAAAATTTTTGTTGAAAAAATTTAAGAATTTTTTTTTCCTGATTTTTTTATGGTTACCCGAAGGAAATCGAAGTACTAAAAACGGTTTTCCAGTTTATTCTGCTCTAAAGTTACAAATGAACAACTTTTATATATTTTTTCGCTTACACCATCTCGCATTTCCAACTGATTTCACGCTGTCATAACTTTTGAACGGCTCACCATAGAGACTTCTAGTCTTCACCAATGGATTCAGCTTCCCAAAATAAGTCATAAACGTATATAGTATTTCCTAGGAGGCTTTCAGTTAAGAAATACCATCGAAGCGGGGAGTCTAGACCGCGGAATCGACGAAATGCGAGAAATTCGATTTTGTCAAAATCGTTTTTTTTCAGTTACAGCAAAATTAAAAAACGTTTCTGAAAGCATTTTTGCTGCTGATTACAAATATGCAAATTATATTTCGCTAGCTCTTTGCGTTCACTATCGCCTGTAAGAATTGAAGAAATTTTTAAGGAATTTCAGCGCTCGAGTAGAGATCTCGGAAAGTCGTGAAGTTCCCGCGGACAATCTTAGTGTATTAAGAGGAAAATGATATTTTGAAAACGATGCCGCAATCCGTTTCTGATTATCTGCAACGGCTTCCGAGACATCTACTTAGTAAATCGAGAATCGGGTAAATTCAGTTTGAAAATTTTCGACGAATTATTGAATCTTTCCGGACAATTAACACATTGACTTGTTCGTCTTGTCGCGTAGTTTCTGTGTGCCGAAAATAATTTCGCTGCTTTTTACCGTTCTCCAGAAAATCGAAAAAACCGAAAAAGCACATATTTTTCGAACGAAATGATAGAAAATTTTTGGTGAAAATTTTGTTGGAATTTTTTTTCGTGATTTTTTTATGGTTACCCGATGGAAATCGAAGTGCTGAAAACGGTTTTCCAGTTTATTTCGCTATAAAGTTACAAATAAACAAGTTTTATATATTTTTCGCTATACACCATTTCGCATATCCGACTGATTTCACGCTGTTATAACTTTTGAACGGCTCACTACAGAGACTTCTAGTCTTCACCAATGGATTCAGCGTCCCAAAATTAGTCAAAAAACGTATATAGCATTCCCTAGAAGGCTTTCAGTTAAGAAATACCATCTACCAGGGAGTCTAGACCGCCGAAACGACGAAATGAGAGAAAATCGATTTTGTCAAAATCGTTATTTTTTTACTTACAGCAAAATTTTAAAACTTTTCTGAAAGCATTTTTGCTACTGATTACAGATATGCGAATTATATTTCGCTAGCTCTTTCCGTTCACTATTGCCTGTAAGAATTGTAGAAATTTTTAAGGAATTTCGGCGCTCGAGTAGAGATCTTGGAAAGTCGTGAAGTTCCCGCAGACAATCTTAGTGTATGAATAGGAAAATGATCTTTTGAAAACGATGCCGCAATCCGTTTTTGATTATCTGCAACGGTTTCCGAGACATCTACTTAGCAAATCAAGAATCGGGTAAATTTCAGTTTGAAAATTCTCGACGAATTATTGAATCTTTCCGGACAATTAACACATCGACTTGTTCGTCTTGTCGTGTAGTTTCTGTGTGCCGAAAATGATTTCGCTGCTTTTTACGGTTCTCGAGAAAATCGAGAAAATCGAAAAAGCACACAGTTTTCGAACGATATAATGGAAAATTTTTGTTGAAAAAATATTCTGAATTTTTCTTTCGTGATTTTTTTATGGTTACCCGAAGGAAAACGAAGTGCTAAAAACGGTTTTCCAGTTTATTTTGCTCTAAAGTTACAAATGAACAAGTTTTATATATTGTTTCGCTGTACACCATCTCGCATTTCCGACTGATTTCACTCTGTGATAACTTTTGAACGGCTCACCACAGATACTTCTAGTCTTCAGCAATGGATTCAGCGTCCCAAAATAAGTCCAAAAACGTATATAGTATTTCCTAGGAAGCTTTCAGTTAAGAAATACCATCGAAGCGGCGAGTCTAGACCGCGGAATCGACGAAATGCGAGAAATACGATTTTGTCAAAATCGTTATTTTTTTAGTTACAGCAAAATTAAAAAACGTTTCTGAAAGCATTTTTGCTGCTGATTACAGACATGCAAATTATGTTTCGCTAGCTCTTTGCGTTCACTATCGCCTGTAAGAATTGAAGAAATTTTTAAGGAATTTCAGCGCTCGAGTAGAGATCTCGGAAAGTCGTGAAGTTCCCGCGGACAATCTTAGTGTATTAAGAGGAAAATGATATTTTGAAAACGATGCCGCAATCCGTTTTTGATTATCTGCAACGGCTTCCGAGACATCTACTTAGTCAATCCAGAATCGGGTAAATTCAGTTTGAAAATTTTCGACAAATTATTGAATCTTTGCGGACAATTAACACAACGACTTGTTCGTCTTGTCGTGTAGTTTCTGTGTGCCGAAAATGATTTCGCTGCTTTTTACCGTTCTCCAGAAAATCGAAAAAAACCGAAAAAGCACAAATTTTTCGAACGAAATGATGGAAAATTTCTGTTGAAAATTTTTTTGGAAAATTTTTTCGAGTTTTTTTTTGCTTATCCGAAGGTTATCCGATTCTGAATTCAATTATTTTCAAATACATGTCAAATACAAACAAATTTTCAAACACAGCATAAATGCTGAATAATGACGTAACTGGTTATGAAGTTCTTGAAAGTGTCACCTTTGGCGCTAGTACTGTTGCGCTCGGAGCGAATTGGGTAGCAGTATATAGTGAAATGTCAATATAAAGAAATTTAAAAAAGATTGAAATTTTCAAACATTATTTTCTCAAAAATTAATTTGGGGATTTGTTTCAAATTTTGTGGAGATGTTGCTAATATGTTGTCGATTTAATAAATAACTGTGCTGGAATCTTTACAAAATTTTCCCAATATTGTAATATTTATTTCAGCAAATATTTCAGTTTATTTTAAATTCCACTTTGAAAATCAAATTTGTTATAATATTGCAATTTTTTCTAAATTCCACCTTAAAAATAAAATTTGTAAACATTGAAATTTTCAAACTTAATTTTCTCAAAAACTAATTTGGGGAATTCTTTAAAAGTTTGTGTAGATGTTGGCAGAACTGTTTTGGAATATTTAACCAGTTTTCCCAATATTTTAATATTTATTTCAGCAAATATTGATTGCAAAATAAATAAAATATTGATTGCAAATATTTTGTTGTAAATTCCACCTTTTAAATATCAAATTTTGTGAAAAACTAATTTGGAGATTTGTTTCAAACTTTGTGAAGATGTTGGTAAAACTGTTTCGGAATATTTAGCAAATTTTCCCAAAATTGTAATATTTATTTCAGCAAATATTTCAGTTTATTGTAAATTCCACTTTGAAAATCAAATTTGTTAACATTGAAAATTTCAAACTTAATTTTCTCACAAACTAATTTGGGGATTTGTTTTAAATTTTGTGGAGATGTTGGTAGAACTCTTCCGGAATATTTAGCAAATTTTTCCAATATTTTAATATTTATTTCAGCAAATATTGCAGTTTTTTTTGTAAATTTCACCTAGAAAATTTTTATGTTTACAAATTTGATTGAAATTTGGTCATTTTATTGAAACTTAATTTTTTCAAAAAATAATTTGGGGATTGGTTTCAACTTTTGTGGTAGAACTGTTTGGGAATTACAATGTTTACATTACTTCTATCTAGGGGTCGCGATCCAATTTTACAGAAAATGTTGAGTCGCAAATGAAAATTGTTTGCGCATCACTGTTTTAGAGCCCAAAATAAGAAAAAAGTCCCTATAAAGATGTGTCCGAAAACGCTTCCTAACTGAGGTACAGCTCTTAAAAGGGGTGGCCGTTTATAAACGAGGTAGTAAAATATATAAAAAGCTTTTTAAAAACCAGGTTTCTATTAAAATGCACTAAAAAGGAGATTTTTTTTCCTCGTTGACTATAAATAAAATAGCGGAGCACTAAAATATATTCACGTTATCTTCATGGACGCTCCACGCGTTTATTTATAGTCAACACGAACAAAATATTTTGCTTCACTCTTCTAGAGTATTTTAATAAAAAACGTGGTTTTAAAAAAGTATTTTATTAACAACAAATTTGGGTTAATGACTTTATTTTTGTTTAATTTTAATCTAGTTTATTGATGACTCAAAACTTTTCGCAACTTTGAACTGTGATCACCCGATGTAATTCCCATTCGTTGTTTCTGCAATAGATTCCTGCCGTCAATTTCATGTCAAGCCTTCCATTCTCGACCAATCAACGAACTCAACGCAATTTTTTACAACTTCAATACAACAAATTGCCGAGAAACAGTTCGTGGTCAAAGACGGATCACTTCCCTTGTGATAATGATTAACGGTTATCAAAAAACAACTTACTAGTAAAAACAATTAACAGAAAATGTTTCTTCATTTTCAAGTACAAATTTATTTTTGCAAGTTAGCAATCACATTATTTGTTCATTTCTCATATCACTTGTTTAATAAAAGATAGAATTTATGAGATATTGCAATCACTGTGATTTGTAAACATTATCACGCGATTTATAAATTTTATTATGATTGCGACCTTAAATTTGTTGTTAAAATAATTTAATTATCGATTTAATAAATAATTTTAACTAACGATTTATATTTGTGTATTACTTACTGTAAGTACAGAAACTTTGGCGAAATATGTATTTGCAAATTTTCAGAATAAATGTAACAATTTTAAAATATCCGACAAAGAAAGTCTTGATAGCCAATCGAAAATTTTAGTCTTAATTGAGTTTAAGCAAAATTAATTTTTGTTAATTCTCTTAATTAGTAAAAATCATTATAACAAATCCAATTAGCAAATTTTAAATTGGTTTAAAACAAAAAAAAAATTAATAATTTAAAGATATTAATATTCTCAATATTTTTATTATTATTAATCTCGCTTAATCTTGATACAATTTAAATTTGAAAACTGAATCACATCAAGGCAAAACCCGAACAAGTTTAACACAAAACTTAATGAAATACAATCCGAGAAGTTTGAAAGAGTTGTCCATAAACGAATTTAAATTAATTCAGGCTTTCTTTCCCTCCATCCCAAACAAACAAAAAATAAACATTAAACACAAAAATCTCTTAACAAAATAATAAAATACTTTAAAATATGATGCCATCTATCATTGTTAAGTGTTAGTCGAACATATAAATAGGTATAACATTTACATAAGCATGCTAATAGGACGCTCATTCTTCTCCACTAAATGTTCACTAAAATAACTCTGCGGGATATTTTGACAGTTTTATATAAACAAGACTATACACAAGAATTTATACACTAAATCAGTTCTCTATATTAGGTACACACTAGTATATTTTATCTAGTCTAATCTTCTCTGTCTATCTAGTCTTGTCTATCTACTCTAGTCTTGTCTTGTCTATCCAGTCTAGTTCTGTCCATCTAGTCTATACTTGCTTTATGGGACAGAGTCCTGGACTCTGACTTAGGCCACCATGAGGAAGCTGACAGCGTTCGAAATGTGGCTGTATCGCAGTCTTGAGGATCTCTTGGGTGGACCACGTAACCAAAGAAGAAGTTCTTCGAAGAATGAAGAAATCCACGGAGATAATAACCACCATAAAAGCACGCAAGTTGGAGTACCTGGGCCATATAATGCGAAATGAAAAGAGATATGGTTTACTACAACAAATACTGCAAGGCAAAATCCCGAGTAAACGCGGCTGGATTTCTCAACCAGCCAAAAAAATATTTTAGACAAAAAAAGGATTTCTTGGCTAAAAAATTTAGGAACATGGTTCTCTCTGAAAACCACCGAGCTTTTTAGAGCAACCCAGAAAAAGATCACGATAGCCCGAATGATCGCCAACATCCGGACCGGATAGGCACCAAAAGAAGAAGTCTAGTCTATTCTGTTGTGGGGCTGCCACCAATGCTGTGGGGCTGACACCTATGTTGTGAAGGGGGTTGTGGTGTGAACCACCGCCGACTTCAATGTTGTGAGGGAAGGACTGTTGGCCAACAATTCTTCGGACTCTGAGATATATCACTTTACTCTCTTTTCTCTTACTTCTTACTAACAACTTGTTACTTGTTTCTTATTAGTTCTTACTGACAACAGGGGAATGTTATTTATACAATTCCTAGTATAATATATCTGTAAGAGGGGTTAAATCATCCCTCTAATTAAAATAAGGAGGAGATTGAATTTTCTTGGCTCCTCCCATGAACAATCGAGGCTTAAATTCTCTAAATACCTGAAAATGTCTAGTCCTCTGGTTAATCTCTATAAGAAGGTTTTTATAGGCCTTCGTACGTTTTCTAATATGTTTGGGGGAGGTAGATTTTAGCGTGGTAATAAAAACCCTAAGTTCCTGGACAAACTATAAAACAATTGCATTTATCCAAAACGTGGGACAAAGGACAGTAAGTCCAGTCCTAGTTTTTATTACAAATTCCGTCCTCCTTGTTAGTGTTGTGGACAACATAGTCATCTGACAAGCGGGAGACCGGAGTTCGATTCATCACCAAGGCAGAGACATTTTCAACCAGGGCGGCACTAACCGTCCGGGCTCCTGGACAAGAAAAGACATGCTCTTGTCTATGACTACCCCGAGGTATGTGATTTCGTTTTTAGGACTTATATATGAATGTTGCACTTTAAACTGTATTGAGTTTCCTTAGTCAGTAACACTGCTTCAGACTTTTCGGGAGCAAGGCTCAGGTTGTTTGATGTCATTAAATCCGTTACTTGGCGAATTGTGCGGTTTGCCGTTT
Source organism: Phosphuga atrata (assembly GCA_944588485.1). Taxonomy (NCBI): domain Eukaryota; kingdom Metazoa; phylum Arthropoda; class Insecta; order Coleoptera; family Silphidae; genus Phosphuga; species Phosphuga atrata. Next base: position 57,533,988 of record OX155899.1, read on the forward strand.
GCATTAGCATGGATTCCGTTTTTGCTGACACCACAAGCCTCAAGTCGTCCGCGAAGCCAATGAGCGTGGCACCCTCCGGAAGTTTCAATCTTAGGACGGCATGATATAGGATGTTCCACAAAGTAGGGACTGAAACTGAACATTATGGGACCCCGCTACTCAGTTCCGGAACTCCATGAGTAGGGAAAGATCCTATGTTCTGGAGCCTCCTCACTCCTCAACCTACACCACTACCCCCACCCCTAGGAAATGAACACTGTTTCTTGGAATTAATGTGTTTATCCTACGTGACCGTAGAAATAAACACTGCTTCTTAGAAGTAATGTATTTATCCCATTACCGTTGAGTCAGCATTTTCCTGAACGTGACCGCAGAAATAAACACTGTTTCTTTGAATTAATGTGTTTATCCTATTACCGTTGAGTCAGCATTTTCCTGAACGTGACCGTAGAAATAAACACTGTTTCTTGGAATTAATCTGTTTACCCTACGTGACCGTAGAAATAAACACTGTTTCTTGGAATTAATGTGTTTATCCTACGTGGCCGTATAAATAAACACTGCTTCTTTGAATGAATGTGTTTATCCTATTACCGTTGAGTCAGCATTTTCCTGAACGTGACCGTAGAAATAAACACTGTTTCTTTTAATTAATGTGCTTATCCTATTAAGAGTTTGACCTAGTTTTTGATCCGTGCAAGTGAATCGTGAGAAAGTTAAAACCGTCGAGTCAGCATTTTCCTGTTTCAACTTGTCTGTAAACGTGATCGTAGACTGTCAGTTTCTTGGAATTAATCTGTTTATTATATTAAGAATTTGACCTCGTTTTGATCAACACGTGTAAGGAACTGTCGAGTCAGCTATTGGTTTTGGTATAGGCAGCATTTCCAACATCCAGTCTTTCGAAATACACACACACACACATCAGACGATCCAGCTTAAGTCGACAATTCAAAGATGGATTTCAACAAGTTAACCAACATTAACAAATCGTCAAAGATTTGTGTTCTAACGTATCTGCGAGCCGAAGATTTAAAATTAAATGAAAAATACACCATCAGTCAGATCTTACAAAAAATACGGTTTATGGAAATAGCATCGTCTGCAAATAGTTCCATATATTTCTTTGGAATCCATATGAACCCCTCAGCTGTATCTACAACGATGCTATTTCCATAAACCGTATTTTTTTTTAAGAACTGAGTGATTGTGTATTTTTCATTTAATTTTAAATCTTCGGCTCGCAGATACATCTTTGACGATTTGTTAATGTTGGTTAACTTGTTGAAATCCATCTTTGAATTGTCGACTTAAGCTGAATCGTCTGATGTGTGTGTGTGTGTTTCGAGAGACTGGATGTTGGAAATGCTGCCTCTCCTATTTATACCAAACCCGATAGCAGACTCGACAGTTCCTTACACGTGTTTATCAAAACGAGGTCAAATTCTTAATATGATAAACAGATTAATTCCAAGAAACTGACAGTCTACGATCAAGTTTACAGACAAGTTGAAAATGCAGACTCGACAGTTTTAACTTTCTCACGATTCACTTGCACGGGTCAAAAACTAGGTCAAACTCTTAATAGGATAAACACATTAATTCAAAGAAACAATGTTTATTTCTACGGTCACGTAGGATAAACACATTAATTCCAAGAAACAGTGTTGATTTCTACGATCACGTACGATAAACAGATTAATTCCAAGAAACAGTGTTTATTTCTACGGTCACGTTCAGGAAAATGCTGACTCCACGGTAATAGGACAAACAAATTAATTCAAAGAAGCAGTGTTTATTTCTACGGTCACGTAGGATAAACATTAATTTCAAGAAACAGTGTTTATTTCTACGGTCCCGTAGGATAAACAAACTAATTCCAAGAAACAGTGTTTATTTCTACGATCACGTAGGATAAACAGATTAATTCCAAGAAACAGTGTTTATTTATATGGCCACGTTCAGGAAAATGCTGACTCGACGGTTTTAACTTTCTCACGATTCATTTGCACGGGTCAAAAACTAGGTCAAACTCTTAATAGGATAAACACATTAATTCCAAGAAACAGCGTTTATTTGGGGGGTGGAGTTTTGGGGGTGGAAGTGGGGATTTGGGACGTGGTCTGGGGCGGGGGTAGTGGTGGGGGTTGAGGAGTGAGGAGGCTCCAGAACATAGGATCTTTCTCTACTTCCATGTGCTTCTGGAAGCAGTGTTCTATTATCGAAGTAGCTTCTTACCATGCGCAGGAGGTAATTATTCTTATTCCTCTTCCAGTTAGTTCCTTCATTATTATTTTCCAACTAGCACCGTTAAAAGCGTTTCTAACGTCAAATGTTATTAGTGCACATATCTTCCTTGTCCTTTTGGTGCCACTTCTTCTGCAAGTTTTAGGACCGCTTCTTTTGCGCTGATAGTGGATCTGCCCCCTCTGAATCCAAATTGTCTCCTGGACAATCCGATACTTGCCACAAGTACTCTTTCAAGTCTGTCCACCAGTAGCTGCTCTAGCAGCTTCCCCGGCGTGTCCAGAATACACAATTTCAATGTTATACGATGATGGACCGTCAAACAGTTTGTCACCCTTGCGGAAGGACAACTTGCGCACTTCCATTTCTTGGAAAAGTTCCCGGCACTTAGTTCTGCATTCATTACATCTAGAACAAATTTTGATTGATAGAGGGCTGCGATTTTAATAACCTCAGGCGGGATGCCATCTGGTCCTGGAGCTCTACCGTCGTCGATTCGGTCTTTTGTTTGTTGAGTTCCTTCTCGGTATTTACTTTCTAGACCGTGTTGCTACTTTACTTTCTAGACCATGTTGCTATTTAGCGGTATCTCAGTAACCTCTGGTTTTTTCCAGACAAAAGGTTCATGTTGTGGCAACAGTACATCTACAACTCGATTCAGGTCATTCATTGGCATTTGAGTGTTTGGCGGTAGCACTTTAAGTTTCTTCTTGCATAGTTGGAAGGCATATCTCCATATGTCCTTGTCTATGTTCTCGTAGAGTTTTTGAAAATGTGATTCCCTTGCTTTGGATATTGCTTGTCTCAGTTCTTTTTTCTGCTTCTATATAGGTCCGTTAGCGTTTTGAGCTTTTCATCAACGTCTTTTTCTAGTTTTCAGGTCGCTGACATTTTCTTCTAGCAGCAAAGTACGAGGCCCTCAGGTTAGATATTTCGTCTGACCACGAGTATACCAGTTTCCTCCTAGTTGGTCTACCTTTCTTGGGTAAGATTGAGTTACATGCCTTGCGCATGACCTGAACAAGTGTATCAGCATTTTTTAATTGTTGTACCTTCAATTTCCTGTGCCACGCTAATTTTTAGTGCTTCTATGTTAAGGTGTTTCGTACTCCATCCGTTCCTTTTTCCTTGTTTTATGTCTTTCTTTGTTGAGTCTGCTTCTATTTTATATGATATGTATCGATGATCGCTCGGAGTTTCGTGGTTGAGTACCTTGCAGGATCCTGATTCCGATGTTATGCGAACAGAAAGTCAGGTCCATTATGGAACGCGCATTTCCCCTAACTAGTGTGTGCTGTGTCCCTTGGTTCAGCAAAACTACTTCCATCTCTGCTGCCCAATCCATAACGATATCCCCTCAACGGATAAATGGAAAAATAAGACCGGACAAACCCTAGACCCATGAACAATGGTTGAACAAATGATTTCGTCGGAGGACTTATGGGCAGATACATCAAGGATGATCCAAGACAACATGACAATAAAAATGCTAAACGAGTGGAAAGGGAAAGAAGCCGAAAGAATGAAAAATATTAGTACCTGAACTAAAGTGACCACATTTTCATTGAGAAAAAGCGGGACAAAAGGGATGAAATGAGAAATATAATTTAGTCATGAAAACAGACCAATTATTATATTTGTGTATTTGACCATCTTCAAGTTTGATATTATTGTTTTGTATTTTACACTTATTTACTTCAAGAAATAATAAAATTAAATATTATTTCTTGAAGTAAATAAGTATAAAACACAAAACAATAAGACCAATTATTAAAGAAAAAAAAATGTATCTACTCACTCACGAAAATGAACACATTCCTAAATACATTATTGTATGTGAAGGATGCCATTATTATAATCGTGTGTAAAAGTATCAAAATCGTGCGTAGAAGTCCAATGTAAATCAAATGGAGTTTCATTATTAAACGATTTCTGTTTGTTGTTACTATGGCGACAACTTGCGTCACTAAACAAAAATCATCGACGTAGTGAAAATAAATTTTCTGACATATATTAGAATTGAATTAATTTTTCTTATTTTGAATCAAGAAGTCTCGGCCTCTCAATGTGGATTTATATGGATTTAATATAACTTAACCTAACCATAACCTAATCTAGATTAAATCTACTCATTCTACTAATGTACTCAGATTAGAGGGCCCAAGACTGAGCCTTGTGGCACACCACATGTAACTGGCATCTTCCAGCTCAAACTTCCTGATAGTAGGTCGAAATGTTTCTTATCATCAGTTCCTTCTTAATTAGGTTCCAGTTGGCAGAGTTTAACGCATTCCTTATGTCGATCGTGGGAAGGACACACAGGTTTTTTTCATTTCTCCGTTTGCAGTATCTCTTAATATCTTTACGTCTTGTATAGTTGAGCGCCCTTCTCTGAAACCATACTGCCTGTTGGATAGGGCTTTCTTATCTGCTATCTCTGCCGTTAGCCTTTAATAGATGAGTTCCTCTAGCAACTCAGAATAGAGGGCCCAAGACTGAGCCTTGTGGCATACCGCATGTAACCGGCACCTTTGCTCCGTCTTCCAGCTCAAGCTTTCTGTCGGACAGTAGGTCGAAATGTTTCTTACCATCAGTTCCTTCTTAATTAGGTTCCAATTGGCACGAGTTTAACGCATTCCTTATATCGATCGCGGCAAGGACACAGGTTTTTTTCATTTCTCCGTTTGCTGTATCTCTTAATATCTTTACGTCTTGTATAGTTGAGCGCCCTTCTCTGAAACCGTACTGCCTGTTGGATACGGCTTTCTTCTCTGCTATCTCTGCCGTTAGCGTTTAATAGATGAGTTCCTCTAGCAACTCAGAATAGAGGGCCCAAGACTGAGCCTTGTGGCATACCGCATGTAACCGGCACCTTTGCTCCGTCTTCCAGCTCAAGCTTTCTGTCGGACAGTAGGTCGAAATGTTTCTTACCATCAGTTCCTTCTTAATTAGGTTCCAGTTGGCACGAGTTTAACGCATTCCTTATATCGATCGCGGCAAGGACACAGGTTTTTTTCATTTCTCCGTTTGCTATATGCCATACTCTCTTTACGGCTTGTATAGTTGAGCGCCCCTCTCTGAAACCGTACTGCCTGTTGGATAGGTCTTTGCTATCTGCTAGCTCTGCCGTTAGCCTTTTATAGATGAGTTGCTCTAGCAACTTTCCCACACTGTCCAGAAACAGATCGGTTTATCTTCCTTATTTGTTTTCCTATGAGTACAAGCCTTGCTGTTTTCCAGATACGGCCAGATAAGTCTCGGCCTCTCAATCAGTGATTGATAATAGTAGTTTATGATACAAGTGTGTGAAGAAGGACTTTTGTGCATCAGTGGCGATGAGTTTAAAGCATGAGCCGAAGGCGAGTGGTTTAATCGCAATGAGTAGATTTAATCTAGATTAGGTTAATTTTAGGTTAGATTAGGTTAATTATATGGCTCTAATATAACTTAACCTAACTTTAACCTAATCTAGATTAAATCTACTCATTGCGATTAAACCACTCGCCTTCGGCTCGTGCTTTAAACTCATCGCAACTCATGCACAAAAGCCCTTCTTCACACACTTGTATCATAAACTACTATTATTTCAAATAGTTCAAATGTTCAAATTCAAAATAAGAAATGCAGATATTTTCTAAAAAGCAGGACATTTTTAAAAATCGGCGGGACGCGGGACTGTCCTCCAAAAAGCGGGACTGTCCCGCCAAAATCGGGACGTGTGCTCACTTTAACCTGAACCCCTAATCACTGCAAGTGGAAGAGGGATGTCAGGACGACACTATGCAGCAACATCTTTAAAATTATGCGAAAAGCGCTCCCAAGATGCTTGTGATATTCCAAGGGTCCAGAAAGTCTTGTCCGTCTAGGCTTGTATTGGATTTCTAGTCTTGCTTGTCTTGTCTTGTCCGTCTAGTCTTGTCTGTCCAGCCTTGTCTGTCTAGTCTTATCCGCCTAGTGTTGTCTGTATAGCCTTTTCTGTCTTGTCTGTCTAGTATTGCCAGTCTAGTCTTGTCTGTCTAGTCTTGTCTATTGAGTTTTGTCCGTCGAGTCTTGTCGGTCTAGTCTTGTCGGTCTTAGAAACGCGTTTAACAGTGCATCGTGGAAGCATATTATGGACTGTTTAACAACTAAAGGCATATCCCCCTATCTATTGCGGATGTTGCGAAGCTAACTCAGTGGGAGAAGCATCATACTGCAAGGAGATCGACGGACTGAAGAGAGAAAAATTAGTAGTGGTGTTCCACAGGGTTCGATATTGGGACCCACTTTGTGGAACATACTATACGACGGAATTCTGACAATGAGGCTTCCAGTGGGGGCTACTATAATCGGCTTTGCAGATGATATAGCACTGGTCGCCAGAGCCAGAACAAGAGAGTTGATGCAAAAAAACTGTAACATCCCTAATCAGTGCGTGGTTGAAAGAAAAAAACCTGAGTCTAGCACCAGAAAAAACTGAAGCTGTCCTCCTCACGGGACTGAGACAACTTTGCCCCATATTATTTAAAGTGCAAGAGGCAATAAAAAGACCAAAAGAGACCATCAAGTACCTTGGAATAACCATCGACAAAAGGCTTTCGTTCGCTGCACACATAATCGAAGCAGCAGCAAGGGGTTGAAGAACACTGGCAGGCATACAACAACTCATGCCAAATCTGGGCAAAAGAGTAGTTCGAGCAGAATTCTCAGCTCTGTAGTTCAGGCTACCATGCTGTACGGTGCCCCTATAAGGGCCTAAAAAAGAAATTAACCTGCAGAAGCTCGCACAAGTTCAACGAAAAATGGCACTACGTGTAAGCAGAGCTTACAGAACAGTTTCAGGAGTAGCGGCGCAGGTTATTTCAGGTATCCCCCCAATAGACCTGATCGCAAACGAGAGGAAAACAGTGTATGACTCAGAGGGCGACAAACAAAGTAAACGACTGGCCAGACAAGAACTCCACGAGAAGTGGCAAGAAAGGTGGCAGTTAAGCGAAAGAGGAGAGTGGACGAGACTGTTAATCCCGGACATACATCCCTGGATCACCAGAAAACACGGGGAAATTAGCTACCATAGTTCCTCTCCGGCCACGGATGTTTCCAGGACTATCTGCACAACATTGGCAAGAAATATATTATATTTTATTGGCAACAATAAAATAATGAGCGAGAAGGAGGCCGATGAGATCAAATCGGGGAACAAAATAAAGTAGATTAAATTTAAACCATCCGTCACTCTTAGGTTATGCGACAAGCGGGTCCAGAGTGTACGGATGCGTTCCAGGGGGGCCACTTGCCTGGTTAGGTTAAGTTACCGCCAGCTACGCCTCCCCCCACCCCCAAAAAAAATTTGTCGGTCTAGTCTTGTCTGTTTAGCCTGGTCCATCCAGTTTTGTCTGCCTAGTCTTGTCTCTCTAATCTTCTCTGTCTAGACTTGTGTATCTAGTTCTGTCTGTCTAGTCTTGTCTGTCTACTCGTGTCTATCTAGTCTTGTGTGTCTAGTCTTGCCTGTCAAGACTTGTCTGACTGGTCTTGTCGCATGAAAAAAATTGCAAAACCAATGACTCTTTAATCAATCTAGCAGTTTAGTCTGCGTTTCTGTAATTTCATCAAAGCGTTTAAAAAAAAAAACAAGCTATAATTTGTATTTCATGGATGCAAACAGCTTTTAAAATATTAAATGAAATCAATCGACATGCACTCGCCAAGAGTCCAGAGAAACATTCCCTAGGAAATAAAACAATCGCGAAAACCTTTTCGAACCGGATAAAGACGTAGATAAATCCAATTTTATCCGAGCACGCGGAAATAATTTACTTCTCACATAAACCAATCCTCTATAGCTCAACATATTTTTGCCACAAACAGCAAAATTAAGATAAAATTCCAAGCCAATAAATAAAACCTCCAACGTGTTTCCAAATCGGAATGTTGTTGCAACTGTATTTATATTAATATAAACAAATAGTTGAAGCCTAAAGGCGGCACATCCTGCAGGCAGCATATGTAAATAAGTTTTACTGTGTAAAATGTAATGACGGGCAAGAAATATGTTTACGGTTGAACGAGTGCCGGAGATTTAGTTGATCCATTCGAGCAGAATCGTTGTGAGAGAGAGAGCAGGAGAAACACAAAAAAGAATTGTACAATCAGTGCAGTATATACATGGGATGCTATCGCATTACCGGCATCCATAAGCTTACAACTGAAACATCCCGATTATTTTTTTGAAGCAGCCGCGTATTTTAAAATAGATACGATCGCATTACTCTTTTTTTTGTGTATTTGCATAAGGATTTTTAAAAGCAGCAAACAAAATTGAAGGAAATCTGCGATGTATAAGATATTGAGACCATATTAAGTTGCAACAAGATTTCACTCACAATCAAAGCTTTATTCAAGTTTGAATAGCAGATAAGCATAATACTGCGCTGTGCGGAAAATCTATTAAGATTTTAGATTGTAATAATGTATTCAACACTGAGGAAAATTGTTTGTATTCGCATATCAATTCACAAACACTAATACACTACGTAACATTTATATGGTATTAAAAGCTTAAATTATTTATTCATATGCTATTAAAAATTATAGTGTAATGTAATGTAATTATAGTGTAATTAATTATAGATATAGTCATATACACCTATTAAAAGACGAAATATCGCTTCTGCAGATGGCTATTCACTTAAGGGACCCTCACAGTGTAAAATTTTCAAAAATCGATGTTTTTTTTCATTATCCCGATTGTATACACTGTTATAAACATTCTCCCCAATTTTTAAATCGAAATTCGAATTATTTAGGTCGCTACAGCCTTTCTTAGAAAAAGGGATTGGAGTATCTGGCGCTCACTCCAAACTTTAAACGCGTTTTTCTCGAAATGGTGTTTTTCAAAACGGTCTCCACTCTCAAAGGAACAGTTTTCAAGCTAACCCTTTGAAATTTAGACTGAACATTCTTCAAGTCATTCTTTATGTTCCTGTGGAAGCTTTTTTTTAAAATCCATTTTTTTTACGAATAATTGTCGAAAAAATAGCCTGAATCGATATACCTTTTTGTCAAACTGCAGCCATTTTTTTTAATTTTCATATATATATATATATATATATATATATATATATATATATATATATAATCAGTAACCTTGTGTACCCTAAGGTTTTTCATAAAAAAGAAAAAGCTTCCATAGGAATATAGAGGCTTTCCTACAAATTAATAATCTTCTTGATATTTTTATCAGATCAAAATTACGTCCGCTATCATGGAGACGATGCAGGAGCTTTTTTTTCAACGACACATTAAATTTAATAAAAAAATGTTAAACAATAAATAAATCAATTCAAAAAAAATCATTTTGTATTCTCGATTACTACTTTAATTTGTAACAAAAATCAGACCGATTAGTTTATCCTAAACGTAAAAAAAATCGTGAAAATCTGCTATTTTTCGAGGTGTCACACTGTGAGGGTCCCTTAATGCAAATAGAAAAAAATGATCCTCAAAACAATGTTATTTATCGGGTACATGTTAGTGATGAAAATGTACTGGGGCTAATAATAACGTGCAATTGTCGTTTGTATAATTCAATATCCTGTGTGGTATTAACCGTGGTTATAATATAAATGCATATTATTAACCAATAAGTAGTTCTTTCAACACGACATTTGTCATAGTCTTAACAAGACTTAATATTATAGAGCTACGAACATATGAATATATATTTATATATTCAAGCTACATTTCGTATTTTAATAAGTGTATATAGTCGTTATATACTTTTATAATATCCATGATATTCCGTCCCGCAGCCCACATTCTTTATTTTGAAAATAATATAAAAGGAAACGAATATTTTTATGCGATCTGAGTCGGGAGTTATTTTTACAAATAATTGGGGCCATAAAGATTTCCGAAATCTTCAAATTACGTGAAATTGTCGAGACTAAATTCGCTATCGAAAGTATTTTTAAATCGCTCAAATAAATTGGTAGCAATGTCTGCGACAATTAGACCGAACAATTGTTAGGCGAAATTGATTGTAGATACATGCTGTATTTGCTTAAAAATTTATTATACAGTGTGTCATTCTAGTTACATATTCTAAGAAAATTTTGTCTTATGATGATTCCTGAAAAACCTTTTGTTTCGAAGATACAGGTGAACAAAATTTGCGACAACCATATTCGATATTTTTTGAAATATTGGCGTTATATAGATATTGACGATACTGCTCACTAATAAGCAGCACATCTGGTTTTCTCTCCACGGCTGCTTCTATGAGCATGTCTTGCTATTGTAGATTGGCGCCAATGAGTTTATCAAGTACAAAAACACCGGCCAAGTGCGAGTTGTGACTCGCGCACAGAGGGTTCCGTACAAACTTGTAAGTAAGCTATCTTTAGGAGGACCTAACTGTATGCAACCCATATGCTTCTGGTGCCTGACAATACCACGCAACACATTAGTGTATTTTCATAAGTTTCTATTAGTAAATTCGCATTTTTCTTGTAATTAAACTACATATTTACGGTTTTCAGATTTTTCCCTTTACATGTGCTGTAAGACACCGCTTCTTGCCAAATTTCGTGATTCTAGGTCGACGGGAAGTACCCTATAGGTTTTGATTCCCTTGTGAAATTGCAAAATATGCGACATAAACGGTCATATCTTTTGATTGCGTTGACTTACAAGTTTGATTTTTTCACAGCTGAAAGAGACCGCAGACCCGAGTAGTTGATACAAATTTCAACTTGTTACCTCTACGAGTATCTGAGAAAAATGGTCTTGGCAGACAGACAGACAGACGGACAACGAAGTGATCCTATAAGGGTTCCGTTTTCGGTACGGAACCCTAAAAATTAATGAATGAATCAAGTACAAAACATTATTGACCATAACTTGGAACGGCTGTTTTATGAGTCAGGCTGTCAGTGATCATTACCTGTATCGGTCGGAGTTGTCTACATTGACTGACGTTTGGCTGTTAGAAGTGTCTTTAAAAGTTAGTGAAGTCCTCTACCTTGTATAAGAACGCCGAGATGAATGATATGCATTTCAAGTATGGATTTGCTGATGGCAAATCATTACAAGCTACACGATTGTACGTACATTGCACGGTTTCCTAGGCCTAATATCCCCGACCGAAAATTTTTCGAAAACATTCATCGACGTCTTCGTGAAAAGGGTACATTGAAACGAAATGGAGGGCCAGGAAGATTAATGATAGTAAGTACAGTATTGTACTCAGTATTGTAACGTGAGCCCCAAAAGTCTTGGAATACACTCTGCCATGAATTTGAAGAAGTAGGTAATTTCTTAATTCACACACATAAAATTAAACAAATTATCAAATGTCATTTTTAAGTAGCTTTCAGTGGTCTTGAGGTTACGTCGCATTGTTTTTAGAGTTAAGTTCAACAATTTAATTAGTTATAAATGAAACAACGCCTTCTCATAAATTTAACACTGATTTTTTTATAGTGTTGTAAATTATAAAATTAACAAAGAAGAACAAACATTACAACAGATGTTGAATGTGTTGTCCATTTTCACGAATACACAAATTAATTCGCCGCTTTATGTTATCGAACACATTTTATAATACTGTTTTGTCTATCTCTTCACATTTTATTATTACATTGTTTCACAGATCTTCTACTGTATGCACTGAACTGCTGAATACTGAATTGTTTAAATATGGAAAAAAGTTCAGAGGAGTTCACAAGAACGTGGAGGAAATCGGTCTTTGCTTATTAGCCTGTCGTCGAAGAATTCATGAAGATAATTTAATGTTTCACGGGCAATGTGCAATCTAGCAGAATCTTGTTGGAAGAAGCCATTTTGGAGTTCATCATCATGAAGTTCGTTAATAAATTGTTGAAAAATAGTGGCTGTATAAATGGCAGCGTTTAAATTACCACCGAAAAATATTGGACCGATAATTCTGCCTCTTGACATTGCTAACCACACACCAACTTTGATTGGATGCAGTGGGGTCTCTCTAAAAAAATGTGGGTTGTCAACACTCCACATGCGCTTGTTTTGGGAATTAATGTATCCGTTTAGATCAGGGGTCCTCACTAGGATTTTTTAGAGAGCCCAATTGTTTTTATCAGATTTTCCTGAGGGCGGCAAGTAAAAAATGTAAGTAGGGAAAGATCGTTCGTTCTGGACCACTCCTCAATCCTCGCCCCCCAACACCATTTCACCTAACGAACAAGAGCAATTGAGAAATTGAGGTTATGTCTGTTGATGAATTGAACGCAAGACTAAAACATTTGCTGCAGTTCATCAGTAAAATTAAGTGCAATATTTGCTGCTTGTGATCGTCTTGTGATCGTCTCATGCAAGTTGAGTCAGACAGCTGAATTTTGGTAACTTCATCCAATATTTGCTTACTATTGGGTAAATGTGAAAACAAAGTTTTACAGACGGTGACAACACACTCTTTTACAGTTTCTGCATCAGAAAACGGCTTCATCATTTGTTCTAAAATTTCCGTTACTTGGTACGATGCTTCCGTAGCTAGTTCATTCCTGTTCATTGCATTAAACAGGGTACTACGGTCACAAGCAAAAGACTTTTTCAAAGATTGCAATTTTTCCTCTCTAATCTTAGATTTTTTGGGGAATTTTTCTTTAAATTGTGAATGAACTGAAGTGTAGTGTCTGTTCAAATTGTAACGTTTGTTTCCATTTACCGTTTCACGACATATCAAGCTTAAGGCCGATCCTTCTTTCTTACCTTTTGCAAAAAAACATTTTTTAAAAAATTCCTAATCTCCCTAACAGCCGAGGGCCGCAAAAAATCGTTCCGATTCATATTTCCTTTTTTTTTTCAGGTTCATATTTTCATTGAACCACCGACAGTAGGCCAGTCTTTTATTATAATCGAGTAAAAAGTAAAAGTTCTTGGTACATTTGCAACTTATATGGTTTCATGTGAAGACCTTGACAAATAATCCAGTGAGTGGTAGTTCGACTTAAATTTAACTATTGAGATAGTCTCCTAATTGAAGTGGTAGGTTCGTCTTGGACTGAATTTCTGATGTTTATAATATTCTCATTATTAATACGAGGCCTTCCACTTCTTGATTTGTTGTTAATGTTACCAGTACTTCCAAAGCAATCAACTGATCGTAATACCTGCCTTCTAAACTGATTCCTTTTAAATACAGCCATAGTAAAACGTTGCCTAAATTCTTCAGTGCACGGGTCGATACTGCATTCCCATTCACCATCTTCCAGGCGTCTACCATTACGAAAATAACTTTCGACTATAAAAGTTTTCTGCTCTTTTGTAAGCATTTTTAAATTAAATAAATTAAGTAAGACCGGACCATAAAACGGCGAATTAATTTGTGTATTCGTGAAAATGGACAACACATTCAACATCTGTTGTAATGTTTGTTCTTCTTTGCTAATGTTATAATTCACAACACTATAAAATAAATCAGTGTTAAATTTATGAGGAGTTTTATTTATAACTAATGAAATTATTGAACTTAACGTTAAAAACAATGCGACATTGACTCAAGACCACTGACAGCTACTTAAAAATGACATATTGTTATACAAAATATAATATAAATACATAAAATGATAATTTGTTTAATTTTATATCTGTGAACTAAGAAATTACCTACTTCTTCAAATTTATGGCAAGAGTGGATTCCAAGAGTTTTGGGACTCATGTTTACCTAACACCCTGTATACGACGTGTATGGATTGTAAAAAAAAACTGTTTGATTTTAGTTACTTAGATAGTCACGTTTCTTCTCCATTGATGCGATTTACTGCACAGTGGTGGAGACCCGATGGCACGCGTGTGACACTTGACACGTAGAAAAATTGCCAATAAAATTTAGTACGTGAGAGAAATTGTCACTTTTCTAGAAAATTTGTAAGATTTTGGGATAACTTATACAATATTTAATGCAAATAATTTTTAGTTATTACCGTGTTGAAAAAAAGCTTAATGCATATTTTCATTAACATTTTTGTTTACGTTCATGGCAAAGTAACAACAAATCTGTGATACTAGTCGTTAGACAATTTCCGTTCTTTCCCCTTGTCAAGAGCGACAGGATGTATAAAAATCTGAAACGCAAGCTCTCATAGGATGCGCACAAAAAGGGCACTAAACGCATTTATATAATAATAAAGCTAGTAAAAGCAGTCATAAAGGTTTATAGGCTACAGTCTAGTTAGAATCTAGTTTGCTGCTCAGTTAGGTACTCGTCAACCGTAAACTACGGATTTTATTATGTTATATATGCAAAATCCTAATAGCTAGTTTGCATTAGTACTATTAATTTTATTTATTATTTTAATTAAAACATTCTATATATAGTAATATTATCATTTTGTATACTTGGTGCTTAATGTTTTCATGTTATGTTATGATATTAAATAATAAACTAGAAAGACAAAATATAATCCACGACTAGACAGATAAGACCAGACAGACAATACTAAACAGACAAGACTAGACAGACAAGACTAGACAGACAAGACTAAACAGACAAGACTAGACAGACAAGACTAAACAGACAAGACTAAACAGACAAGACTAGACAGACAAGACTAGACAGACAAGACTAGACAGACAAGACTAAACAGACAAGACTAGACAGACAAGACTAAACAGACAATACTAGACAAACAAGACTAGATGCACAAGATAAGACAGACAAAACTAGACAGACAAGACTGGATAGACAAGACTAGACAAATAAGACAGACAAGGCTAGACAGACTACACTTGACAGAGAAGACTAGATAGACTAGACATAAATAATACAACCCATATAGCGATTGCAATCCGGTGTCATTTTCAATCCGGCCGGATCCGGCCGAATTTCAATCGATCCGGCCGGATCGATGGAAATTCGGTTGATCCGATCACGATAATTTTCCCTTTTCGTTCCAAAATGAACTGTTTCCAGGATAATCGAGTGCGTGTATTATTTAGGTAGTTTACACAAACACACACATGTATAATTAAAGAAACAATTAAAAATCTAGTACTGTGTAGGTACTTTAAAATAAATATATATAATAAATATATACTTATAATATAACATATATATATATTTATAATATATTTATTTATTAATATATATATATAAATATAAATTTATAATAAATAATTTCACAGATTTTAGTTTAAAAGTTTTAACTTTTTTAAATCTAACATAATAAACTTCACTTTATCTACTGAGATCACAATTAGATATTTTACCATGCTAACAAGTCTTATTCTTATATTTATGAGCATACATTATTTTAAACACCTAGACCCGACCAGATCAACATCACGAATTCCAAAAAAACGAAACCGAACGGAAAATTTCGAAATAATAAAAAAAAAACCGGCCAAGTGCGAGTTGTGACTCGCGCACCGAGGGTTCCCTACAAACTTGTAAGTAAGGTATCTTTAGGAGGACCTAACTGTATGCAAACCATATGCTCCTGGTGCCTGATACATATTTACGGTTTTCAGATTTTTCATTTACATGTGCAGTAAGACACCGCTTCTTGCCAAATTTCATAATTCTAGGTCAACGGGAAGTGCCCTATAGGTTCTGATTCTGAAATCGCAAAATATGCGACATAAACGGTCATATCTTTTGATCGCGTTGACTTACAAGTTTGGTATTTTTTCACAGCTGAAAGAGACCGCAGACCCGAGTATTTGATACAAATTTCAACTTGTTACCTCTACGCGTTCCTGAGAAAAATGGTCTTGACAGAAAGACAGACGGACGGACGGACAGGCGGACAGACAGACAGACGGACAACAAAGTGATCCTATAAGGGTTCCGTTTTCGGTACGGAACCCTAAAAATGGCGAGAAAATGTGGGATTTCAATTAAACTTTTACTGAATGTGGGTATCCACATGAAGTACACTTTGAATACATTTGAACGCTCCGCCTCCAATGGGGACGGCGTGGGGAATTATTTTTGCTTCAAAGGTTTTTTGCAAATATCTCGTTAAGGTTTCACAATACAAAATTGTAACCCGGATCTCCATTTGTAAGACGTCGGTGTCTAAAAAAAAGTATTCTTTGAAAATTTAGTTAAATCCGTCGGTTTAGCCACAAGAGTAAAAAATATGAAAAGCAATTTTTTTTTCAATTTTCCCTTCTTTGAATTTCGTTTCTCAATTTACATAAGTTTATATGGTCAGGGTCAAGGTGCTGAAATTAATGTATGCTCTGCCCCTACCTACATTAATTTGCAAATACTTCATAATTTTTAGGCGCCCTTTTGAAACGCAGGCCGGTTCCCCCCTTTAACTTGATTTTATCCAGCCCTCGTAACAATTTTCAAATCTTATTAAACCAGTCCGAGTGTGTAGACTGACTTTGTCTACAATGTTTTGTAGGTTAAGCGGTTTTAGCTTTGAAATATGCAAGAATACAAACATACGTGGTCTGTTAGAAAAGTATCCGACCTTATTTTTTATTCATTCAAGCGCGCTTGCATGAGCCGACCTTGAACCTTCATGTGCATGCGTGAATATTTTCCCGACTGTATATAGCCTCAGTTACTATCGAACAATGTCTGAGTGACGTACTGTGTAGTGCCCCCGTCGGTTTTTCAATGCAAGTAAAATGAGGGATGTCCTACGTCGCCTACGTGATGCTGTGCGGCGCAAGCGACTGGAGATGTGGTCATCAGGAAATTGGCGACTCCATTACGACAATGCTCCAGCACATTTTTCGCACTTGGTTCACAATTTTTTGGCGAAAAACCAGACTCCTCTGGTGCGACAGGCTCCTTACTCTCCTGATATGCCCCCCTGCGACTTCTGGCTATTCCCCAAAGTCAAGAGGCCATTGAAAGGAACGCGATTTCAGACAAGTGAGGACATTGTGGCTGCAACGACAGCCGAGCTAAAGTCGATTCCGAAAGAGGCTTTTTAAGAATGCTTCCAACAATGGCGGCACCGCTGGCAGAAGTGTGTGGAGTCCCAAGGAGACTACTTTGAGGGTGATTAGGTTTTCAACGCTCCAGGTATGCCATTTTTTTTAACGGCTAAAGGTCGGATACTTTTCTAACGGGCCACGTATATATGCATGGGACATTATATAGGATTTATCTCAAATCATGAACTATTTGTTCATGTTCTTCCTTATCTAGATTTAGACTTCCACAACTAGCGTAAGATAGCATCAAGAATAGGCACAATCCATCGCCTACAATGTACATTAAAAGACATGTACATCGTAGGCGATGGATTGTTTCAATTGCAGTTTAATTCGGAAACTGATTACAGTGACATTCTTACTAGACACAATGTTAGCTATAGAGGCAAACAACACAAACACACGAACGTCCGTCGGTTATTAGATTGTTTAAGCGCCGTGATGGAGGACATCAATTAGTGGTAATGAGCCGTGGAAACGGCCGGTGACTCGTTGAATCTGTGCAATAAAAAGAGTACGTTCCTTTCGTCCGAAGTAAAAATAAAATTGCAGAAACTGAACGTTAAGTGTTTTCGAATTAAATTTTATAGACGGTAATTGGCTACCTCTTATAACGACTTTTATATTTTTAATCCCCAAATATTCCTATTACGAGAATCATTATTACAGAGATTTTTGAGCTATTATGTGAATTATTTGGAGGGAATTACAGGTGAAAATGCCGATTTTGCTTTAATATCTCAAACGGCGACCTCAAGAAACTTATTTCCTTCCTTTCACTGCTGCTAAGCAAGACCTGAATCGCCTCCCTCTGCCTATACTTGTATTTTGGTGTCTTGATCTTACAGGGTATGGGGAGTATGTAAGAATAGGGAGTCCCTACAGTTTTTAATGTGGATGGCGAAAGCGACAATTAGGGAAGGTTTTCGAGGCAGATTTTTACTGCGACAGCCATGCACAAGAGAACAGCGGATTATTTCTCAATATTGGTGTTCGAGGATATGAACCGGGGACCTACGCCTTTGTAGTGTCAGACTACCAAGCCATAGGTCCCCGGTTCCTTAACTACTCGGCCACCACCGTCACATTAATAAATAAGTAACTAATACAGGTAAGACTAGCCAGACAAGCTTAGACAGACAAGACTAGACAGACAATTTAATTGCAATTTAAACTAAACATACATTTTATATGCAGATTTGTTAAAATATTATTTGAGGATAACAATATTTTAATAAATTAATTGCTAATTTTAAAACGAGTACCTGTAATTAATAATTATAAATTAATTGTTTTTCCAAAAAAAAAATTGAAATTACATTGAATAAATTACAACAAAATTTTTTTTTAAATATTTCTAAACAAAGGAATGTGTTTAGAAGTAAGAAATTCCCAGCGGACATTCCAGACTAATCTACGGCACTAATTAATGATTAATCTATTTCCAGAGCGATATTCAAGTTTTTCGTTTCAAATTACACTTTGAAAACTATTTAACACGCTCAGTAAGCAATAATTAATGGGGCCACCGCGACCTTTGCCACACAGATCATAAAATACAATTTGTTAATTACATAATAAATTAAGACTTCATCACGAAACGATACAATTTCCAAATAAAAGAACGCTTATACGAACGATTACACACCGGCAAACTAAATCAATAATATATAAGCAAGTATACAATTTCAAACTGGCATATTATCAAGTCATCAATAGCAAATCTACGTGGAATTATGTAATAATTTTTATCTATGACCACTATTGTAAATGCCCATTATTGTACAGTTCGTGGAATATGTAAATACATCATAACACACACGTATGTAACAGTCCGCGATTAATGATAAGTTATGATTGATAACACACACGTGCGTTTGGTTTACGATTCATTGATTGGTTGAGAGCTGCTACTACGTGCTCCTACGTTTAGCGCCCCCCGTGCCACAATTCAAACTAATGGAAATTGACATTGCGTACATTGGGTTGCCTATATCTATGAGCACTCTTATTCCAATTTAACCAAATAAGTACTAAATAATAAGGTATGTAACCATTAAGAATGTATTTTTTTTTCATTTCTATCAAGTTAAATAATGTCGAGTAACAGTTATATATAAAAATACAACTGTTACGAACAATACAACTATTATAATGTTAAATAATGTAGAATACATAACCTAATAAGAAATGAATTTGTTACATCAAACATATTTTTCTTATTAAACAGAAACAAATTATTATGACCGTAGATAAAGTATAGTATATAACTCGAGTTGTAGGACAATTACGTCAATTACTCCCCGCTACGCGGGTCGTGCATAACTGCTCCGCCCGTACGTAATATACTTCTTACAACTCTCGTTCCGTAATATACTATAAAATAGATAGAAATATTATAATAAGTAATCTGTTCAGGCTTGACTAACTAGTATTGTCTTTCTAGCCTCACCAGTCTTATTTTGTTTAGTCGGGTCTGTTTAATCTTATTTAGTCTTGTCTGTCGTATCTTGTTTAGTCTTGTTTGTTATGTCCTCATTTGTTTGTCTAGTCTTGTTGGATTAATCCAACTCGTTTATTTATTAAGTTTAAGTTAAAATGTGTAAAACATTTAGAATTATTTTGTGTAAGATAGTGAATATATCGTTTCTGTATATGCTATATATAATCCAGACTAGTTATTACCCTTCTTGGGCATTGTAGAGTGTGATTTATATTCGAGCGAAGGGTGCAAGTATATCCACCCAGGCGTGTTTACGGCGGCTAGAGAACTCGCCACATTTCGTGCTTGAAGCGGTCAATGTACCATATAGATTACGGTCGGCTGGAACAAATTAACGCCGATCCTGAAAATTTCTGAAATTTGGCCAACTACACCACCACCCTGCAGCCCCATTAAACAGAAATTCAGAAACCTCTGACAACTATATACCGATTGTATCTATTTAGATTCATTCTACACCGTTATCATTACCCATAAATTCTCGTTTTATCACCTTAATGCTAACTAAATTGGTCTATAAACAAGTAAAACACAATTAGTCTTCTCTGACTGTCTCTCTAGCATTAACTGTTCATTGTAGTATGTCTAGTTCTGTATGTCTAGTCTTATCTGTCTTGTCTGTCTAGTCTTGTCTGTCTAGTCTTGTCTGTACAGTCTTGTCTGACCAGTCTTATCTGTCCAGTCTTGTCTGTCTAGTCTTGTCTGTCTAGTCTTGTCTGCCTAGTCTTGTCTGTCTAGTCTTGTCTGTCTAGTCTGTCTAGTCTGTCTAGTCTTGTCTGTCTAGTCTTGTCTGTCTAGTCTTGTCTGTCTAGTCTTGTCTGTCTAGTCTTGTCTGTCTAGTCTTGTCTGTCTAGTCTTGTCTGTCTAGTCTTGTCTGTCTAGTCTTGTCTGTCTAGTCTTGTCTGTCTAGTCTTGTCTGTCTAGTCTTGTCTGTCTAGTCTTGTCTGTCTAGTCTTGTCTGTCTAGTCTTGTCTGTCTAGTCTTGTGTCTAGTCTTGTCTGTCTAGTTTTGTCTGTCTAGTCTTGTCTGTCTAGTCTTGTCTGTCTAGTCTTGTCTGTCTAGTCTTGTCTGTCTAGTCTTGTCTGTCTAGTCTTGTCTGTCTAGTCTTGTCTGTCTAGTCTTGTCTGTCTAGTCTTGTCTGTCTAGTCTTGTCTGTCTAGTCTTGTCTGTCTAGTCTTGTCTGTCTAGTCTTGTCTGTCTAGTCTTGTCTGTCTAGTCTTGTCTGTCTAGTCTTGTCTGTCTAGTCTTGTCTGTCTAGTCTTGTCTGTCTAGTCTTGTCTGTCTAGTCTTGTCTGTCTAGTCTTGTCTGTCTAGTCTTGTCTGTCTAGTCTTGTCTGTCTAGTCTTGTCTGTCTAGTCTTGTCTGTCTAGTCTTGTCTGTCTAGTCTTGTCTGTCTAGTCTTGTCTGTCTAGTCTTGTCTGTCTAGTCTTGTCTGTCTAGTCTTGTCTGTCTAGGCTTGTCTGTCTAGTCTTGTCTGTCTAGTCTTGTCTGTCTAGTCTTGTCTGTCTAGTCTTGTCTGTCTAGTCTTGTCTGTCTAGTCTTGTCTGTCTAGTCTTGTCTGTCTATTCTTGTCTGTCTAGTCTTGTCTGTCTAGTCTTGTCTGTCTAGTCTTGTCTGTTTAGTCTTGTCTGTCTAGGTTTGTCTGTCTAGTCTTGTCTGTCTAGTCTTATCTGTATTTAGAATAAGCGGCAGATATATTTAACAATCGTTACAATCCGTACAATCCTTTTTGTAATCAGTCCTGTTCGTCGAAACATGTAAATATTTTCTCATCGCAGATAGATATTTTTTGTGCGGGTGTAATCGATCATACAGACATAAACATTTTCTATATCTAGATGGATATTTTTTGTTGCGAGCGTTCGCTGCAGAGAATCCGTCTTTTTGTGTCGATGCCGTTGCATCCCCCGAGCGTGTAATATTCTTCGAGGAATTTTATAAATGCGGTCTTTGTGCCCATAAAAAGGGTTGTTAAAGCGACGCAAAAAGGGGCACGTAAAGAAGGTCGCCAATAATACAAAGATTTCGATTTATGACCCAACATTTCTCCTCTCACAACCACAAAGAAATATGCTCTTCATTAGAAACCTTGTTATTGTGTTTTCTTGCTTTTATTTAGAAGACTTGACTCATAGTTTATGTAACTTGACTTATTATTGCAAATTATTAATAATCTAAAAAATAGTTTTGAATTTTCATTTGTATAAACTCGTCTGAGCAATCTAGTCTAATTTGTTTCTCAAGATTAACTAAACTAGACAATAGAAAACTAACTAATATTGGTAAAACTATACAAATTATAGATACAATCATATAAACTTATTAAAGGCAAAATACAGCCTGAATATATAAATATATTCAACCTGCTCTTAGCTCTATAATATTAAGTTTTAATAAGACTATTGTTGAAACAACTACTAATACAGCAAATATCACGCAGGATATTGAATTATGCAACAGACATTGGCATGTTATTACTAGCCCCAGTACACTCTCGTGTCAATAAACTAGTACTAGATAAATAACATTGTTTCTAAGGTGTTTTATTAGCAATGGAAGTAGTTGTTTTAACTTGAGATTTGTTTTGTAGTCTTAATAATTTTTAAGACTTAATATTATAGAGCTACGGACAGGTTGAATATACAGTATAATCTCGACAATCCGACACATATGGGACCAGACAACCGCCGGATTATAAGAAAGAGTGGTGGGTGGGAAGAGCGCGTGCGGTCTCCAGGCCGCCCGATTACTGCACATGGCGTCCGATTAACCAACGGCCGCATTACCGAGATTATACTGTATTTATATATTCAGGCTGCATCTCATCTTTAATAAGAAAACTAATTATGCTGACTAAACTAGACTTACTTTTAAGGACAAAATTAAACAAGGCTCTACTATATCAAACAGATGGGATAGAACATGTTTGAACTTGTTCTTGCTTAGCGCTTCCTTTTATCATATCTTGTATGTTAATTTGTAGCTTTTTATCAAATAAAATACAATGTAAAATATTGCTGTGTAAATATAAGTCTCAATCAGAAAATGTATGCACAAGCAGATTTATTTTTGTTCTGTGCGTGTTAAAAGGAATTGTGAAATAATTGTTGTATCAAACCGAAGGAGAAATGAAATTGAATTGATAATGTTGGTTGTTTTCGTTCTGTGTGTATTTGTGTTGAATGGAATTGTGAAATAATTGTTGTATCGAAACGAAAGGAAAAATGGAATAGATAATGTTGGATAGTATCATGTGTGCATCGAATGAGAGTCATGTGACGGCGATAACCTATGTAGCTGTAAATGGAATAAAAATATTGTGTAGAAGGAATTATATCTGATCTGACCTCAACATTATTTATTGATTTAAAAAATTTTCGTTAAAAAAAAAGTTGAAGAATTTTCGAGACTTTGAGATTTGGACAATTTTAAAATACAAAAATCCAACACAATCGGAACACAGCCTGAATATATAAATATATTCAACCTTTCCGGAGCTCTATAACAATTACTGAGTTTTTTTAGGACTACCAAAACAAATCTGATGAGAAATTTGTCAGTTATTTAATAGCGTTGAGCCCACATTCGTGGCACTCAACAAAAAATAAAAATTACATTGTTTTTAAGGTCATGTCTTTAGGATAACTTAAGTGTATGTAATATTAATAATATTAATATAATTAAGTGATTATCTATAACGTAGGATGGTTTTACCAATTCTAAAAATCCTACAGATTAATTGCAATAGCGAATTTTTGAAACAATCAATTTGAGATTTGGATAATTTTGAAAAAAAAATTTGAAAAAAAAGATAATCAAATTCCGGAGAAAACCCGGGCGTGGAATGAGTTGTATTAATAACATCTAAATCATTTCAATATCGAAGTAGAAAAGAAAAGAATAGTAGTTTATGATACAAGTGTGTGAAGAAGGGCTTTTGTGCATGAGTTGCAAAGTTTAAAATACGAGCCGAAGGCGATTGCTTTAATTGCAACGAGTGTGTGATGAAGGGCTCTTGTGCATGAGTTGCAAAACACGAGCCAAAGGCGAGTGATTTAATCACAATGAGTGTGCGATGAAGGGCTTTTGTGCATGAGTTGCGAAGTTTAAAACACGAGCCGAAGGCGAGTGCTTTAATAGCAATGAGTGCACAAGAACCCTTCTTTACACACGTGTGTCATAAATTATTTTTGCTCTTGAATCTAAAAAAAAAATATTGTTTTTTAACGATAATATTTAGAAAATGTAATTTTTGACAGAAAAAATACTTCAAAATCACTGACACAATGATGTTAGAACCTGCAACAAAAATTGCTAAGTGGACGCACTAAAAACGCACAGTGACGGGAACACTATTTAGTCGTTGTCGATGTAATCTACGTTAACCTAGATTTAATCTTTTTTTTTCGGGAGGAGGGGTAAAATACATTTACGTACAGCCCCCAGTGTTCTAAAATGCTCTGAGGAGTGTGGGACTACTCGCCTTCGTGGCTAGACTACCCACTAAAAAACCCACTCCTCAATTCTACTCCTTGCACCCCGGAGACCGTCAAGTATTACTTGGGGTGTAGGATTGTCAGAATGTTCCGTTTATTTATTTCTATTATCCCTTTCGTCTTGGGCTTTGCTTTCCATAATCTCTCATATGGTATCCTCAATATCCTTCACATTGTCAGGTGTTTCCAGAATTAGGTTGATGATGTTCTCCGGCGTTAGTGTTCTTCCGATTTTTGACGTAAGGTACCTTCTGTTTTTTTACCCATTTGTAGCACCTAAAAAACCTGTGCTCCGCATCATTCTCCTCGTCGCAGAAGCGGCAGTTCGCCGAATCGATTATTTTAAATCTGTGTAAATACTTTTGGAAGTCCCCGTGTCCTGATATGGCTTGTGTTGTGTAGTGTGTGATTTCTCCGTGCTTTCGCTCGGCCCATGTTTTTATCACCGGTATGAGTCGTTTTGTCCATCTGGCTGTTTGCGGCTGGCTATCCCATCTTTTCCGTCATTTATTTATTATTTTCTCCCTTTCTTGTCCTCTGTTTTCAGATCCTGCGTCGTATGTGTTTGTCATTTCTTCAATTAGGAGGTCTATAGGTGGTGTTCCCGTTATTACTTGTAGCGCTCGGTAGAAGCTGTCCTATATGCCTGTGCTATTTTGATTAGTAGTTTGCGTTGGACTCTTGTTATTATGTTTTTATATTTTTTAAATTTGATCGCCTTTTGCCAGATCGGTGCTCCGTATAGTAGTGTGAAATACACAATTGACGTCAGAACGTTCCTTTTCTCCTCTTTGGTCCTCTTATGTTGGGCAGGATCATGTTTAGTCTTTTGACCGCACCTTCCGTTTTCTTGACAGTTTCTATAATATGTCCTGTCATTCTAAGGTCAGTGTCGAAGTATACCCCACGATATTTTGTCGCAGGAATCGTCTCTACGTCATTATTTCCCACTGTTATCGTCAAGTTCCGCACTTTCCGTCTTCCCACTATCATTACGGTTTCCGTTTTTTCTGGACCCAGTTTCAGTTTTTTCATATCCATCCATTGTTGTATTTGATCGCCGTTTCCGTTGTTTGTCTATTTTTTTCGGCCGTCATACCGCTAACGACCAATGCTATATCATCTGCGTACCCTATGATGGTTACCTCTTTTGGCATTTCTATTTTAAGGACACCGTCGTAGTAAACGTTCCACAACGTGGGTGCAGAGCCTTGGGGAACTTCGCACGTAACTTCCATCGCACCACTTTCCCCTACCAGTAGTGTTCTTTCTTCCAGGTAGCTTTGAATCATTCTTATCAAGTATGGAGCTATTTTTCTTCTCTCTAATTCTGCCACTGTTTCTCTCCACGGCGCAAAGTTAAAAGCGTTTTTGACGTCCAGAGTCACTAGCAGGCAGCATTTTCGTCTTTTATGTGCTCCGCTGTTTATGCTTTCTGCAATGTCCTGCACTTTTTTCATCGCATCTATTGTGCTTCTTCCTTTTCTGTTGTATAATTCAATATCCTGCGTGGTATTAGCTGTATTAGTAGCTGTATCAGTAACAGGTTGAATATATTTATATATTCAGGTTATATTTTGCCTTTAATAAGTTTATATGATTGTATGTATAGTTTCACCAATATTAGTTAGTTTTCTATTGTCTAGTTTAGTTAATCTTGAAAAGCAAACTAGACTAGATTGCTCAGACGAGGTTATACAAATGAAAATTCAAAATCATTTTTTAGATTATTAATAATTTGCAATAATAAGTCAAGTTACATAAACTATGAGTCAAGTCTTCTAAATAAAAACAAGAAAACACAATAACAAGATTTCTAATGAATAGCATATTTCTTTGTAGTTGTGATGGAATCTGAAACCGTATTGCAGATCTGCTAGTCCCCCTGTTTTTTCTATTTCAGTTAGTCTTGTGTTTAACAACTGCTCGAGTAGCTTCCCCATTGTGTTAAGAAGGAACAACGGCCTATAGGTAGTAGTTGTATTTTCCTTCTTTCTGCCTTTCTCGATTAGTACCAGCCGCGATTTTTTCCACTACCTTGGTACCGCGCCTTTAACTAGGTGGTGGCTCATGACGTCTAGGCAATACTCTTTTTGCGTCTCGGCACAGATTATAGCGATTTCCGGTGTTATATTGTCCGGGCCTGGAGCTTTGTTCGTTTTTGTCCTTTGTACTGCTCTTTTCATTTCGTCCAGAGTGAAGATGGGGATCTCCTGTTCTTCTACCCACGGCTTATTCCAGATTACTTTTGGGTTTTTCGGAAACAGTTTTTGTGCGTCCGTCATTAGATCTTCGTTAGTCTTGTGTATTCTTTGTAGCACCCTCAGTTTTTTACATGCTATTTTATAGGCATCTCCCCATATATCGTTGTTCAGTTCCTCTATCAGGTCCTTCCATGCTTTCTCTTTCTGTCTTTTTATAGCTTTTTTCAGCTCGTTCCTTTTTTCTTTGTATTGTTGTCTCAGTCCTTCCTTTTCTTCCGGCTTTGCCTTTTTAGTTTTGGTCGTCATTTCCCTTCGTTTTTCACACATAAGCGTCTCTGTTCCGCTATTTCTTGGTTCCACTAATATACCTTTTTCCTTGGGTTTTCTGAGCTTCTTCGTTTCGAGAAGCACAAGTTGCACGCTTTAGTGATCATTTTCATAGCTTCGCCCGCGGTATTTATTACTTCTTTTTCTTTCTTTCTCTCTACTAATATCGATCGCAGTGGTTTTGCCAGGTTTTCCATAGCTATCGCGTTGGTTCTCCAGCCTGCGCGTTTGTTTCCTTGCTTAATTTCCTTTTGTTTTATATTTCCTTCTGTGCTGAGCTCGTAGGTTATGTTGTAGTGGTCACTAAAATTTTCTTCTTCCTCGTGAACCCTCCAATTTCGCAACCTCGCCGTTTGGCTTTCCTAGTATAAGGTAATGTCTATGTAAGAGCTGCTGTTCCTTCTGGCAAAGGTCGGTACCTAGATTTAATCTAGATTAAGTTGTTATATGAGAGCCAGGTAAATCCAGACTGAGCGGCCAAGACTTCTTGATTCAAAATAATATAAATAAATTCAATTTTAGTACACGTCAGAAACAGTTATTTACATTGCGTTGTAAAATCATTTCCGCACGAAATTTGTATTTTAGTTTTGTTTGTTTGTACCGAAGTTTTTTTGCCCGACAATTATTATTTAAGAAACAAATATATTTAGATTATTAATTAATAATTATTTAATTTTTTAATGTTGGTACTCAAACTTTGACATTTTTACTAATTCAAAATTATTAGGTACATAATATGTCATTTTGCACATGTTATACGCTATACTTAAAATAATCACTCTATCATCACCAAATAATCTCGCTATAAAAAATCACTCTTGTTTTCTACATTATCCTGTGAAATATGGTGTAAAGTAGCTTTTTCTAAATTAGATTTTATTGTCTTATACTTAATTTATTTTGTAAGTATGCTTGAAAGGTTAAAATTTACTGGTCACTTTACCGCATAGTAGCTATACGTATACTGGGACGTATACACGATGTCAAAGATAGCTTTACAATTCAGGAGGCCAAAAATGTATTTTCACTACGTCTATGTTTTTTGTTTAGTGACGCGCGTTGTTGTCATAGTAACAAACATAAATCGTTTAATAATGAAACTTCATTTGATTTACATTGCACTTTTATGCACGATTTGGAAACTTTTACACACGATTATAATAGTGGCATCCTTCACATACAATAATTTAATTATCACTTCATTTTTGGTATGCGAGTAGATAAAACACATTTATTTTCAAATATAAATTTAAACTTTCTTTAAAATGTTTATTAATATTCCTACGAATCCAAAATGTATTTAAAAAAAAATCCTCTATAACGCCTATCGACAGTTGTATATTTCTTGCAACTCACCATTTACCATACAGATTACATAATAGCCTCTCCATTATACTAATTAAAAGATAAATACCCATCGACACTCGTTTATATTTAATCCTTAGAAAAAAAATATAACCTAACGTATAATTAACAGACAAAACACAAAATTGTTCCATAAAATCTACTGTTAATTTCTTCTACTTATCTAAACACGTATTTATTGATGGAGAGAGAATGGTGGAAGATATTTGATTTGTGAGCTTAAACACACACTGGCGTTTAATGGCAGAGGGGAAGAAACCTTTGATGGAATTTCCAAGTAGATTTTCTCTTTGTGTGTTAAAAGGTCCGTACTTATTTACTTTGCACATACGACACAGAGTTGTGACGATCGAATATTTGCTTTGATTCACAAAAAAAATATTTCGAAAAACAATATATTTTGTTTTGTAAATATATCTATGTAATGTCTAGTTTACATGTGAAGAGTGACTAGACTGTATATTCAACCCAGTAATTAACTAAAAACGCTGAAATCACTCGGCCGAGTAAACTTTGCAATTACTCGGCCGAGTAAACTTTGCAATTACTCGGCCGAGAAAACTTTGCAATTACTCGATCTTAGATCTTAGATCTAAAAATAATTAAAATTAGTATATTTTAAACAACATTTATTGATAAACTACACTTCAAGGTGAACAAAAAGAATTGTCGAGTGGCATTGAAAAACTTGCTAATAAAGAAAACAAGTGTTAATTACAGAATAGACGAATTAGTACGTAGCGGGAGTTGCTACCCTCCTCCTCTTCCTCCTAACTTCTTCTAATCAATAACCAACTGCCATTGAACTCGAAAAACTTAGGTTCACTTCGTGCATTCAATTTAATGACCGATACTTTTACACTATTACGTCTCTAATTGATTACACGCCCGAAAACTAAAACACTCATTTTCTTTATTTACAGAACGCAAGATAATTTTAACGAAATTGTGTTTAAATATTTATTATTAATTAACATACAATCTAGACGCGTAGTCTCATAGATAATTACTGTACACATTTAAAAGTTAGCCAGCCGTTCTAAAACGATATGTCTGATGATACTTGGAAATGTGGAGAAGTTTAGATTGGTGATGCAGATGCACAAGTGTTAAACAGACATGATTAGATTAAAACAAATTTAAAAAGTTATTAAAACCAAAAAAACATTTGTGGGATTACTCGAACTTTTTTTAAGACTGGTGCACTCGTTTGATGTCTATATTTAATCTGGTTAAATGAAAAAATATTAAAAAAATTTCTGCTCATAATTAACGAATCTTTCGTTGTTTTCGTATTTTTTCCCTCCATACGCTGATTATATTTCACACATCTGCCGAGACCACTAACCCCGAACTTTTGGCCATTAGCCAAAAATAAATTGCAGCCTCGAATTACGACGAACACTCGAATAGACGGCTAATATTACTCAGAAAGGGAAAATTCACGCCGAACAAAGACTCTCTTTCTTTAATAGAAGATTAATGCTAGCATTGGGGATAAATTTGAAACAGACTAAAGCAAAATCTAATAAAAAGCTAGAAATAGTGTTAGCAAATTCAATGATAAAAATAAGAAAGTTTTATTATGAATTAAAAATCGGATTTTGTTATTAGTGTCTTAGTTACAAACACTAATTATCTATGAGACTACGCGTCTAGATTGTATGTTAATTAATAATAAATATTTAAACACAATTTCGTTAAAATTATCTTGCGTTCTGTAAATTAGTTTAGTTTCTAAATTAGTAATAGAGTAAAACAAAATTCAAAAATGTAAAGACAGAGCTTGAATGACAAGGCTTGATAGACAAGACTAGACAAATAGGAGTAAACAGACAAGACTAGACAGATAAGATTAGAGAGATTAGGGGATAAACAAAAATAGGAAAAGTTGTTGTGAAAATCAATGCTTAAACCAGGTAGTTCAGGGTATTCAATGGTCCTGGGTTCAAATCTCCTGAGAGAACATTGTGTACCCCTACCAATTATCCAATTATTCTCATAATGACACACTCTAAAGTTACTAGAACTTACAAATTAGTCTTCAGGACCCAAGAAACTTACACACTACTCTAACTAAACTAGTTTTCTTTGCCACAAAGGAACTCGGAATAGAAACAAAAATAAAACAATTATTAGGTCTATTTGCGAGAGGATGAGGAGAAATTATTTATAAAGCTTTTAATTCTTTGCTTTGTATAAACATAGTATAGTATTTCACACTTTGCAAGCGATAAATTTATTGTTTTTTCTCTAGTTGCATCGGACCTCTCAAAAATTTAATATTTTAATATTCACTCTTATTCATATGTTATGAATAGTTTTATACAAATTAGATAAGTTGTAGATTACACAAAAATGAAAAAGAAAGGTTGTAGATTATACAAAAAAAAAAAAAATAGTTTCAGCAAAACAATAGCAATAACAAGTTATAACTTTGATACGGATGCGACAAGTCCATGAAAGTTAAAAATAAAACCATCCTCGATGTATGTGAAACTCTTGCTGAAAGGTTATCTTGAGGTTAACTATGTGCTAATTTAATGGTGGTTTGGAATACGTAGCAGCACCCGCCGTATAAATGCAACAAGAAATTTACGTCGTTGTTTCTCGAATTCCAACTGCAATTCCTTTCCTTAAATACCTTTTTTATTAAATCTCCTACAAGGATTATCGTATCATAAAATATTTTGTAACAAGATAGATAGAGATTCCTTGTCAAGATTAAAAAGAAATTAAAAAAATATGTTTGTAAATAAATCTATGTAATATCTAGTTTACACGTGAAGAGTGACTAGAATGTATACTCGACCTGTGAACTTTCACCGCGGAATCTTCACCGCGAAAACTTTCACCGCAGAGCAATTTTACCGCTGCAATGTTTCACCGCTCACATTTCACCTTTCGACAATTTTAGCGCATTCAATAAATAAAAATACATAAACAAAAATATAAGATAAATATATTGATATTTAAATCTTCTTTTACTACTACTTATCGTTTCACTGAAATTAAAGGAGTGATAACATCAATATTCATTTTCTTACATTTTTCTTTTAATTGGATGCGGTGAATTTGTCAAACGGTGAAACGTAGGCGGTGAAACCAGGCCCAACGGTGAAATTTCCTGCAGTAAAGATTCGGTGAAACGAATGCGGTGAACGTACCGGATACCATGTAACGAATCGAAAGGAATGGTAGAGAATCGTTTTGGAGGCAAAATCCCCATGAGGGACGTGAGACTAAAGGAAGAGAGATAACGAATCGAGTAACATCGCAGAGTCTAAGAAGCCAAAAGATAAAATATGCAAAATTTTGTTTATTATAATCAATTAATATTGTAAGTTGATTATTTGTTAATTGTATAGGGTCTTCCAATAGGGACATTCGAATCTTGACCGTTGGTAGTGACCGTTGACCGGCTATAATGTAGAAGCTACACCTGTCGAATTGGCTGTCATTTAATTAGTTTGTTTTGTCAAATAGCGTTCTACAACACGTGCAAATGATAAAATTGTTTTATGAAAATGAGTGTTACGTTTCGCACAGCAGTCTTCTTCTTATCAGCCTGTTCTCATCCACTCCTGAATTGGCCTCTTCCAAAGTTTTCCATTCCTGCCGGTCCACAGCAGCCCTCATCCAGTTTTTCCCAGCAATCTTCTGGATGTCATCACGACATCCTTTTTGAGGTATGCCAGCACTTCTCTTACACTCTAGTCACCAGTACGACGACTAAACGCAACACCTGCCGAAAAGTACGACGACGAAACGCAAGACCCGCCGAATACATTGCCGCTGTCCGTAAGAGTATGCAAGAGTATCCGAGGCAGTCGATTTCGCGTCATTTCGAGACAACTTGGCGAATTTTGCGTCGTAACTTACGCCTGCACCCGTGCCAAATTGAAGGTAATGAGCTGAAGGTAAAAGACCATAGACAACAACGTGTGATCGCTGAATGGGCTCTGGAGCAAACTGACACTAATTTTCATCAAAAGTCATCTTCAGATATGAAGCCCATTTCTGAACGAATGGGTACCTCAATAAACAAAATTGTCGAATTTGGGACGATACCAATGCACATGAGATCCAAAATCGTCCAATGCATCCCGTAAAAGTTACGGTTTGGTATGGATTTTGGGCTGTCTGCGTCATCGGTCCACATTTCTTTGAGAACGACGTTGGCCAGGCCATCACCGTCAACGGCGAGCGGTATAGGTCGATGATTACCAACTTGTTTTGTCCTGAATTGGATAATAGGGACACCAAAGGACAACAAAAAAAAAACGGCCAAGTGCGAGTTGTGACTCGCGCACCGAGGGTTCCGTACAAACTTGTAAGTAAGGTATCTTTTTTTTGTGGAGTACGTAGCAAGCACATTCAGTTAACTTGACAAGTGGCCCTCCTGAACTGATCATGACCATAGAATAAAGATGTCGCTGTCGTACGATGGAATTCTACCCTATATTTTATTACCATACATCCCCCATTCACTATGAGTGTTCAGGGGTTCTGGAACTTCACTATTTGTTTTTACTGCTCAATTTTGCCTATATACCTATATACCCTGTGTAAAGGTATACAGGGTATTTTTTTTAAATAACGCGAATATTTTTAAACTTATAAAGAGAAAACTTGATTTTAGTATTACACTTATTCACTAACTTATATTAAGATCTAATTATTTCTAGATCTAATATAAACTAATATATTAACTATTTCTAGATCTATTTCGATACTCTTAACATTCAGTTGTTCAATTGACTGCTTTTGGGCAATTGACTACCAAAAAATATAGGGCGTACGTGATTTAAGTATATGTAGATTATAAACAAAAATTAGACGAAATATAATATATAGAGGATGTTACGGGACTTGAGTATGTCGCATGTCGGTTATAAACAAGCAAAATTTAGACATAATATATACCCTGAATATATTATGTATATAGAGCGTACGTGATATAATGCATAACGAATATAAACAAAGAAAATTCAGAAAAAACAGCTTGGTGCCGACACATACTTTTTAACCTTCGAACCTAACCGAGGAAGACATAACCGAGGACGACCTAACTGTGTGCAACCCATATGCTTCTGGTACCTCACAATGCCACGCAACACATTAGTGTATTTACATAAGTTTCTAATAGTAAATTCGCATTTTTCTTGTAATTAAACTACATATTTACGGTTTTCAGATTTTTCCCTTTACATGCTGTAGGACACCGCTTCTTGCCAAATTTCATGATTCTAGGTCAACGGGAAGTACCCTATAGGTTTTGATTCCCTTGTGAAATGGCAAAATATGC
Source organism: Phosphuga atrata (assembly GCA_944588485.1). Lineage (NCBI taxonomy): Eukaryota > Metazoa > Arthropoda > Insecta > Coleoptera > Silphidae > Phosphuga > Phosphuga atrata. The sequence continues at coordinate 57,567,357 of OX155899.1, forward strand.
GACATAAACGGTCATATCTTTTGATCGCATTGACTTACAAGTTTGATTTTTTCACAGCTGAAAGAGACCGCAGACCTGAGTATTTGATACAAATTTCAACTTGTTACCTCTACGCGTTCCCGAGAAAAATGGTCTTGACAGACAGACAGACGGACAGACAGACAGACAGACGGACAACAAAGTGATCCTATAAGGGTTCCGTTTTCGGTACGGAACCCTAAAAATGGACACATGTGGTTTCAACAGGACGGCGCTATGTGCCACACAGCTCTTGCCACATTGGACATTCTGCACAAGCAATTTCAGCTCAGTTGGAGGTCATGTGAACTGGCCACCGAGATCGTGCGATTGGACTTCGATATATTTTTTCTTGTGGGGTTTTCTTAAGTGCTGTCTATGGGCATGTCTATGCGAATAAGCTAGAAACCACAGCGGCCATCAAAGCCAACATATCCCAAGCCATCGGTCAAATTCAGCCTGATTTATGCGCTAGTCATTGATAATTAGACATTTTACCACCCAGCGAAGCCGCCGCGGCTGCAAATGTCCGCCGCGGACAATTGCAGATTATATTCCATACATAATGGCATCGCTAGGTCTTTCAAACAAATAAAAATTTTCGATGATATCTCACATACGATTTGTTTTATTTAATTTTAAAGATAGGAAGCGCTTAATGAAAGACCCTATAGATAGTGTTTCTGTTTTTTTTTATTATTTGTTTGTTTATTTATTTTTAGATGAGTTGAGTATATGACAGTTGAGCCTGAGAAGGTACATGAAAGACAGGAAAGTAGCTTAGAAGGTTAGCCTGCGAGTCTTCCTGTTAATAATATTTTTAGATGTTCATATGAAATTGATGTGAACATCGAGATATGAAATGATATGAACGAGATGTTTAACTAAAAAACAATTTCTTGTTCAATATAATTAATAATAAAATCTAAATCAAATTTAGTGCTATAAATAAATAGAAGCGTAAACTTCCAAAAAGTTTCAGATACTTCCAAGCTCAAATCAGAAAGTTGGGTATTCAAGAAAAATTTCTAGTAAGTTGGGTTTCATATAATATATACAATTTGTTATAAAACGCTTCGCTAATATTAATTTCACTCTAAATTATTCATGAGAATGCATAAAAGTTTCGCACAAACTTCTTCGAGACTTGTTGGTATAAAATTAATTTTAAATTTGCTGGAACACTCACCAAGCTTTAAACTAGTTACGATGGCTATGTAAACAAGTCGACTCACCTGCAAAGAAAAAGGAAATTATTACTTTTTTTACTGCACAAAAGTTTGCTTCATTTACAAAGTTTGCGCTTATTTCATTTAAATAAACTCGTCGTAGGCAACTGAAATTACAGCTTACCAGCTTGTTATCATAACTTGATAAGCAAATTGAATAAAGTCTCGCAGAAATGTTATTCAGATAATTACATTTTTTAATCTCATTATTTTCAGTGGCGGAATGAATAGGACAGCGGTGGCGATTCTATGGCACGCGTATCAGAGCTGACGCGTAGGAAAATTGTATTGGCACGCGAACTATTTCTCACGTGTGTCTTGTAAACTTAATAAACATCTATTTTTCTAAATGAAATTTGTATGTTTCTCAATTCATTTTGTGCAACATCAAAGGTGTAAATTATAAAGGCCGGTTCAGACGCTACATTTTGCACAGCGCAGTTGCAGATAAATAAAATGTTGCAGATAAAACGTTGCGTGTGGACAGGAAAAAAAGCGCAGTTTTGAGAACTGCGTGGAGACGGTACAATTGCAGCGATAACTGACCTAAAGAGCATAGATATCCATGAACTGTGCAGACAAGTCGGCGCATGTGGAGTTTCTTTGTACGTGTTTATTTAATATATTATTACTAATATATTATATCTCTATAAAGAGCAACTTATATTATTATTAATAAATTATATCTCTATGTCAAGCCCAAACAATTTTATTTTATCTTATTTGGTCTTAAAACCATTTTTAAAATTTCGTTTCTAAAAGTAGATAACATTAAATTACATTAAGATTATGCTGAACAGTTTCTTAACAACACAGCATGCCAAAATTGTCCAGAGTAGTACCTCCTCCATGACGATGTCACTAAAACTGTGCGAAATATACAGATATAACTGCACCGTGTGGACGCTTTACAAATTGCAACGTTTTCATTCCGTATTAAGAGTGTCACCTTGAGTGTCACCTTGCCTCCGACAATAGGTTAAAAATGTTTGCAAATACATTAGAAGTTCAATCCGCATTGCTGCAAATACGGGATACTTACATCTCAAAAACTGTAGATGCTAGAGATGTGAAAATTGATATTTAAATTCTTATTGCTATTTGTAACTAAAAAATCGTTTTAATTTCATTTTCTTAATTAATTTTCCAATAAAATTATTTTAGAACATTCTGTAGCGGCAACGTTCCAATATTATTTAGCTTTACGAGGGCATTACAATAATTACCCAAATATTTTCCGACAATTTCCGAAAATATTTTATGAGGGTCGATAATGTAATCCTCGAGCAGATCAAGAAACATCTTAATTTTTAGTTTTACGAGGGCATTAAAGTAACTACCCGAATACTTTCGAACGAATGTCCGAAAACATTTTATGAGGATCAATGGTGTAATCCTCGGGAAGATTACGACAGGCTGTTTTTCTACCGAGAATCGGTAATCACCAAAGCGACAAATAACCAAATAGAGAAAAATAAACACCCCCAGATATGTGCAGTATACCTGGACATAATATAAATACTGGGACCCCAGAATAAACAAGCCAGTCAGGCGCAACCAACCAACGAGTCCACTTCAGTACAGCCAGTGGACCCATTCACACCGGTCCAGCCAGTGGACCCAGTCAGCGAAGAGACATCAGTCCAGCCCGTGGACTCAGACAAATCAGTCTAGTAAGTGAACTCAGTTTAGTCCACACAGTCAACGAAGTGTCACCAGTCCAGCCAGTGGACCATGTAAATAAATTCCTCTGCAAACCGTGAGTGATATATTTATACCACGGCGTCTCACACCCACAATTCTAAAGTTACATATTGTGCCATATCATTTATTCCATAATAATCTATAACCGTCTGTAATTCCTTCCTTCCAATGGCGGTACAGCCCAAATTGAGCCTTGGCCTATTTAAAAACATTCTACACTTACATTTTGTGCCATAACATTTATTCAATATTATATACAACAGTCTTGTAATTCCTTCCTTATAACGGGGCTACAGCCCAAATCGAGAAAATACAACCCAGAGTATTGTAATTAAATTTAAGTGTATTAACAATATCAGTGGTTCTTATGTAATCTGTAACCCATTAAATAACACGAGAAATTAATTTATTTATGATGAAAATGCAATTCCAAATGTATCTATTTAAGTTTGATATTGTGAAGAGTGCCATCAATATTTACATTTTGATCTACTAAGATTTTTTAATATATCAATAGTATATTACGTAACAAGTTGTAAGAAGCCTATTAAGTGTGAGCGGAACAGTACGCAGAACCCGCGTAACGGGGAGTGCGTAATTAGGGGAGTACGTAATTGCATAACAACTCGAGTTATGTACTATACTTTATCTACGACCACACTAATTTGTTTCTGTTTAAAAAAAAACCGACCAAGTGCGAGTTGTGACTCGCGCACCGAGGGTTCCGTACTAAGTACGGTAAGTAAGGTATTTTTTTTTTGTGGAGGACGTAGCAAGCACATTCAGTTAACTTGACAAGTGGACCTCCTGAAATCACGACCATCTTAGTACCGCTGCAAGCATAACCTCAAGATGTCGCTGTCGTATGATGGAATTCTACCCTATATTTTATTACCATACATCCCCCATTCACTATGAGTGTTTAGGGGTTCTAGAACTCTACTATTTGTTTTTACTGCTCAATTTTGCCTATATACCTATATACCCTGTATAATGGTATACAGGATATTTTTTTTAAATAACGCGAATATTTTTAAACTTATAAAAAGAAAACTTTATTTTAGTATTACACTTATTCACTAACTTATATTAAGATCTAACTATTTCTAGATCTAATATAAACTAATATATTAACTATTTCTAGATCTATTTCGATACTCTTAACATTCAGTTGTTTAACTGGCTGCTTTTGGGCAATTGACTACCAAAAACTATAGGGCGTACGTGATTTAAGTATATTTAGATTATAAAGAAAAATTAGACGAAATATAATATATACAGGATGTTACGGGACTTGAATATGTCGCATGTCGGTTATAAACAAGCAAAATTTAGACATAATATATACCCTGTTTATATTATGTATATAGAGCGTACGTCATGAAATGCATAACGAATATAAACAAAGAAAATTCAGAATAAACAGCTTGGTTTTTATTATTTACCATTATAATAAACAAACAGTTGTATTTTCATTCATATCTGTTACTCGACATTATTTAACTTGAAAGAAATGAAAAATAATACATTCTTAATGGTTACATACCTTATTCTTTAGTGCTTATTAGGGTTAAACTGGAATAAGAGTGCTCATAGATGTAGACAACCCAATGTACGCAATGTCAATTTCCGTTAGTTTGAATTGTGGCACGGGGGGCGCTGAATGTAGGAGCATGTAGTAGCAGCTCTCAACCAATCAACGAATCGTAAACCAAACGCACGTGTGTGTTATCAATCATAAGATACGTGTGTATTATGATGTATTTACATAGTCCACGAACTGCACAATAATGGACATTTACAATAGTGGTCGTAGATAAATATACTTTATTTACAAAGCTTGTATATTTATTTGGCTACAAAGAAATGGTTACGTGCTGAACCATTTTTATGGAAGTCTCTGGAGGATTAATGAAAAAAACGAATGTAATTTCCGGACAAGCGTGTAATCTATTGTTGTTTCTGTGGAGCAAGTTATACGAAAATGTTTTGTTAGAAACGAATGATTAGTAGTAAGCAATGTCTTGATCGAACGAGTGTCGAGTAAAAATATAGATATATATTGTCTATTGTTGCAGGTCTGGAAACAATGGGCACCACTGCGTTTTAAATCCATGTATTATGCAGCGTTGTGTTCTCTAATAGCATCATTTAGATCCTGCGGAGAGTTATGAACAGGTTTCTTCGCCGAAACACGTGGAGTATAAACATAAAAATCGAACAATGAGTTTGCGTTTCAAACAGACATTCCGGACCGATGCCTTTAAATAAAGTCTTATTTTATACGTCTGATTTCGGAAACTTTTATAACAGCATTTAATATAAATCTAGATTTTAATGTTATTGTTTTCTCCAACTCCTTATTTTTATGACAAGACTGGACAGACAAGACTTGACAGACACGACTAGACAGACAAGACTAGACAGACAAGACTAGACAAACAACACTAGACAGACAAGACTAGAGAAACAAGACTAGACAGACAAGACTAGAGAGACAAAACTAGATAGACAAGGCTAGAGAGTCAAGACTAGATAGACAAAACTAGACAGACAAGACTAGACAGACAAGACTAGAGAGACAAAACTTGTATAATCTGTATGATTTAGTCTAACCCAACACTAAGCTAGACATAGGATTAGTTTAAATACAGTACCTAATAAGAAGCTCTGAATAATAGAACGAAACACTATTAATATTAAAACCAAAATTATAAATAAAATATAAATATGTAAAATGAACACGACCGCTATTAATATTGAAATCGGAACATGGTTTGTCAGTCGCTGAATACTAACTGAGCACAGTTTGTGTTTGCAGAGGGGCACGTGGCGAATCAATTTGTTTGTTTTCGTAGATATCTGATAAAAATAATCGCATGTGTGGTTGCACCTCGAGTGTTTTGAAACATGACACTGCCTAGTCTTGTTTATACCTTGTCTGCATACACCCATTTTATGTCCTTATATAAACATTCTATTATATTTTATGTTTATGTATTTTATATTATATTTTATGACTCGTATTCGAAAAAAGGGTTGCTTACGAAACACTCTGGCTGGAATTAAGACGTGTTAAATATTTACACATTACACCACACTCATATTTTGTGCACAGAGCAAATGTTTTCTTGCTTTATTTCGCATTCACGAATTTGCATACCCGCGATAGTCTATTAAATAAATAATTAAAATAAGGAAATAAATGTTTATTAGTAGACACGGTTGCGAATAACAATTAGAATGTTTATGAATATATAGCTAATAACAAATTGCATAATAATAGGTGCAATACTAGAAACTCGAGCGGCTCTTGATTGTGCAAGAGAATGTTAGCCGGAGGATCTCCCGAGGAATGATTTATAGCAGCTAATAGTTATTAGTTACTAGTTTTAATATTAGTTTTTTTTCAACAACGTTGTCAGTCGTATTTCATCACAATTATCAATTAGGTATGGATTTTAATTCGTTTTTAAATCGGGTTTTAATTTATTTTATGTTAGCTATGCCTAGATTTATAATATACTTAAAGACACATCAAATATACTTTACTGTTTATTGTTCCAACTTTTTAAATTATTGTTATAAATGTTTATTCCAAAGCTCATTTAAAAAAAGCACTATAATTTATAACAAAACGATAGTAAACCAAGCCGGTGAAGTTTCACCAACAAGCCCAAAAATACTTTAATTCTCCTTCTAGTTTATACGGGTCCCCATCATTGTAGCTCTACTTTATTTTCACAACCAATATTTGTAATCTCCTATCGGATATTGACTAATTTAGATATGTTCGTCCATATTATGTTAATAAACATTAATTATTTAATAACCTATAACGGAAATTCAAGACTAGACTGGCAAGACTCACGAGGCACCCTAACAGGAGAAGAAACAACATATAAAGTAAATACATTTTTCTGCAGCCATCCTATCATGGAATGTGCAACAAGTAATGTCCCAGTAAATACTCCTGCGATCACTTACGGGGCAGTTGCGCGGGGAAGTAGAACCAAGCTGGCCTCTAGGACAAAGCAGCTTGAAAATATTCAAAGACTGGCGTGTGTCTGCATCACGGGGGCGATGGGGTCGTGCCCGACAGCAGCAATGGAACTGCTGCTGGATCTGTCGTTGCACCTTGTCGTGGAGAGGGCCGCCAGATTGACGATTGTAAGGTTCAGCAAGGAAGGAATAGGCAGAGGTAAAATAATCGGGAGCAGAGACCGGAACAGCCTCGCTGCCAAAATCGCCTGGCTGGAAGCACCAAAAGACGAAATGGTATGCAAATACCTTTTCGAGAAAAACTACACAGCATTGTGTAGTAGTAAAGTCGATTGGAGCGTCGAATCCTCAGCATACCACATAGAGCAAAATGCTATCAAGTGGTATACAGATGGTTCGAAGACAAAAGGAGGTACTAGTGCAGGAGTGTTTGGACCGCGTACCAAATACTTGGGAAATATATACGAATAAATATATAATAATATATTCGAATCCATGGGAACATTCCCACGTATCTTCCAAGCAGAGGAACACGCAATCGAAAGATGTGCACAATTCAACCTCGACAGGAATTATAGAAAAAAACGAATTGCTATCCTGTGAGACAGCCAAGCAGCCATTAACGCCATTAGCTCTTACACCATCAGATCCAAACTGGTATGGTACTGTGTGGGAAAGCTAAACAAGCTTTTAAGAGGAAGATGACGGATGCAGATTCTGTGGTTCGCCATAGGAAACCCCCATACATCTGCTGAAACACTGCGGAGCACTGCTTTGCAAGAGACAGATCTTGGGTCCCACTGCTTGAACGCACAGGAGTTGCAGTCCTTGAATCCCACCGAGATGCTGAAATACCTAAAGGAATCAAGACTAGAGGAGGCGCTCTAAATGAATAAGTATACCAGCGTTTAGAGGAAGGGGGCGGGGTACAATAGATCTACGAACGTCGCAATGCAAGTCGGTACCAATAATACTACAATCTACAAATACTCCTAAAAGCGACTAATACTCTCCGCGGCTGCACTTAAAAGAAAAAAACCCAAAAAGAAAGCAGAAGACCTACAGACCGATGTGCTTCATAAACTCGATGGGTAAACTATTAGAGGCTTTCATTAAATCAAGGCTCCAAAAAGAACTCGATAGCAAAGACGCCATACACGTTAACCAATTGAGCTTCAGAGGAGGAAAATCTACACTGGAGCAAATAGTAAAGTTCCGAAGAAAATGAAAATAAATCAATGAAATAAAACAATAGGTAACCAAGAACCGAGAGGTTTGTGCACTCATAAAACTGGATATCAAAAACGCCTTCAACTCGGCATCCTGGAAAGAAATAATTGATGTACTCAAAGAAATACCTCCAAAACATTATAAAACCATATCTAACAGAGATATACTTGGCGACGGAGACGGGAGCAAAAATAAAGACATCTAGCGTGGTACCACAAGGATCGGTACTTGGACCAATTGTATGGAACGTATTCTAGGATCAAATTTTGAGATTAAAAATGGAAAACGGTGTAACGACAGTAGCATATGCGGACGATCTTGCTCTAGTCGTATCAGCAAGGAGTAGCGAACACATAAAAGAAAAAGCAAAACACGCGCTAATGACCATGACGGAGTATCTGAATGAAATGGGTATCACCTAAAAAAACCGAAATGGTTCTGCTCTCCAGCCGTAGGAAACTCACAATGCTGGAAATTAGAATAAATGGGAAAAGATCTCGATAAAATATCTGGGTCTCTACTTAGACAAGGACACAAAAATGTCTGATCATATAAATAATACTAGTGCAAAAGCCACATACACTCTTAAGGGTCCCTCACAATGTGACACCTCGAAAAAATCAGATTTTCGCGATTTTGTTTAGGATAAACTAATCAGTCTGATTTTTTTTTACAAAATAAAGTACTAATCGAGAATACAAAATGATTTGTTTTGAATAGATTTATTTATTGTTTAACATTGTTTTTATTAAATTTAACGTGGCGTTGAAAAAAAAGCCCCTGCATCGTCTACATGATAGCACACGTAATTTTGATCTGATACAAAAATATCAAGAAGATTATGAATCTGTAGGAATGCCTCGTTCCTATGGAAGCTTTTTTTTATGAAATTTGAAAAAAATGGCGGCGGTTTGACAAAAAGGTATCGAATTCAGGGTATTTTTTCGAAATTTTTTTGACAGTTCTAACAACCATTAAAATTTTGTCATTCTGTATCATATGAAACAATTTCATCCAATCATGTCAACATTACACTGATAATTGCATTCAGTGCATTTATCAATCACTATGACAACACGATTCAGTTTGACAACTTCATTCCAAATAAATTTCAAAATGTCACGTTTTGGCAATGCGAATGTTCAAAGTATAAATGCGCTAATCAAAAAAAAATTCACAGAAATACAACTTACAGTCACAAATATATTTGGGTATTGTTTATGGAATTTTGCTGCGAACGAGAATATGAATTAAATGAACATAGAAGCTCAGAAGAATTGGCGTTGATACTACAAGATTGGGCGGTCAATATGAGATAGAAAGACGGGTTATGTTTCGTTTGTGTTGAATTTTTTGTCAAAAGATTTTCCGCCGAATATCCCTCGAACATTGACGTTTAAATGCCTCATAATTTTATGACAAATTTCTCAAACTCGTTGCTTGTTAAACCAAGGAACGAGCTTTCTATTGTCACAAAATTATCAAGACTAGACTAGACAGACAAGACTAGACAGACAAGACTAGACAGACAAGACTAGACAGACAAGACTAGACAGACAAGACTAGACAGACAAGACTAGACAGACAAGACTAGACAGACAAGACTAGACAGACAAGACTAGACAGACAAGACTAGACAGACAAGACTAGACAGACAAGACTAGACAGACAAGACTAGACAGACAAGACTAGACAGACAAGACTAGACAGACAAGACTAGACAGACAAGACTAGACAGACAAGACTAGACAGACAAGACTAGACAGACAAGACTAGACAGACAAGACTAGACAGACAAGACTAGACAGACAAGACTAGACAGACAAGACTAGACAGACAAGACTAGACAGACAAGACTAGACAGACAAGACTAGACAGACAAGACTAGACAGACAAGACTAGACAGACAAGACTAGACAGACAAGACTAGACAGACAAGACTAGACAGACAAGACTAGACAGACAAGACTAGACAGACAAGACTAGACAGACAAGACTAGACAGACAAGACTAGACAGACAAGACTAGACAGACAAGACTAGACAGACAAGACTAGACAGACAAGACTAGACAGACAAGACTAGACAGACAAGACTAGACAGACAAGACTAGACAGACAAGACTAGACAGACAAGACTAGACAGACAAGACTAGACAGACAAGACTAGACAGACAAGACTAGACAGACAAGACTAGACAGACAAGACTAGACAGACAAGACTAGACAGACAAGACTAGACAGACAAGACTAGACAGACAAGACTAGACAGACAAGACTAGACAGACAAGACTAGACAGACAAGACTAGACAGACAAGACTAGACAGACAAGACTAGACAGACAAGACTAGACAGACAAGACTAGACAGACAAGACTAGACAGACAAGACTAGACAGACAAGACTAGACAGACAAGACTAGACAGACAAGACTAGACAGACAAGACTAGACAGACAAGACTAGACAGACAAGACTAGACAGACAAGACTAGACAGACAAGACTAGACAGACAAGACTAGACAGACAAGACTAGACAGACAAGACTAGACAGACAAGACTAGACAGACAAGACTAGACAGACAAGACTAGACAGACAAGACTAGACAGACAAGACTAGACAGACAAGACTAGACAGACAAGACTAGACAGACAAGACTAGACAGACAAGACTAGACAGACAAGACTAGACAGACAAGACTAGACAGACAAGACTAGACAGACAAGACTAGACAGACAAGACTAGACAGACAAGACTAGACAGACAAGACTAGACAGACAAGACTAGACAGACAAGACTAGACAGACAAGACTAGACAGACAAGACTAGACAGACAAGACTAGACAGACAAGACTAGACAGACAAGACTAGACAGACAAGACTAGACAGACAAGACTAGACAGACAAGACTAGACAGACAAGACTAGACAGACAAGACTAGACAGACAAGACTAGACAGACAAGACTAGACAGACAAGACTAGACAGACAAGACTAGACAGACAAGACTAGACAGACAAGACTAGACAGACAAGACTAGACAGACAAGACTAGACAGACAAGACTAGACAGACAAGACTAGACAGACAAGACTAGACAGACAAGACTAGACAGACAAGACTAGACAGACAAGACTAGACAGACAAGACTAGACAGACAAGACTAGACAGACAAGACTAGACAGACAAGACTAGACAGACAAGACTAGACAGACAAGACTAGACAGACAAGACTAGACAGACAAGACTAGACAGACAAGACTAGACAGACAAGACTAGACAGACAAGACTAGACAGACAAGACTAGACAGACAAGACTAGACAGACAAGACTAGACAGACAAGACTAGACAGACAAGACTAGACAGACAAGACTAGACAGACAAGACTAGACAGACAAGACTAGACAGACAAGACTAGACAGACAAGACTAGACAGACAAGACTAGACAGACAAGACTAGACAGACAAGACTAGACAGACAAGACTAGACAGACAAGACTAGACAGACAAGACTAGACAGACAAGACTAGACAGACAAGACTAGACAGACAAGACTAGACAGACAAGACTAGACAGACAAGACTAGACAGACAAGACTAGACAGACAAGACTAGACAGACAAGACTAGACAGACAAGACTAGACAGACAAGACTAGACAGACAAGACTAGACAGACAAGACTAGACAGACAAGACTAGACAGACAAGACTAGACAGACAAGACTAGACAGACAAGACTAGACAGACAAGACTAGACAGACAAGACTAGACAGACAAGACTAGACAGACAAGACTAGACAGACAAGACTAGACAGACAAGACTAGACAGACAAGACTAGACAGACAAGACTAGACAGACAAGACTAGACAGACAAGACTAGACAGACAAGACTAGACAGACAAGACTAGACAGACAAGACTAGACAGACAAGACTAGACAGACAAGACTAGACAGACAAGACTAGACAGACAAGACTAGACAGACAAGACTAGACAGACAAGACTAGACAGACAAGACTAGACAGACAAGACTAGACAGACAAGACTAGACAGACAAGACTAGACAGACAAGACTAGACAGACAAGACTAGACAGACAAGACTAGACAGACAAGACTAGACAGACAAGACTAGACAGACAAGACTAGACAGACAAGACTAGACAGACAAGACTAGACAGACAAGACTAGACAGACAAGACTAGACAGACAAGACTAGACAGACAAGACTAGACAGACAAGACTAGACAGACAAGACTAGACAGACAAGACTAGACAGACAAGACTAGACAGACAAGACTAGACAGACAAGACTAGACAGACAAGACTAGACAGACAGACAAGGAAGCACGATTGGCCCATTGCTGTTCTCAATATTTATTAATGATCTACATCAAATACCCACTACAGAGAAACACCTGATGATCAACTATGCAGATGATACATCCCTACTCATCATTAACAAAACTGTGGATGATATTAGTCCAAATGCTAATAGAACGATGTCATCATTGATATCATGGTTTGATACGAACAAACTAATAATAAATAAAGACAAGACTAATACTATCATTTTGAAAACCAAAAGAGATACGAACCAGTACCCTCCAAGATTACAAATTAATAATGAAGACCTCCAGGTACAATATTCCATCAGGCTCCTTGGACTATTTATAGATCAATCGCTTGATTGGACGACACATACTCTCCGTGTCACAAAACGTCTGAACAAGGCAGTTTTTGCATTGACATGTCTTCATAGGTATATGAACACTGCAGCTCTTAGGATGGTGTACTTCGCGAATTTTTATTCCCACTTAAAATTTGGTATTATGTTTTGGGGAAATAGTATCTACATCAGAAGCATCTTTAGAATACAAAAGGAAGCCATTCGTATTCTGAACAATCTACATTACAGAGAATCCTGCAGAGGCCAGTTCAAACTTGCTAATATTTTAACAACAATAGCTACTTACATTTATGAGTCTATACTTTTTGTTCTGAAACATAGACATTTATTTGGGAACTTTAACAAACCTAATCTAAGGAGTACCAGATTCTGTAACGAAGTCTTTCAGCTGCCCCAGCATAGGCTGACGCTAACTGAAAGAAATCCACCGTACAGCAATATGAAAATGTACAACGTACTACCAAGGAGGATTAAACAACTAGTGAATGCAAACCTTTTCAAGAAAGAATTGTATAAACTCCTAGTTGATATAGAACCGTACAATATCGAAGAATTCTACTTAAGAGTAAATTACCATTGTTAATGTTAATTAGATATACTATTTTCTTTTTTTTTTATGACACATTTCATTTAGAACATGTTTTTGTATTCTTAGATAATGAAATAAACTTATTTTGATTTGATTTGATTTGACTAGACAGACAAGACTAGACAGACAAGACTAGACAGACAAGACTAGACAGACAAGACTAGACAGACAAGACTAGACAGACAAGACTAGACAGACAAGACTAGACAGACAAGACTAGACAGACAAGACTAGACAGACAAGACTAGACAGACAAGACTAGACAGACAAGACTAGACAGACAAGACTAGACAGACAAGACTAGACAGACAAGACTAGACAGACAAGACTAGACAGACAAGACTAGACAGACAAGACTAGACAGACAAGACTAGACAGACAAGACTAGACAGACAAGACTAGACAGACAAGACTAGACAGACAAGACTAGACAGACAAGACTAGACAGACAAGACTAGACAGACAAGACTAGACAGACAAGACTAGACAGACAAGACTAGACAGACAAGACTAGACAGACAAGACTAGACAGACAAGACTAGACAGACAAGACTAGACAGACAAGACTAGACAGACAAGACTAGACAGACAAGACTAGACAGACAAGACTAGACAGACAAGACTAGACAGACAAGACTAGACAGACAAGACTAGACAGACAAGACTAGACAGACAAGACTAGACAGACAAGACTAGACAGACAAGACTAGACAGACATAACTAGACAGACAAGACTAGACAATCTCTCGTTCTTTGTGACTAATATAAACTTGCTCTTAACTATTTACAGTAATTTGATTATTTTTAACGTTTTTTCAAATCAATTAAATTGTATCATCACTTTTATTTGACTGTGGAATAAATTTAAAAAAATTATAGCCAAAAGGCAAATAAAAAATTGTCGCCACGGTTTCAAATTTGTTTTGCAGTTCGAACAATGGCCAGAGACAAACAATTGTATGCACAATGAATTGTGTATATGCCATTGTACAAACTCATTTCTATATTTAGTTTAAAACTCCGTTAGTCTAGACAAACGAATACAATACAGACAATAACTAACCGTAGAATACAAACAATTGCAAAGACAACGTTAAACAAACGTTAATATGTCGTATAATTACTATAAAAAATATAGTTTACTGGTAATAACTAGCTGAAGATTGCAAAGAATTACAAAGAAAATGTTAAACAAACGTTAATATGTTGTATAATTTACTATCAAAAAATACATTACAGGTACAAACTAACCGTAGATTAAAAACAATAACAAACACAATGTTAATACGTCTTGTAATTTTGTCTAATGTGATTGATCTTGAATTCGTCAAGACAGATTAAATGAGACAACGATATTAATCTACCTAAATCTCTTCAAATATAATTTTGTTTAATGTAATTTTATCTTGAAAAAAAGTTATTTAATTTATTTACGTTTCTTCTACATAATTACATAAGATGTAATCAAGGATCTTATTAGTATACGGCTGTTACGTATATCCTTTGGCGAACTTTGCGAATAATTTAACGTTGACAAAATTATATAAGCGAGATAACGTCTCGGGCTGGATATTTGCATATTCCCCTAGTGTTTGTGTAATTCCAAATTTTGTTTGCACTGCCTGGGATTTCACATAAATTATTATAATTACTAAATATAATCACCAGAGCCATAATATGTGAATAGTTTATGAATGTTTATGAATTATGTGAATCTCGCTGTCCACTATTGTGTCCGTCACATATCAAATAATTGTATGCCAATATTGGCAGAAATACCTAGCGGTCGATAGCCTTTTGTTGAGTTTTTGTTTTCAATAAATATTTCTTCTTCTTGCCACAGCTTCTCCTTTCATTCAATGCCTACACGGAAAAAAGTACACTCTAAAAATTACAGTTTAAATAGTAGCATCGGCCTTACGAATTTGAAACTGTAAAAACTAACAATTGCTTTTTTAAATTACAGTTTCCGGTATTATTAGTAAATAAGTTTTAAAAATTACAGTATGCGACTGCAATCTCTACAAATTTGTATTCGTAAGGCCGCTGCTACTATTTAAACTGTAATTTTTTTAGTGTACTTTTTTGGTACACATTTTTTTCCGTGTATAAATTATATTTAAAATTGTCTTGAAACCCTAGACTATTTGTATTTTCAATAAGTAATAAGAAACTCAAATCAATCACCAACTGTACACAATAATATTGATTAAGACAAACAATAATAATCTTTATCGACAGTGGACGTGTTTGTTCTATAAATGCTATGTCATCGAGATCCAACGCTTGTCAAAGTCACATAAATCAATTGGCAGATAAATTTCAGCCCACGTTTCACATTTCCAGGCTGAAATTATCATAAGAGACGTAAAATGTTGAAATCGTCTAGGCAGGGAATACCAAACAGACGGGATTTTTATGCGAGCTATCAAAAATTAGACGATGTTATTTGCTCCGTGCATAACCGCGCTTAGCGCCACCCGTGGACAAAAAGACCACTTCGTCTCCAATAATAGTGTATAAACACAACAGGCAAAAACAAAAAATAATAAATTTAATAAAATTTATAATATTCAACAGCAAACAAAATTATAGGTTTTGTAATAAATAAATTTTGCAATGTCTGTGTTTTCGTCGTTTGCCGTAAGAGATATAAAATTTTTCATTGAAGATGTAATACCTACAGTTCTACTACAATCTATAACTTTTCCACCAATTTCAAATCGAATTTCTTGGAACAAAAATCAAACCCATTGTTTATAAATTTTGCTGCAGTTAATTTCGAAAATGCCTGGCACATTCACCAACAAAGTTGGCCTTTTGGACATAACTCTTGAACGCTTCATCACAGAGACTTCTAATCTTCACCAATCGATTCAGCGTCCCAAAATTAGTCCAAAAACGAATATAATATTCCCGAAGCTATCAGTTAAGAAATACTATCGACACGGGGAGTCAAAACCGCGGAAACGACAAAATGCGAGAAAATCGAATTTTCAAAATCGTTATTTTTTGAGTCACAGTAAAATTTAAAACCGTTTCTGAAAGAATTTTTGCTGCTGATTACAGATATGCAAATTATAATTCGGTAGCTCTTTCGGTTCACTTTCAACTGCAAAAATTGAAGAAATTTTTATGAAATTTCGGCGCTCTAGTAGAGATCTCGGAAAGTCGTGAATTTTCCGCGGACAATCTTAGTGTAACCATAGGGAAATGACCTTCTGAAAACGATGCCGCAATCCGTTTTTAATTATCTGCAACCGTTTCCAAGATATCTACTTAGCAAATCGAGAATCGGGTAAATTTCAGTTTGAAATATATCGACGAATTATTGAATCTATCCGGACAATTTACACATCGACTTGTTTGTCTTGTCGTGTAGTTTTTGTGTGCCGAAAATGATTTCGCTGCTTTTTACCGTTCTCTAGAAAATCGAAAAAACCGCTTTTTCGGTTTTTTACATATTTTTACATATGTTTTACATATTTTTCGAACGAAATGGTTACAAATTTTTGTTGAAAATTTTTTTGGAAATTTTTCTCGTGATTTTTTTTTTGGTTACCCAAAGGAAATCGAAGTACTGAAAACGGTTTTCAAGTTTGTTTCGCTCTAAAGCTACAAATAAACAAGTTTTATATATTTTTTCGCAGCACACCATTCGCATTTGCGACTGATTTCAAGCTGTCTTAACTTTTGAACGGTTCACCACAGAGACTTCTAGTTTTCACCAATCGTTTCAGCGTTCCAAAATTAGTCGGAACACGTATATAATATTCTCTAGGAAGCATTCAGTTAAGAAATACCATCGACATGGGGAGTCGAGACCGCTGAAACGGCGAAATGCGAGAAAATCGATTTTGGCGAAATCGTTATTTGTTGAATTACAGCAAAATTTAAAAACGTTTCCGAAAGCATTTTTGCTGCTGATTACAGATATGCAAATGATATTTCGCTAGCTCTTTGCGTTCACTATCGCCTGCAAAAATTGAAGAAATTTTTAAGAAATTTCGGTGCTCGAGTAGAGATCTCGGAAAGTCGTGAATTTCCCAAGGACAATCTTAGTGTATTAGCAGGAAAATGACCTCTATCTACTTAGCAAATCGAGAATCGGGTAAATTTCAGTTTGAAATATCTCGACGAATTATTGAATCTTCCGGACAATTTATACATCGACTTGCTCGTTTTGTCGTGTAGTTTCGGTGTGCCAAAAATGATTTAGCTGCTTTTTACCGTTCTCCAGAAAATCGGAAAAAAACGAAAAAGCATGTATTTTTCGAACGAAATGATGGAAAATTTTTGTCGAATTTTTTTTTGCAAATTTTTATCGTGATTTTTTTTTTTTAGTTACATGAAGGAAATCGAAGTGATGTAAACGGTTTTCCAGTTTATTTCGCTCTAAAGTTACAAATAAACAAATTTTATATTTTTTTCGCTGTACACAATCACACATTTCCTACTGATTTAATGCTGTCATAACTTTTGAACCGCTCACCACAGAGACTTCTAGTCTTCACCAATCGATTCAGCGTCCCAAAATTAGTCGGAAAACGTATATAATATTCCCTGGGAAGCTTTCAATTAAGAAATACCATCGACTCGGGAAGTCTAGACCGCGGAAACGACGAAATGCGTGAAAATCGATTTTTTAAAAATGGTTATTTTTTGAGTCACAGCAAAATTTAAAAACGTTTCTGAAAGCGTTTTTGCTGCTGATTACAGATATGCAAATTATATTTCGCTAGCTTTTTCGGTTCACTTTCGCCTGCAAAAATTGAAGAAATTTTTATGAAATTTCGCCGCTCTAGTGGAGATCTCGGAAGGTCGTGAATTTCCCGCGGACAATCTTAGTGTATCCATAGGAAAGTGACCTTCTGAAAACGATGCCGCAATCAGTTTTAAATTATCTGCAACCCTTTCCGAGAAATCTAATAAGCAAATCGAGAATCGGGTAAATTTCAGTATGAAATATCTCGACGAATTATTGAATCTTTCCGGACAATTTATATATCGACTTGTTCGTCTTGTCGTGTAGTTTCTATGTACCGAAAATGATTTCGCTGCTTTTTACCGTTGTGTAGAAAATCGAAAAAAAACCGAAAAAGCACATATTTTTCGAACGAAATGAAAAATTTTTCTTTGACGAATTTTTTTGAAAATTTTCTAGTGATTTTTTTTAGGTGATCCGAAGGAAATAGATGTGCTGAAAACGATTTTCGAGTTTATTTCGCCCTATAGTTTCACATAAGCAAAATGCAGCCTATATCTTGGTGTTGAATCCAATCTCAATTTATGCACTATATTAGTTTATGTAAAATAATAAAATACTTTTTTATTTTGCAAAATACATGCCAATATATACAAATAAATGCTAAATAATGACGTAGCTGGTCATGAAGTTCTTAAAAGTGTTACCTTTGGCGCTAGTGCTGTTGCGCTCGGAGCGAATAGAGTGAGAGCTTAACTAGAGTTGAGAAATTGAGCGAATCATTTTAAAGAAAATTTGAGAGATTTATATAATCCCTGTATGTATAATCCTTGTAGTTGGAAGCAGTACTTTGCAACTACAAGGATTATACATACTCTGAAAGTGTTTTCCCTGCTGGTTGTAATATACAAATTGCATTTGTTGCCGTTCGCGAGATATTATAGGTTTTTCCACTCCTTCAGATTTCCATAAAGCCTCCCTTTTCGCAAAACACTTTGAAAAAACCTTTCCTCCCTATAATCATAGTTCCGACTATGATGAACAAAATTTTAATCTAATATCTAATTGGTCCAGTACCTTTTTAATACCCTGATGGAATTTCCGAATACTTTTCAATCATTGCTTTGGGTAAAAACAGCGCTCCTGGTAGGACAACATCTCAGAACTCCTTATCAGGCATCTAAACGACACAATCACATAATCAAATTATATAATTTTTGCCTATTACATCGCGTGTTTCCCTCTTCTTGGAAATCCGGTACCACACTATTAAAATCCGGCCAAGACAAAACCGTTACCAAAAGACCAATTTATAGACCAATCATCCTGTTCTGGGCAAAAACTATCCATAAGGGCATAAAAATATCCTTAAAGTCCGCATATGAACTTTTGAAATATCAGATTCCTTGCTTCCAATTTGGCTTTAAACCTTTTCATTCCACTACACATCCACTTTTCGTCCTCACAAACAATACACCAATCTCTCTTCTCCTTAATCAACACTCTGACGCCCTTTTCCTCGACGTATACAAAGCTTTTGACACAGTTTCGCACGACGGACTGCTTTTCAAACTAGACAAATTAAACATTAAATGTTTAACAAATTAAACATCTTATCTTCTTTTCATGATAAAAGACTTCCCACGTGACAGAAAGTTATGTATTAAAGTCAATGAAGCAATGAAGCTTTAAAGTGTTCCCCAAGGTTCACCATTATCACCACTACTTTACAACTCGTTTTGTCACGACGTCTTTAATATGGACCTCACTCTCCCAATCTCATAACTCTTCCCTACATTTTCCAATATGTCGACGACACGGCCCTGATTTCACATGCCAAATCTCTTCAAAAAGCAATCATTATCTTACATTCACTTGCAAATGATACAATAAATTGGTTCAACAAATTGAGACTAGGCCCTAGCCCTTCCAAAAACAAAACAAAGAAAAAGACTCAAATGCTACAAAAGCTTCAACGGCTCGCATACTTGGGTATAACAGGAGCAATTCAATCTACTCCAACCACAGCAATTGAAGTTTTGTTGGACCTACTCCCACTGTACAAACATGTAGAAAAAGAAGAAGGTCTTCTCAGTGCTCTGATATTAAGGTGTACATCGTCTATTCAGAGACACATGAAAATAAGGGAACAAATCGGAAAGGAATTTCTGAAGCATCCCTGGAACACAATGTCTACAGAATACGACTTTGACACAGCCGTTGAAGTGGTCATTAATGAACTGGACCGCCAAAGCAGTGTTCAAAGAATCGAACATCTGAAAGACAGTGTCCATGTAGTGGACAAAAACTGCTAAGGGTACAGGAATTGGCATATACAGCTGGAGTCACAGGGAGTCCACGGCATTGAGCCAGGCTCCCACGGTACTACAGGCTGAAATTATAGCCATTGAAAGATGCACAAAAATCGCCCAAAGAAACGCAAATCTATATCCTAACGGACAGCCAGGTAGCTCTAAGGAATTTAAAAGTCCACAACTTTAATTCCAAGTTAACCTGGAACTGTAAACAAACCCTGAAGCAACTGGTGAAAGGTAACAGACTCACGCTAATGTGGTCACCCGGTCACCAGGGCATATATGGGAACGAAATGGCCGAATTCCGCAACGACCGCACTCGCCAAAAGCGGAGCCAAGGCTTCCTTCTTGGGCCCGGAGCCAACTTGTGTGCTTACAAAGGCCCACTTGAGACAGGGGGCTAAGAAATGGGAAGAAGAGCAAAAGCAAACCTACTGGAAGAACACGCCAGGACAGAGGCAAGCTAAATATTTCGCAAAATCGAGAGTAATTTTGCGAAATTTGGTAGCTCGAGTTGAGAAATAAAAAATTGGTTAATATTTATAAGGCAGACAAAGTGCGTCCATAGGGAAAATGACCTGAAAACGATACCGAAATCAGTTTTTAATTATCTGCAACCGTTCTCGAGATCTAGACTTATGAAGACAAAATTCTGAAAAATTTGTATTCAGAATTTCGCAATAGAAAATTGAATCTTTCCAAACAATTTACATACCGATTTGCTTATTTTTTCGTCTAGTTTCAGTGTACCGAAAAAGTCTACACTCGCCTCTCTTGTTAAATTGACAGAACAAAATATATGAAACCATAGTAGATAGACGAAACTTACCAAAACCCAAAGTAATCACAATTTGATAGTTCCACCAATAAATAACGAAAATTGGTATAATTATGAGCATAGTATCTCAAGCCTTACACGCGAAGACTAGTTTTGCAGCCCCAGTCTAAATTATTGCCATCCGACTTAATCGCAGATAAGACATTACATTCAACGGCCCCATTATATAAACTTCCCCTTTCCGCCGTGTTTCTTCGAACATTTTTCCCTCTTTTATTTCAACAATTTGTTTCGTGGGAATCTCACCTTATTTACGACACCATTATATAATTTCCTAATAACCTGGCGTGTTTCACCACATACAAAACAAAGCCACACAAAATTACAAGACAACATTACAAGAAGCATCCTGTTGACAATTCCATTATCAAACAGAAATCTAACCATATTAGAAATAATTATACTTTTCTCATTACCATACTGATTACGAGAAATGAATTAAGAAAAATACTATGTTCTCTAATCGTCTAATAAATATAATTTTTCTATTTTGCGTCTGTAATGGACTCATAACAGCAGTCATATGCGTGCGGTTATGGCTCGCCGAGTGCGATACAATTTTCTCAATGTGTATTGGCGATTTCTTAATTTAGAAATGGCATAAAAGGTCGCAAAATAGAAAAAATACTATAATAAACTCGTTCGTAAGGCGTTTTTCAGCACTTAGCGTTTTTCGTTCATTAGAGCACATGACCATTAAAAAACTTCGCTACTCTCGTCGTATTCCAAACTTGGACGCGTGCTGTAAAATCGCGCTTAGTGAACTCGTCCTTTAATATATATATATATATATGGGTTCTGGACTCCTAGGTGGAGCATAGAGCCTCCATAAGCACCCTCCAGCGGACCCTATTCTGGGCCATTGCTTTGGCTTCACTCCAAGAGGTTTTCTGGGCTTTTAGTTCATCTAACACTGTTCTCCTCCATGTTTGAGCCGGTCTTCCTCGTCGTCTCGTTCCTTGGGGATTCCAGTCTAGTGCTGCCCTTGCAATGTCGTCTGCTTTTCTTCTTAGAATGTGGCCGATCCATCCCCATTTTCTTTTCTTAATGTCGTGCTCTATTGTTTCTTCTCCGCATCGTTTAAGAAGTTGCTCATTAGTAATTTTCCGTGGCCAGAAGATTCTGAGGATGATTCGTAGACATTTGTTGGCGAAAACCTGAAGTTTATGTTTTGTGGCATTAGTGTTTTTCCAGGTCTCACATCCATATAAGAGGATTGCTTTGACGTTTGTTCTATATAAACGCAGCTTGCTCTTTGTTTTTATGATGTTGGACCTCCATATTGTGTTTAGTTGCCTGAATGCCATCTGTGCTTTTTGCATTCTGTTTAGAATGTCTAGGTCTGTTCCGCCAGTCTCGTTGAGAATGCTTCCTAGATACTGAAACTTTTCTACATTCTCAATTGGTTGGTCGTTTATTTGAAACGGTGCGTCGTTATTTGTCTGCATTCGCATCACTTTTGTTTTTGAGACATTTATTTTCAACCCTATCTTCTGTGCCATGTCTGATAGTAGGGTGAGTTGCCTTTGCATACTTTCATAGGTATGCGAAAAAAGGCAAATGTCGTCTGCGTATTCGAGATCTTTGAGATTAGAGTAAAGAGACCATCGAATACCATCGTTTGGTCTGCAAGACTTTTCCAGGATATAGTCAAGAGCAATGTTAAAAAGCAAGGGAGAGAGCACACATCCTTGCTTCACTCCTGATCTCACCGGAAAAAGGTTGCTATGTGCTCCGTTATGCAGGATACTACATGATACGTCATGGTACAGTTTTCTAATCGTGTCGATGATTTTTGTTTGCACGCCTCTTGTCCGTAGTATCTTCCATATAGCAGAGTGGGATAGGCTGTCAAAAGCACGTTCAAAGTCGATGAAAACAAGATATTGTGGCGATCGCCATTCAACGGATTGTTCTATAATTATTCTTGTTGAATTTATGTGGTCTATGCATGAGCGGTTTGGGCGGAAGCCTGCTTGGTTTGGACGCAGTATGGGTTCGAATGCTTCTGCCAGCCTATGTTGGATTACACTTGCATTAATTTTGTTTATGGTGTTTAACAGCGTTATCCCTCTCCAATTTTTGCATTGCGTTAGGTCTCCTTTCTTTGGCAGTTTGATAATGAGACCATGTTTCATTTCTGCTGGAATTTCTTGGTTTGTCCAGATCCCTTTTATTATTTTTGCAAGTAGAGGTGCAATCCATTTAGAGTCTACCTTGATTAGTTCGGCAGGTATGTTGTCTACCCCTGCCGCTTTGTTGTTTTTCAGCTGCTTGATGGTATTTAGTATTTCTGTTTTTGAAAGCGCGTCTATTTTTATATTCAGCTGTTCATTTGCATTGTCTTCTGGAGCTATCTCAAGTTCGTTTTCCGTGGGTGAGCTGAGCATATCAGCAAAGTATTCCTTCCACCTATCGAGCTGAGTTTCTGGGGTGGTCAGTGGGCGGTTGTCTTTGCTTCTAACTATATTTGTGGTCTTTGTGTGCTTTTTGGAGAGCTTGTTTGTCAGTGTGTAAAGAGTCCTCGAGTTGTTATTTTTGGCTGCTTCTTCTGCTTGCTCACATATCAGGTCAATCCATATTCGCTTGTCTTTTTTGTGAGATGCTTTAATTTGTTTGCATAGTTGTGTATATCTCCAGATTGCATCATTTTTTGTCATCGAAGTTTTGCACTGGAGTACCAGTTTCTTCGCATCCTTTCTGTCTTGTATAAGTTGCCATGTTTGGTCTGAGATCCAGTCTTTTCGATTTCTTTCCTTTGTGCCAAGGGTTGTTTTGGCCGATTCGAGTAGTGTCTTGGCTAAGCCATCCCAAGATGTTATGGGATTTTGGTCTGCATTTTCATGCAGGTTTGTTAGGAAAACTTTTTTGCAGTTTGGTTGGCGCAGTTTGTGTAGGTTGAACTTTACTCTCTTTGATTGTTCAGGTTTCTTTGGTACGGCCAGTTTGATTCTGAACGTGCCGAGCAGAAGGTCGTGGTCGCTGGCAATGTCTGCACCCCTTTTGTTTCTGACATCAAGTAGGGATCTCCGCCATGTTTTCGATATGGCAATATGGTCAATTTGGTTTTGGGTTTTCTTGTCGGGGGATATCTATGTGACTTTGTGGATTTGCTTGTGTGGGAACACTGTTCCACCTATAACTAGGTCTGATGTTGAACAGAGTTTCGTGAATAGTTCACCGTTTTCGTTTCTTTCCCCACATCCTTCTTTACCCATGATGTCTTCTAGGTTACTGTTTTTTGTCCCGACCTTAGCGTTGAGATCAGCCATGAGTATGGTGATATCACCTCTGTTTATCTTCCTTAACGTACTTTCAAGGATATCGTAGAAATTTTCTTTTTCCTCAGCACTCGCACTGTTTGTGGGTGCATAGCATTGTACAAAGGTCCTTTAATATACTATACTAGTACTCCGCAAAGATTAACATCCGCAGAGGCGTACGACAGGGATGCGTATTATCTCCGACTCTATTCAACCTGTATTCGGAGAAAATCTTCAAAGCAGCGCTCAAAGACACCAGTGAAGGCATCAAGATGAATGGGGAGCTTATAAACAACATCCGATACGCCGACAATACCATCGTACTTGCTAGCAGTTTGGAAAGCTTACAAGAACTAAGATGGGCTTACAAGAACTAATGACCTAGATTCATACCACTAGCTCGGAATATGGCCTCAAGCTCAACAAAAGCAAAACAAAACACATGCTAATAAGCTGAAATGGAGAGATAGATCATCGAACGAGTAGGGAAGTACCCTTACCTGGGAACTATTGTCAACGACAACTGGGAGCACTCCGTAGAGTTGCACTGCAGAATAGAGAACGCTAGAGCGGCATTTAATAAACTCAAAACAATGCTATGCAGCAGCGACCTGACATTACAACTAAAGGTCCGAATGGTCAGGTGTTACGTTTTCTCTGTTCTGTTGTACGGCGCGGAAGCATGGACGCTAACAGAAGCAACAGAAAGGAAGATAGAGGCGTTCGAGCTCTGGGTATATAGAAAGCTGCTCCGCATATACTGGCGGGATCACATTACGAATGAGGTGGTAATGCAAAGAATAGGCATGTAGAGGCAAGTTCTGAGGACAATCAAGAAGATAAAAACTGGCTATCTTGGCCATATAATGAGAAACCAGAAATACCGCTTACTACAGCTGGTTATGCAAGGAAGAGTAGATGGACACAGAGGATCAGGTAGAAGAAGAAACTCGTGGCTAGGAAACCTGAGGCACAGGTTCTCGCTCACTTCCACACAACTTTTCAGACAGGCTGTAGATAGAACGGAAATTGCTATGTTGATCGCCAACATCCCGAAGGGATAAGGCACGCAAACAAGAAGAAGAAGTACGTTTTTATTTTAACATAGCAATTGTTTCATATCCTATATAATTTATTTTTTTGCAATTCAAGGGAAGCAAACGCTTGCCCAATAATGCTTCCATATATCAACAATGGATTACAAAATGTAAACTACAAAAGTACTGATTATTACTATATATATATATATATATATATATATATATATATATATATATATATATATATATATAATACATACATATAATACATACATACAATACATAATAATACAATAATATTATATTCATACTAATTACTTAAATGACGATAGGACAAAGTCAAAGTCCTATCGTCACCAGTTAATTCAACATTTATATATAACTCCTTATTGGACATTACATAATCACATAATAACAAATGCTAATTACTTAATTAATAAATAAATAAATAAATAAATTAAATAATAAATTAATTAATTAAATAATAAAGTAATTAATCACTTCATTTATAAGCAATTCCAAATTGTAATTGAACTACATGTTTGTTAACGTTTTAGATTGATGGAAGATCGTTGTTGAAAGGTTCTTCACGTTTTCTGGTCAAGCATTTGTCGATCTAATTTAAAACCGAAACAAAAAAGTTGTTGAAAAGGTTTACGGTCTCCTCCGCGTTGTTGTTGTTGTTTTTTTAATCTCATTATTTCCATGTATTTGTGTAATGATAGGCTTCGCGGTGATTGTGTAAAACATTTCATTAATTAAACCGTAGCCGTCCCAAGTATGACCGAGATTATCTTAATATCAAAAACACTGTCTTAATATCAACGATGTACGGAAAAAAATCTCTCTCCATTGTTATTAGACCCAATAAAATTGAGACGTATAAAAATAATGGCGGATAATACGTACAGGGAAGATTTTAAAATGTTGCTCTTCAGAAATCTTTCGTTGAGTTTAATTATATCCAAGAAACTGTTCTTGCCATGTTTTTAATTAATAAAGAAAAAAAACAAACATTGCTATTAAACTATAAATTAGTCCCTTGGCTATAAAAATTCCCAAAGGTAAAATAAAAATGTAAATTCAATTAGGTATAATACGACTAATTAGATCACGAAACTTTATATAACAAATTACATTCGTACGATTTGATTCCTGATGGACTATTTAGTCGTATTTGATATTCCATTGATCGCGGTCTATACTGTCAGCTTTCCGTTCTAATCCATCATGACTCTTAGCTTTAATTGATATTAATCGATTTCTAATTATCCTTTGCTGTTTCATTAACACATGGATGAGAAGTTATCCGATCAAATATCAACTATAATTTTATTAAAAGTACTATCTTAAAAGTATAAGTTCTAATTAGTTTTACAAATATTATTATCATTGATGATGGAGAGCATGCGGAATATTCAGAATAGAGCGAATTAGGCCGAATACCGAATACCAAATCATGAAAAAAAATCATACAAGTTATTAAAAAATGATTACATATACATTGCTACCGCGTGATGACAGATAAATTTTTGCGAATTCTGTCAGTTTTGGATACTGCTGTACGTTTGCTAACTACCATTTGTAAGGGTCTATTGTCCTATCTAGGCGAGCCGTTTTTAGATAAATATTAATATCATTTGCAATAGCACTTTTCTTTTCCACATCCTCATCTTTCTCCATATTTTCTGTAGCGACTTCCTCAAAATAATTCCAGAAACTGTTGTCTATATCAATGGTTTTGTCATTGATATGTATTTTCTTACGAAGTGGAGAAGAGTCATTATCGGTACTATAAGAAATTATAAAAACAAAAAATTGTTTTAGAAGCTCTGAAAATGAGTTGTGATGAGTAAATCATTTTCAGAGCTTCTAAAAGTATTTTTTGTTTTGCTCATTGTGTTTGAACTAACCCCAGGAAACTGGTTTTGAAACGAAGGTCAGGAAAAGTGGCAATCATTTTCATTAAAGATGAACCGTGTTCCTAGCTTGTTCCTCAACTTGTAGTGAAGATCTCATTTTCAGCAAATTTGGTGTTCTATCTGCTGTTTCTTCCTTTTCCAGGTATTTCAACAATGTGTGGAATCACTTCGAAGTTGCAAGAAATAATTAAAAAAAAAAAAAATTCTAACGTGTGGTTGTTACATCTTGCAACTAAATCTAAAGTCAAGTTGTTGGAGAATGGATTTGAGTTTTTCTTCTGGTATACCAGAGTGATTAAAATGTGTAATAATTCCTCTTTAGCAGCAACTACCACCGGTGTTATTTCCATATGAGATTTTTGCGATTCCTTAATAGCTCGTTGTAATAAATGGATAAGACACCTGGCAGAATCATATTCTGCGTCTCGTACACCATTGATCAAATTGGCTCCACTGTCAGTAAATGTATCATCTTTCCGCAATACCAATCAGTTCTTTTGCAATATTGGTACCTGTATGTAAACCAACAAACGGCTTCATTGTTAAAACGCCATGTTTCATAATAAAATTAGAAGATATCCAATGCGCAGTGAAACTCAAAACTTTGATTATTGTACTGACATGTCCATATCTCGCTGATATTGCTGATACTTATGAAATACTAGCTTCAATTTTATTATTTTTTATATATATGAGGAACAATTTTCTCGGTCGAATAAGTGCAGCCACGTATTTTGTTTTGTGGTACTGCTTTTCTCATAAGCCTTCGGAAGCCGACTCGTTCAACTAGTGATAATGGTTCATTTTCTAAGGCAATCATTTCACCGATTAAATGACCTTTTATTGATTTTGGACCATTCAAATCCCACAAGAATTTCCTTTCAATTGTTTCTTTCGGAGTTAACTGTTTCTTTTCTAACATACTTGGTACTGCGAGTATGGTACTGCGCAGCGCTGCGCTGCCGCGCACTCATTTTTCGATAGAATGCGAAAGATGCGCAATATTCGGAGGCCGAATTTTCAGCGCTTCGGCCAAGAGGGTGGCCGAATATTCGGTATTCGGTAAAATTACTATTCGTGGCATCTCTATTACATATGCTATCATAGAAGAAGAAGAGGAAGATCAGAAACGACTTGGGAAGATAACATCCGGAAGATAATGGAAGACGGAGGAGAGGATAACGGAGGAGAGATAATGGAAGAAACGAAGAAGATAATGGAAGAGCAATTGCGGAGAAAGACTGGCGAGACAGAGATCGCTGACGGTCGAAATGTGGGAAGCGGCAGAGGCCGTAGGAACCCGACCTAAATAAAATAGAAGTAATAATTATCATTGTTTTCCAGTATAGGCAGATTACACCAAACAGGCAGGATTAAACAAACAAATGGGGTGGGAGGCAACAACTAAGATGGTTTTTATAAACAGTCCGGGCTGCCCACCCTGAATGAATGCAAAAACATGCGTTACCGGGGTGGCACATACTAAAAGCCAAAGTGGAACAGGAGGTT
This sequence comes from Phosphuga atrata, assembly GCA_944588485.1. Classification (NCBI taxonomy): domain Eukaryota; kingdom Metazoa; phylum Arthropoda; class Insecta; order Coleoptera; family Silphidae; genus Phosphuga; species Phosphuga atrata. The sequence goes on from OX155899.1 coordinate 57,596,404, forward strand.
TAGTGAGAGCTTCCCCCAAACCACTTTTTAAAAAGCCCCTAGGCTTGTCTGTCTAGCCTGTCTAGACTTGTCTGCCGATCAACGCTAGATGCCGTGTTCAAAGTCATGGAGATACCTAATGAAATCAGAAAAAAGGCGTTGTAGACATAAAACTCTAGAAAACGCGTTCAACTCAACTCTATAACAGAGGCACTAATAAGGGCGGGTGTTAGCCCATATCTGGTAAAGATGCCCCAGTCGTACCTCAGTAATCGATATATTATTACCAACAGCAGGGCAAAAATAGAAACTACATGAGGTGCCCCACAGGGCTGCATTCTAGGACCTACCCTCTGGAACATCTACAACAAAATACTTCAACTCGACCTGGGAATAAACGTTACTTCTGTGGCCTTACCACTCATTGTCTGCTGGAGAAATAACCCTCAACTGAAAGAGACAGCGCAAAACGCGGTGCAAATAACACAGCAACAGCTAACAGAACTAGGGCTTAATGGCGCATGCCAAGACAGAAATATTGATTTGAAACTCAAGACACTGTCGATAAAAATTGGTGACGCCATGATTACAAGCAAGGCGGTTATCAAGTACTTTTATAAAAATACCCGCATGATGACTTTGACTAGGATCACCCCAAACCTATGAGAACCGCGTGAAAGATAACATCGAATGCAAATGTTCGCGGCGGCTTCAACTATCTTGTACGGTGCACTCATCTGCTTACAGGCGCTGAAACAAATTATAAGCCCTAAACCGAAAAATGGCACTCAGTTATTTAGAAGCATTTAAAGCATTTAAAAAAATAAAGTAAAAAATAAAGTAACATTTTTGCCCAAAAGCAGGCGACTTCAATTGCGTTCGACTTCGCTGCCATAAGGTCCTCTATGGTACATCTAGCGGGGCACAGCGGGCAAGTGTACATATGTTGCGTGGTTTGCAGTTCTCCACAATCGCTGAGATTGTAGTCCACAGGGTAGCCCCAGTTATTTAGGGTATCTCTCGATCTCGCCGTGTCCGTCCGCAGTCTGTTTAGCGCGTTCCAGATTTCTAAATTTTCAATTTTCATCCTGGTGCCAGTTCTTCATTCGGCTTCATCCAATGTTGGTTTGAGGTCTTTCCCTAAAGGTCCACTCTGGTTTTAGGTTCTTCGTAATCTTCTGTCGATCTGAGAAAGCTTCGCCTTGATTTTAGTCGCTGGTGGGTCTGTTGGAGGCCGTAGAGGAGGTGGCGTTCAGATACTGCTGCTTTGGATCGTGCTTTGAGTGCTGCTGCTTCTCTATGATGGCAGGGGGAGCAATTCCAGCTAGTTGGTGGATTTTGTTCAGGGGTGTTGGCTTTAAGCATCCTGTGATGATTCTGCTTGTCTCGTTGAGGGCGACATCAACTTGTTTTGCGTGCGCTGAGCTAGACCAAACCGGGCATGCATACTCGTCGGCGGAGTGACAGAGGGCGAGTGCTGAGGTTTTGAAAACCCTGGGTTGGGCTCCCCAAATAAAGCTTGTAAGCTTGCGGACTATATGCTTCTTCCGCTAAATTTCAGTTTGGTGTTAAGCCACTGACGCTTGAAGGTCCTGTCCAGTGTTACACCCAAATATTTAGGGCTGGGACAGTGCTGCTATGGTACTCCCTTCCATTCGATCTGTAGTTTTCTGCCGGCCTGCTTGTTCATGAGATGGAAAGCACATACCTACGTTTCGGCCGCACTCAGACGTTGTTCCACCTCTTCGAATGTTTTCCCTTGTGATGTGGTTGTCCTATCGTCTGCATAGCTCTTTGTTCCTTCAGGAAGGGGTTGGTCGTTGGTATATATATTGAAGAGTAGTGGTGCCAGCACGCTTCCATGTGGCAGAACGTTTCTCTGGTTCCTCCACGTACTTCGCTTTCCCTCGAACTCCACCAGGAACCTAGGTTTTGGAGCAGGTTCCTGATAATGTTTGTCAGATTGATATCTTTGGTTGTATGATATATCTTCTGCATTAGGAGTCGGAGGTTGATGGTGTCATATGCCGCCGTGAGGCCGATGAAAATGGCACCGGTTATATATCCCCCTTAGAAACCGTCCTCAATGTGCCGAGTTAGATTGAGCACTTGTGCCGTACAGTTTTTTTCGGGGCGAAATCCAGCCTATTGTAGCATGAGGATTGGATCCACGGTCGGTGAAAGTCGGTTGTATATCAATCTTTCAAAGATTTTATACATGTGGCATAGCAGCGAGATCAGGCGGTAGCTTTGGGTTATTAGCTTATTTGTAGGGTTTGCCGGCGCGAGTGGTGTAGGGGTGACGCTCGTGGTCTCATGTTAGAGCGCTAACTGACAAGTATAGAGGTCCTAGTTCTATCCAGAAGACAAATGTGAAAAATGACAATTAGCTCAATTTACAATAACAACAGGTTTCTGGGCCTAAGTGAATGATAGAATACGATAGGCTACCAATAGGCCGCAGTGTTCGAAGGGTCGGCAAACCCGGTATTCACATCAAACCAAACTTAAAAAAAAAGGGTTTGAGGATAGCTATGATCTTGGCTTTTCGTCAGATGTTAGGTAGCTTGCATTGTTGTAGGACGGCATAGTTCATGTCCAATAGCCACCGTTTTGATTTCGGCCCGAAATGCTTGATCTGCTAAGTCAGGATGTCGTCTGGTCCAGCGGCCTTCCGTGGTTTGCATTTCTTTATGGCGGTGTTCAGCTCTTCCATTGTAAAGGGGGTGGACAGTTCGGTCGTTTCGTCACCCTCTATTCGATTAATATTGGTTGCTTTCTTGGGAGGCATTTGATCTGGTTTTCCATATTACACGAGCCAAGTGGCTATTTGAGCTGCTGTTACGTTGACATGGGCTCCTGAGTTTGGGGTTAGGGTCCTTATTTAAGCGCTTTAATAGTCTCTACGCTTTGCGGCTACTTATGCTCATATCTAGCTCCTCCATCCATTTGATCTAGTTCTCCCTCTTGGTTTCGGATATAGAGGTGTTTAGTTGTTTGCCCGCCTCTATTGTGTTTTCTCCCAGGGGGTTGGCTTCGAACAGGTTTAAGTAGTTTTGTAATTTGGCTTCGACGCTGTTGTTAGGTCTTGGATATAATTAGTGTTGCAGCCTCTAGGGATGGAGAGACGTGAACATTTTTTTTACGGTATCCACAAAGCTATCATAGGAGCTCGGGATGGGCGCGAGTTGTCCACTGCACAATCTAACAGTTTCTGGAATTTGGTCCAGTTGGCTTTTCGGAAGTTATATCTGCGTCATGAGGTCGAGATATGGCCATGACTTGACACATTATTGGCCGGTGCTGTGTGTTTGGGATGGGTGGGCACACTCCCTTGACGCATTGTAGGTTTATCCGATCGCTCACAAACATCAGGTCTGGGTTAAATCCTCTACGCCATCTGGCACTATTGAAGGAGGCCGGCAGTTTATCGTCCTGCAAGAGGGTTAGTTTGCTTGCATCTGCCCACTGGATCACTGCCCCATTTCTGTCGTCGCGGTTGGATTAGTATGACACCCATGCCTTTACTGGTCATGGTCTTTGGAACATACCTTTTCAAAAACAATAAGAAAGATAATTCCATCTTCTGGTTCTGCCCGGACATTTATTCCGGCAAACATACCATTTTCAATGTATTAAATGGACGGACCATAGAAAAATAGCAAATCTGCTATGCGGCACAGTAGTATCAACAACAAACGTGTCAGAATTACTTCTAGGAACAGAAGCAGATTGGAACACAATAACAGCGATGATGAGGGATATTATGAAAGGTTCAAATCAAGGAAATTTCTTCTTGAATGTGCCACCGTGGTAACGCCCGACAAACTCCCTATCAACGAAAGCCCATGTGCAGGGTCAAATTTGAACTGGAAGACATGGAGACTGGAGATATGGAAGACATGGCTAAACAGAATACGAACCGGCGTGGCACCTGTAAAAACAAACAAACTATAGTGGAAATTTGAGGAAAACAATGCTCTGTGAATGTGGGGGCCACCTGTTGGGATGCACATTATGCCCTTCAACGTGCTTCATCGATGAGGTGTGGATTGCAAATGAAAATGCCATAGACGTAGCCCGGTACTGGGCAGAAAAATTAATGCAATGATTTCGGACTCCAAAAAGAAAAAGTAAGTATTATGAAAGCGAAAGGGAAATGCGAAAAAAAAGTTTAAAAACGATGAGGAATAACATCCTCAAGTAATGCCTAGAGGCAATGTCATTGATAATTAAAGAAAAATAATCATAACGTCAAAAATGTAGGTCATTTTCTGAAGTCAATTTTCCTTTATTCGGAACACGATATTTATTAATAAAATTGGAACAACTTCAGTAATTTCTGTTTTATTTAAAAAACGGAACCCTGAATATCAAATTTAGACACGCATTGCATGCATTTCAGTAATTGTAACAAGATTTATCCATTTTCATCCATACGCTTTATTCTCTAGTTTTATAAATTCGTTTTACTTCTCACGTTCTCATCATGTTGATCTAGATAACCAATGTTTTGTTATTTCATTAAATTAAATTGCCCGGAGCTCTGTGGGAGCTTGTTCAGCGCCTTGTTAAATGAAATAAAATTTCCCGAAATTAGTTAATTACCGTGGAAAATGTACCTCGCCGGAACTACCCTAATTTGCTTGGTAATTTAATATTATCAGCCGCATTGTTTACACAAAATCTCAAATTGTAACGCTGCACCCGAGTTTACGGCGGAAATGTATTGCTCATGTTATCCCGGCGAACTTTCTCCATTATTCAACGTTTCATCAAACACAAAAATGTTAATAACATCATGTTAGTTTAGTATGAGTATATTAATAAGTCATAATAGACTGGAGCTCAAAGAGTTGTATCCTACCTATCGACTAATATACTTGTAAAATAATAAATCGTGATAGACTAGACCTCAAAGAGTTGTATCGACTACCTTAGACAAACTGAACTATATTACATGCACTAGATACACAAAACTAGTAAACCAAAGAAGACAAGTCATATAAAAGTATCTAGTCTAACAATAAATTAGATACAGCACAGTAGACTGTGCAGAAAACACAAGATAAGTTAAACCAAACGGACAAGATCAGACAAAGAAAACTAAACATGTAACACGATAATCTAACCTAACCTTAGTTAACTAACTAATATAACCTAATCTAACTGAGCTATAATAACTCTCAAACCTGAACTCTAAGAGCTAAGAACCTAACTCTCAAATTTAGATTCAGTCCCCCAACTGAGATGTTTCATTAAATTATTGTCTACACCTCACTTAGTTAACTAGCTACGATAACCTAACCAAACCCTAGTTAACTAGCTACGATAACCTAAACTAACCTAACTGAGCTATAAAATCTCAAACTTAGATTAAGCCCCTCATTGAGATGTTTCATTAAATAATTGTCTACACCACGCTTAGTTAACTAGCTACGATAACCTAACCTTATGTAACTAGCTAATATAACCTAAACTAACTGAGCTATATAATCTCAAATTTAGATTCAGTCCCCCAATTGAGATGTTTCATTAAATAATTGTCTACACCTCGCTTAGTTAACTAGTTACGATAACCTAACCTTATTTAACTAGCTAATATAACTTAACCTAACTGAGCTATATAATCTCAAACTTAGATTCAGTCCCACAATTGAGATTATTGTGTTTGTGATTACACAATTGATCATTAAATTACTGTTAACACCTCGCTTAGTTAACTAGCTACGATAACCTAAAATAACCTTAGTTAACTAGCTACGATAACCTAAACTAACAGAGCTATATAATCTCAAACTTAGATTCAGGCCCCAATTGAGATGTTTCATTATTTAGTTACGCTTAATTACTACATTACTTACGCTACATTACTAGCTACGCTTAAAATTTTTTGCAAAAATCTAGTCTACTAAATGATCTAGTACACAATAGAAACCATAACATTCTATCTGTTTCTCTAACTAAATTATTCAAGTTCAAACATATATTAAGCTAAATAGACCAACCACTAAATTATTGTCTATTCCTCATTTAGTTAACTAGCCTAAAACAGGAAACTTAACAAAAACCTAGTTAACTAAATTACCTAGTCTGCACTGAAAACTAGAACTCTCTAGCTAGTCTGTAGCCCAAGTTAACATTTCTTAAACTTTTAACGTACACTATGTCTTTTAGACATTTAGTTAACTATCCTAAACTGGAAATTTAACACAAAGTTAACTAAATAGCTTAGTCTACACTGAAAACTACAACTCTCTAGCTACTCTGTAGCACAAGTTACAATCTCTTAAACTTTTAAAGTAGACTAAGTCTAATTTCTTGTTTTGTTTGTTTTAGGATGCAACCTAGGGGCGATTCTTCACCTGAATAGGAAGTATCGGGAGGCGGTAGCGAGTTATCTTGAGGCGCTTAGGTTGCAGCCTAATGACGTGACGACGTTGACGAATCTGCATAGACTGCACAGTATGATGACTTGACGTTGAGGATTTGGTCTGGACTAGGTGGGAGGTGGTTGTTTGGACTCTTAGGATGTTTTAAGTTTGCGAGTATTGTGTTTGGGAGTAATTATCATTGTGCTAATTGTGTGCTTAAGTCGTCGACGTTTTGGAACAACTGTGTGCATGCTCGGCAAGGGGTTTGATACGTTTGTTTTATTTGCAAATTTGCAAAAAAAGGAAATAATTGACGAATTTTGGTGAGTTTAGAATTTTTTTTTCCGGAAATTTGCGAATTTTGAAAAATTTGCAATAATTGTGCGTTTTACGCTGTCTTTGCCAAATTTGTAAATTATTTAAAAAATTTGTATTAACAATCTTCAAATTTGGCAAACAGATTGAATTTGGTTATCGGAAATTTGTGAATTTTGTAAAATTTGCAAAAATTGTGGGTTTTACGCAGAGTTTGGTAGTACGCGAGTTTTTGGCGAATTTGTAAATTGTATTTGCGAATTTGCAAAAGTTGTGGGTTTTGCACAAATTTGTTGAAGCTTTGTCATATTTGTAAATTGTTGCCAAATTTGCATTAACAATCTTCAAATTTGGCAGAGTTTGAATTTGTTGTTCCGGATATTTGCGAATTTTGAAAATTATCAAAAGTTGTGGGTTTTAGGCGAATTTGTATTAACCAATTTTTTTGCCAAATTTGTATTAACAATCCTCATATTTGGCAGAGTTTGATTTTTTTTAATTTGTGGCTTTTGAGCAAATTTGTAGTTTTTGCCAAATTTGCATTAACCACCTGCCATAAGTCTCAGGTGAGAAAATTACTGCTACTTTGGGTCTGAGAGACGTATGTCAGGTGGTTAGGTGTTAAGAATCCTCAAATTTCGCTGACTTTTTTTTTCAGAAATTTGCGAATTTTGAAAATTTGCAAAAATGTGGGTTTTACGCGAATTTGTCGTTTTTGTCAAATTGGTATTATCAATCCTCATATTTGGCAAAGATTGTTTTTTTTTAAATTTTGGGGCTTTGTGCAAATTTGTAGTTTTTGCCAAATTTGCATTAACAATCGTAAACTTTGGCAAAATTTGAATTTCTTTCTCGAAAAAAAATGCGCATTTTGAAAATCTGAAAAAAAAAATGTGGGTTTTCCACGCAAATTGACAAGACAGACAGTCTTCTCTGTGTCTTGTCCTCCTCGATAGTGAAGTGGACAACATACCCGCCTGACATACGAGAGACCGGGGTTCGATTTCCAGCCGAGGCAGAGACATTTTTAGGCGGAGGATTTAGTGAAAGTCTTATCTGTTCAGTCTTCTCCGTCCAGTCTTGTATATTCTCTTCTGTCTGTCTAGTCTTGTATGACTAGTCTCGCTTATCTAGTATTGTCTGTCTAGTCTTCTCTGTCCAGTCTTGTTCGTCCAGTCTTGTCTGTCTAGTCTGGCCGGTCTAGTCTTTTCTCTCTAATCTTGTCTGTCAAGTATTGTCCATCTTGTCGGTCTAATCTTGTATGTCTACTCTTGCCTGTCTAGTCTTGTCTGTCTAATCTTGTCTGTCTAGTCTTGTCTGTCAAGTCTTGTATGTCAAGTCTTGTCTGTGCAGTCTTGTCTGTCAAGACTTTTCGGTCAAGTCTTGTGTATTTAGTTTTTTTCTGACTTGATAATCTACATAGTCATTTCATTTTTTCTGAATAAAATAAATATTTTCTTTTGGAATGTATTCTGAGTAAAACAATTTCGCTTAAAACAATCTGCAAACAAAATGAAATGGCTGAAGCTTGAGGAATTTTATGCCGGATTTTCAAATCTCCGGGGGATTTAATATGTTTACGGGTTTGCAAAAAGAGCGGAAAACAGAAATACAAGAAAAAGCTGTATATTCAACGTCAATCAGGATTTACTCTCGGTGCAGTAAATATATTTATATTCGCGTTTCGTGCACAATAAAATTAAAAATTCATTCATTTAAGTGAAACGAAACGCTTTTATATATCGGTAAATATACTTTCGTTTTATTTTCGTTTCTTCTTCCTCCTGGATTTTACGACCAGGAATCTCACCATTATTTGATACTGCCCGGATAACGAGCTTACTCGTGATTGCCATCGTGTGCGGTGACCGACGATACTTAAAATTTATATTTATTTCAATGCAATTTAACTATGTACAATACGTTAGCTATAAATCATTTCACGACTACAACCGATTGTATTTTCACACATATTTCCACTTACATTTCATGTAGAATACTTAAAAACGTTTTTACAACACATAAAATATGGACTATTTTATTATTATCCCGAGAAGTTTAGTTAATCTGTTGTGATTATTCGTGTTGTAGTTAAAAGCTATGGAATTATCGCAAATTACTTTTCTACAAGTCATTTACATATTAGAACAATATATCCTCGATTTTGTTCTTTTTGTAAATTATTTTTAATCCCCAACCCGAAAAGAGGGGTGTTATAAGTTTAACGTGTCTGTCTGTCCGTATTTGTGGAATCGTAGCTCCTAAACGAATAGACCGATTTTTATGCGTTTCTTTTTTGGAAAGCTGACGTGATCGAGGAGGTTCCTAGCTATAATTTATGAAGATCAGTTCATGCGTTTGATGACCATCAGCTCAATTCCTACTTGACAAAATTAATCTGCAACCAATGTGATACAAATGTTTGTCTAGTTCCGTACATCCAATCCTGTGTTTGAAAGCTGACGCGGTCGAGAAGGTTCTTAGCTATAGTTTATGAAGATCAGTTCAGGCGTTTGATGATCATCAGCACATTTCTTACTTGACAAAACTGAATCTTTTTTTGTAAACAATGCTCATCAATCGAACGTATTTGCGAACGAAATTTCAAAGAGATAACATTAATCACGAATTTAGAAAGAAATTATTAAAGAAAAAAAAAAGTTCGAATAATAAAATAAAATTGAAAATTTTAAGTAACCTCCGACACAAAAAACCTTTAGAGTAAAAAAAAATAAAATTTCTCACTTGCCCTTTTAACTTTATTAAAAGAATTAATTCCTATTAATATTTTGATGATGAGCGTCGCCGCGTTGTCGCCGGGGGACTGCTAAGTAAATCAAATAATAAAACCAGAATACAAAGAAATAAAAAGAAGATTGATAATGATAAAAGAATGGATTATAAAAGGCCCCTGCTCTGTGTAAGCAATGTACATAAGTAACAAAACAACAATATCCTCTAGTCTTTATCCTCTAGTAATTGTTTAGTTTTTAGCGGTCCTGCACATAGCCGTCCCCCGACGCGCTTACGCTCATCCTTAAAATATTTAATTATTATTATATTTAATAATAATATTTATATGATAATATAATAATATTTATTAAAATACTTTTAATGCAGTTAAAAGGGCAAGAGAGAATATATTTTTTTTAACTTTTTAAAGGTTGTTTTTGTGTAGGGGGTTACTTAAAATTTCAAATTTTATTTTACGTACCATGAAATAATAATAATAATATTTATTGTAACATAAATATGAAACAAAAGGCTATAGACATTATACCATATTTTACCAATATTTGCTCGATGGATGAAATTTCGTTTCAACAAAAATAGCTTAAAAGGAAAAACGCTTGATATTAGTGAAATATAAGGAGCAACAACAGATCAAATAAATCATTCACGGCTTGTTAGAAATTGTTGCAGCTGGGATGGGATGTGTTATCACATTATTCGCCAGAACTTGCATAATGAGACTTTGCTTAGCTCTCTTGTAATTGTTATAATAGTCAAAGAAATGATTTAAAAAAGCAAACAAAGTTTGAAAATCTTGAAAACTTTATTAAAAATCTTAAATTTCGAAGGAAAATTGAACGTAATATCGATCTGGCATCGTATGAAAGAAATTTTAATCAAAGCTCAAAGTTTCTCATTAATTTTGTATTTAAGTTGTAGTGACGATCCGATTAGACGATACAAGCTAGCGGAATGGAAATAGTGGGTATGAGTTGGTCGTCGAACAAATATTTATTAGCGTGCACGGAAATTAACTAACCGCCACAGCTAATTTATATCCCGCCATCCGACACATGTTATTATCATCTGATAATTTTAATTACTTCATATAAAAAAATGAAAAGAAAAAGTGAATAAAAAAATAAAGCGGCCGTAGAAAATAAGTAATCTCATAACAAATAATTATTGATCGTTTAATAGTTTTACCTTCACGCAGTCTTTAACTAGACGTTTGTGATGGAATGCCTTACAGTAAGTGAACTCACCTGGAACAGAAAAATTCAAAGTTATTAAAAGATAAATAAATTCCTTCAGATAATGGAAAATATAATTTAGTTCTGTTTACTTTAACTAGATAATTATTATTATATTTAATATTGCTGAAACAATACTAATTATAGATACAATCTTATAGAATTATTAATGGCGAAATGTAGCCTGAATATATTCAAGCTGTCCATAGCTCTATAATATTAAGTCTTATTAAGACCAAAAAATCAAATCCCATGATGAAACAACCACTTCTTTGGCTAATAACACGCAGAACATTGAACTATACAACAGACATTTGTATGTTATTACCAGCCCCAGTACATTTTCATGCCACTAACAAGTTTTTATTTAAAGTTAGGTCCAATGTGGATACCGGGTATTAACTCTTCAAATACTGCGGCCCAGTGGCCTATTGTATTTTGCCCACATTTTTCACTTAAAGGCCCAGAAACCTATATGTTATTATAAATAGCGCTAATTAATTTCACATTTGTCTTCTGGTACAAATGCGGGCGACACTGGGGATAGAACTCGAGAACTCCAGACTTATAAGTTAGCGGTCTAACATGAGACCACGAGTGTCACCGCTACACCACTAGTGCCGACTACCACTAACGAGTAAACGAGTACTAGATTTGTTTTTTAGTCTTAATAAGTCTTAATATTATTTCGAGTTTCGAATAGGTTAAATATACTGTCAGGCTATATTTCGCCAACCCTTCACAAGGAAGGAGCCTCGATGCCCAAAAAGGCCATCTTTATAAATACCCTTCAAAACACAACTGCAGTGGACAGAAAGAAAATACTACAAGAAAAGTCAACGATTCCTATTCTGGTACACGGACGGCTCTAAAAAGAACAGTGAAAGTGGCGCTGGAGTCTATTGACTGTCTCCTAGGTGCAGCATAACTGCACATCACGGCCTTTGAAGCGGAAATTCTCGCAATCGAAACATGCGTTCGGGAAAATTTAAGAATAGACCACAGAATGAGAAACATCTATATTTTCACGGTAACTGTCCGACTGCGATAACCGCCCTAATATGTCAAGGAATAAAATTTCGGACAGTCTGGGAGTGCCTTCAGAACGTAAAACCTCTGGCACAGTACAACAGCGGTATGGCTCGCGTACACCTAATCCGTCATCGGCCGAAGTTTGCTCGGGCGACGACGGCCGACATACTCGGACAATGACGGTCGTGAGAGAGCGCTTTCTTTTACAAGTGTTTGATTCAATCGTCCGAGTTCGGCCCGAGCAAACTTCGGCTTATGACGAATTAGGTGAACGCGAGCCATTTCGCTTACCTGGTTGCCTAGGAATATAGATCTGGAGACAAACGAAATGCTGGACACACTTGCAAATGAATGTGCTGCTGCAGCTCTTCCGATTGCAAGGGAGAAGTCCTACATCACCAAAACCAAGTAATAACAGAGTGGACCAATAAGAGTTACAATGGGTCCGAAGAAGTGGCCAACAACACAGCAAACGAATGTTGGGTTCTATAATTAACATCTTAACAGCTGAAACGGGACTTCCACTTCCACTGCGAAGCAATCGCGCGCAGGAAAATAACAGAACTGAGGGACTTGCGCAGAATGACAAAATACGTGGACTTAGAGAAGTCCAAATTAGGGATTGCATTCCGGAAAATCGGATCCGGTAATCCGGCAGATCCCACATCACTAAACGTTTGCCGGATCTGGTACCAATATACCGGATCCGGTCACCGGATCCGTTGACGCAAATTTTTGGTAAAATAATCGCGCTGATGCATGTGTAGGTACTTTAAATACGTGGTGGGCATAGCGTCACATGGTTTTCTCAAAACCAAAATTGATTTTGTGATAAATAATGTATACCTAAAATAGTTACCGCATTTTCAGTTGTATAGTATTTACATATTTTTTCCAAAAAAATTGCCTCTAAAACATAGGAGCTATAGGCGTTATAGGCGCACAAAAAGTAGGTTAAATTTTACGGTGCGCCTTATACACAGGCAAATACGGTATTTATTCTAAGTTGATTAAACTATATAGTTATAAACTCATTATTGTGATAATTGTGCCATTCATTGGACAGATTCAGATGATTCATCATGATGTGACCCGACCATATAAACTCATGTAAATTGAAAAACGAAATTCAAAGGAAAAGCTACCCATTGAAAAAAAAAATTGCATTGAATATTTTTTACTTTTGTGGCTAAACCGAATGATTTAACTAAATTTACAAAAATACTTTTTTGTAGACACCGGCGTCTTACATATGGAGATCCGGGTTACAATTTTGTGTTTTGAAGCTTTAACTGGATATTTGCAAAAAACCTTTGAAGCAAAAATAATTCCCCACGCCGTCCCCATTGGAGTCGGAGCGTTCAAATTTGATCAAAGGGTACTTCTTGTGAATACCCACATTCAGTAAAAGTTTAATTGAATTCCCACATTTTCTCGCTATTTTTAGGGTTACGTACGGAAAACGGAACCCTTATAGGATCACTTTGTTATCCGTCTGTCTGTCTGTATGTATGTCTGTCTGTCTGTCCGTCCGTCCGTCTGTCTGTATGTCAAGACCATTTTTCTCAGGAACGCGAAGAGGTAACAAATTGAAATTTGTATCAAATACTCGGGTCTGCGGTCTCTTTCAGCTGTAAAAAAATCAAACTTGTAAGTCAACTCGATCAAAAGATATGACCGTTTATGTCGCATATTTTGCGATTTCACAAGGGAATCAAAACCTATAGGGTACTTCCCGTTGACCTAGAATCATGAAATTTTGCAACAAGCGGTGTCTTACAGCACATGTAGGGAAAAATTTACTCAAAACCGTAAATATGTAGTTTAATTACAAGAAAAATGCGAATTTACAATTAGAAACTTATGAAAATACACTAACGTGTTGCGTGGTATTGTCAGGAACCAGAAGCATATGGGTTGCATACAGTTAGGTCCTCCTAAAGATACCTTACTTACAAGTTTGTACGGGACCCTCGGTGCGCAGTCACAACTCGCACTTGGCCGGTTTTTTTATATTTTCAAATTTTTCGTTCGGTTTTCGTCGGAATTCGTGATGTTGAACTGGTCGGGCCTAGGTGTTGAAAGTAATGTATGCTCATAAATATAAGAATAAGACTTATTAGTATGCTCATATACCTAATTGTGATCTCAGTAGACTACGTAAAGTTTATTATGTAAGATTTAATAAAGTTAAATACTAAAATTCCATCTGTGAAATTTAACCTTCCTAGTTAGCTACACAGTACTAGATTTTTAATTGTTTGTTTAATTATAAATGTGTGTGTAATGTTTGTGTAAACTACCTATATAATACACTCACTCTATTATACTGGCAATAGTTCATTTTGGAATGAAAAGGGAAAATTATCCTGATCGGATCAACTGAATTTCCATCGATCCGACCGGATCCGGACGGATCCGGCTGGATCGATGGAAATTCGGCCGGATTGAAAATGATACCGGATTGCAATCCCTAGTCCAAATAGATGGTCTGGATCTATTTGCTGGAACGGAACAATGTGGGAGGTTACAATAGGCCTATAAGGCCGCAGTGTTTTAAGGAATGCGCATCCCTGAACACACATTGGGATGAAAGCACAAAATTATTCAAACCTCGATAGGTGAAACGTGGAAGGTGACAAAACAGCTAACTCACTGGCTCAAAACTTTCATTAACAAATGTCTAAGACGCATCCTGGTAATTTTCTGGCCAAACATTATTTCCAAGGCAAGATTGCTACAGCTGGCAAATCAAGAGCCTATAGCCGTGCAAATAAAAAGATGAAAGTGTAAATGGAGGGCACACTCTGCGGCGGGATAACAGTAATATCGCGCGAATAGCCTTAGACTGGAATCCGCAAGGCAGCCGCAAACATGGTAGGCCAAAAACAACTTGGCGAAGAACCCTCACAAAAGAGGCGGAAGATGTAGGAAAAACGTGGACGCAAGTTAATGCCCGCCATACACACAACGGTCCACCGGAGAGGTCTGCCTGTGCAGGTTTGCCTGCGCAGGCAGACCAGAGCGTGTGTGGGAATAAACCTGTGCAGTTTCTTGCCTACGGTTGACCTGCGCAGGCAATCCTGCACATGTAACCTCTCCGGTAGACCGTAGCGTGTATAGCGGGCATAAGCAACTAGCAATCAACAGGATCAGATGGAAGGCTTTTGTCGAGGCTCTATGTTCCACAAGGAATGTTGATATTAAACCTCGATAGAAAAACTAAATGGACAAAATTACACTGAATCAAATTCTCCTTCCAAAATGTGTGTTTGTTGTTTATATAATGAAAAAACATTTCTTTTCTTATCCAGAGAAGTTTGAATTTATGTTTTTCCTGCTATAATTACATTGTTCTGTGGCAAGCATCACTTTCGGCGTTAATGAAGTCTGTTTAGACCGAATCACCAATTCTGGCATCAACGTGTAAATTAATCCGAATGCAATTTGCGAGCCGCGAGAGCTAATAATAATTCCATCCGAACATCTGGCTCATAGCATTGTCCAATTATTTCATATGTTTCGTGAAAAAATAATTTTACAAAGACTAAAAGAAAACGTAATAATTTAATCATAAATCATAGTCATTTCACATGATTATATAATTATTAGGTAATATAATAATAAGAATAATAATTGTAAACATACAGGATTGAGTCGTTAATATGTAAAATTCATTGGTAAGACCAGAAAAGGAGTTTATAAATTAACTACAGAACACGGATTGGGGTCCGATGTTACTGGAGTAATATCCTTTAATTTGAAGTGATTTGAAACAGCATAGATATAATTGACGATTTCGCATACTACAGAACACGGATCATGCAAAGTTACTGGAAAACACAAGCGATGTATAGCATACAAATGGTTTATATTTTAAATACACTATAAACACTATACAGACGGATAGTGTGTATAGATAGTGGATAGACGGAGGCGCGATTACAAATGTGAAGATCGTCAGAGGCCGGTCCTTTTTTAAGAAATAATAAAACTTTGTTCATTATATGAAAAGAATTACGGAAAATATACTATATTCTTCAATTCACAAACTGACTACGGCTGACTACGGTTTACTACTACGGTGTGGCTCCTGCATTTAACTGCTAAGAGTTGGTCATCACTTGGGTCACAAGAAAAATGGCATAACTTGATAAATAAAGATAGCTATGAACATTCATAGACACGTTTCTGATTTTGGCTTCAACAGTATGAACTTCTCATATAATCTCAAAAATGCAGGAGCCACACCGTACTAGTAATTCTATTTATTTATGTTATTAGACAGTTTGTGAATTGGAGAAAATAGTATATTTTCAATTCTTTTCTTGTAATATGGAAATTCACATAGTAATTTTTCCTATTTTTTATATTTGTTTATTACAATTAGTATTGTAAAAAATATAAAATTAGAAAAATTTAACATAATTTTGAATGGAAATGAAAAAAAATGAATGGAAGAAAATACTGTTTTTAGCTAGTTAAGCTACTGCTAGTATTTTCGAAGGCAATTTTCCAAATTACTGTTCTCCTGTTCTGTTCCTATGGGCAGGATCCAAATCTCAAATTCGACCGTCAGCATTTCCTAAACACTCATTTCCTACCTAGTTTCGGGATTTGCTTTCCAAAACGCCTGCGAAAAAGCGAAATTTTTCGGAAAATTCTTCAGTTCCGCAATGCTCGTTCCAAGATCCTATTCTTAGTTATAAAAAAAGGAATTCAAAGTTCTCTGTCGTCCAAAATCGAGCATCAATTTTTCCGAAAATCGAGAGAAAACTGTATGGGTCCATAATCCATATAACAATATTTCTGAAAATCTAGTAAAAACTTCACTTTCCTTTTTTCAGACCACAATCAAGGAAAAACTTCAAATGTTCCATTGATACCTTCTATTCCTCATGGTCTGATCCAAACTGTGAGTAGAGATTTTCGAAAATCTCCAAACTCTTTTAGTTCCTATGGTCTGGTCCAAAAAACTAAAGATTACTGTTTTAAACTTTTCAAAACAAAGATATCTCAAAATCCCAGGAAACTATACCAATTTTCCAATTCTTTTACTTCTAACGATTTGAGGAGGAAATTGAAAACGGCCGAAAGTCTTCCACTCGGCTTTCTTGGGAAAAGAAACTGAAAACTGTCGAAATTCCTTCAGTCGACTTTTCTCCGGGAAAGGTTTTAAATTAGTATATTGTGCAACAAGGGCGGTAAGTTGTAAATTGCTCACAAGAGCGAAATTGAAAATTCGATTAATTGTTTTTCTTAATGTAACTTTATGATGTAACTTTAATGTAAGGCGATTTTTATTGAATATCTGCGTGCGTAACCCGTTATGTGGTAATAATTGAATTGACAAAAACAGCCATTTGTCGCACTAAGAAACAGGCGAAAAGATAGTACTTATCTTTGATAATGTTTGATCCGCATCTTAATACTTACATAATAACAATAGTAGTTTATGATACAAGTGTGTGAAGAAGGACTTTTATGCATGAATTGTGAAGTTTAAATCGCAATAAGTGTTAAACAATGTTAATTATTGTGAGCATGGGTAGCATCTACTGTTCATATTTCTGTGTTCCAAAATCTTTGATAGCGGCACCCTTCTCCATTGAAGATTGTATAATACATAAGACTCAACGAGAGTCTTAGCAGTCTGAACTGGCTTAACCATTTGCTTTGCTATCTCAATTGCTGACTCTACCATAGACTTGGCACCTTTTACGATACTTCTAGCGGTCTCTACGGCAGGTCCGTAAAACGTTTAGGCGGTATTCTTGGCCAGTTTGACGACGGCGCAGGTCGTCGCATGGTCAGGTTGTTCTGGAAAGTCCTTGGTGAAGATATAGATTTGCGAAAACAACTTTACAAGCGGCAATTTAACTGCTGGCCCTTTAGCCTCAATATAGTCACATCCTGTGCAGATCAGTCCATCGATTTTCTTGATTGGCCCTTCAAGACCCTGAACAACTGGACTGGCGAGCAGCGTGCCAATCTCCACTGCCTTGTACAAGGTGTTTCAAAAGAAAGTTTATATTTGTTTAGCTTACTGAGTGAACGCAACCATTCGGAGGGGTGCAGGGGATATGTCAATCGGTAGCCTGGTTCTTGAGAATTAAGTCGCTATGGAGCGTTTCTCTGGAGCGTTTCTTGTGCGTACGCAAATAAAAAAAATGGTAATTCTGCGACTATAGCGCGAAGAAATTTCTCCAATATTCGAGGTTTTCGTCACTTAAATGATGCGCCAAGCATTCCTCTCATTCGGAAATGGGTAAAAATTAGAGACCGGTTCAACACTAGATAAATCAAAACCCGGACGCCCAAAGTTATAGAGAACGGAAGAGGCCATTCAGAGGTACTTCTTCTTCTTCAGCCTTTAAACATTCACTGCTGAACATAGCCCTCCTCCATCTTTTTCCAGGTCGATCTGTTTTGAGCGGTGCGCATCCAGTTCTTAACGGCTTGCAGCTGTATATAAATATATTCCATGCCATTTTTATAAATATATTCGATTAAGTCCGAGTATCTAGAATTGATTCTTGCCCTGTTCATGGCATCCGGCACTGCCCATATCTCAATAGAGTCGAAGGCCTTTTGATAGCCAACGAATTCCATATGTAGACGCACGTTATATTCCGTGCATTTCTCTATTAGTGTGCGGTCCTCTCCAGGTGTTTTATGGTTTTTCATCGAGTTTAGCACTGCTCTGAGCTCAGGGCCATCTATTTCGGGAATTTCTTCTGAGGCCACGTTCAAGAGGTTTATTCAGAGGTTAGAATTCGTAAACCAGGTAATTGAGCGCTTACAAACGTCTTCTTGGTGTCGGATCTTGTTTTGGATGAAGCTAATTTTCACCTTAATGGCCACATAAATAAGCAGAACTGCCGGTACTGGAGTGCAACCAATCCAACCAACGCAAGCATCAGAAACCCATTTATTCGCCAAACGGGACCGTATGGGCTGCAATGTCATCGCGATGAATTATCGGCCCTTACTTTTTTGAAGATAGATAAGATAAGATTCAGAGCGTTAGCGCATCTAACATCCTCACATGTTAGATGAGTTTTTCTTGCCTGAACTGCAGAATTTTCATGGCTATAACCAAAGAACATGGTTCCAGCAGGACGGAGCAACTTCGCACACGTCCAATGTATCTCTGCCACGAGATCGTAAAATTTTTCCAGGCAAATTAATCTCCAGGAGAGGTGACATTAATTGCCCCATAGTAGACATCGTCCGTTTAGTTATAGTATTGTATTCCTTGACTTTATCATAAATGTATCTGCTGGTCTAAAGTGTACTTTCAACGACTGGAATTTTGGTAATCCTGTAGTAGGATTCCTATTATACGCAAATATTTTGGTTGCTTTGATCGGTAGACATACGTTCGAAAAGTTGGTCGGCGTTTTCCTATTATTTTGTTCTCGAATTATTTACGTTACTGAATGTATTACTGAATCTTTCGATACCATTTGATTTACGTGGGATTTTTACGCACGATTTCGATACTTTTACACACGATTATAATAATGCCATCTTTGACGTACAATTTTGTGTGCGAGTGAGATAGAAATATTTTATTTATAATTAAAAATAAATGTGTGAGCTATGCAAGGGCAATTGTGCATTTAGGTTTCACACAAGGATCATTCACACGTCATCAGAAATGAGTGGGATATATATGTCCCGATAGACTCGGAAGGGTTAATAAAATTACAGTCAAAAGGAAATGTAAATTAAACAAATGGCGCACTCTATGGGCTATATATAGTGCGCCATTTGTTTAATTTACATTTCCTTTTGACTGTAATTTTATTAACCCATACGAGTATATCGGGACATATATAACCCACTCATTTGTGATGACGTTTGAATGATCCGTGTGCGAAACCTGCTTCGACGAATTTTCTTCAATAATGAGATAGATTTAACCGGTTGAGTTAAATATGTTCAACATTGTATATGAAGTCTAATCACGTCGATAAACAAATTAAGCAATAATTAAATACACGTCAGCAAAAGTGAGTGGGTTACATATGTCCCGATAGACTCGAAAGGGTTAACAAAGGGTTATTTAAATAAGGGTTAAATAAGGGTTAAAAATTACAGTCAAATGGAAATGTAAATAAAACAAATGTGCATTCTATATATCGCCCGTGCTTCGACGAATTATCTTGAATAATGAGATGGATTTAACTGGATGTTCAACTTTGCATATGAAATCTAATCATGTCGATCAAGCAGTAATCAATAGACCTTTTCAAATTTTGTTTCAATGTGTCAATTTCCGCCATGTTATACTTCAAAAAGTTCGGGCACTTTTTGACGTATAACTAAATATGTGCCCGAAACTTTCATATTCCCGCCTTTTAAACTTAGCGGATGCGCATGCGCTTAACTAACCATAAAAAGGTCTATTAGTCTATGCCTCAAAGTTAATATTCAAGTAAATGATAAAATTATTCATTCGCCGCCTTTCTGCCTATTGCAAAACCAAATGAAAATTAAAGAATTCATGCTTTAGGAAGCCGATTAGCGCGAGGAAAACGTGTACATTTGAATAATTTAACTGGGCATAATAAATTGAAACGTAATTCAATTTTCTTGTTAGGCTAACTATGATATATAAAGTTTTATTGAAACATTCTGAATGTCTCTCCACATGAAACAATTAATATAGTGTCTGCGTCTACAAGACATAATTTATAAAATAAAAGTATGGATGTGAAGCAACGTACTTTTTTCAGCTTTGATAAATATTACGTGTATGAATAATTTATTTCGAAAAGACCAATCAAGTAATTAATTATTTACGGACTTTTCCCTGGGAGAATATCAAACCGCTTTCGATAGAGACGTATTTCTGATTAATAATTGCCGCTAAATTGGAACATACAAACATGTGGGATAATTTACTGTGTTTACCTAACCCAACGCTGAAGTTAATGAAGGCCCTAATAGTCGCAAATGCTACACTTTAATTGCAATTATGCTAATTAACCACGCTCACCATATTTATAAGGATGCAATTTGAAACAAATTTAACTTTAAGTGGTTCAATATTAAAATTTTATTGCAGTTTCAGACTTGATTCATTTCAAATCTCCATGAAAATATCTCAAAAATTTATATCTGTTTGATTTATTACAAAAACTAATGAATTGCATATTCAATAACAAATATTAATAACAATTTTATTTTTCAGAATAAATGCATACAAGGTGTTAGGTAAACTTGCGGCAAAAATTCAAGGGGTTATTCCTTGGTCTATTCTGAGAATATTTTGTCCTATGATGATTTTTGAAAAAACCCTTCGTTTCGAAGATACAGGGTGAACAAATTTGCGACAACCATATTCGATATTTCTTGAAGTCATTATTATTTTTTTTTTAATTTAATTTTTTTAATTTATTCGATCATTGCCCAACAGTGTGAACCAATAACAGAGCAAGATTACAGTAAATTAATTTAAAAAAAAAAGACGAAAAGACACATTATCATAACATAAAAAAAAAATATCTCAATCAGCCAGAAATAAAACAAATATATATATATATATATATATATATATAAATATATATATATATATATATATATATATATATATATATATATATATATATATATATATAAATATATAAAAAATATAATACAAAATAATAAAGAACAAAATAAAATACACAATCACTGCGCTTAGGTATGCTTAAAGATCAAACCGACACAGGCATGATCGGGAAGAGTAGGACAATTCGTCAGGCAATTAACAACACTTGCTTTAAAGGCATTGAGCTTGCCAAAAATGTCACAATCAGAGCTCAACGAGTTTTGGATGGAGCATAATCTATTGAGAGGTGGGTTCAAGGAAATAGGACCACCCGATGTATGAATATAGAAAGAGGCAAACTGACGACTAGCAGCTCTTGGCACTAGAAAGTTTAGTTGATTGACAATATCAGGGGCGTCAAGGATACATCCTGATATCCCAATCATTCATAAAGAATCCATTAATGTATATCAAAGTATGGTGTACGCCAATGAGTTTATCAATAGTTATATGAGTTTATCATTTAGTCTTTTGTTCACCCTGTATCTTCGAACCAAACGGTTTTTCAGAAATCACCATACGACAAAATATTCTTAGAACAGGCCAAGGAACAACCCCTTGAATTTTTGCCGCATGTTTACCTAACACCCTGTATATGTATACATAATATACATTTGTTCTATAAAGATTATCCATACATTTTAATGGAATATCAGCCTTACAACCCTGACTTACACCTAATAATTATTAAAATACTTGACCCGAATTAATTTGACTGATTTTGACTGATGACAAAAATGATCTTAAAAACAATGTTATTTATCTAGTACTCGTTTAGTGACATGAGAACGTACTGGGGCTAGTAATAACTTGAAAATGAATGTTGTATAATTCAATATTCTGCGTGGCATTATCCAACAATATTATTTTTCTAGTATTCGTTTAGTGATATACTTTTAGTGACGTTTAGAACGTACTGGGGACTGGTAATAATATGCAAATGCCCGTTGTATAATTTAATATCTTGCGTGGAATTAGGCAGGGAAGTATTTGTTTCAACATGGGATTTGTTTTTTAGTCTTAATAAGACTTAATATTATAGAGCTATGAACAGGTAGAATATATTTATATATTCAGACTACATTTCGCCCTAGATAAATTTATATGTCAAGTTTATTACTTGCACATAAAAACGTCAATTACTTCTGCATCGATCCAATATTCCCAGCTAATCTAATGCTTGATATAAGTACCTGCTTATTTATAAAAGAACTGAACCGAAACTTTCTCATTTTCAGAATCAAAACACGTAATAAAGTTCAAGATTTGAATATATTTCGGTGAAATGAATTGTAAAAAGCCAAACTTGTTTTCTGTTCGTATGCGTTTTATCAATGCTTGAAAACGTTTAAATCAAAGGTCAAACCAGGTGTAATTTGGAAACGAAAATTATAAAGGTTGAAATTTATTTGTGTAATTTGTAATAGTGAAAACGTAGACGAGAGGAAGTTTGAATAAATCCGTCACGCTCGACTAAAACCTGTTTTCCCGTCTAATAGATTAAAACCAAGTTGTAAAATGTATGATAGTAGTGACACTTAAAATTTATTTATCTTTATTATTATTCTATTAAACTAAATGCACTTTGTACTAAGTTAATCACAAACTCTATCTTTATTATATTAAGGAAATACAAAGTTTTAAATCGAGATTACTTGGTATCTAGCTTTGTCTATATAGTGTATTATTTTTAGTCTGTTCAGAATCTTCATAATTTGTGTGGTCTGAATAATTTACTAAGAAATAAAATGAGCATTAAAATGTATGTCCGTCTGTAAGAGATAACCGAAATTAAATTTTAATCAGAAAGCTGTTATTCAAAAATATTTATGTCAACATACGATAACAACAATCACTGTTTTTACATTTGTTTCTCGACCACATCCTCATATCTACCTATAAATATTTCATGAAATCCGAGTTCGGCACATTCACCAAAATGTCCGACTCGAAAAGACCTCCGACTGCAAATCAGTTACAACAATTTTTCAGCAAGCACGGTGTAAGTAATATTTAAACGTTTCCTTTTCTAAATAAAAAATGTAATTTTGTAAATAAGTTAGATTTTCCTGTCTCTAATAATAATTCTAATATTTGTAAATAATTTAGGATTTGGGCGAAGCAACGACAAGTTCAGGAAACCCAATCACATACAAAGATGCCACGTTAACAGTTGGAGAAAGAGGACCAATTGTATTAGAAGATTGGGAATTTCTGGATGAAATGTCGCATTTTAATCGGGAAAGAATTCCAGAACGTGTAGTACATGCTAAGGGTGGAGGAGCTTTGGGAACGTTTGAAGTGACGAACGATTTATCCCAATTTACCGTGGCCAAAGTTTTCCAGAAAAAGGGCAAAAAGACTCCTGTAAGAGTAAGGTTCTCTACAGTGGCTGGGAACTTAGGTTCAGCTGATACCCAAAGAGATCCAAGAGGTTTTGCAGTTAAATTTTATACGGAAGACGGGATTTACGATCTTGTTGGCAACAACACTCCAATCTTCTTCGTTAGAGATCCAATTATGTTCCCGCATTTCATCCACTCGCAGAAAAGGAACCCCGTTACACATCTAAGGGATTGGGATATGTTTTGGGATTTTTTCTCTTTGAGACCTGAGAGTATGCACCAAGTTTTGATCTTATTTTCCGACAGAGGAATACCCGATGGTTTCAGACACATGCATGGCTATGGCTCGCATACTTTCACGCTTGTGAACAGCGAAGGGAAAATGACTTACTGCAAGTTTCATTTCAGGACCAATCAAGGGATTAAAAATTTGGATGTTGATATCGCTACTAATTTATCTGGAAGTGATCCTGATTACGCTATCACTGATTTGTACAATGCTATAGCTGAAGGTAAATATCCTTCTTGGACGCTCTTCATCCAAACTATGAGTGAAGCTCAAGCAGCATCTTTGCCTTACAATCCTTTTGATGTAACCAAAGTTTGGTCGCAAAGAACTTATCCGTTGAAGGAAGTTGGGAAAATGGAGTTGAATCAAAATCCTTCCAATTACTTTTCGGAAGTTGAACAAGCTGCATTTTCTCCAGCAAATTTTATTCCTGGGATAGGTCCTTCTCCGGATAGAATGTTGCTTGGTCGTCTTTTCTCTTACCACGACGCTCATATTTACCGTCTTGGTGCAAACTACAACCAACTAGCGGTAAACTGTCCATTCCGTGTAAGCAACTTCCAAAGGGATGGGGTATTCAGTACGAACAATCAAGGTGGTGCTCCAAACTACCACCCCAATAGTTTTGGAGGCCCAAATTCCAGCAACAGAGCCAAGAAATACTACCATTCTGCTCATGTATCGGGAAAAGTGGATAAGTATGATACAAGGGACGACGACAATTTCACGCAACCTGGAGTCTTCTATAGGGATGTTTTGGATGCCGGTGCTAAGACCAGATTGATTACTAATATATCTACAGTGTTGTCGAACGCGTGCACACAAATTCAAGATAGAAACTTGGGAAATTTCTATAAGGTTGACAAGGATTTGGGAAAACGAATTGAGGAACAGTTAAAATTACATAGAGTCAAAGCTAATGTATAGAATTGTTGTTTAGAAATAATTATCAATCAATATTTTAATGATATATCTTTGAAATAATTCTTCTGTAAAACATATTTTATGCATATAAATAATAAAATTTTATATAGATACTGTAAAAAATTTGTTTTTAACCTATACCTAGATTTACATGGTACTCAATTTACACGGTTTCGTTTTACACGGTTTTTTTAAAGCTCGTTAAAAATTCAAGGAAAGAAAGAAAACGAAAGAAATCTACTCAGGTAGGTCAGGTCTGTATTTATCCGAGAGCGTATCTACCGTGTAATTCGAGGCATGAGTGTATTGCTAGTAAATATTTATTAATATTGTGCTAACAGCTGCGTTGTGTTATCAACAATGTTGTGTTATCAGTAGTAATATCCGTAGGACATTGATAATAAACGAGATAATTTTGTGACAATAGAAAGCTCGTTCGTTGGTAACAGCCCGAAGCCGAGGGCTGTTACCAATCAACGAGCTTGAGAAATTTTTCATAAAATTATGAGGCATTTGTCAATTTTCGAGGGATATTCGGCGGAAAATTTGTTGACAAAAAATTTAAAACCTGAACACAGCGAAACATAACCCGTCTTTCTATCTCATATTGACCACCCAATCTTTTAGTATCAACGCCAATTCTTCTAAGCTTCTATGTTCATTTAATTCATATTCTCGTGCGCAGCAAAATTCCATAAATAATCCCCAAATATATTAATTTGTGACTGTAAGTTGTATTTGTAGGAATTTTTTTTTTGATTAGCGCATTTATACTTTGAACATTCGCATTGCCAAAACGTGACATTTTGAAATTTATTTGGAATGAAGTTGTCAAACTCAATCCTGTTGTCATAGTGATTGATAATTGCACTGAATGCAATTATCAGTGTAATGTTGACATGATTGGGTGGGATTGTTTCATATGAGACAAAATGACAAAATTTGATTGGTTGTTAGAATTGTAAAAAAAATCATTATAATCACGCTATTTAAAACTAGTATTTGTTGTAGCAAAAGTGAAGGAAATAAGTAAAAGATATTCTGTTAGTGGTTAGTCTTGAACTGAGAATTAAATTATTAACAGATAATTTAAGATTTTCGTATTTTAAATGTATTAGCGTCAAATGAAGGGCACAGGGGAAAAACCACGGAAGTCCATTTTTGGTCAATATTAAACTGGTGCTGCCATGTTAGTATAAGACCTTTTCATAGTTTAAATGTTTTATGCGCAAGCGTCAATTTCCGCCATGTTTTCGGGCACTTTTTTGAAATATAACTAGTGAAAAATTAAACAAAATGTGCTCGAAACTTTCATATTCCCGGCTTTTAAACAAGGCGGACGCGCATGCGTTTAACCAACCGTAAAAAGGTCTATTAGAAGTGTACTTTAGGTTCCACTGTATAAGGTTGGGGAAAAAGCACGTTAGTCCCTATAAAACTGACATTATAAAATAGATAAGTCCTAACTTTAAATTTTGTTTCTCTCAAAATGAATCTATATTTCATTTTTTTAAGAATGCAGTACAGGGAAGATAGGGCTTATTTGACCTTGTTCTCTGATGGGCTTAAATCGAGGAGAAATTTACACCGACTATATTTCTCAACCTTTTCTCTACTGATCTCTCTCTTTTCACATACAATTGCACTGACGTGCCTGATCACTGACGTACCTGATCACTGACGTAGAATTTGGTTATATGTAATTAAATGAATACAATACTACGAACAATTTCTAAATATAATAGAACGTTAAATTATACTGCGGCTAAGTACTATATTTTACAATAATGTTTTATATATAATTTAATATTCAATTTTAAATTTAAAGATAAAAAAATTAATTAACTCCAAGTATATTTTTTTCGTACGCCAATGCATGTTGATCTGTTAGTTGTTAATGGCTGCCTTGTCAATTCACAATTGTAATCTGATCTGTTTGTATCATTTAGATTTTTTGCGTTTTTCTCCATTTATTTGTTTGTAATTTATTACTATTGTTGCCATTTGGTGTATATAATAGATATTCAATCAAACCATTAATAAATTACCAATTTTATATTCCAGTAACTATATTTGAATTTAGCGCCAAATTTTGTAACTAGATTTAACATTTGTTATAGCATAAATCAGGTTTCTAGTTACTGCATTCTTAAAAAAAAACGGCCAAGTGCGAGTTGTGACTCGCGCACTGAGGGTTCCGTACAAACTTGTAAGTAAGGTATCTTTTTTTTGTGGAGGACGTAGCAAGCACATTCAGTTAACTTGTTAAGGCGTTGCTAGTAAACAAACAAAACTCGTCCCAATTATCATATATATATATATATATATATATAGTTAACTATTGTAGCTCTAAAAAGCTGTGTTTGTCCAAAATTGGTTGAATTATAAATTGAAAAAGCTATAGCATGAAACAAGCAACTGCTAACCGTTAACGGCAACGATAATGTTGCCGTTAACGGTTAAATGAACTGTAGCCATAATTTATTGAGTAAGTAAGGATATGCAGGAGTACGAAGTTATTGAATGCAAAACAAAATTTCGTATTTCTGCCGCTCACTGCAAAAGGGCCGACCTGGGCCGACCTCCCCCCTTGTACTTGCCCCGCGTCGCCCTGCTCGTGCGCGTCTCGTTTTATCCTAAATACAAGAGGTCACTGAGTAGTTAGTTAGGAACTTAAACACGAAATCTTACTTATATGATATGAAATTCTTGACGAGAGACCTATTTCAAATTCCAAGCCAAAAACAAAATATTTTAAAACTTACCAAAAGAAAGCGAATGACGATTATAATAAATCGATTATGATAAATCTTTATTTTACTATTACCCTTATTCAGTAACTTACATTAAGAATTAACTGAATTACGCGATTATTTTTAAACTTATAAAAAGAAAACGAACAGACGATTATGATAAAACTTTATTTTAGTATTCACTAACTTATATTAAGATCTAACTATTTCTTTTTCTTTTTTTTTAAATAACGCGAATATTTTTAAACTTATAAAAAGAAAACTTTGTTTTACTATTACACTTATTCACTAACTTATATTAAGATCTAACTATTTCTAGATCTAATATAAACTAATATATTAACTATTTCTAGATCTATTTCGATACTCTTAATATTCAGTTGTTCAATTGACTGCTTTTGGGCAATTGACTACCAAAAAATATAGGAGGAGGAGGACCTATCTGGATGCAATATCTGGACCTATCTGGATGCAATATCTGGACCTATCTGGATGCCCCATATGCTTCTGCTGCCTGACAATACCACGCAACACATTAGTGTATTTTCATAAGTTTCTAATAGTAAATTCGCATTTTTCTTGTAATTAAACTACATATTTACGGTTTTCAGATGTTTCCCATTACATGTGCTGCAAGACACCGCTTCTTGCCAAATTTCATGATTCTAGGTCAACGGGAAGTACCCTATAGGTTTTGATTCCCTTGCGAAATCGCAAAATATGCGACATAAAGGGTCATATCTTTTAATCACGTTGAATTACAAGCTTGATTTTTTCACAGCTGAAAGAGACCGCAGACCCGAGTATTTGATACAAATTTCAGCTTGTTACCTCTACGCGTTCCTGAGAAAAATGATCTTGACAGACAGACAGACGGACGGACGGACAGACAGACAGGCAGACGTACAACAAGGTGATCCTATAAGGGTTCCGTTTTCTGTACGGAACCCTAAAAATGGACTATAGGTGGACATTCGTGGTTTTCCGCCTGTACACTTCAAATGGATTAGATTATATTAGGTCGGTGTGTAGGGCATATCTATTTGTGAAGTCCTAAAAATATAGGAGAATCAATAACTGGAAGCTTTATGAAACGTATGTTGAATACAATTGATTGAATGGCTTCGCTTCGTCTTCCGTCTTGTTAAAAATCTACACAAACTAAACGCAATTTGATATACCATTAAGGAATAATGAAGATCGTATTTCTCTAATGGCGCATAGATCACAATTTAAATGATCAAAGAAACCGATAATTTAGAAGACATTCTCAGGAATCTTTTATTTAAAAGATTGCCGGTTCGTATTTATTTTACTTGAATGAGACGATTCTCAGTTAATGTATAAAGCGAAGGAATAAAAACACTTTGATATTTCACATTTTAGATGTAATATTACATTTAAGAAAGATTTATACACAAATTTGAAAATAATAAATAAATTCGATTTCCTTTTATGATTCCTATCCCTTATAGGCAGCATTTGTTGTTTCAAGGGAGAAATAAATTATTGAAACGGAATTGTACAAAGTGTGCATGATCTTGGGAGATCTGGAGAGCTATGAGTACGTGCTGGATATAAATCAAACAGAAAGATGGGAGCGCGTTCGGTCTGCAATATTAATTCAAATAACAAAGTTTTATCGACATGCAATAAATATTGAGTTGTGCCAGTCCGTCGGTCTGTCCGCCGCCCACAGAGAACAGGATTCCTGAACAATATGCAGAGAAACGATCCCGCGATCTTTTCTCGTTTGTTTATTTGTAATATTCCTCCTTCAAAGCGGAATCGCGAATTGACGCATTACTATCCTGTCCATCGTCCTACACGCTCAGCTTTTAAGCTAATTTATTCGAGATAGTTTAATTGATATTACTGGTATATACTATATAGGCATAATAATGGAACACTTAATATCAATTATTATACGCCTCTGCTTCACGTTTATGAACAATTTATCAATTTGCATTTTTGAATTCTGCAAGACAAACACATAAATCAATCTTTAAACTCTTAGTATTCCGTTTGTAATATCACAGTCTATCTGTTTAGTCTTAGTCTAATGTTATTTTCCTTTAACAATCCTATATATTATAATTATTATTATTATTACAATATACTAATCGAGTAAGGCGCCTTCCCTGAACTAAAAAGGGGTAAAAAATGACATTTTTTTAAATTATGAAAAAATGTGTAAAAATGCGGTTTACGTCTTTAATTTTTTCCGGTGAATTTAACAAAAAATTAGGTTTTTTTCGACGAGCTTTATAAAGGTCCGCCCCGCAAGGGACGGCTGTAGGTGCGTATTAAGTTTTTCACTTTTTCTTCAAAAACTCCGTTCCTCTTGCGCGTCGAAACGGAAAATTGTTTTTCCGTTGAAAAACTGAACGGGCCTTCGACCCGTGTTTGTCTGCCGCTCGCAAGTCCCACACGGTGTCCTCCAGGTGCCAAAAACAGGAGATCGTTTCTAGCAGCTTTGAGGAGCAGTTTTGGTCCGCGGCTCCATTTTTTTACTGCGTCGTCTTGCTGCGTCGATTTCACGTTTTTTGACGTCATGCAGAAAGTACGCGACCGTCGGTTCAAACGGTGCGGCGGAAAATGTAAACGATGTATCACATCTGTGGACGCCGTTCTCTTGATTGAAGAGCGCCGTGTCTCCAAACTGGTTCGTTCAATGCAAGTTGTTTACCCGCAACGGGCGGTGGAAGAATCTGGGACCCGCGGCATCCTATTCCCGCTCTGGGTCAATTTTAACACAAAAATCGGAAAAACGCGGTGTTTTTTTCACCTAATTTGCGCGGATCCCTCTCCTGGGCTACCCAACAGTCGGATCGGGACCGGGCCGGCACCAATCGATTCGGCATAGTGCCTTTTAGTTTGTTTTGGAGCTTAATTGCGATTGCGTGCCGGATGGCGCCGGGTCGCCCGAAAAACCATGTTTTAGACGTACGCAAAAATCCTCCGGGATTCGCTAAATTAAAGAGCAATTTATTGACTAAATGTTTTAGAATTGTATTGCTCTTTTCAGGGATTATATCCCGACGTGTCTACTTTCTTACGACAGCTCTCGCGACCCATTGCACCTCCGGGGACGTACGGCAATTCCCAATTCGCATTTTTTCACCTCTTCAAACGGAAACACGAAAAAGAAAATTTACATTTCAAGTCTGAGAAGTGCATGCCCGGCGAAAAGGCCAACAGTATGGCGTTCGAATTTCACAAATCCATCAACGGATTCGCACTTCAGGTTAAAAAAACTACGACCATTGCTTGCCGCTGAATCGCCAATTTGTACTTACAGCTGATCATTTTGACACTATCTTCGCTCAGGTTATGTGCTAATGTCATTTTTTAAGTTTATCCGTTTATGATTATTCGTGTTATATTATATTCTTATGAAAAGATCAAATTAAAAAAAAAAATTAAATCAAAATTCTGCTTTTTCGCTCTTTGTTAGGTTCATCCAATTCAAAGAGATTTCTTGAAATCTCTAAATTGCAGATTTCGGCGACTCTGGCTCTTGATTAGCAACGCATAGCAACGTCAAAATTCGCAATTTTTCACAAATTTCTACAAGAAAACGAAAATTTTACACTTCTATTTTTGCAGATGCCTAAAGTTTTTTCAGACAATTTTACATCCGAAACAATTGCTTTTGTCCACATTTGAATTCAAAAATTTATTTAGTAAACGGTAATATTTACGAGTTTTTTTAAGAATAATTAAATATCTTAAATAGAATTTAGATTCTAACGGTACCACTCGCGTCTTCCTGGGATGTATAGCCATTTATTATACCACAGTTATTGGCCAAAAACTATCAGTCATCTCAAAATTTATCGCCATTTTCGATTCAAATTCGAATAGAACTCATCAAGTTCTACTAAAATATGTTGCATGAGTTTTCTGCGGCTGACGGTCCAGACGTGGCCGATGTTTGAAATCTCTCTTCAATCGCTTACTTGATTTTCAAACTTTTGCGTTTCTCATTTACTCACGCCGTCCCCATTGGAGGGGACCGTTCAAATTTTGTCAGCTGATACTTCTGGTGGATACCCACATCCAGTAAAAGTTTCATTGAAATCCCTCAAGGCTTAATACGTTTTTTCGCAATTTTTGAATATTTTTAAATTTTCGAGTTCGTTTTTGGTTGAAATTCGTGATTGACATGTCTTGATTTGTTAAAAAAAAATATTTTAGTAAGTTTCACACAACGTGGAGCAATAAAATTTGACAAGTTTGTAGAGAATTAGTCAGTTTATGATATCCCTCATTTAATTTTGCAAAATATTTTATCTGGCGGCGACCGCCGCCTCTCAAACTCGGACATAACTAAAATTAATAAATACAAATAACTATAAATTGAAAACTGTAACAGCTATAATGAAATTTCTTTCAAATCTATATAGATTATAAATTTTTGTATTGAAATTGACGTTTTGGTATCTTCCTGGCCGATAGCCTTGACACAGGTTTTTTTCTAATAAAGAAATACTAATTGAAAACTTGCAAATATATTTTTTTGTTCACTTCTCCGAAGTCTACCAAACATGCATTTAGCACTAATTTATAGAGCAGATTTTCATCTAAAAATTGAGTCATTTTCATCTTTCCAAAGCGAACCGTTTTTGCAGAATAAATTTATTTGCAAACCTCTTAAAGCGTTCTCCATTTAAACCCATGTAAATTGAAAAACGAAATTCAGTGAAGGGATAAATTTTGGGATTTTATATTTTTTACTTTTGTGACAAAACCGAGGGATTTTACAAAATTTGCAAAGAATACTTTTTTGTAGACACCGACGTCCTACATACGGATATTCCGGTTATAATTTTCTATTTTGATGCGTTGACAAGATATTTGCAAAATCGCATAAAATTTACTCATCCAATATTCGATTAGAAGTATACAAAACTCAACATACAATAAATGGATGAAGTTCTACAATAAATAGCTGGATAAATACAAAAATAAATTAATCAATCCAAAATTCGGTTACTTCGTACAAAAAAAGGTTAATTCATCCAAAATAAAATGTAATCATCCAATAATTGATTTTTTCTTACAAACTATGATTCCATACGATAATCGATTGAATCGTTCACCATATTCGAAATTCACCCAAAAAAGGTTTTTTATTTTAACTAATAAGTGCAAAATGCAAATTTACGAGTGCATTTAATAATCTTCACACTTTTATTATATGCATAAAAATACTGAAAGGAAAAAACTGTTCACCTTATTGATGAGTGGATTAGCTCGGAAATAAATTGCATTATCCTATCTACTTATATATATAGTATATATAGTGCTTCTTATATATAGTGCATCTATCTTCTTCTTCTTGTTTCCAATAGCCCTACTTTGGACCACGCTTATTCAACTATTGGGCTTTGATCTTTGCCCAGTATTGTCGCATCTTCTGCCGGTGTAGCTTCTTTCCCTCTTCTTTCCTTTGGGGTTTTTCCTGAAATCCACGGACTTCCTTCAGTGTTTTTCCTGAAATCATGGACTTCCTTCAGGATGCATCTCACAGAAGACTGTCTGTTTTGGAGATTTGTTATTCCCACTTCTTTAATATCCTTCTCGGTTTCTGTCAACCAAGTGGTACGAACCTTCTTGTTTTACCAGAATGTGAACAGACTCTTGGTTAGTCGGTTTGGAGCCAATCTTGAAACGTGGTCATAGAAAGCTACCCTTCTTTTCCTTGCACAGTCAGAGAGCCTCTCAATATGTTCGTAGAGCTCAGAGTTATGTCGTCTTCGGAATTCCCCATCTTCCTTTACCGGGAATGCCTAGGATCTTCCTGATGATTCTCCTCTCTCTGATTTCCAATTTTTCTACCAGACCTCTTCGGTTCAAGGAAAGACACTCCATGGCATACAGTGTTTCTCGTCGTAAGACTGATGTGTTTCCGCTCTCTCTTTCGTTACACGCCGCGTTAGTTAGAAATAAAATTTGAAGGAATCAAGTCCTTGTTTGTAAAATTCGTTTATTGTGAAGATATAATTGTATTTTGTATAAAAAAAAATTGTTTGTGAAAAGAGCAATCAAATTTTGGATGGATCAACCTTTTTTGTACAGTTAAACCTTTTTTTGGGTGAATTGATTTTATTTTGTACAAATCTATCAATTATTGTACTAAGCCATTATTATTTGTAAGATTCAATCGATCATTGGGCGTTTATATTTTATTTTGGACGAAGTAACCTTTTTTGGATGAAGTAATCGTTTGTTGTATGAATAAACCGAATTTTGTATTTTTCCAGATATTATTTGTAAAAAAGCATCTATTTATTGTACGCAAAAAATCCAAGCCTTTTATTTTTGACGAAGTAACCTTTTTTGGATGGAGTAATCTCTTTTTGTATGAATACACCGAATTTTGTATTTTTTCAACTATTTTTTGTAAAAAAAACATCTATTTATTGTACGCAAAAAATTCCAAGCCAATCCATTTAAAGACAAAATAATTTCCCACGCTGCCCCCATTGGAGGCGGAGCGTTCAAATTTGGCCAGAGGGTACTTCATGTGGCCACCCACATTCGGTAAAAGTTTCGTTGAAATGCTTACGGTGTTAAAATATTTTTTAGCAATTTTTGAATATTTTGAAATTTTCGTGTTCGTTTTTGGTTGAAATTCGTGATTGACATGCCTAGATTAAAACAATATATGTTAGTTATGTTGAACGTCAAAGTAGACAACATCAATGTCACTTAATTCATTTAAAGGTTATGAAATTTTTAGTAACTTTTACGCCACAGCTGATTCTTTTTTCGTCTATGTTGTAAACCTTAGTAACTAATATCACATCGTTAGATATAGTAACTTTTTTATGAACGTTGGGAGCTTTTCATTTCATATATCACTCCTTTAATTATAGTAACTTTTATTTCAGACAATTGGCAACACTATATGATGATTAAATATATCTCAAAAGTGTTTGAATATATTCTTTTACAAACCTGACAGTATTAAGTACGAGTTATACATCTTTCAACTCATATAACACATACAACCTAAGCTGATGCGCTTTCAATAAGAATCGCGCATCTTGCAATTCTGCTTACTCTTTCATATACAACTCCAGGTTCCACATATATCATGTGGCGCCACAAGCGCCACAAGTGTCGCGCATATGAAAATTCATTATACAATTCCATCCTCATCAATTATTACACCTTTAGCAACTATTCCATTCTTTTCAACTCTTCCATGCACAATAACTATTTCATTTTAAAAAATACGATCCACATGTACTAGTACAATATTATAATAACAAAAATACAACATTAATAATAACTATGGGAAAACAAAATAACTAAATATTAAAAAGGAAATAATTACAATTATCTATTTAAAGTGAGAAAAGTAAAATGCAATAAACACAAATAATAATTCTGTTAAAGTTGGATAAAATGGATAGATGGTGCGAATAGCATTTAACAATTAATATGAAACGGAATTTATGACGTGTGTGCAGATACGAGATAAATATTAATGTATATTTCATTGAACGGATTATGGATGTTGTTCAGGACCCGCATGCAATTGAATATAAATTATCCGAACAATGTGATAAGCTCGCTGTTGATGATAAATTGATATAGTTTGCGGAATATATTACTGTATACGATAAAACTCATAGTTTCTATAATCGGCAATTGTTAAAACATCCGAAAAAAATAAGTGAATAATTGCAACCATAACTCATAAACAAGAAGTTTAAAATGTCGCCTGCCAACCGCATACAAATCTAATCTCGTCTGTCTAAAGACAAAACCGGCAAGAATAGACTTTACATTTAACAGTCTAGTTTTGGTTCCATAAATCGCTATCTATTTTTCGCTACTCTATGCTATCTGTCTAGTCTTGTCTGTCTACTCTATGCTATCTGACCAGTCTTGCCTATCTACTCTACTCTATGCTATCTGTCTAGTCTGTCTACTCTACTCGATGCTATCTGTCTAGTCTTGTCTCTCTACTATACTCTATGCTATCTGTCTATTTTACCTTAAACTATCTATTATGCAGTTAATGTTCAAAAACTGGCTTATACCATCTGAATAGTCTAGTGTGACAAGTCTTTCCTATATATCTAGTCTAGTATGCGTGGGCTTGTCTATCAAGTTTTGCCCATTTGTCTAAGGGCCTCTTTCACCATCCTCAAGTAAAGTGTAGAGTAGGCTAACAGCCAATTAAAGTCATCCGTAACTTCATGTGCGGATTTCACGACGTTCGAATAGCACTAATCCTAAGATTAACCTACCCGTAACTTACTTGCTACGGCATCTGGCAAATAGCGTGTTTACTTGACAGTTGTCCGTTCTCATTTTGTGTAGAAAACCTAGATTTGTGTAAGAATGAATTTTTTTTAGTTGATTGAGCATCTAGGATCTAGGAGTACATAGGATTCGTGTATTTTAATTACGTGTT
Source organism: Phosphuga atrata (assembly GCA_944588485.1). Taxonomy (NCBI): domain Eukaryota; kingdom Metazoa; phylum Arthropoda; class Insecta; order Coleoptera; family Silphidae; genus Phosphuga; species Phosphuga atrata. The sequence goes on from OX155899.1 coordinate 57,632,439, forward strand.
GATTATTTTACGGACCTTGATGAAACAGATTCTTTTGATAGATTCCGTTTTTGCTTTTTTCATGTTAATTAAAAAACAAATTTAAAAACAAGACACAAAAGCACCACAAATGACAGTTGACTGCCAATGACGCGTAACGAGTAACCTTGAAGTATTATGAATGCATGTGACGTAAGATTTGTGACGACATTCCCTTAACCAATAAGTTGTTGCTCGGAGCTTTATTTTAGTTTGTGAAATTGACAAAAGATACTCGTAACTTTTAATTGCTGATTAACGGTAACCTGCAAGTAATTAAGCAACGCTTTACTTGGAGATGGTGAAAGAGGTCCTTACTCGTGAAGTCTTACCTGTTAAATGGTTTACGGACTTGACATAATTTTGTGTCTCTAATATTCTAGTTTTGCTTGTCAAGTCTTCTCAAGTATGTTCTATCTAATCTTGTATGTTTTAGATTGTTGAAATAGTTTTTAATACAGTATACACTGATTAAAATGTTTATAAAGAATAAATGCCTATGGAAGATATAATCTTTGATGTGTAGATGTTGATAGCTAAATGTTAAATATTTGTGATATTCGATGAGTGAGCGAGATTAAGTTTATGTAGATTTTTAATCGAATTCGAATCTATTCCCTCATCACTCTTATCGACGATGCATATCTAGAGGTGGTGGATCAGAAGCTGACTAAGAGAAATGTTCTTTAATTCAGGCTACATTGAGGTTCTTTGGTTGATGTTATGCAATAAAATTAAGTGGGAAAGCGTAATAAATTGATTTTTGCAAGCAAAATTAACATTTCAAATTTGAGTTAACGCATGCAACTAAAGTGTTGCAATCAAGGTTGGGATTCAGATGCACCAGTTCTCCAGAACTGTTTCTTAAAATTTTATCACTTCGGGTTTTATCTAAACGGTTATTACTTCTATTTTAAAAAAACACATTTATGAAACATTAAATAATACTTACTAATTATTAAATTTATATTATATCATATGTAAACTCATACCTCGATTTACACGATAGATATGTTGCTACTTTTAGGGCTATATTTCACCGGGAAACCATGGCGGCGCATCTAGTCGCCGCCACCAACAAAATATAAACTCTACAGAGAGTGTGAGATACTCTCTATAGAGTTGCCCGCTTGGTTGCAGCATATATTAATTTCAACACCTAGACCCGGCCAGTTCAACATCACGAATTGCGACCAAAACCTTAAAAAACAGCGAGAAAATGTATAGAAAATAACCCTAGGAGTTCAATGAAACTTTTACTGAATGTGGGAATCTACATGAAGTACCCTTTGGCCGCATTTGAACGCTACGCCTCCAATGAAGGCGGCGTGGGGAATTATTTTTGCATGAAAGGTTTTTTGCAAATATCTCGTCTACGCTTCAAAATATAAAATTGTAACCCGGGTCGCCGTATGTAAGACGTCGGGGTCTACAAAAAAGTATTCTTTGCAAATTTATTTAAATCATTCGGTTTAGCCACAAAAGTAAAAAAAAATAAATGCAAAATATTTTTCTTCTTTGAATTTCGTTTCTCAATTTACATGAATATAAATCGCCAGGTCTAGGTGTTGAAATTAATTTATGCTCTTGAATTTATGCGCACGAACGCGTGCACCTTGTGCTTTTTCTTCGTACATAAAGCATAAGTGCTAGCTAATATACGGGGGACAAGGAAGGAGCCTCCACGAAGATTGTAATAAAAGCACTCGGGCGTCCCTTGGAAACGTTGAACATGACTGTCTCAACGGCCAATCCTTCCAACATCGGAGCAGCGAAAACAAAAATGATTACCAATGGCTCTTATCAGAGCCACACCTGGTAACGATCTCGATTAACATCGAGGAAATAAGAAGCCTAAAGGAGACTTTGCTTAGTGACCTGTACAGAGAGATGAACTGCGACATACTATTGGTCTAGGAAACACATTGCGGAATAGCAAGGCGGCGCCCAAAGATAGAGGGCATGCAATTGATACTCGAGACCACACGATCGCTACGGTAGCGCAATTTTTGCCAACTCAAGGGTAAACGTACTATCTGCTGAATTATCGGAAAATAATGACATCGAAGTACTGACAATTGGAACTCCCAGATTCTCTGTAACGTCTGTGTACAAACCATCCAACGCAGATTTCATATTCGAAGAGCCACGCAACTTTAAAGACTAGCAAACAAGAGTGGTGTTGGTTGATTTTAACTGTCATAGCACCAGCTGGGGCTATAGTGCGACTGACAATAACGGCGAAGCTCTAGAACAATGGGCAGAAACTAACAATCTGACGCTAATCCACGACCCAAAACAACCAGGCTCATTTGACAGCGGCCGATGGAAAAGAGGATACAACCCCGAAAACATATTCGTATCCAAGGATATTGAAGCCCAATGCAGGAAATTAGTCAGCCAACCCATACCGAAGTCACAACACCGACCAATTATATGCCTTACCGAAGCTTTAGTCCTCAGGCTGTACTTTTCAAAAGACGTTTTAATTTTAAAAAAGCGAAACGGGACCCATAGAAGGCAGAACTGGACAGGACTCTCGCACCAATTACACAGAGATTGGAGAACTACAAGGATTTCGTAGACAAAGTAAAGCAAATATCAATAAGGTTCATACCTAGGGGATGTAGGACTGAATTTGTACCAGGGATGAGGATATCGGACAGAGAGCTGCTGAATAAGTATAGGCAATATTACCAAGACGACCCCTTCTCGGAGGAAACCATCGCAGCCGGAGAAATGCTAATGGCTACAATTGCCGAGGGTAGAAGAGAAAAATTGACAACGCCGATGGAGGAACTTGACATGAAGCAAAATAGCAGGCGAGCCTGGTGTAAAGCCAAGATAACTGAAACATAGCAGAAGAAGTCGACTCTTTCCGAACCCCATTTAGCACCGAAGAACTTACTAAAGCAATTGCCGCCATGAAACCAAACAAAGCAGCGGGTCTAGATGATATCAGAGCCAAATACATGAAGACTGGCAAAAGTCATGGAGTATGTCCAAAACAGGACATTGGACCAAACTATTGATCACAAAACCTTGGCTAACACGGAACCATGATGAGATAACTTACCATCTAACACAGGCCCTCGGCGGCCACGGATGCTTCAGGGAGTATCTACATAGTTTTGGCAGGGCAAGTGACGCAATGTGTGTATACTGCGGCGACGTGGACAGTGCACTTCATACTGTGTTTGAATGCAGTAGGTGGATATCCGAGAGGGACAGATGGAAGGAGCAGACAGGCCTTATCCTAGAGGTGCAAACACTGGTAGACGCAATGCCGAGATCACCAGAGGACTGAACATACACGGAGACAATGATACGTGACATCCTGACCCAAAAAGAACAAGACGAACGGACAAAAATCAACTACAAAAAGGAATACCCAAACTATAGAGCCAATACTATATAGCCAGATTCCCGAACAACTAGGGCGGCAAAAAACCGTCCGGGCTGCTCACCCTGAAGGAATGCACAAGCGATACTGGGATGGGGTACTTTGGAAGCCAAGTGGAAGTAGGGC